>QEPC01010859.1:12488199-12522257 GCA_003113815.1 Sphenodon punctatus | reverse complement strand
TCCTACCCACCCTAAACTAACCCCCCAACCCTCTCTTCTCCTCCCGCCCCAGCAAAACATCTCCAACCCCCCACTTAGCCCCATCTCCTGCTCCTACCTCTGATCCCCCACTGCCCCAAATTGATCCCCCACCCCCCTACACCTACCTGTCACCTTGTCTCCATGACCCCAGACCTCCCTCCTCTTCCTATCATCCCTAGTGCTATTGTCATACTTCGACAAGGAACCATTTTTTAAGAGTGCATTAAGTCTGTTATTTACATGTATACAAACTGTATACACTTCATACAATGAACTGAAGAATGTGAGTGTAGACAACATTATACAATTTGTTGTACAGAATGAAGTTCTGTAGAAACAGACTTAATGCACTCTGAAAAAATTGTTCCTTGTCGTTATGACAATAAATTAAAGTTTAATCATGGAAAAAATGTGAAAGTTTCGTTATTGATAAAAATGAAAGAAAATATGTATGGTAAGGAATTCAGTGCATATATTACATGTATGTTGATGAGGATAAAATATTAAATATTGCTCAAATTCTGAAATAATTTCTATGGTTTTTGGCATTTATGTTTTGTTGCAATGTATGGAGTGGAAGGTTTTTTGAATGGTAATTGTAGTGAATTTGGGGGGGGTTGTATTTTAAGAAAACTCATGTGCATTTAAAAAAATTTTAAACGGTTAAGTTTTTTGTTTTGGTTAATTATATACAGGGTGGGATATCATCAATCCATAATAAAAATAACCCCAAGAATTATTGGCTTAATCTGAAGTTCAGAGAGGGTGTTTGGAAACTTCTAAAAAGACTTGTGCCCAGCCCCTGAAAAGGGGTAACCCCAGCCCCTGTGGCCCCCATTGGCTTCAGCTGGAGCTGTGCCTGTTGGGATCTTCTGCAAATGTTGCCCGTGAAAGCAAAAATTATTCAACAACAAAACGAAAGTTCTATCCGAAAGGAAAGTTGTGTAGGACTATGCCCTAAAAGCCACTTACCGCAAGTTTACTCTGGGGAGTTGTTGGCATGATATTCTGTGTTGAAGACAAATCAGGAGCTAAAGACAGTCTGGGCAGTTTTGTTTGGCTCCTAAAGGGATGCAGGAACGTGCCCTTGGTGCCATGATCCCCATTTGCAGTAGAAGAGGCCAAATCCCTTTACAAGTTCAGTCACTGTGTGTCCAGCTCCTAGAACAATGAGAGACTGATCCTGGGTGGGTTTCCCAGGACAGGCGGCTGCTCCTAGCACGTGCACACAATTCACTGGACTAATCTGCAGTGACTAAACTCTCAACCTGGATGTCAAACCTTTAGATGCCCAGGCAAGCAGCATCTAAAATCCCCAGCCTTCGGAGACTGACTGCTGTAGTCATGCATCTGATGTTCCAGTGGCAAACATGTTGCATTTGGCCCTGAGAGAGCAGGGTTCAAATCCCATCTTCTTACCCATGAACTCAAGGAGTGGCCCTTGGGCAAGTTGCTCTTTCTCTCAGCCCCAGTTCCCCACCAGGAAATTGGGATAACAATGACCTACTTCAAAAGGGAGGTGGGGGGATTCGGGGGAGCTAGACAAGGATTGTAAAGCACTTTGGACACTGCGAGTGCTATTTAAAACAATAATCCGTACTGGAATAGAAAGGGGTGCTTGGCAGAGACATGCAAGCGAGCTGGCCGGAGTCCAGGCTGTCCTCATTCCTTTGGTCCTACTTAAAAGTTCCAGAGAGGACCAATAATGAGATCTCAGCAGTGCACATAATAGAGGAGCCGGCCCTCAGCCTGAGAGAACTCCAAGGGCACAATAAGCTAGTCTATCAGTATTTGAAATGGCTGAACAAACACCATGGAAAGGGACATTGTGCCCTGGTTCACATGCTACAGAGCGACCTTCCCTTACCCAGGCACAGGAAACCGGAGGGGAGAGTCCTTGGCCACACGGCTGGCTTTACCATAGACAGTCTCGCCTGGGCGACTGGTTTCTCTAGTTGTGTTTTCACCGGCGCAGGGTGTGGGGAACCCCTCCCTTGCCAGATATTCAACTTCTTCCAGGGCATTTATGAAAAATACATGTTGCAGGGTCTGCATTGGTGCCTGTAGGAAGAAGGAAGCTAGAGATTTCCTGCGGTTACAGACCGTCATTGAGTGGTGCTAGCAGCAGGGTTGGCTCCGTTGTTACAGAGCCCGGCCCTTTCAAACGCTGGCCTTAGGCACCAATGCATTTTCAAAAATGTCCTGAAAAGATTTTTCTTTTCTGGCAACATGGCTACCTCTAGGGTGCCCCAGGTGGCCACCTCCTTGCAACAGAGGAAGGGCCACCAGCTTCGCTCTGTGCCCCACCAATTCCAAGTGCAGCCCTGCTTGGACCACTGGGGAAATGGCTTCCCCTTTTGTGCCGTTCGTTAGGGAGGACACTGTGGCAAAGAAGGCCAGGGTTTGAGAGGGCAGGACCCGCACTCAATTACCTTCTGTAACAGCAGGAGATCGCTGACCCCCTCCTTCACACCAGCGGTGCCCCTGCCTCCCTTGCCAATCTACTTTTTCACACTCCAGCCTCCTGCTGCTGCCTAAAGCCGCCTCCTTGCTGGTTTAATGACACCAGAGAGAATCGGGGGGGTGGGGGTGTCAAGTGACAGCATCTGGCCTACGGTTTGGTTCAAAGCCCTGCCAAATCTGATGCTGCAGATAATTACTAGTTAAAGGAGGGTTTTCTTCTAACAGGGAATGGGGGTGGGGGGAGCGAGGCAGCCCATCATGGGCTCGGCCATTGCAAGCTTTTGATGAGTTCTGGTAGGAAAACACTTCAACCGGGCTGTAATTGTAACTAGCAGCCATCCGCCTGTCGGTTTATGCCCCCCACCTCTCTTGTGATGGTGATTAAATCCTGGGGGGGTGATGCATGCCACGGTACGTAGGGGGAGAGCCACAGGGGGCACGCACAAACCTCTGCTGCTTTGGGCTTGCCTCTCCCTGAGCCCCTGGGAACTCAGGACTGGCCCCTGGGAGGGAAATGTTTTCCCCTCCTTGGTTTCTAGCAATGGATGGAGCTATATTTTTTTAATAGATCAGATGGGGAAAGCATGCCGCCGGGGGAAAGGGTGTGAAATGAAGCATAGCATTAGCCAGGGACCTGCTGGCTGCAGGGCTGATTGGAGCTTTGCTTTTTTGAACTACTGAGGGGGGGGCTGTCTCTCTTCCTAATGGTGCTGCCAGAACAAGGCCAGCAACCTTGAGGGCAGCATCAAAGAGCTGCATGAGCCCAGGAGGCTTTGGGAAGCCAGGGTTCCTATTCAACGTAGGTCAGCAAGGTCAGGGACCGCCCCACTTTCACCCCCAGAGAAAGAGCAGGCAAAGTTCAGCTCAGCCGCACTTGAAAGGGGAAGAGATGACCAATCAGGCTGGGAGCAGAGACAGAATGAGAAGGGCAGGAGCCCCCTCTCCCTCCCCCTCCTTTCCCAATCCCAGCAGGAGAGATTCCGTCAGGGGGGCAGCAGCATCACTAGGCTGCGTGTGTGTAGGAAGGGGGCTGGGGAAGGAGAAGCAGGCGTTGACTGCGTCGCTCCCAGAAGTGACAGTGAGGCCTGCAGTGGCTTGGCCTAACCAAAATGCACCATCCTCCGACCTCTTCCCCAGCCAGGATGCTATGGCTGGCAGCAGGAGCAGGGAGGTTGGGGGGCTAGTGCCCCCTCTGGGAGACTCTAGAGGAGGGGTCGAGGATCCTCAGGCCAGGGGTGGGGGGCGCACATGGCCAGGTTTTATGTGGCCCCTTTCCACTTTCTGGATCTGCCCCCTGGATCCGGTTCCGACCTCCAACCGCTGAAAAACAGAGCTCAGAAAGGAGCAGCGATGGGGGCGGGGGTATGAACCCACCGAGAGGAAACAGAGGCAACCGCTGAAAAACAGAGCTCAGAAAAGAGCAGCGATGGGGGTGGGGGTATGAACCCAACGAGAGGGAACAGAGGCAACCGCTGAAAAACAGAGCTCAGAAAGGAGCAGAGATGGGGGCGGGGGTATTAACCCAACGAGAGGGAACCGATCCTTGAGTTGGACTATCCTCTGCCTCAAACACCCCCGCCCTCAACTTCTACGTGGCCCTTGGAGCTTGCACTCAAGCTGTTCGCAGGAGGGGTGGGATACAAATTGAATAAATAAAATAAATATAAAATAAATAAAATTTCAAAATGCCCCTGAGAGGGAAAAGGTCCCCAGCCCCTGTTCTAGCGCTCAAGGTGCCTCTCCGGCTACACAACCCAGCACTGTCTGTCTCTGAGCTATACCAACCCTACTCATGGCTTGGGCTAAGTCTCCCAGCCCAGCATAGCTGTACCTGCTTCCATCCAGGATCCCAAAAGGGGGTCATGTATTCTAGCTTAGCCTAGGGGGTACTTCCTCCTAAAGGCAGAGGGTAGCTCTGTTCAAGTTCCTCCCTAGTACAAGCCCTCTCAGTGACTACCAGGTCACACAGGAAAGGCTGTGAGATGCCCCAGGTACAACTAGCCCCCCAGCTCCCTTCCCCACTCAGCGGTCTGGTCCGTTACGTTTTTTTCTCACCTCCGGTGCGCTTTTTAGGCTGGCCAGGTATGTAAATTTTAGAGGGTACTTATGAGAAATACAGGTTGCATATCTGGCCACCCGAGCACTTTAATGTGATTATTCTAGTCCTCTTTGAGGACTGATAGGCATACCTCAGCAGCCGCTGGAGCCTGATCTACAGCCAGGACTGCAGGAGAGAGAGGACAATGTGGGGCTAGTGTCCTTCTCCAAAGGAAACAACCAGCCCGTTTTCCTGCTTGTGCTTTCTCTCTCACAAGCAGCACCTGAGAGTCAGTCCGTTCCTCCCTCAGGAGATGTGAAAGGAAAGCTCCCTGTGCCGTCCAGGGTTGCCTCCCTGAATCTAGGCCGCTTTCCAGCAAACAGTGAATTCAATGTAGTTGGGCCTTTTCTTTTGCTCCTGAATTGTTCACATGAACAGAGGACTAAACGGACGTTACGCAGGAGCAGAAACGTATGTACTCAGATGCCTGAAAACTCAGGAGTACGCATGCTACTCCGCTTTGGTTTGCATTTCCAAGTAACTGCGTGTGTACACTTAGCCAGGTGAGAGTAGTGACCTTAGTTCAGCGATCCTTACCTCTTTGTTGGAGGGGCAGTGGAGGAAATGGGCACGGTATTACTTCAGTTGTCTGAACGTCACCAAAGTGGAGTAGTTACTGCGGTTTAATTAAATCAAAGTAGTTACTTTGGTTTACAGCTTTGTCTGAATACCAACAAAGGGGTGGGTGGGGGTTGTTCCTTTGGTTTACTTTTATTCGTCGGACTGGAGCCTCAGCGGCCGTATTGCTGCTGGTTAACTACAGTGGGTAGCGCATTGCTACCCCACCCGCGTCTGCGAGAGACGTCCGCTGGCCATCGAGCCCCCCCGGAACAGCCCCAAACAGGCAGCGCCTGCTGCCTATCCTGGAGCACTCCGCCTCCACCTGCTTGTCTGATTGGCTGGCCTCCTGCTGCGCCGCACCCTTCCTCTCCCTCCAAACCGCCATTTCTGAAGGCACTTGCTTCGGTCTCGGTTTCCATGGCAGCAGGCCCTGCTGTGTGTCTGGTGCAGATGGAGCTGGAGCTTTGTATTTTTCTTAGGGGGAGAAAAAAGTATTTCACAGGCTAAGAATGAGCAGAGGGTCCCCTGAGGACCCTTATTAAAAATACATGTTGCAGGGCTGGATTGGTTCCAGTGCAGCCGTGCACAACGCATTTTTCATAAACCTCCTCTTTTAAAGTGGCGGTATGGCCACTCTATCCCTGATCCGTCACCCGTACAGCCAGTGCAGAAGGCCCAACACTTCACCTCCTCTTGCCCCTAGACTATTTGTGTTGTGCTGCTTCTCCCTTTACTGCATTGTTGGGGCACTGGCCTAGGGGAAGGAGGGATTTAGGATTTGGTTTCGCCTACCTTTTTTACCTTCCCCTTTTAAATGGTTGTAAATTGGTTTTATATGGTTTTGTTTTTATATTTTTAGGATTGTAAAGCGCTCCGAGTGCCATTTAAAGGCAGGCGCGCACTATAGGAATAAAATGAGGTTGATTATTATTAAGGCTGCCCTTGGTGACGATGCGGAAGCTGCAGCAGCTGGTGCAGAATGCGGCGGCCCGTCTCCTGAGGGGGACGGGCCGGAGGGAGCACATTACGCCGGTGCTCCGGGCTCTGCTCTGGCTGCCTAGAGCATTCCGAGCCTGATTCAAGGTGCAGGTTTTACCCTTTAAAGCCCTACACGGTCTGGACTCCTCCTATGAGAGACCGCCTCACTCCCCTGGCCGTGGAGCGACCTTTGCGGTCTACTGGGGGCGCCTTCTTGGAGGTGAACCGGAGAGGCCGCGATGGAGAGAGCGTTCTCAGTGGCCGCACCACGGCTGTGGAACTCCCTCCCAGAGGAGGCTCGCCTGGCTCCCAGCCTGTTGGCCTTTCGTCAGGCCTGTAAGACCTGGCTGTTCGGCCGGGCCTTTGGGGAGGGGGGGGAATAAGGGTGGGTTTTTTACCAGTGCTTTTACCTCCTCCTTGTTGTTTTTATTGTCTTAGTAATCCCTCTTTCGGTCCGCCGGGGGTGCCTTCTTGGAGGTCCCCCGTGTTAAGCAGGGGGCCACAATGGAAAGGACATTCTCGGTGGCCAGGCCGCGCCTTTGGAACTCCCTCCCGACAGGAGGGGGGTTGCCACGTCTCTAGAATACCAGCCTCGCAGCAGTTTCTCTCTTCCCTTCCAGGACCAGATGTATTACACTCAGGGAACTATTCGCACTAAGCCTCAACGGTGAATCAGATTAGTTGCAAGGTTGGGGCCAGCCCAGGCTTATGCTCCAATGATGGGATCCCCCTAAAGGGCAGGGGGCTTCCGGCCAGTCTCAGTCTCCCCTTGCCAAGGTGGTGGTGCCACCCTGGCTCCCAGCAACCCCTTTTCCCTGGCCCCCAATGTGGCAGTGGCCCCACCCGGAAGGAAGTTTTCAGAGTGGGTGAGGGCATGGCCAGCACTTCACACACACACACACACACACACACACACACACACACTCTGAAGCTTCCTTCTCGGTGGGGCCCTTTGCCAGCAGCCTCTCCTAGAAAGAGAAGTCCCATCTGGCTCCCCCCCTCGCTCAAACAGCCACATTGCTGTCCAAGACGGCAGGTGCATTCTCATAATGCTCCTGCAGCCCCTTCCCCCCCACGGAAAGCAGCCAAGACTCTGCTTCCCTGGCAACCCTGCTGCAGATGGGTTGATGAGCCTAACAGCAAAGGAAAGAGCTTAGGGACAACTAATTCCCATGTGCACTTTTTAAAATTCCCTTCTTTCCTCCCCCCTCACCTCTCTGCACAAGTGATCGCTTATTGGACTGACTTGGCTGTGGCCTGAAGAGCCCCATCTGGCTCAAAAGCTTGCACACCCCCCCCCACCCCCCAACAGACGGAAGTCAGATCAATAAAAGAGTTCATCTGAGCTACGTTTTCTCCATCCCAGGCAAATAGTGGCTGAAGTGTTCACACAACCAGGGCGTGGGACAGACGCTCGGTGGTCCAACCTGGGCAGCGTCACTTATATTAACACGCATGGTCTCAGTTAAAGGTGAAATTGACACAGCGTTACTCTAGCTTAGACTGTTTGTCTGACTTCTACCAAAGGGGAACAGTTGCTGCAATTTAATTAAATCCAAGCAGTTACTTTATTTTTACTCTGTTCATCGGCACTGGACCTAAGCAAAGTTTCCCTTCCTACCACTTTTCCAGGGAGTCCAGGTTTTTTGATATTTAGCGTAGGCATGCAAGTCAACAAGGCCAGACAAACAGGCAAGTACAGCAGTGGGCTTCCCAACAGCTCAATTGACATGAGCCCCACTTCCAAGCCTGCAATACTTGGTTTGTCGTGATGTAATCTGGCCTAGTACCACCAACAGTAAAGAGTGTTATTCTGCAGTCCGTGTGGTGCATGCACAGACCCCTATCCTACAAACACTCATTGTTTGCAGCATTAGCAACATGGTCGTCATCGTGTCCCTGCAAACTTCCAAAAGTAGATTAGTTCATCTTCCCAACTTTAGCAAATATCCCCCACTTGCCAGCCAGCCAACCAAGAAAAAGAACATGGACCAAACTTACAATAGCTGATAAGCAGGAATCACTTCAAAAGAGAGGTTCCCAGTATAGTCTACATTTCAGAAGCAAAACGCAAGCCCCTGGGGGTAGGAACCCATCTGTACCTACTGATTGTACAGCACCAGGTACATTGCTTGTGCTATAGAAATAAATTCTACCAAAAGCTGAAGAGTACAGGTAGCTAATCTTGTCAGGATCAACATTTGTCAGAACTAGATGTGGATGAAGCCAGGAGACTCCAATCCAAATGGAGGGCCTCAAGACTGATCATCTCCCGGTTGAAGCAAGAACTCAGTCAGCACATGGCAAAGTTAGGAAATATAAGCCTAAACAGTCTGGGTCCCATATATCCAAAAGGCCCCCTGTCCTACCATGTCCACCACTAGTAGCGCTAGAGAAATAAATAGCAGTAAGTAGTAGTCATCCCCTTGTGGCCCTATGGTCAGACAGGAACGCCCTCTTATAGGTTCTAGCCGTTACCCTTGTCTGTAGGATGGGGATGCTCAGGAGGGCGTTCTTGGCAGCTGCCCTGGTTTTGTGGAACACGCCCAGGAGGGTCACTTCAGCCTAAGCATCTTCCGGAGACGGTGTATTAAGGAAGCATTTGGTAAGTGGGGTTGGGTAGGATTGTAGGGAAGTCTGGTGTGTTTATTTTATGGATTGTAAAATGCCCTGCCCCCAAGCCTGTGGGAAGGGCAGTATATAAAAATTCAACTAAACAAAAATAAAACCTGGTTTGGCTTTGCTTCTGGGCTCATCCCTCCAAGGCAGGCAAAGGGATTGTGAGCGCAGACTGACTTTGAAGAGCTGGTTATTGGGATGCTTGTTCCTTGACCAGTTTGCGTCCATCAGCCCTTGCTCTATAGCAACCAAGGCAGCTCCCTAGCTGAAAGTTACTAGTCCAGCAAGTCTGCCATGGAAAGGATTTTCCTTCCCTTCCAGTCATAGCTCACATACAACTGGCCTATTGGGTAGGCTAAAAGACAGCCAATTACTACTTAAGGATGGTGTGGCTATGCTGCTATGTACTTAACCAACATGCCAGTCTTGCACACCTTGATCTTCCCCCTTGCAAGAACTCCCCCCTCCATGTCCTTTAATCGGGGGAGGGAGGAAGAGAGGGTGCTAGTTCAGTGCATTCACATAACCACATATTCCTCTCTTTCCAGTGCTTCCCGGTGGCATTTCCCTCCTGTGTACAATTCTCCACATCCTTACCGCTCTCACTCTCTCCTTGCAACACGGAGGTGGTCTTTGCCTCTGCTCTGTGGTCACTTGGAGGCAGGAAGTTATGTCTCACGGAACTACACTTACTCACCGTTGCTACTCGATGCAAAGGATTTGCTTCCCAGGGCTTCGACTAGTCGACAGAGCACATGAAGACTCAATGTGGGTTTGTTCCACTTCTCACTTTAAAAGCGAGTTACGTGAATACATCCTCTTCAAATCTCCTTAGTCCATTGTAGATCTGCCTTATCAGGAAAGGAGGGGGGGTACATCTCAAGTGAACCCATGAAGCTTGTATTCAGATGTTGACCACCATCTCCAAAGTACATTCCCCAAGTCCTGCCCCCCCTACTGGTTACCACCATAAGCTATAGGAGACCATATCTGGAAGGCCCCGTCCTCCCCTATGGATAGCTAGGACCCTCTTGGAAGGCCCCATCCTCCCCTATGGACAGCTGGGACTACCCTCTTGGAAGTACCATCTGCCCTTCAAGTCCGGATGACAAGAGTATAGAAAGATGTTTGTGGTGACTGTTCCATATTATGGAACGCCTTTGCCCATGGAGTTTTGTAAAAAAATTTATTTATTTATTTTAATCGAGTACTGCCCTGTTTTCTAGAGGCAATACAAGATCTTCCGCTTTGGCAGACAGGTTTTTAATATGCTGTTACCTGCCCTGAGCCTTTGGGATAGTGTATAGGATATCTATTTAAATAAACAGCCTTGGAGGGAATTCTTCCAGGGGAGTTTGAGACCCAAGCCCACATAAAAAAAAAAAAAAAAAAGAGTCAGACACTAGTTTCCTTCGTATCTGAATGCAGGTTGTGTTTATTTTTTCTCCATTTGAAGCTTTTTAAAGTTATACAAATGGCACTTACAAAAATAAAAAACCCAAAAAACTGTTAACAAAGTATCAGAGTGAGATGGTTTCAGAGCTACGACACCCAATGAAGGAGGTGGAGAGAACGCTTGACCTACGCAGAAGCAGCCAGGGGCAGGAGTTATGTAGTCCAAGCAGCAGCCAGGAAGGGGTGGGGAGCGAAGGGGGCCAAGGCAGTGGGAGGCAGAGGCCAGTGGAGCTAGGGGCGTAATGGCACCATTCAGGATTTCGTTAGAGCACTTGTTTCTGCGGGAGGTCTCCCTGTCCCCCAGACTCCCCATGTTCTTTAGAAGTTTCTCCAATGAGAGAGAATCCCACCTCATCCACTTTTAACTGGGAGGTGACGTCTTGGCAGCAGGAGACCTTTCTCTTTCCAGACTTCACCCGTCTGCACAAAAACTGAGGGGGCCAGCCACTCTCTGAATTGAGTTTAGCACCAAGCAGCTATGTCAGGGGGACCCCTATAACGGCAACATGGCTTTAAGTTTTAAGAAGCCCAGTCCCATGCCTTGGGCTGTAAGACTTGCCCGGCTTTGGCACAGAAGTGAAACCACAGGCATCCCGCATGGTTAGGGGATCAGCAAGGCATGGAGAAGTGGGTCTGGCCCCACTGACAGCACCAGCCCCAAGCCAGCCACCCAGGAATGTGATGCGGCACCTTGCATCTGGTGTCCCTTCACCACCCATCCAACGGAACATCAGGCTGGATAGGCCGTTGGGGAAAAACAGGCTTAACGGGGTCCCTTGTGTTAGAAGTAGGGAGCAGAGATCACATTTAGGAAGGCCTCAAAAAGGGCCAATGTGCCACCTGACGCCCCCCAAAGAACAGTCGAGCAACACCCAATTTACAAACGTGCACAGGATTGTACTCAATGCAGATCTATCACAGACAGCCGAGAACAGTGCCGTGGAGAGCATATATAAATAGACAACAAAAAATACTGGTTTGGTCAATTTCCCCACTTCCCGTAACATTGCTACGTTTCTTTGCCATTGCTGCAATGTGGGAGCTTAAACAACCTGGCCTCTAGCCCCTCTTGCTGGGGTGCTGGGGGAAAAGAGCTAGCCCGGACCGACGGCTAGGAGAGGACATCTACGATTCAGCAAACCGAACAAATATGGTTGATACAGGGAGTTCCCAAGGAATTCCAGTAGGCTCTGAGATGAGGAAGTACGGAACACACACACACACCACTGTGCAAAGTTTGCTAAGGAGAAAGCTTTCTACTCTGTAAACGGAGATCTGCAACTTTATGCTTCCAGTCACTATCCAGGGAAAAGGGGGAGAAGAGCAAGCCAGTCTGGTTTGCACCCTTCTTCTGAGCCTCTAGGCCAAGGGGCTTCCATCTTGGCTACCCAGTTGAGAAGCCATGGAACTATGGCTATTGGCTTGCGGGCACAGTTCTACCACCATGCCAGGCACTCAACTCCTATTGAGGTCAGTGGGAGAGGAGATGCTTCACAACATGTAGGATCAAGGTTTTGGCTTCCCTTTCCATTACAAGTTAGGTGGGCACACTGGCCAGTCCCCATGGGGAGTGGGGGGGAGAGGCAGGGAATCATGACTCCTCAACCCTCATGGCCGAAATCCTTCCATGTGCTGTTGTATCAGAGGAAGGAAGGGGCAGGTTGGACAACAGTCGAGCTGGTTGAAGCTCAGACGACAGACGTGCAGCTTTGCCATCTGTTACTGTAAACACCAGGTGCTATAGGTTACTAGTTTGGGTCAGTGTGACCCTTACTAGAGTATCCAATTAAATACACCAATTTTAGAAGAAATCCAGTCACCTTCCAGGAGTTTGGGCATAACAATAAGGCAGTTTTTAAGGAGCCACTCAGTGCAAGCTTCTGCTAGAACCTATTCAAGAGGCTTGGAGATACGCCTTGGGCACTTCGAAGCACAGAAAAGAAGGGGTGGCTTGGGGGCAGAACAGCAATTGGCTTGAGTCAGTCAGTCTCATGAGATGAACATCTGAAGCTTTCAGACAATATTGGTCTTGGAACAGTTCCAAGAGGTCCCACCCACAGGCTGCTTGAGATAGGAGGGTCAAGGATGCCAGCCCTGCAGTTGTGTTGTTGGCCAGCCAAACAGGCCTAGAGAGTTTGTGGGGTGGCAACAATAGGGTAGGGCACCTCTTCTGCCCCTGTTCATGATCCAGAACCAAGGGGTGGCCTACAAAGCCAAAATGAGATGCCATCCCAGAATTAAAAGGGTATCAATCCATGGCAGCCACAGGAAATGTTCAACACTACCTTCCCACCAAACCTAGGTCCTAGACATTCCAGGACAACAGGGTTCCTACTAGTTTTTGCTGGCAGGACAGCCCAGCTATTGGCAGGGAGGTGGGAAATAAGGACTCCAGCAACGTACTATGGCACAGAGGCGAGTTTTTTCCCTTTAGAGAAAGCAGGATTAGAGGGGATGCACTGAGCTAAGGTGAGATTTGGCCGTTAAGACTTTGCAAGCCAAATAAAGCCCAGATCTACAGATGGGGGCACCATTTCCCCCCCCGTCTAGAGTATCCCATTATAGAGAAGAGCAACCCAGAGTTGTACAGCAGGAGACAGCAGCAAGCCAGCCTGAAAACCCTTTTGCAGAGAAAAGAGAAACCGGAGCAGAAACCATCAACGTTGGCAACGGGGGAGACAGGAGGGAAGGGGAAGGGGCTGGGAGGAGGAAGCTAAAGTGCATTTAATATTCCCAAAGGGTGGAAGGGTCGACTGAATCGGCCGACGCCTTGAGGACGCCGGCATGGTCACCCTTCAGGTATTTCCCACTGGTTTTGATCGCCACTTTGTTATAGTCGCAGAACTCAAAGAAGAAGTCCACGGGGGCATTGCTGCTGCTGGTGACCGAAGACTCGCTGCCCACCATCCAGTACTTCCCAGTGGAATCTGCAAGTGGGAAGGGAACAGAAGAGAGGGACATGCTGAGAGCCTGGAAGAGAGAGAGTCTGCAGCTCCAAACAGGGCTGCAGGATACCAGTCGCCCTCTGGGAAACATGGTACCCGACTGATCCCATGATGCAGGCACTTGAAGACCCATTCATTAGAACAGGGGTGGGAAGCTTCAGGCCCAGGGGCCAAATGCAGCCTGCAAGAAGTTTTTATTTGGTCCCTTTGTAGGTCCTAGATCCAGTTCCTGCCTCCAAATGCTGAACTGAGCCATGTGCAAAAAGGATGAGAAGTGACAAGATGCAAACAAGGACATCCTCCTCTCCTTGAGTGCAGCCCCCACCCCTCACTTCTCCTCTGCAATACTAATTTTCAAAAAGCGCCCCCCGAGGGCAAAGGGTCCCCAGTCTGGATTAGAACAAAGGTGCTCAGCAGACCCCAAGTGGATGTGGGCAAGACCTACATTGTTTTCCCAGCTGAATGGCTTGGGAACCCTTGGATTTGGGTGTGTCTGTGCCATGGCTGCAGAACTGGCCCAGGCTACGACAGGCCCTGAACCCCATGGCATCAACAGCAACTGAAGCCAATCCACCTTGTGTGGCTGCAACCAGCCTGTTCCAAACTTGTGCTGGGAGGGGGCAGGGCCGTCTCCAGCAGGTGCATGGGGGGCTGAGAGAACCAAGCATTACATGGTCTGTTCGTCCAGACAGTTTGGGGACCCTGATCTCATCCCATCATCCAAGGACAGGGAATTGGTAGAGCAGCAGCACCTCTCTACAGCACGGACGCTCAATGCCAACACGGACGGTGATGAAGGCAAGGGAACGTTCAGCACTAGGCGCACACTTTGGGCTCGAGCTGCACCCTCTGCAGTGACGGGACCCCAGCCTGGGGCACGCCTGAAAAACTCATAACCCTTTCCTCCCACCCCACGACAGTCTGACCCATGGAGCTTCAGGCACGGACAAAGGCTCCTCACCCCTGGTTTAAGGAATTTTATGGCTCAGTTGGGATATAACGAACTGATCAGAATTCAGCCCCTGTGAACAAACCCGCAAGGAGGGGGGGGGGGGGGGGGGACAAGGTGCACCCCCTGTCCCTTCCAATCATATTGCTTAGACAAGGGGCAAGGACCGCTTCACCCCACTCCTTTCTGATGCAACCTTTTCCCAAGCATCATGACATCAAGACTCAGAAAAATGGCCCTGCATCGTCACACACACCCAGCCACCCCTTCAATGTAATTCTGCTGTCGTCCTTTCTGGTGGAATGGCAACAACCCTAAGCCAACTGCCATCCAACATCTGGCCAGTTGCATGACCGACAGGGCACACACACACCCGGGACTGCGATCCTTGGTTTTCCTGCAGAAATCTCTTCCTGGCAGACTCTCCTCCCCTGCCCAGAATTTCTAGTTCACAAGGGGAGGAGATGCCATGCGAGAAAGAGAGTCCCCAGCAAGCACAAGAAGCTGATGCTTCTTCTGGGTGAATTGGGGATGCCCCTGGGGACCAGGATTCCTCCATCCCCACCCTGCTCTGGGGAGCTTGCCCCAGCCCTACCAGCAACAGGGAAATCCCAGCAAAGCAGCGGCTGCACTGGGATTTCCCCGCTGTTGGGCAGGACAGGTTGGGGACCCCCAGAGAAGGGTGGAGAAGAAGAGAGGAGGATGAAGGCACCTCACCCCAGTACACCCAGCACCAGGGAAATCCCAGCACCAGGATTTCCCTACTGGCGGGTGGGCCAGGGGTGCAGAATTGGGCCCACAAGCCTGCAGACTCCCATGAAAAAAATGGATAATTCCGTAGGAGAATCGGGCCCCTGGCTATAGAGAGTAGGGACTAGAGAGGCATCATCCAGTAAAGAAAGCCTTGGTCATCCCATTTGTACAGGGCTTCTGGTCTCCCAGAAGATGGACCAATCCAGGAGCAGACCTTGGGCTTTAATGGAGAGCGTCTCTGTTCAAACTACTTAATCGAAACCACCCCTTTACTCCTCACATCATCCATCAAGATGCTGACGCCAGTTCCACAGCTTACACCATGCTCATGTTCCCAGCCGGGCAGCAGGCCTCACCTTTGATATTGTAAGCTCCATCGCTGAACTCCAATTGAAAGACATCATAGGAGGAACGGTTTGAATCGAGGGTTCCAGTCACTTTCCGGCAGCCAATGAAGCCATGTTCCCCACGGAGGACAATGATCGGACGGTTAATCAGCTTCATCAGGAAATGTTCCGTCTCACCTACCCAGCGGAATGTAGGGAAGGAAAAGGGCGTTAGGTAGAGCTGTCAAGATGGCCCCAGCCTCGGCGTTACACTGTATGTTGGGTTTGTAGAATAGGAAAGGACCAACTGGAAATTCTACTCCTTTCATAGAAGTTCTGTGCTTTCCTTTGAGGGCAACCACCACCAACCATGTCAGAAACCAACCGGTTCAGCTGTTGCATCTACTCTGAACTACAGGCCGGCAACCAGACCCAACTGGTCCCCTCAGGCTCGAGTGGACTCTACAGCTGCGAGAGGCCATGGGCCCCCACAGAATACAACATCCCAGGGCTCCATAGTAGGCATGACCATTGCGGGGACTGACTTCGCCCATCCGCTTTGAAGGCCATGACATCACAGCACTCCTTGAGGGAGGAAGGAAGGAGGCAGGGCCAAGTAAGGCTCTGCTCTGGACTACCAAAGCTGGCAAGATGGAACCAATCGGTTGAGTGCTGGAGCCCCAATAGGGGCATGTCTACAGTAGAGAGTATAAGAGGGTGTGTCGATATGTTCACAGGTAACCCCCATGCCAGTGTTCAACCCTCAGCCTGCCAAATGGCATGGCAGCAGCTTCCCCTCTTCCAGGGGATGCAAATTCCCATTGGGGGCCGAAGCAGTCAATCCCAGAAACACGCATCACGATTGGTGGCTGGCTCATGCAGTTACAATGCATGCTTCCTGAAGATGACAGAGGTGCCGCCATTTTTTCTTCTCCCACCTCAGATGGTGGGACAGGCATTTGGGCCACCATGATGGTATCTTGACACCCACAAGTGAGGGGAGGAAGATACTTCCTTATCCCAAAACCAGGGGGCAGTGTCCCCTTCATCCCTCCAGCTATGTCCATTACAAGCAGACTATGGGGAAGGGAACAGAGAGGAGAACATGTACTCAAGAATAGGAGACCGATCCTCTCCTTCCTTCCTCTAACCCAAGCACACCCTTTAAGCCCCATTTTCCCCCAAACCCAGAGCTTGTACTCAGTCGCCCCACTTCTTGCTCCGACAGCCCAGCAGACGACAATGCCCTTGCCCAACAATACGGGCAAGAACAGATTTATTTATTTATTTTGACGTTCTATCTCGTCACATCAGAACCATCTCTCATCCCCGCCAACCGTACCCTGCCCGCAGGGTCTAAGAGTCCTTACCTGCCGTTTCCACCGAGGCTGCCAGCTGTCCGTTCTTCTTTGCCGTGACATACTTGCCATTGGCCGCCTTCAGGGTGATGCGCCTGTCGCACCAATCAATGTCAAAGTAGCAGCTGGCGTTCCTGCCGCGGCAAAGAGAAAGCAGTTAAAACCATTCCACTCCCAACAGCAGCAAATTCGTGCCAGCAGCTCGGGCTTGGAAGGGGGAACGAGAGACCCTGAAGTTTAAGCTGGGTCCCACAAGGTGAGGGTGGAGGTGAGGGGGGGGTGTTCCTGCCAGGAAGAATTCAAGTTGGGAAATCCTGGGCAGTTTTACAACCGAGTCTAGACGCCAGGGGGAAGTCAGCCCTCAGAATCTTCTAGAAAGTCACAGATGATCACGTTCTGCAGAACCACAAACATGGAAGGGACAGGAGTACTTCCACTGACATGGCTTTCTAGGTTTGCCCTAGTCAGGTCAATGGTCTTCCCAATGCATTCAACAACCTCCTACCACAGGGGTGTGGAACCCCAGGCCCGGACACCAGATTTGGCCCATGGTTAGTTTTTATTTGGCTCCTGAATCCAGTTTCTACCCCCCAAACACTGAGCTCAGGGGAAGGGACCAGACAAAGGATGTGGAAGAGACCCATGATCTGGACACACCCCCTCTAATCTTCTTTGCGGTCTTAGGAGTTTGTACTCATTTCCAAGGTGGCTTCAAGAGGGAAAATGGTCCCCACCCCATTCTGCCAGAACTTCAATTACTGGTAAGTTAGCCTTCATCTTCTCAGCACACTCAATTCTTGGGCTATCAAATGAGCTTGGGCTCTGCAGAACTATCCCAGCTGATGATCCAAGGTCAACAGGATTGGTATTGTTAAAGAGATTTTGGAACTGGTTTCCATACAAACAGGGAGCATTAAATCCAGGTCTCATTTCCTGAAAGAAGGGATTTATGGGAAACCAGAGCCATCTTCCAGGGGTGGGGAGAGGGAGAATAGATCCTGGACAGAGCATGTTGGTTGGGGTCCCCACTGTGGGAAATGCAATAAAATTAGACAAACCAAGTTTCCTATTCAAGTCAAAACATTGATGTTTTTTAAGCAAGCATGTGTGTGCTAAAGCATTTGCTCCAGCAGAGTCAAGAACATCTTCTGCAGTGGCAAGTGGACCCAGCCCTCTTTTAAGGGTTGCATATATGGTCAATCTGTATTAAGACCCTGTGTAAACACTTGTGATGCAGATTAAGAAATGTTTCCCCCATTCCCCCCGGCTAACACTTTCCATAAAGTCCTGGAGGACACTCACTTTGTGGAGGCAGTGGACTGCACGCCACCATTGGAGGTGAGGGTCCAGTACTTCCCAGTATAGGTCCTGAAAGCACATTTCTTTGTATCCTTGTTAATCTCCAGTTGGAAGGTCTCTTGATCACTCTCCTCATCCTGGTTGGCTGAAAGGTCCATCCCTGTAGGAGACAAGCAAAGAAGGAGTGATGATGCAAGTTTCCCAACAAGTAGCTCCCCATGGCTGCAAAGCTAACCCAATCCTTGCACATGAGGAGTGGGGGAAGAGGATAACATTAGACATGTTATGTCTAATGGAGGAAGACGGGAGCAGCACCCAACCTAGCTGACCTGCAACAGATTAGTAGCTACTCAGTCACCAGGACCGGACCATCTGCTAGCAGGGCAGATATCCTAGGGCAGGAGTGGGGAACTTTAGGCCCAGGGGCCAAATGTCCCGTTCCAACTCCCAGGGCCAGCCTTTGGGGTCCCGCAGCAAGGCTTGGCACATGGCCCCTCAAACCCTTGGGCCAGCCCTGCCTACTCCCAAGCACTGGAAGACTGATCTAAGGATAAGGGAGCAGAGACAAGGGCATGCAGACGAGGACAGGGGGCAGATCCATGACACAGATCTGTTATTTGGAGCCTCTTCTTCCTGGATGCACCGCCTCCCCCCCCGCCAAATTCTAAGTGGTCCTCAGCGCTTACATTCATTTTCAAAGTGGCCCCTGGGAAGGAAAAGGCTTCCTCTCCCCCCTGCCCTAGGGAATGATTCACTCGACACGTAAGATAAGCAAATCCACCAGTGATGCTATATTTGTAGACCCGACACAAAGGGTCTTAAGAGACAGCTTTGCCGGCACTAAATGACCGAGGACACATCCTAAAGAATTTGGATGCACAATTGTTTAAAAGGCTCATTTCTGTTCCGAGGTTGCCCTCATCACCTTGGTGAGCTCTTCCAAGACCAATGGATGATCGCGCCATTCAGCTCAAGATTTGCCTGCACATGTAATCTGTAATGAGGGTTGTGTCGAGGCCACGGCAGCTGGGTCCTAACACTCCAGGGGTCAGAGGCATTTGGGACAGTGCCCCTGGCCCTGTGGCCAGCTGCACCGCTCTCTCCACACAACCCAGCAAGGCTGAGCAGGCTTGGCTCCGAAGGCGACTGGATCAGCCCACGCTTTCATCTGACCGCAAGAAAATATGCTTAGTCAATACATGCTTGCTTAAAAATAAACAAATGCTTGAATCTGGGCTGGGAACTGGAGAAGTCACATGCTTGGCAGCTTTCCCCCCCCCCCCTCCAGGATTCCTTCTGGGATAACAGCAACAGCCAGCCAGACACAGCACCGAGAGATTCCCCAAGTCCATCTCTAAGCAGAAGCCTACCCCATTCTCAGAGACCTGGGAGCAACTCTACCAACGCGAGGGGGGTTGAATCTCTCTCAAGTACGACTATTTTTACACAAGCCTTAAACACAGACTCACTTATTGCAGATTTCCGAGTCTGCAAGAAAAGCTAGCATAGGGGGGTTTAGGACGAAACCCCCACTCTCATCCTCGGTGACATCAACATTCACGCTGATGTCCCTGCCCAGCTCACCATCCTCCTCCTTCAACCTCCACCTTTGGACCAACTCCCCCACCCACGCTAACGGCCATTCTCTTGACCTCGTCTTCTCTAGAAACTGCTCTGTCTCTGATCTCTCCTTCAATCCTCATCCCATCTCGGACCACTTCCCACCAATTCCACATTTCCTTCCCAAGCTCAGTCTCAACAGAACAGCGAGACAGGTTGTATTCAGAGCCGCGCTAGAGGCACAAGCCAGAAGATCAGGTTTCCTCTCCTCCAGAAGCATTGCATGGCAGATACAAGGTTTAAAGGCAACTGTGTCCTTCAAGCATTAGCCAAGTAGAAAGATGGGCAGTCTAAGCTTCTGTTCCCCCAGATCTGGCACTCAAACGTTAGCCACAGCCAGCCCCACTGAGCTTCTCTGAAGCCTGAACATAGCGCTACCCCTTGCAGAAGAGAACACACGCAGACACAACACGACTCTTGCAAAGGGGGACGCCAGGTGGCATGATGCCAAGGTCTCTTCCCATCATCACGGTGCCTCTTTGCAGAGCACGGCAACCCCCAGGGAAGGGTTGAACCCAGATGTTTTGCAGCTCAGTCTGGCCTCAATCCAAATAGGCTGCATTGAATTTATGCCCCCCCATCTGTCAGAACCCAGACTGAATTGGATCACACTGCAGGACCAAGTGGGTTGCAGGCAGCCCATGACAGCTGAACTTCCATAAAAGGGGGACAAGTTAAACTGTCACTATTGAAAGAAACTTGGACCAAGCCGAGAAATACCCAGGCAAAGGTTTAGACTCTGGCACCTCCGATTAACCCCATTCAGCTAGCCAGCCCTTGGGCAATCCCCGTTCTAACACGGATTAACTAGGCTAGGGTGCAGAAGCACCAGGATTTTGCATGCCCAGTCCAGGGAGATCCTCAACTATCAATCAGATCTTTGTTTGCTTATCATCTTCCTACATTGAGCAGGGGGTTGGACTATATAGATGGCCACTCAGGTCCCTTCCAACTCCAAGACTCTATTGTCTTAGTATCTATTGCAAGCATTGACCATTTCCATAAACTGCCCTGTTCCTTTACAAATGTGCATCGGTGGCAGCCCTAGCTGCTCAGGGGATGTGTCTGGCTTCCCAACCGACTCGAGATTCCCACACACACCCCCCAGCACATGTGATCCCCTCCTGGGGAGTAAGCTAGGGCAGCCCAAGAGGACATTTTCTAAAGCAGCGGCCAGCTAGAGCACGTCGGCCGCATTCCTCACGCCAGGGCCGAGCTCCCTCAGCAGCTCCCTGCTGCCTCCAACGTTCTCGGTATTATTTAGGTGGCCGATGGCCCTGGGTCCCCCTTTTTCCCCCCCCAAACAAGTCAATAGAAGCAGCCAGAATCTCACGTTGGCTGGAACCACCCCTTGCCTCACCACCCACGGCGCCTCACTATATAGGCTTGAAGATGGACCTCACCGAGGGATCTTGCCAACCCCCTGCTTTGATCCAGGAAGCCCACAGCTACAACATCCCCGACGGCGGGCTGTGCAGCTTCTTTCGGAAAGCCTCCAGCGATGGAGAGCCCACAACCCTCCCAGCCCCCCGGCAACTTGCCCCCGGTGCTGCCCAACTCAGAGTTTTTTCCTGCTATTGAGAGGAAGGGGAAAAAAACACCCACTCCCCTCCCCCAAAACCAGGTTCGTCTCATAAGTGGAGCCCGTTATTTAATTCCTTGCCATCTTCTTCATGAAAGCCTTTAGCTATTTGAAGACTGCTATCATGTCTACATACCTGGTTCAACATACCCACAGTCCTTCCCACAACTTGCTTTCCAGACCCTTCCATCATCTTGGTCGTCCTCTTCTGAACCTGTTCCAATTGGCCAGTGGCCTCCATGCATTGGTTCAACATACCCACAGTCCTTCCCACAACTTGCTTTCCACACCCTTCCATCATCTTGGTCGCCCTCTTCTGAACCTGTTCCAATTGGTCAGTGGCCTCCATGCATTTCCATTGGTTTACACGACAGAACAGGCCAGACAGCATGCAAGCCATTACAGGCCGGTCTACATGGGTATAGCCATGGAGAAACGGAAGCTGAGCTGCAAGTTGGGTACAGATAAGAGCCACCATGCCAGTTGGGAGCAGCAAATCAGGGCCAAGTGACAGTGTCTCTCCTAGATGGATTTTTGGCAGTAAGGAAAGGCTCCCCCTGGCTCCTGCCCGACAGACAGACATCGAGACACGTTCACACCCGCACGTTGCAATCTCGCTGTTGCTGTTCCACTGGAGGAGGACAAGGACGTCTACAGCTCCCAGCACAAATGCAGGGTGGGAGGGAAGTTTCGTCCCAGCCTCGAAGCCTTCGGACAAATAGCTCAGCAGAGACGAGAAGCTGACCCCTCTCGTTCCCCAGCTGCAGACTTCTTGCCCTTCCCAGGGTTTAACCGCGAGGGGCTTTACGTGAGATGCTCCATGCCTGCCACTTGGGAGTTTTCCCAGATCTTTTTGCGTTGACTTCAGAAAAATCAGCAGCTGGGGCTTGTTCCCATCTGGGAGTCTCGATTTCTAGTGAAGGAGCCAATCCAGGTTGAGCCACATGCTGAGGAATGCACTGACACACACGGTCTCTGCTGGGTCTCAAGGGATTGGGGGGGGGAATACTCCAAACTTCTAGAGTTTGGTTAACAGGAAGCCCAATATAATCCAACCCCCTGAACCAAGAGAGAAGCCACTAGATCCAGTCCACCCCCTGCCCAGCCTCATCCAAGAAAGGAGATTCCACTCCATCGCTTGGCAGCTTCTTGCATTGCCCAACTCTTCTTACACATCATCTTCCATCTAAGTTCTACCTTAAACCACTGTCACCAAGGGTAGAGCAAGCGGCCAGGGAGAACAATTGTCCCCTTTACGGCAGCCTTTTAAGTATTTGGCAATTGCTTTATCTTCCCCCTAATCTTCTCCCCAAAAGGAGAAGACCAGGCCAGCGCAGGACATTCATTCTAAAGAATCTGCCCCCCGCCCTCCCCCCAAGGTGCCACATTAGCCAAGAGCTTTCAGATACACAGGCAGCAGCATGAAGGCTTATGCGTTGTGTACATCTAGTAGCGCTAGATAAATGCTAAGTTGTAGCTAGTGATGTGGGTTTTCCGGAAGGTTTTGAATCGGGAAATTTTCCCAAGCAAATTTTCTTATTTGCATTAACATTAATTTGCATAAGTAAGTTTTGAATCAGAACATTTTCCTGTGCAAAATTTCCTATAGCCCTGGAAAAGTTTCCCGCAGAAAAACTGGGTAGTGGAACACTTTCTGCCACACATCACTGGCTGTAGAAGCTTGTCGAGGGGCCTTGACTTCACCTTCTCCAGGAACAGCCCCAGGCGGCGATGACCGGTCCCTGGCTAGATACAATAGTGCTTGAGGTCCCCATTAAGAGGCAGGTCAATGATCATCTTCAGAGTGTGGGGCAAGAAGCCCTTCACCTTAGCCCAGGTGAGCGCCACTGCTCCATGCAATGGACTCATTCACTTCACTGCTATACTCTAGTTTGGATTTGCCACATCTAGTGGCCGTCCCCAACATCCCACCTAGGGGCGCTACCTGTGCCAGTTTTTAAAGAACAAACATGTATGAGAAATACATGTTGCAGGGTCTGTAGGCACCAAAGCAGGCCCTGCAACATTTTTCATAAGTTCCTTAAAAAGTGGCACAGGTGGTGACCCTAATTCCACCTCCACTTCTTTCCTATGCTCTTCACTCAATCCTTCTGGCCAATGCCTCGTGTTGAAGAAAGGGTAGTCAAGTGTTCAAGGAGGACACCACTGTCAGCTGGAGAGGCAGAACTGCCAGAGACTTCTATCATCAGGATGGGGAGGCCTTGACGTTACTGCTGACCCGTGAGTGGTATTAACTGAAGGGAGTGGTGGGAAGTTTTTTGTATTGGAGATTGGCCCCTGGGCTCGAGGCTCCCAAAGGCAACCTGCAGCTAGTTTTTCATTTGGCCTCTTTAGTTCCTGACCTAGCCTATCCTCAAGCCCTGAAAAGCTGAGCTCAGGGGAAGGGAACAGATGAGGGCATAGATACGATGGCAGGGGTGGGGGATCCATGGCACAAATCCATGATCAGAACCCTCCTTCTGAAGCACACCCCTTAAACACACCCCCACCTCCAACTTCTATACAGCCGCTTGGAGCTTGTACATGTTTTTCAAAGTTGTCCCAAAAGGGAAGATTCCCCAGCCCTGATTTATATAGTTCCTTCAGTATTTGAAGCAGTTTACAAGCCTCCTCTTGTTCACCCTTGCAAAAATCCTATGAGGCAGGTCATTTGTTCCCATTTTACAGATGGGGAACCGAGTCTACAAGACAGTGACTGACCCAGTCAGTTTGTAACCAAGACAAGATTTGAACCCTGGTCTCTGAGGTCCAAAGCCACTACTCCTGTCCCATTTCACCAGTGACAGGAGGTAGAGGGAGACACCACAGCAGCCTCAAAATATCTAACCCTCTGCATGAGAAGTCTGGATTTCCACTTAAAAGCCATCACCTTCTTCCCTTCTCTGGTAGGAAGAGGCTGTAGATCAAGCCACAGGGGCAGAGAAAGGAGACCATTTTTCTCCATTCCAAGAAGAGCCAGGATTTGGGATGTAGACGGTGCTGGGATATGGAACCCAACAGCTGCACTGAAGAGAGCCCAGCTTCCCAGATGGTTTTACTGGCCAGCAGGAACCAGCTGCTGGGTTCTTTGGAACCCAACAAGAATTAGCCAAGGAGCATCTGGTACAGAGAGCCTGCCTCCCACCTGGGGACAACCATAATCTAAGGGGGAGAGGTGCTAAGCACTAGTAAAGCTACCCATTAAGTACCACACAGAGACCTGTGGCTGCTCAGATGCTAAGGAAGACATAGGACATTTCACAGGACAGACCCCTTGTTAGTCTCCAACATTCCCACAATAGAAAACCTACCTCTTCCGTCTGGCTTTCCCTAGCTCAGATTCTCCCTCTATTGTCCTTTCATGCAGAGTCCACCCTACCACCCCCCGGAACCGCCAAGCATGTAAATATTCTCCTCTCCCTCTAGATTGTAAGCCTCTCAGGGCAGGGATCCTTATACAGTACCTGGTACATTGCTTGCACTGTATCAATAGAACAACGCAGAGGTAAGAGTTCAGGGGCAGGGAATCTCAGGCCCAGATCTGCAGCCCAGAGCTAGCTTACTCGACCCCTTTCCAGTTCCTGAATCTGGACCCAAGATCCAGTTCCTGCCCTTAAGCAATGAAAGACTGAGCTCAGCGCGAGGCAGCAGAGAGAACGTGCAGACAGGAGAAGGGACAGAGATGGACCCTCCTCTTCCAAGTGCCCCCCTTATGCACCTCCACCCCAGTCTCTACGCAGTGTAGACCTTGGACTCATTTTTGAAGCGGCCCCTGGGATGGAAGAGTTTCCCCACCCCTGCTGTAGACCCTAGGTTCTCAAACTAGGGGGGGGCAGGCTCACCTAGGAAAGCACAGAAAATACTGGGGGCGGAAGAGGCACGAGACGTAGGGTTACCACCTGTGCAAGGTTTTAAGGAACACTTATGGAAAATACATGTTGCAGGGCACCTTAAGTGCACCTTATGAATTTGCATAGAAGCCAACCCTAGCAAGAAACAAACCCAGCTGGCAGGCACCTACTGCCACACAGTGAGCTGGGGGCAGGGATCTTCAACATAATGGAGTTGCAAGGGAGAAGATAAGAGTCAAAGAACAGGGGGGAGAGAAAGGAAGGAAAATTTGGGGAGGGGGAGGCCCAACTACTCCAGACAAGCAGAAGGGGGGGGGGGGGGAGGCACAGGGTTACAGTTTGAGAACCACAGCTCTAGAGTAGATCGAGTCATTATGCCAGCACCAAGGTAGAAGGGTCCCTTCTTCCCCTGCTAATTGTGCTATTCCGAGAAGGGAGCCTTGAGAAACAAAAAGGGAGAGAGAAGACAATCCCACCCCTTTCCCCAAAAGCCGGTAGGGAGTTCAGTTACAGACACTCAGCAGAAAGGAATGCAATTAGGGCTCTGGCCCAGTGGCAGAATGCTTTAGAGGGTCCCAGCCATGCAAAATCAAAGGAAGTGTTGCCTGCTGGAATCTCAAAGCCTAACCAGGCTGCGGGATCCAACATTTGGCTCAACCAAAAGCTCTTTGCCAGCTTCACGGATTCCATCCATCCCTGGAGCATGAGGGAAACCATTGTTCAGCTGGATCTACTCAGCTGGTGACACCACCCACCACAGTCTAGAGATCCTCCCCCCGCCCCCGTCAGCCCTGTGCCTCTACAGGGTACCCCCCCGCCCCCCAGCTCCGTGCCTCTACAGGATGGCCCCAGGAGGTTCACCATCATTGTAAAGAACCAAGTAACCTCAAGGAGATTCCCCACAGAGAAATATGCAGTTCCATTAAGTGCTTCCAAGACAGAGGATTTCCCCATCATTACAGAGGAAGCTGGAGGCGATTACAGCTGTATTAAAAGCCTCAAGGCTCATAGCCTGGTGAATTCCTTCATCCCCATCCATCGCTCTAATATACACAGACCGCTTATAAATGCCCGCCCAATCAGACATGGTGTGGTGTCTAGCCAGCTGCTTTTGACCTTTCCCTACGATAAGAACCCCCATTTCCTGTGGCGGATTTCTAGGCAACAGCTTTATGCTCCCATTATCAGGCAGGAAGCTAGGAGGAGGCAGTTGCTGTTTCTAAGCACACTCAGTCATGCCTCAACCCAACCCGTGTCCAGATACCGCGTTCCTGGTTAATCGCGTCTCGCGTTCCATTCCAGCCTCTTCAAAGAGGTCTTCTCTGCCTGATAAACAGAAAAATGCAGCCCCCCAGGCCTGAGTGAGCTCCGGGGGATAAAGCCTTCTGCTCACTCACCTGTCACACTTCCTACCGTGCTTCTTTCTAAAGCCAGAAGCATCATTGAAGCGCCTCAGTGTCGATTCCCCCCCACCCCCTAGCACTGAGTCTGCAGACAACACTGCAATCACAGAGTTTAATTAGCGGCTTCTTCGAGGTCAGGAGGAGCCTTCAGCGAAGTCAGATGATTTCCCCATCTGGTGTCAACATAAGAGCCGTAATTAAAGTCAGAGGCTCAGGGAAGGAGGAGAAAACACAATATGGAATCTTCAGCGAGTTCCATGAAGAGTCTAGAGAGATCCTAGTCACTGAAAGACCGTGCAAGCCACTTAAAAAGAACTTGCATAACTTGAATTTCTGGTTAAGTCAGATTAATTTTGCCCCAGTCTATGGGGTTGTATTGGTTCTGGATCTGGATAAGGAGAATTTTGAATCCTGATAACTCAAGTTTGTAAGGTATCAAGAAGAGTATCCCCATGCAGCTAGAGATAGGACGACCTTTGGGTGTCCTAAGGATTTCTCGGCAGCCTATAGTTAAAATACTGTGGCATATACCCCGTCATGTTGAGCAGTCTGGAGATGGGAATTGGGGAAGGGGAAGGGGGGGGGACAGGGAGGTCTCTCTTGACATGTGCTCGCACTGACAGAACTAGGTGTAATCCTGTCCGTTTGGACTCCGGCTGTACCGGTTTCCCTGTCTCAAGCCCATCCATGCTTAGAGTCCGAAAGGACAGGATTCCACCCACACCAAGCTCAGCTCCTGAGGGGAGGGAGAAAGACTGGAGAAACCTGGTGCTAATTTAGTTGGAGCATCAGTTTTCTCCCGTCTCCTTAAGGTCTGTTTAAGTCAAATTTCTGGTAAGCAGGGCTGCAACCCGATTAGAAATTGTAGTTGATCAATTAAGCCTTTTTGTCAATTAATTAAATCAAAATTTGCATACATTTACATAAATATGAATACATTTGCATAGATTCACCTAACTTGCATGGATCTGGTAAGCTTGCCTTCCGCTGTAACGCGTCCCCTTGAGCTACGGACTCAGAACTACTATGGAACTGGCAGAAGGTCCTGGCAGCTAACCGATTAATCGGGGAACAAATTTTAATCCGTTTTAAACAGATCAATCAAATAATGGTTGCAGCCTTACTGATAAGTCAAACTTTTTTACATGGCTGGAGAAACTCAACTTAAAAGCCAACTCCACGGTATCTAGGTTTGTGCAGGCATGACAGGAGAGAGCTCTAGTCCTCTTGTGAACAGCTCCACTAGAAAGTTAGGAAGCCGCTGTCAGACAAAGCTGTTTCCACAACCACCCAGGATAGATCATAAAGAAGTGGGAGAAGGCCCCTTTCAAGCATCTTACACCAGTTGCGCGTCTTAGTTGGACAAAAGGTAGGTTTTATAGTTTGAGGGACCAGATGTACAGGGGAAGCCAAGCAATCACAAGGTCAGTTGGCCTCCACCGGAGCTTGTCCTAGGCCGCTTTTAGACAAGCGGGTTGCCATCGCGCAACCCGCTTGCACGATGTTTCAAGCAGTCAGGGATCATACACATGGGAGGCGGTAGCGCATGATTTGCCGACCGTGAATTAAATACCCCGATTTAAATACCTCTCAATCGGGGTATTTAATTCACGGTTGGCAAATCATGCGCTACCACCTCTTGTGCGCATGATCCCCCACCGCTGTCGCGTGTAATCCCGCAAGGCAGGATTTTGAAACATCGCGTGAGCGGGTCGGCTCGTCTAAAAGAGGCCCTAGTTTATGGCCTCTTAAAAGCTAGCTAGGTCAAAAACGCAAGCCTTCACACACCATGCTCTTGTGCCAGTTTAGTAAGGCACTATCGGCAACAGATTTTTGCCTAAATTTAACCCAGCTGTCCTGACAGGACCCCCGCCCACAAGTTCAGGGTTTAAAATTGGAGGAAGGTAGGTTTATGAAAACCGAGCAAACTGCCTAGGGAGACTGGACTAGATGACCTTCAGGTTCCCTCTGAACTCTAGTTCTGCGATTCTATCACCACACTACGCCACTCGGATTATAAGCAGTCTCTGGGGAACGGTACAGGCACTGTACACGGACACAGCAAGGCCGATTCCTGAAGCCAGTGATGTAGACAAACCCTACATCTTGGCGGGAGCCAGCAGCACTCTGCTACGGAAAGGCCAATTCAGAGCAGCCGTGAGGGCTCGAGTAATCAATCTCAAAGCAAGAAGAGGGGCAAACTCTTCCCGAGCAGAACTCGGTGCCTAGTCAGGCTGGAATCTAATGGGATTAAAGTGCTTTCGAGAGCAAAGAGATTAGGAATTTTTCTAGAAGGAATTGAAGCAGGTTGTCCCTCACAGCAGCAGGGAAACAGAGCAAGGGACTGGGAAAGCAGACATTCCTCCTGTCTCCCCACCTACCCCCAAGCTCAGAGCCCCCCCACCCACCCATCTAGGCCCACATCCACCTCTGCTCATACAAATCCAATCTTCCCCGCCACAGGGCACGCCCCTTCCAGCCTATCTGCACCACAGAGAATACGCTCTAGTCCTAGCTGTCAGGGCCGGCCTTCAAATTTGTAGGGTGAACACATAGAATGCGGGGGGTTGTATTTTCTTGCTCCAAATGATTCATCTAGAAGTGCACTTGGGAAGTGAGCAAATGGGAAAAAGTCTCAAAACTTCAGTTTCCCCCGAAGGAGTAGAGATGAGAACAGACAGAATCCTGCAGTCTCCATGCCCAAGGCATCTTTGTACCCTGGCACAGTTAACAATGAGCTCTCCTCAGTGCCGTGCCCGGCAGGATGACTTCGCAGCTAAAGAATTCCCCAAGAAACAAAACACTTCTTTCCCAAAGTCCATCCGCCCCCAGTCGCTGAGAAGGAAAGCCAGCTGTGGAAGCAGGATGGGAAGAAGATTCAGAGGCATTGCCAACTCCCAGATGTTCTAGCTCAGCCAGCGCCTTGGGATAGAGAGATTAACTCCTCTGTACTGCAGAAGGAATGGACTCCTCCCAGCCACCTGCAGGACTCTCTAGAGGTCTTCTGCTGGCATCCATCAGGGATTTACTATTCTAGGAAGAACCTGGAAGGCAGCCTACACCCACATTTATTGTAGCTGCTGGTCTGGTTCAGAAACACCCACAAGATCTTTGCCCTTAAATACCAGATGTTATGGAGCAATGACCCCACACACAGCCTCTCCATGAGTTTGCCCACCTGCTCCAGAGAATCATCCACATGAACGGCTGCTCCAAGCCAAGTGGCAGCTTGCTACAGAACAGAGCCTCTACATCACGAGCAGGAAACCTCAGGCCCGTGAGCCCAAATGCAGCCCATGGATAGGTTTTATTTGGCCCCTTTCATTTCTTGGGGGGGGAGGTAGGAACAGCCAAAACTGAGCTCAGGGGAAGGGAGCAGAGAGGGGGGCATGTACACAAGGAAAGCTCCACAATCTGGACCCTCCTCTTCCCAAGTGCACTGCCAGCTCCCAGTTTGTGTGCGGTCCTTGGAGCTTGTGCTAATGTTCAAAGTAGCCTGGGGGGGGGGGGGGGGGGGGGGGGGGGGGGGAAGGTTCCCTCCTGCTGATCTACATGGTCAAGACCTAGTCTCCGTGATGGAGCAAATGATTCCTGCTCAGCAAATATTTTGTTCCTAGACACTTTGAGAAGGTAGATCTTTCTCAGTTGCTTCCTCACAGGAAATGGACATCACCTAATTCTCACAGGGACGGGAGGAGAAACGTCTGCACAGTGTCCTACGACACGCTACTTTAGTTTTCTGCATTACTACAAGCCCAAGCCATGGGAGAGCAACAGGCCAGAGGATGCTTCGGTAGACTATGGAGAGCAAGAGGGTAATTACAGACACCTTGCTCCCAACTGACCCCCCACCGCAACAGCAGCTAGGAGCTTTGCCATTCGGAGACACTGAATACATTGGAGACTTTTAGCTACTGCTCAGCTTCTTGGAGACGCATAAAGCTAGGCAAGCATTGCTTGCTTCCCGGTATCCATTATCATGAGGAGTTTAGATGCCAGCTGCAAGCAGATCTGGCCAAATCCCAGTGGACTAATGCCAGTCTCAACGTTTGTTTAGGTCACGCAAGCACTTTGGGGAGCCAGCCATCATCAAAACCACTAGGAGTTGATATCCATGAAGACAGACCGGTTCCGGCCCAGAGAGATTCTAATCCAAGAACTTAAGCCATAGAATGCCATAATTGAAGGGAATCGAGAGTCATCTAGTCCTGCATCCAAACGGGGTTGAACAACTCCATACACAACATCCCCAACAGCTGGCTGTCCAGACTCGGTTTGAAAAGCCTCCCATAACCAAGAACCTACGACTTCCTTAAGCAACTTGTTCCGTTGCTGAACAGCTCACACTAGTCCTTCAAGCTGCTATCATTTCCCCAACAGTGGCTAGGACTTGAGGTTTTAAGAAGAAATGCACAAGATTCAGAGAATCTACAGGTGATCTATTTCCTGGCCACTGCCACACACCCCTCCCCCTGCCACCTTGGCAGATAGCCATTGATGGTCCCACATTACATTAACATTCCTGTTTGTTTAATGCTAAGAGGGAGGGAAAGACAAACATTCATTTTACAGATTGGGAAAGACAACATAGAACAATTACCTCTCTCATGCAGGTAGACTTGCCCAAATCTCACAAGATCATCCTTCTAGGAAAGGTTTATTTATAGCACATTCACTCCACCCTCCCCTGCCAAGTCTTTTACTCATCACAGCAACTCTGCAGAAAGCACGGAGCACTTTTGCAGCCCAATGAGCAGGGCAAGCGCTAAGCTTGTTTCTTTGAGAAGAAGCCACATCTCCCCAGAACAATAAGAGGCCCCATACATAGGCTACATCCTCCCACGCAAGAGGAATCAGCCAATTTGCAATTAAAATGAACTCTCCAGATTTAACCTCCAGCCCCTCCCACCTTGCATGTCTTGAGACTCTTTATTATTAGGACTTGCCGTCACTGTAAAATCTCTCCTAAAAAATTACCTTTTCCATCAGGCATTTCCTAGCTCTTCACACACACCCCAGACTGCTCCTACTACCATCCTATCATTCAAGGTCCCCTTCCCACCTGTAACTAAGCCAAGCATGTGCACTTGCAGCTTCTTTAACGCACCCATCACTCCCTAAACTGTTCCCTTCTCCCTTGTCTTACTTTCTTTCCTCATCCTGGTCTGTAAGCCCCTTGGGGCAGGGATCTGCCTCTAGTTTAAGATTGTTCCGTGCCGGGCATATGGTGGAGGCTGCTATGAAACACTTATCGCCGTATCGGTTTAAATCCTCTAAACAGTACAATGCTTCCTTGGTTCTAGAGTTACTTTAGTTAAGAGCATACGAGCGGCCTTATTGTTCAGAGAGATGTTAAGCCAGAGGTTGGGAACCCAACGCCTGGGGTGGGAGACCAAGATTATTTGGCCCCTTTCTGGCTCCTGGATTATTTGGCCCCTTTCAGTGCTTCCTACCCCCAAGCACTGAGCTCACGGTAAGGGAGCAAAGAGGAAGGCACAATCACACTAAGATAGGGGACAGATCCAAGATCTCTGGAGCTCACCCTTTCAGCACTCCAACCTCCAAATTCTATGCCGCCCTGTGAGCTTGTACTCTGGACCCATTACACTACTTTAACACAACCAACTCTAGAACCAGGCTCAAAGAACTCACCCAGGCGGCTACAGGTAGAGACATTCAGCCAAGCTCCTCATTGTGCACGTACAACCCGCTTCTCTCCCCCCTTCCCGCCAGCATATTCTGGTGTTCCAGATGGCAGAGCCAAACTCTTTGTGCAAGTAGCTTCCCAAGGCCGAAGCAATTCAGCTACCTAGAGGGAGCTGCAGTCCATATGCCCCAATAGGACAGAGCCTATAGCAAATGTTCCTGTTCCAAAGTGAAATATCAGCCTTTGGGGAGCGCTTGCAAGGTGTGTCTGTATTTTGTCAGTTTCCAGCAATTCTGCACTTCCACCATTTTCCCCATCCGTTTCTGGGACTTTTACGACTGGTTTACAGGAGGTTTGGCAATTTCCAGCACGTTTTCATTGCCACGGCCCTCAGGGATGCGCACAAGGGGCACACGGTGTTTGGAACCAGCCCACGGCAGCACCGTTCAACGTACAAAAAGGAAGTGTCAGAAAAATGGCAACAGCAGGAAGAGCCCATGTCGCGTGAATCTCGCCGAATGCCCAGCTTCCAACAGAAGCCGCACTGGCGGAGATTCTCCATTTCAGGTCTATACACCCTAGTGCCAACTAAGGCCAGACATTAAGTCTTCTCCCCACAGATCCAACTAGATAAACCACTGTAATTATTCCGCCTGCAGAACCCACATGCTCCTAGAGCAGGTGTGGGGAACCTCAGGGCCAGGCCCTGGGTAGTTTTTATTTGGTCCCTTCCCAGTTCTGGATCCAGTTCCTACCCACACGCACTGAAAGACTGACCTCAGGGATGGGAACGGAGAGGAGGGCCTGCACACAGGGATAGGGGCAGAACTAGGATCCAGACCTTCCTTTTTCTGAGCACACCCCTGCCTCCAACTTCTATGCAGCCATTGGAGCTTGTACACACGTTCAGAGTGGCCCCTGCAAAGTAAAACCTTCCCCACCCCTGTCGTCGAGTAGCTACAAGACAATGCTGCGTTGGGAGTATCTGGCCAGGAGCATCCAGCAATAGGCTGAGCCAGGGACCTCAGAAGCCCCATGTAAGCATTCACACGAGCCTTGCAGAGCCCGCAGAGGAGCCAACGCCACAGCCCATGCAGTGGGCGTTCTGTGAGCGCTGGCATTGCCGGCCCACAGCACCTACCACTCGGAAAAAGGAAGCATGAACTGCGCTGTGTTTTCTCTTGCGAGATCATGGTCCAGTCTTTCAGGGATCAAGTAATCTAGAGCGCCTGGCTGCCATGTCGGTCCACAACGTAAGAGATGAGGTCAGAGTCAATACAAACGTGACGGTGCTTCAATTAGGCCACCGGCACATCTGGTTTGGTGCTGCCAGACGTCAGCCTGGGATTGGCCGGGGCCGTATTGGCAGCTAGTCCAGGCTCAGACTCCAGGAAACCCTTGAAGTCACAGCCTGGGCTAAGGCTCGTCCAGTCAGGCCAAAGCCAGCTACCACGTCTGTTGTGGTCCACCACGATGCGGATCAGGGCCGGCCATCACTGGCTGCCACAGCTGTCCATCATGGTGGGGGCAGGGCTGGCTGCCCACACAGCCGTTGTGGCCATCCCCCTCCCTGGGCCACACAGGCGGCGGTACAGCAGCCCGGCCACAGACATGAAGGGTCAGTGTCCCGACACTGCCTGTACCATGTCCCCCATGGATTTCTACCCCAGGCTGGGTGGAGACAGCGAGCACCGCCACGTCTCTCTTTTCTCAAAGTAGCTCAAATGATCTTTTCTTGGACCGACTTCTGCTGGTGAGAATGTGCAAGCTTTGGGGGCCACACAGAGCCCTTCCTCAGGCACACCGATTAGTCGATTACTGAGCTAGCCAATGTGCAGAGCTCTGGAGCCAGAAGGTCTTGCACTTGGAGGGCTGCAGCTTCAAGCCCTGAAGATTTCCCTCACAAAAAAACCAAAGCAGCAAGATGCTCTCCAGCTCTAGCTACAGAACGGGTGAAGCCCAATCACCTTTCCAGTTCACCCCCCACTTGCCTCAATCTGCACACCGATTTTGGCACACTGCCGAGACGTCCACTCTCGTCAAGCCACAGGGGTAAGAGAAGGGGTTGATGTCCAAGCGAGATGGCTGGAGGGGGAGGAAGAGATCACAAAGCAGCCCCCCCCCCCCCCC
>QEPC01010859.1:12445231-12487057 GCA_003113815.1 Sphenodon punctatus | reverse complement strand
GGGGGGGGGGGGGGGGTAGGAACTGGATCTAGGGGCCAGAGCCAGGCAGTGCCAAGGGGGACAAGTAAAAGCCAGCTAGGGGCCCCCAGACCCAAGGGTCCCCCAACCCCTGCCTTACAGCACACCCAAAGCAATTTAAGCATCTCCGAACAGGATTCGGCACGCCCAGATAAAGAACAGACACCCCCAAAATCCTGAGGCCAGGTTGGTTTGTTTTAAACGTCTCCAATGTTCTCGGCTGCGTGCCAAGGAGAGGGCTTAGCCGAGCTAGAAGGGAAAGCTCTCCTGCCACCTGAAGCAAGTGGCGGCAGACCGATTCCTCGAGGAGCGGCGACGCGGCAGTCAGCCGGAGAGTCATGAAAGTCGGCCATCGCTGGGGCTGGATGGGGTCCAGCTCCTCTTGAAAGCAGGAAGCCACTGCCTGGGCTGGTTAGCGTTTCTGGGTCCCCATCTGGATCCAGGGCGACGGGCCTGCCTCCTTCACCCCCTGTGGGAGGAGCCTTCTCTTGAGACCAAGATCCTCCAGAGCGACCCCCTTGTGCATCTCACTAAACGAAGCCAATCCAATTAGGGGAGGCAGCACTAATGAGGCTCGGATGCTAAAGTGACTTGTGCTCGACTCCAGGACTTGGACATGTAGTCACACCAAAAAGGGCAAGCAGCCCCTTATTACTCTAGGCCGTCCGACAGTCCCTGTTTAGGACAGACAGTCAGTCCCTCTTGGGTGCTGAATCCCTTCAGGAAGAAACAAAGAGACCAGAATTCAAGCCTCTGGTCCCTCTTTCCTGGTGGCCCTCCAGGAAAAGCCCTGAAGAGAACGGGGAAGATGGTGGCATGACAAGAAACCAAGGCCGCTTCCACACATGCCTGAAAGCATCCTTACAAGGCTGGGAGAGACCATGCAATTGCAAATCTTGCATGGTTTTGTGTACCTAGAAATGCACACTCATCTGCCTTTGACGTGCATTTACAACAGCAGTTGACAGGGTTACAAAATCCAGCCTTGGCCTTGTAAAAGCAGACATTACGCCAATTCACACCTACACCAAGACGCATGCGATTTGCAAGGACATGTTGTTTCCCAGCCTTGTAAGGATGCTTCTAGGCCCGCAGGAGAGCTCCTGTCCCTCTGGGTCTCTTCGGAAAGGTGACACACTAAGCAGGAGGGTGAGGGGGCAGGGCAGGGCATGCCCTTCTGGCTCCCAGATGTTGGGAGGTAGGGGTTTGGAGGTGGTTGCTTTGCAGAAGACAGACTGTAGCTATTTGCAGCCTCACGGGTCATGCTGAGAGACTGACACCCCAGAGGAGCACAGCTTTTACGGACCTTCGAACAGCGGTCGGATGGCCAGCATCCTGGTCTCCGAAGACATTCCTTATGTCAACTAGAAGCCTCCTCCCCTCTCCACTATTCAACAGGACCCTGCTCTGCAGCCCAGTAGAGGAAGGGGCTGCTTAGTACTTTTGTCATGTGTTTCTAATTAACCTCGGAATGAAGCGGTTGGTTTCCCTACTGGGAGAGGGAGAGATGGGGTATCCCAAAAGGGGACTAATGAACAATGTGCCCCAGCTGTGGCTAACAAACAGCCTCCACTCCACTACTGCTCTGCCGCTGGTTCTGCTGCTGGCTGAGATTAACCAAGCCGGAAATGGCATCCTTGACTAGAGTGTACTTAAATGAGAGATCAGATTGCAGCTAATTGCTCTGCTGCTCCATCCTCACCAGTGCTGCATCTGGAAGCTGGAGATTTCTTTCCCCTGCAAGAAAGAAAGCCCCTCCCCGCCCCCCCCTTCTGATTGAAGGGAGTGGAAAAGCAAGAATCTAGGATGGGTGAGGAACCTTTCCCCTTCTAGCCAGGAGCCACTTTGAAAAGGAGTTGAGGCAGGTGTGCGTAATGGGAGCACTCACGATGGGGGCGGGCAAAGGAAGAGGGTCCAGGCCATGGATCTGGTCCAACCATCCATCCCCTGTCCCCAAATGCAGGCCCTGATCTCTGCTCCTTTCCTGATCTCAGTTTTTCAGTGCTTGGGGGGGGTAGAACTGGCTCCAAGGACCAGACGCAAGTACCAGAACAGGGCCAAATAAAAACAAGCCATGGGCTACATTTGGTCCCCAGGCCCATTTTCCCATCCATGATCCAAAAAGGTAGAGGGGTGTGTGTGTCTAGTGCCATCTGGTGATCTATGCCCAACCAGGAAAGATTGGATTTGGCTTTTAAAAGCCACCAGCAGCAAGAGAAAAGGGACCATCAAACAGATGTTTGGGGAAGGGAGCACGAAAGAATTCTGCCCAAAGCCTTAGGGACAGTTAACATTTGTTCTTGGCTCCCAACCAACTTCCCTGTAGGATCCAGCCCAGCAAAGAGTCTCTCCCTTGCAAACTCAAAATGGTCCCCAGGCTCACCAGAGAGGCTGATGCACAAAGGAGCTTGGCAGAGGCACCAGCCTCTCCCTCCTTCCAAACCCAGATGATGGGGAGGGGGGACAACGTTAGCGGCACATTGGAACACAGAATGAAAATTCTCTTTCTGGGAAGAGAGTTCCAGACCTCAGCAAAAATAGCTTCCAAATGCACAGCCACACCCTGGAAGGAGTGGTGTAATTATTCCAGTGCTGCAGGAAGAGACGCTTCCTTCCTTCGCTTACAGCCAAAAATCCCCTCTGCAGCCTGCTAGGAGCTGGGCCCTCGGGACCACTGCAACAGCCACAACCCCCCCCCCCCCGTCCCCACATCTGGTTTTCCAATCTCCAATACTCCAGAGCAAGCGGCTGAAACAGCAGCCCCCCCCCCCTCTATCGCACACTCAATACTGCAACAAACCCCCTTTCAGAGACACAATCCTGCTCCTGTTCTCCTGCTAACCTTGCCCCCGCCACTCCCCACCCTGCGATTGGCCAAATTATTAACATCCACCAGATGTAAATTTGATAGCTCTTTGGAGATGGCAGAAGGGGAGGCGATGGCAGTTCCTAGAGTCGCCTGCAGATACAAGGCTGAGCAGGCGTCCCTGAAACCATTACAAGATTTTTTTATTTTTTCTTTAAAAGAGAAATCCTGGATCCTGATGCAGCCACCTCTGTTTTCCCACAGGTTTTCAGCCAGCAAGTCTGCCTGCATTACCTTCATTCTCTAGTCTTCAAAGCCAGACACAACACACACACACACCTCATGCAACTAAGTCTATACAAGGGGTGGGGGACCTTCTCTCTTGCAGGCCACTTAGAAAATTCATTCAAGCTCAGTGGGGCAGACGTGCTAAAGGGGGTGGGGGTGTAACTTCCCTGCCCTTGAGTCTCATCTCTGCTCCCTTCCCCCGAGCTCAGTCTTTCAGTGCTTTGAGGGTAGAGACTGGATCCATAGGCCAGATTCACAGACTGGAAAGGGCCCAAGCAAAATCCAGCCATGGGCCAGACTGGGCCCATAGACTCCCCACCGCTAATCTAGAATAACTCATTCGCTTTAGTGGAAACCTCAAGGAAACCAGACTGTAGATTCTCTACTTGTATCTTGTTGCAAGCAGCTTGGGGTTTTAGAGGAGGGGCAAAACAATATTCGAGAATCCACTAACGGTCCTTGGGCCTGCAATGATGGAGGTTCTGTCCCTGTGTAGGTCTACAGCCAGGAATGCTGCCCTCAATAGAATCCAAAGCCTTTCCTTTGCCAAGCACGGAGCCAGTTCACCTCGCCGCCAATCTGGAGGCTGCAAAGGTGGATTCTCCGTAGAGAGAATGGGGCAGGCTGGGAGCTCAGCAGAACAGGGCAAAGCTATAGCAAGCCACGGCAATGCTCTCTTTGTGCTGGGCTTAATGTAGGTCATGTTTCTCCCTGCACAACCAAAATCAGCTACTAGACACAGATTTTCAGTAAAGCCATTTATGTAACCACCGTGCCAAGTTCAGTGAACAGGAAAAGGGGAACAGAGCAGGGAAGGCTGGAGTCTCCAGCCAATAATGCACACTGCATGGAGGTTTCCCTAGGAAAGACCAAGCAACAGTGCAATGACAATGGGCATTTCCCAGGTAGCCACTGAGCTACTGCATAGGACAGAGTCTGGGGGCTGCCCAGCATGCCTTAACTCTGCAGAGAGGGAGAGTGCTCAGTGGAGCTTTGGAAGGTCGGGGGTGGGGGGTGGGGTAAGTGGGGAATGCTTCCAGAGACCAAGGAAACTTTACTCACAACCTCCACACCCTTTCAGCTGCTCCTTCGCTGGAGAAGAAAGGAGATGGGGGTGGGGAATGAGGGAGAGCACTTGGGTGGAAGGGCTTTGTTGCAAGGGAAAGAATAAGCCGCCTTTGATCTGTTGAGGGGAAGAAAAACGATCCAATTTCTGGTGGAGGGAGACAAAAAAAGTGGTACAATTCCACAAGCCAAAAAAGCAACTCCCACGAAACAGACCTTCTATTTACTTCCCCCCCTGAGCACCCCACTGAGGCCTGAAGACTTTGGGCAAAAGCTTTTTTTTAAAAAAGCACTCTTCTCCAGACAAAGCTAGGTGAAGACCCGGCTATTAAAAATCCTGCAGAACAAAGTTCCCCAACAACAGCGAGGGGGAAGAGAGCCTAGATTGGGATGTTGTTCCCTGCAGATCTTATCCTGAAGCTGCAAGGATGGAAAAAAACAGTAGCCAATCTCTTCTCCCCCACCCCAGTGAACAAGGAGGATGCCAGAGACAGAAAGGAACAGAAGGCGTAGATTTGAGGAGGTGGGGTAGGGGGGGTGGAGACCAGGGGGAAAGGGATGGGAGCTTTGGAGTAGCCACAGCTTGGGAGCTTTGGAGTAGCCACAGCTTGGGGGAGCCAGGCATCTATACACACACACCAAGATGTTTTGCCAATTCCCTAAATGTCACCAAGCCTAAAAATGTGCACATCTGAACCCTGTATTCCCCCACCCCCATACAATTTCAAGGTCTGGCTCTAGCCACTGATTGGGAGTAGGGGCATTGATAAGAGAAGGACAGAGGTGAGGTTGGCAGACAAATAAGGAGAAACTATTCTAAGGGGAGGCAGGAACAGAAGGGAGAGGGAAGGGGACAGTTGCCATGACTGGGGGCAGCAGGAAGCAGGGAGAAGGACCAATTGCATGTTTAGTAGGGAAAGGATGGCTGAAAAGGGAGGGAGGTCAGTAACAGGGTGGTGGGAAAGTAATGGGGGGGGGGAGGCAGCCAGGATGGCGGGGAGGCTGAAGCTTGGCCGAAAGGCAGGGCAGTGGCACAGCTAGAGGGGGAGGGTGGCTGGGCTGTGGGACTGAGAGGCAGTGACTGTCCGGCTGGGGGAGAGGGGGACACACGACAGTAGCATGGAGGACTCCGAGGGCAAGGATGGCTGTGGATTTGGGGGAGGGCGGGCAGCTGGAGCGGTCAGTGGCCCGGCTAGAGGGGAGGGCTGGAGTGGCACGGCTAGAGGGGGAGGGCGGCTGGGCTGTGGGACTGAGCGGCAGTGACTGTCCGGCTGGGGGAGAGGGGTACACACGACAGTAGCATGGAGGACTCCGAGGGCAATGATGGCTGTGTATTTGGGTGAGGGCGGGCAGCTGGAGCGGCCAGTGGCCCGGCTAGAGGGGGAGGGCTGGAGTGGCACGGCTAGAGGGGGAGGGCGGCTGGGCTGTGGGACTGAGCGGCAGTGACTGTCCGGCTGGGGGAGAGGGGGACACACGACAGTAGCATGGAGGACTCCGAGGGCGATGATGGCTGTGCATTTGGGCGAGGGCGGGCAGCTGGAGCGGCCAGTGTCCCGACTAGAGGGGGAGGGCTGGAGTGGCACGGCTAGAGGGGGAGGGCGGCTGGGCTGTGGGACTGAGCGGCAGTGACTGTCCGGCTGGGGGAGAGGGGGACACACGACAGTAGCATGGAGGACTCCGAGGGCAAGGATGGCTGTGGATTTGGGGGAGGGCGGGCAGCTGGAGCGGCCAGTGGCCCGGCTAGAGGGGGAGGGCTGGAGTGGCCCGGCTAGAGGGGGGTGGCGCTGGCAGCGGGGCTCCCGACGGGGCGGCTCGCCTCTTACCCTGCCTGGTGGAGACGTTCCTCTCGTTGCCCGCCCGCAGCAGGACCTGGGGGCAGCTCTGCTCCAGCACGAAGAGCTCGTCCTTGCCCACCTTGGTGCTCTTGCCGGACTTGAGGGTGCCGCTGGGCCCGGAGGGGGCCAGGTACCGGCCCTCGCAGTCCCTGAAGGCCACCTTGCCGGAGCGGAACTCCAGCGTGTAGCCGGTGCCGCGCTCGGGCTGCTCCACCAGCTTGCCGTCGCTGCGGAGGAAGCGGTGGTCGCAGGTCTGCACGCTGTAGCGCTGGTCCTGGAAGACCAGGGTGATGAGGGAGTCCACCCCCCAGGGCACGTCGCGGTCCACGGCGATCTCCTCCTGCTTGGCGCTGAGGTGGGCGTAGCGCTTCCTGGTGAGGCTGAAGATGTTGACCTGGGGGTGCATGGCGATGTGCACGCTCCATTTCTCCGCCACCGAGATGCTCTGCGCGAAGCAGGAGATCCGATCCTCCGTGCCCCCGAAGTAGCGCTTGTGGGGCTCCGACTGCAGCGACCAGCGCCCGTCGTCGTGGGCCAGGATCACGAAGCGGCAGTCCCCGCCAGGGGCTTCGCTGTCGCAGCTCACGTTGCCGTCTTTATCCGCCGCCAGGTAGCGGCCCAGGTGGCTCTTGAGGAAAACCACGTTGGAATCGTCGCCGTCCTGCTCCAGCGTCCAGATCTGCTTCTTCTTCATGCTGGCGGCCGAGGCGTTGATCTTGAAGCCGAAAGCCTCCGCGGTCAGGTATTTGTTGCCGCAATTGATCAATCCGAATTGGATCTGGATCGACTCCGCCGTGCCATTGCCAGTCATGCTTGCAGGTATGGGGCGGGGGAAGGGGGGCACAGAGATGCTGAGAGGAGCGCGCTGGACTTCGCTTCTGGAGCAGAAATCGGCTCGGCTTCTTTCTTGCCCGGGGATTTCTCTCCACTTCCCCCCCCCTTTTTATTTTTTATTTTCTGCCCCCCCGCGCTTTCCTGCCTTCCTTTGTTCGCCTGCACCACGCTCCCCCCTTCCTGCAGCCTCCACAAAGCCTGATTCACAAAGCCCAGCTGCAGCCTATATAGAGAGGATGATGTCAGGTCTTCACAGCCCCGCCTCCAATGAAGCTTCAGCAGGGGGGGGCAGGGGGCGAGTCCTAGCCAGCTCACTGCACTGCACTCACCCCCCTAAAAATCCCGGCCGGCAGGAAAGGAACAGCCCTTATCGGTCACTCCCCACTCCTCTTGCAAAGCAGGCAGTTTCATTCACCCAAATCCGAAATGGTGCCATCCTGGTTCCCTTGATTGAAATCAATGGCTAAACTCACATTGCAGTCAGGATTTTGCACCCAAATGGATCATCCTCCCTCCCTCCCCCCTTTAAATAATTTAATCCAATGAGGAACTTTTCCCCCAAGGGCCACTTACAAAATGAATACAAGCTCCAAGCACTGCATAGAACTTGGGGGTGTTTAAGGGGTGTGCTTAGGAAGAGGAAGGTCCAGATCATGGATCTGTCCCCTATTCTGGTGTGCATGCCCTCATCTCTGCACCCTTCCCCTGAGCAATTAGAGGGTGAAAACAGACGTAAGGCTAACTCCACTTTAATACCGCTTTAAGTATGCATGTTGCAGGGCTGCATAGGGAACCAATACAGCCCTGCAACATGCATAAGAAATTTTAAAGCAGTGTAAAAGCAGAACTAGTGTTATGTCTGTTTTCACCCTTCATTGTTTGGGGGTAGGAACTGAATCCAGGGACCAGATTCAGGAACTGGAATGGGGACCACTAAAAACTAGGCATGGGCTGCATTTGGCTTTGGGACTGAGGGTCCCCCATCCCTGATTTAATCCTTGCTGGTTGGTGAAATGGACATCATGCATTTTTAAAATATGCACATCCAGGCGTCTGCAAAAGCAGATAATCTGGGAAATCCAAGGATTGATGAGAGGGAGGAATGGGGGTACAATTATACAAAGCTCAGTGGGACCCTCCCTCCCCCCCAAAAACCCTGCAAGAATATTCTTTCTTAATATACATTAAAATATGGTGAGTAAAATAATAATTGCAGGTATAATAAACAGGCAATCAGTTTGCATAGGATTATTCCCACATTTCTACGACTGCATTGTCACCACAAACACTGGTGCAGGGTGCTAGAGAATCACAGTGCTTGATCATTTCAGCGTGATGCAATCACCCTCATTATTATTATTATTATTAATAATAATAATTAATAATTAATAGCAAGCATTTATATAGCACCAGCAATGTACCTGGTGCTTTACAAAGTAATTGAATAGACATGTCCCTGCTCTAGGGCTCACAAACTGAGAGACGAGGGGGAGGAGGGAGGGACGAAGGAAGGGGAACAGAGGGAGAGACAAGGAGTGTAACATTCACGAGGATGCGAGGTCCCAGGTGCACGCGCTTGGCTTGGTTACATCAAGAATGATGGCTGGTTGGTCCATGTGGTGAGGATATGAGTACACAGACCTCTTCATTTATCTTCAGCTTCTCGTCTATTTGTATGTACATTAACCTGTGGAACTCATTGCCACAGGATGCTGTGAAGGCCAAGAGTACAATTGGGTTCAAAAAGGAGTAGGTGCGTACATCGAGGATAGGGGGGATGGATTCAGTCTTTGGTTGGTGGAGAAATTGGATGAATCACTTCAGTTGTGTCCTTTTGTACACGCCCGTGAAATTTCTGGCATTGGATACTCTCAAAGAGTGCAGTCTTGTTCCCACTGAAGTCAACGGCTCAGCTCGCATTGATTTTAATGGGTGAGGATCGCACCCAAAGTCAGGATACGAAACTAGATGGACCGTTAATCTGACCCAGTGTGGCCACTCTAAGTGAAGTAGGAAGGTACATGCAACCTTGTCTCAAAGCAATGTGTAAGATGACCTGGTCTTGGACATAAGAGATATTAGCCGCCTGTAGTCAGCAGGTCTGATTCTGATTCTCATTGACACCAGTTCCTCCCCAGTGCAATTCCCAACGATTTCCTCCAGTTACGTTGGATTTGTATCCCATCATAAATCAGGGGCCCTGTTACTCTTTTGATTATCTGGTAATGCTAATGCTCTGCAGGGAGGCTGTTTGTAAATTGCTTTCAGAGATAGTCCGGACTTGAGAGCTTGGAGGGGAGCATAAATAAATGGGAATTGCGCAAATCTGCCTTCTGGTCAGTCCCTCAAAACGTTCTGACAGGCACAAGGGCCATTGAAGCAGATGGTGGGCAGGATGATTCTCCATCATTAAAGCCAATGGGTGTTAACAGACATGATGCTAGCCCAGTTCGGCCCCCCCGTGTAGCCGGTCTAAACACCCAATGGGAGTTTTGCCATTCACTTTAATGGTGGAGGATCATCCTAAGAGAAGATTTCCCCCTTAAGTCTTATTCATGCAAAGTAGTTACCCGTGGGCAGCTACCACTCTGCATTCACGTGAGGTCCTACTTCCCCCTGGGTTGGTTTATAATTCCCTTGGGGTAAATTACCTCTGTTAGAATTAGGGGTTACTTCCTTCTGCATTCTGAAGGAAGAGTGACCTCAGGATGGAAACCCTGTATGGGGCTGTTGCCACTTTTCTCCGTACCGACTACCACCACGATTTCGAGCAGCCGGATGGACAAGCCCCACCCCCTTGGCCAATAAGCCCCACCCCTTTTGCATTTATATGCGTACCCGCATCCCTCCCAGCATCCCAAGTGCATAAAGAGGGAGAGATGCTCTCCTGCTTCTCATGCCACTTAGTGTCTTGCCATTCCGGCCTCTCCCCATTGGCCTCTCCAGGGCTTTTCCTGGGAGGCCACCAGGTAAGAGGGGCACAAGGCTTGAAAATCAGCTGTTTTGTCTCTGTCTGCTGAAGAGGGACTTTGGCCTGAAAGAGGGATTTAACACCATAGCCTCAGTGGTTCCAGTTCTGACCTCCATTACGCTGCCCTTTTGCAGCAGTTGCTGCATGGGGCAGGCTACATTAGACAGCACCGATGGGGGAAGCAGGATTCTCAAGCAGGAGAGTGCCTGCGTTGGCTGTTTGCATGAGCATGTGTTTCATGCTTCAGTGGGACTTACATCCGCACTAATTGCTTGTGTCGGTATTGCCTCCCTGGAGCAGGGGTGGCCAAAAGGTAGCTCATAATCAACTGCTAAATCACAAGCTAGTCTAGTCGATCCCTGTGCATGTCCCTCAAGTGTCCCAGACGTTCCAGGACATCCCTGCTTTAAAATCCCTGATTTATGTCCCGTTGGTGGCTTGCAAATGACTGTCTCTCCGAGACTCTGCAGCAGTTTCCCCTTGACTGCCAGAAAGATAACAAAAGACTCGGGGATGACTTGAGGGCAGTATGGCGAGGAGGGGAAGAGGCGGAGATCACCTCTCTGGAGGAGAGCACAGGCCAGCACCTCACGGAGCTCCTCCAGTGCAGCCGGGAAGGTTACCTCTAAAAAAAGGTGCTCCTTTCCACTCCCCTGAAGCCAGTTGCTAAAGCGCCGTAAAGCTCAGAGCCAGTGGGAGGTGTTCCAGCTTGGAACCGGTAGGAGCATCACTGAGGTTGATGTCCAGATACAATGGATCACGTGCACCATGTCTGGCCACCACTGGTGACTCAAACCCTGAGTCCAATAGTTACTTCTTGGATCCAGTTCTCTATGGCGGCATCTCGGGGATGAGGGCATGCACACGTGGATGGGGGCGAGATCCATGGCACGGAACTAGACCCTCCCAATTCCTGAGCGCACCCTTTAAGCCTCGCTGACCGCCAACTTCTAGGCAGCCCTCAGAGCGCGGACTCATTTTCACCGCGACCCCTGGGGGGGGCAGGGGGGGGGAATAGGTTCCTCCCCACCCCTCTCTTGGAGTAGCTGTGTTCAGTTTGCGTATTGTGTCTTCCATTTGTGGCGCCGGAGCGTTGAATTCTGGTTTTGTGGTGAGTTTGCCGGCCTGTCTGTGTGGCTAAGTTCACGGCCAGCATGCTGAGCCTTCTCTCTCTAAACGGGCTCTTAATCAGTTCAAGCACTTTAAACGTTCTATTGAAGGACTTTGGCTGTTCTTAAACAGGGATGGGAAACCAGTGGCCCGTGGGCTAAATCCAGCCTGTGACTGTTTTTTTATTTGATTCTTTTCCAGTTCCTGGATCTGACCCCTGGACCCAGTCCCTTCCCTCAAGCACAGAAAGCGTGAACCCAGGGGAAGGAAACAGAGGTGAGGTTATGTACTCAGGGCTGAGGAATGGGGGGGGTAGTCTGGATCCTTCCCTTTATACTCCAATTTTGAGAACATTCCTGTTCCCAAATTCTACGCGACCCACAGAACTTGTACGCATTTTTAAAATGCCCCGCCCCGGCAGGGGAAGTTCCTCCCGTTCTTAGTATGTATTGTATGTTTGTGATGCTGAGCACTCCTTCTCCCTGGACAGAAACCATTTCTACTGCCTCAACATTTTCCTAGGTTTGGGGTTGTTTTTTTTAAATAAAAAAAATAGCAAATCCCTCGGAAGTTAATATACAAAAAGTCCATTGTGAAGCAGTTATGTTTGCTGCCATTATATCACACCTTGCTCAAGCTTCCAAGCTAAAAAATGAAAAGGTTGGCCAGCAGAAAGAAAATCCCCTCTTTTTCTTCCTCCGTGGGCACTCATCTTAACCATCTTGCAACTACCAGACCATCCACCACAACCTGAACTCTGCCCGGGGTTCCCATACCTCCCCGTTAAAAGAGGATGCTTATGAAAAAATACACATTGCAGGGCTGCACCGGAACCAATGCAGCCCTGCACCATGTATTTTTCATAAATGCTCTCTTTTAAAGGGGAGGTATGGTAACCCTAACTCTGCCCCTCTAGTGCTGCCAGCCTTACCTCACCTCCCATAGGGAACTCCTCCTTCCCAGCCCAACAGTTCACTACATACAACGCCCCCAGCTAAGTGCGTTCGGAGAGGGTAGGTGAATATGTGAAGAAGAACTGAAGGGGCAGAGTTAAGGTTATTCTGTATGGTGTGCAGTGTCTGGCAAGTGCAGTGATGCTAAGATGGTGAGCATCTGTGGGTGAAGGGGTCTGGACTGTCAGGTGACTGAGTTTTTCTTTTCTTGGTTTTTGTGGGGTTTTGAACAAAGGGTTGGGCAGCACCCTTGCAATGTTGGGGGTATTAGTGTGCATTTAGTCTACAAAATGTGGCCTGAAACGTCCTGAAGAAATCTTCCAACCAAGAGACTCCAAATACTATTATTCTGAGACATTTCTATAACACTTTCAGTGTTCAAAGTGCTTTACAATCCTTAGCTAGTTCATCCTCATAACAACCCTGTGACAACCTCACATTGTTGTCATGGTGATTCCCATTTTGCAGATGGGAAACTAAGGCTAACAGCTAATGACTTGCTCAAGGCCACCCAGCGAACTCATGGCTAAGACAGGATTTGAACCCTGGTCTCCCAGGTCCAAATTCAATGCCATGCCACTAGGTTACTCTGGCTCATGTAAAGAGATGTAAATGAAATGGGAGAGGAAGAAGGGTAACTGGTTCAGCTGCTGATTTCACAGTTGACACAGATCTCAGTGGCCTGACCATGCAGGGAGGGGTGTCTGGGGCCAGTATGAGGGCGGGGCCAACTTGACAGAGGGGTGTCTGAGGCTAATGTAGGAATCAGGTCTGGGAGAGGGGGAACAGGCCTGATGGGGGTCAATATCTCAGGCCACTCTCGAGATCTCTGCACCCACAAAATGTCTTGTGCAAGGATTAGTACTATGTAAGGGGCCTGTCCAAAAAGCCACACCCCTTGGTCCAGAAGCTACACCTCCATGCCCAGGAAGCTACACCTCCATGCCCTGGCAAGAGCCCCCCCCCCCCCAAATTAATCCCTGGAACTAAGACAGTCTCTGCACCAGCTCAGAAAGGGCTCATGGTTTAGCAATTGCTTGCTCAGTTTTGACAGGGCAAGAACTACATCCCCTCTCCGGTTTGTTTCTCTTCTACCAGCATGTAAACGTTGTGTGGGCTTTGGGAGCCGGGAGGAGTCCGTCCCTGGCATGTAAGGAAGCTAGGTTTAGGCCTACAGGCTGTTGACGAAGCAGGCAGATGGTTCGAAGGCTGGGGAAGGACAGGCTTTCTTCAAAAGGCTGGTTTCTTCTCAGTCGATTGGCAGGACCAGCAGCCCATCAACAGGCTCTGGCTCAGGGTGGATTCGTTGGCTCCCCGTCTGAAATTACTCATAATCTCAACACCCCCAGATAGCTGTTGGGATCTCTGAGATTTGAACCCAGGACTCCTGGCTCTACAGGGACTGGCTTTCACCTGGGATTAGCCATCACAATGACCTTGGCAGCACTTGAATCTCATGGACCAACCTCCAACAGCACTGATTGGACAATCCTGACCCCTTTCCTGACTGGCTGAGTTCATCTATATATACTTCCGGGTCGTCTCTCGAGTTTGCCTTTATGCAGCGGTGCTTTCATAGAGGGCAGTGTTTATCCCTGGCCTGGTGGCAGGTATCCCTTGTTCCTCCAGACCCCTTTCCATCATCCTTGTTCCATCTCCTCGTCTCTGCTTCCTCATCTTGACATACCTCTCAGGTTTGACCAGGCACATCAACTTTTAACATGGCCTCCTGGATCCCCCTCCTGCCGGTAGCCGTTCTCACCAACTGACCCTTGGTATCAGCCCTCGCCTGTACTCTGACACTGTGATTATCACTGTGATGCTGAATATGATGCAAAACGTATCAAGGCCCTGATCCTGACCCTCACTCACAACACGTGTGTTCTGGAAGCAGTGTGAACTGTTTTTTAAGATGGGCTTTTGGTGGTCTGAGGGGGGTAGATTTTAATTGCTTTTTCTTCCTTTTTAAAAAAAATAAATGTATATTACTTGAAATTTTATTGTAAGCTGCCCTGAGCCTGCTTTGGTGGAATGGGTGGAATAGAAATTTAAATAAATAAATGATATAGCCTTCCCATAGCAATGAAGCCATGCAAAGTAAATTATGAATTATTATTACTTTATTAATAAATATTTATATAGCACCAGCAATGTACCTGGCAGTCGACAATCATTAGAGACAGGTCTACTCCTATCCAATATCGATCAGATCCTAACCCCAGTTACAAATTTACCCCTTCTCTTGGTTTGGGACCCTCTAATGCCTGCCCTTTAGAGTCTAGGCAGGAACTGGGCAGTGTCCAGGCAAGGCAGAGAGGAAGGCTGCTTCTCGCACACTGCAGGAGTGATCCGGTCCCTGTTCCCGGCTTCCTCTAGCCCCTGTGCTGCTGGTGGAGCCGGATGTGGAGATGGACTCTGGGGAGCATTCCCCTGTGCTCCCCTAGAGGCTGTGGGGTTGAGGTGATTGTTACAGTCACAGCAATAGCAGATGCCCATCCACAGCTGTCCTTGGTATTGCAGGCCACTTTGGAAACCAAAAAAATCTTCTCTGTTCCTGCTGACAAAGCTTAACCAGTCCCTCCCCAATAGGGTTGCTATACCTCTCCTTTAAAAGAGGATGCTTATGAAAAATACATGGTACAGGGCTGAACTGGAACCAATGCAGCCCTGCAACATGTATTTTTCATAAGTGTCCTCTTTTAAAGGGAAGGTATGGCCACTCTACTCCCCATCCACTGTTGTTCCCTTTCCTCCTGCCCCATCCCGTCATCCCTAAGTGATTGGGGTGGGGTGTCTGTAAAACAACATCTTCAAGTATCTTAATTCATTTTAAGGGGGATTTATAGGTCTCTCCTTCAGCAGAAACGGGGCCTGCTGTCTCCTTTCTGCCTTAGCTCTCCGTTTCACATCCGTTGTGTTTGCAAAAAGCCCAAAGCCTAATAGTGGCTCTTCCGGAAGAGCTCTCTTCGGTGGCTGCTTTGTGCTACATTTCCTCCATCTCGAGCAGCGTTTCTGCCTTTCCTTTGCAGAGAAGTGATGAGCGAGGCTTTCCTGTCGTCCTCCCACACCAGCAAGGCGGGGGGATGGGGAGGTGGGAAGATGTGAGCTGACAGGTTTGGGGAGCAGGAGGCTAATGCGCTTTGAAATTCACAGAATTGCAGATTTTACAGTTGGAGTCATCATTGTGAGAGCAGCAAGCTCCCTCATTTCCACGGCCCCGTTCAAACAAGGGCTGCCTTCCCCCCTGCCTTGGGCTTCATCTCTGTCCCCATTGCAAGGTTTGTATCTTTGTGCCTTCTGTTCTCTTCTCTTTGGCATTTGAATTACTTCAGTACTTTAGGATTCAGTTCTTCATTCCCTTTGCCAGGTCTTTCAAATTCTTGAATTGGTCCAAATGTTCAGGATCTCGTGGCCTGCAAATTCTTATATGGTCCAAGCCAGGGTGGCAGACTACATCAGGACTAAAAGCAGGTCAAGCACAGAAACAATAACCAAGGGAGGGCAATCCACAAACCCAGTCAAGAGGTCAGTTTCTGGGAGAGCAGCCCAAACACCCGGCAGGATGAAGAAGACAAGAACAAAGGCTGGAACACAGTCTGGAAACAGGTCTGGATCAAAACAGGAAGTGAGACAGATTGCCGCACCTCCCAACATTTCAAGCACCCAAAGGAGGACAAGCCCTGCCCCACCGGCCAATAAGCTCTGCCCGTCTGTGAATAAGCTCCACCCCCTCACTCGTTTACATGTACGCACTTCCCCTCTCAACATTCCAAGTGCGCAAAGAAGCACAGATTGCTCTCCTGTTCCTCATTCCACTTAGTTTTGTGTCATCCCATCACCTCGCCCCTCTCCTCTCGAGTGCTATTCCTGGGGACACAACCAGGAAAGATGATCCTGAGGCCTGAATTCGGGTTTTGTCTGTTGGTCTCTCTTCTCTGAAAGAGGGACTTTGACCCCTTGAAAGTGGGACAGTGGGATTCAGCACCCAAGGAGGGACTGTCCCTCTTAAATGAGGACTGTTGGGAGGTATGCATTGCTTCGCCCAGCCTTGTTGGCTAAGCAGCCTTATAAACAGGCAGGGGCGAATCTGTCAAAACGAGCCAATGAGGATGATTGTCATTTATGATGTATATAAGAATGTAAGAAGTGCCACACTGGGTCAGTGGTCCATCGAGCCCAGCATCCTGTCTCTGACAGTGGCCGATCCTGTTTGCTTGGGAGAAATACTCAACGGGTCATAATGGGGCGATTCATTCCCGGTTGTTCAGTCCCAGCTCGCAACAGTCAGAGGTTACATTCCCCCAGCCACTAATGGACCAATCCTCCAAGAACGTATCCAATCCCTATTTTAAACCCAGCTGTACTGCTGGCCTTGACCACAACTTCTGGCAACAAATCCCACAAATTAATTGGGCGTTGAGTGAAAAATATATATATTTTTAATTTTTTTTAACTCTGCTGCCACATTTGGCAGCATGGAGTGTCCCCTAATTCTAGTACTATTTCAGAGGGCAAATTACTGCTCCCTATTTACTCTTTCCATAGCACTCATGACTTTGTAAACTTCTATCATATTCCCCTCTGTCATCTCCTTTCCAAGCTATCCTGTCGAGCCTCTCCTCGTACGGAAATCGTTCCGTACCCATCATCATTTTGTTGCCCTTCTCTCTACCTTTTCTAGTTCTGCTAGGACCTTTCCTGAGATGGGGCAACCAGAGCCGCACCCATTATTCAAGTTGTGGCTGCACCATAGAGTTAGGTAGAGGCATTATGATATTTTCGGTTTTATTCTCTTTTCTGAATAATTCCTAACGTTCTGTTCGCGATTTTGACAGCCGCCGCACACCGAGCTGAGGGTTTCAGTGTTTTGTCCACAATGACTCCAAGGCCTTTTTCCTGAGTGGTAGCCCCTAATTTAGAACCCAGCATTGTGTACATAAAGTTTGGATTATTTTTCCCTACGTGCATCCCTTTGCACTTGTCCACATTCAATTTCATCGGTCGTTTAGTTGCCCAGTCCCTCCTGTTTTTATGTCGTACGGCGGAGGAGGGGGCGGTGTTGATGGGCCTGGCCGGTGGACCAGCTGTCGGTTTTAACCATGGTCTGGACCGGTGGGTGGGGGCCGTGAACTCCTGGGCTGCCACCCATTTGAATCCCTCCTCCCCACTTGCCTGTCATGGGTGGGCAGTCTGTGGTTGCTCCCACCCAGCACACACGGACCCACCCCGCAGCCAACGGCCAAAGTTGTTCAAGGTAGTTAAAATCCGAGTGGACTGGGAGGAATTGCAGGAGGCTGTTCGGTGACTGGGAAACTAAATGGCAGATGAAATTGAATGCTGACGAGTGCAAAGCGATGCACATAGGGAAAAATAATCCAAACTATATGTAGACAACACTGGGTTGTCATTTCTGAAGGCTTGACTGAAGCACTACCGCTGCTGTGCGGTCTCTGGCAGGTTCCCGCGCAGTGATGTGCCTACCTCCTCCAAATTGCACCTAAGCAAAATGGCCGCCGCCCTTAACCAAAATGGTCACCGCCCTTAACCAAAAGGGCGGTGGCCAAAATGACATCACTGCCATTTTAGTTAAGGGCAGTAGCCATTTTGTACATGCTTGATGTGGAGGAGGGAGGACGCCATGGTGAGGGAGCCTGCCAGAGCCCCCACAACAGCGGCAGTGCTTCAGTCAAGCCCTCTGAGGTGGTAACTAACACTCTGGGGCCCCAGAGTGGGTGGGGGGGATTGGACCCACTGTCCTGGGGCTAGGCTGGGGTGGGACTTGGATGGGCTATGGATCAGTTTCCCATTGTCTTCAATGGGAAAATCGGAATCCGTAATCAGTAATTAATTTGCAAATTACAGATCTGAATCCGTAATAGATCCGAACCTGTAATTCAGTCTGAATGCCCATCCCTAGTATTAACCATTGATTGTATAAGCCAGAGGGAGACCCATTGTATGGGGAGTTTGCTCAAGATAGCTGAACCTTAGCCAGGAAATTAGCCATGTAAAACCTCAAAAACCAGGACTATCAGCTCTCATAGATAACAGAGGCCATTTGGGTAAACTTCTACTAAGGCTATACAATGGCTAAATGACCAACAATGGAAGTTAATCAAAAACTCAAAACAAGGCAACCTGAAGAGTTAAAGGCCTGCTTAGGACACAAAAAGAGACTCTTGACACCATCAGTATATGAAGAACACAGCTCCCAATTAAGGGTGTTTTTAGACAATCACCTCCCCAACCATCATGCATGTTGCATGTTGACAGGCACAGAGGGCCTCCATCTTGTGATTGATGTGGCCAGAGACAGATTGGGATTACTGCTGATTTACCGTGCACCTACCTGTACAGCAGCATCCCTGCATGCTCTAGCTGAGCTGTCGTCAGAGGTGGTGTTGCGGTCCCCTAGGACATTAGTCCTAGGGGGGCTTCAATATCCACACTGACGACAGCCTTCTGAGCGTGATTTCATGGCTGCCACGGCAACCATGGGACTGTTTCAGGTAGTGGTTGGCCTGACAATGGGGGGCATACCCGTGACCTGATATTTTGCACAGACGTTGAGGCGGGGGATCAGTTGGTGGGGGAGGTAGCAGCTGTGCCCTTGTCATGGACGGATCATTATCTCCTTCAGGATGGTCTTCTGGTGCATGTCTGCCCCGGAAAGATGCGGAACCTGTTTGATTGGTTCACCCCCGGAGACTTATGGGACCAGAGAGGTTCCAGTATGCTCTCAGGGAGTTATCCTCCGATATTGACAACCGCTCACTAGATGACCTCATGGCTCTTTGGAACACCTTGCTGACTGAGGTCATCAACCAAACGGCTCCTAGGCGTCCACTCCCGGATCGCTGACTACGCAGGTCCCCCTGGTTTATGGAGGACCTGCGGCGGATGAAATGGGAAGGGCGGCAGTTGGAGCGACTGTGGCGCTGTCCTTGTACTGATGTCGACCAATTGCAGCACAGAGTTAGTTTACGAACCTATGTTGTGGCTGTGCAGGCAGCAAAGAAGAAGTTCTTTGCTACTCTCATAGCATTTGCAAAGTTGCGTCCAGCTGAGTTTTTCTGGGTTGTGAGGGGGCTGGTCAGTCTGGCCTTCCTCTGCCTGGAACTGGAATTTTCCAGTGCTCGCTGTGACATGTTTGTTGACTTTTTATGTGGATAAAATTGCTCAGATTCATCATGATTTCGACACCGCATTTATGACAGTAGGAGAACCAGAAGTGATGAAAGCCCCGCCTTGTCCAGTTTTATGGAATCGGTTTCAGTGGGTGTTGTCCACTGATGCAGAGAATGTTCTTGGGGCAGTCAGAACCACCTGTTGTGAACTAGACCCATGCCCATCCTGGCTGGTCAAGGCCAGCTGGGAGACCTTGGGGCTGTTGCTGACGGGGGTGGTCAGTGCCTCCCTTAGGGAGGTCAGAGTGGCGAGCTGCCTCAAGGAGGCAGTGGTGTGGCCTCTTCTCAAGAAGTCATCATTGGATGTTGACTCCCTGGCCAGCTATTGGCCAGTCTCTTTTTAGGGAAGGTTATTAAATGGGTGGTGGCTCAGCAGCTTCAGGGGCATCTAGACCAGATCAGTTTTCTCAATCCCTCTCAGTCTGGCTTTCATCCAGGTTTTAGCACTGAGACTGCGCTTGTGGCCTTGGTTGACGACCTAAGCCGTGAGTTGGACCACGGTCATTCGACCTTGTTGATTCTGTTAGATCTCTTGGCTGCATTTGATACCGTTGACCATGAGTAGTTGGTGACTCGCTTGTAGGACCGAGCTGGGGTGGGCAGGACTGTTTTTGGATGGTTTTGTTCCATTCCTTTCTGGCCGGAAGAAGTCAACGTCCCCTCTCTTGTTCAACGTGTACATGCAGCCTTTGGGCGAAATCATCAGAGGGTTTGGTGTATGGTGTCATCGATACGCTGATGACCGCCACCTTTACCTTTCATTTTCAGCTGACCCAGGCCCGGCAGTCTCGATGCTCACCAGATGTCGGACACCGATCGGTGACTGGATGAGGGTAAGCCGTCCGAAGCTGAAACATCACCTCCTGACAAGACGGAGGTGATGTTGGTGGGAGGGGCTGAAAGATTGGTGGCACCCGTCATTGATGGGGTCTACCCTCCGTTGGTCCCTCAGGTCCGGAGTCTGGGGGTGCTCCTTGACCCACAGCTCCGCCTAGATGTCCAGGTGGCAGCTGCGGCAAAGGGCACATTTCGCCAATTACATCTGGTGCGATGGCTTCGACAGCATGTCTCAACTCCGATCTAGCCACCATTATCCATGCTTTCATCACCTCAAGACTAGACTACTGCAATGCGCTTAACGTGGGGCTACCCCTGATGACAGTCCGGAGACCGCAGCCGGTGCAGAATGCGGCAGCCCGTCTCCTTATTTTTTATTTATTTATTTTATCTATTTAACAGATTTTTATCCTGCTCTCCCCACCTCAGTGGCTCAGAGCGGCTAACAAAACCAAAGCCACTTATGGGGACGGGACTTTGCGAGCACATTACACCAGTGCTCCAAGCCCTGTATTGGTTGCCTATAGTCTTCTAGGCCCGATTCAAGGTGTTGGTTTTGACCTATAGAGCCCTAAACAGCCTGGGCCCTGCCTATCTGTAGGATCGTCTCGCCCCCTGAGTTCCGGATCGGCCCCTGTGGTCGGCTGGGAGTGCCCTCCTCGAAGTCCCTCAGATTTCTCGGGTGGCGACGATGGGGAGGCCGTTCTCAGTGGCCGCACCGAGCCTGTGGAACCCCCTCCCGACAGAGGCCCGCTTGGCCCCGGTCCTCACCCCCTTTCGGAGACAGTGTACGACATGGCTGTTCCGCCGGGCGTTTGGTGAGGGAGACGGGGGATGGGTGGCTTGGAGGGAGGGAGGGTCTTTTAGCTCCACCTGAGTGCTTCATTGTGTTTGATTGGATATTGTTATTTATTGATATCGGATTGGTATTTTTTTATACTGTATTTGGTTTTATGTGCTGTGAGACACCCCAAGCTGCTGTAGCAGGAGGGGGCAGCCTCCCCCCCCCCCCAATATCTAAATAAATAAAATAAATAATGGGCGGAGAGGCGTTTGTCTAAAAGCACCATAAGAGGGTGGGCATCTTTCGGCGGGAATGCAAGACGCGGCTGTTCGCCCAGGCCTTGGGAGGGGAGGGGGAGGGAGGGGTAAATGGGGGAGATTGGTGGGGTGGGGAATTGGAGGGGAGGGTTAGGGTTGGGGGTTTTAAACATTATTTTAAAATTGATGTTGGTTTTTAATGTATTTTATTGTTTTATTGTATTGTTAGCCGCCCCGAGATGCTGTGGGCATGAGGGGGCGGCATAGAAATGCCAAGAAATAAAATCAATCAATAAAAATGCAGCGTGCCAATCTGTGAACATCCGAGGCAAGACTTGGGCCCTCTTGACCGGGATAGGTAACCACTGCCCAAATTCCAGGAGGGCCTGGCCCCCTCTACCGTTTTTGACAGCCCCCTTTGCTCCTGGCTTTCGAGGCTACGGGTGGGAGGGGGCATGATTTCATTGAGGGCCCCCCCTAACTTTTTCCTTATAATTCGAACCCTGTAGGTAACTAGTAGAGAGAGAACCTGATCAGTTAAGCTAGCCTTGCATCTTGTTTTGATTTCATTTTCTTATTCACTTTCTGTATTTACTTTGAACCAATATGATCTGTCTTCATTCTTCTATAAAACTTTCTCATTCCAAAGCGTGTCTCTGTGTGTACACTGGCACTGTGTACTGACTGGGGCAAGCTTGGTTTAACACGAAGCCAAACCCAATTACATTTCTGATGATGGTGGAGCCCTGAGATACAGGCGACAAAGGATTAACTGCTTTCAGGCTGGCACACTCTGGGGAGAGTGTCCCCTCTCCTTGTCTCCCCCCTCCGTGTCTATTAGATTGTAAGCCGTAGGCAGGGACCACGTCATTCTTATCGTTCTGTAAAGCGCCAGGTACACAGCTGGCACTATACAAATGCTTAATAATAATAATAATAATAATAATAATAAATAATTAATGAATTTAGTCGTGGCTGGTCTGGTGGTCCTCTGGGGACAGCCAGAGATAGAAGGGCACCTCAAAATCCCAGTTACAGTATCCTTTGGAGCCTTGCTCAACCAGTAGCAAGAGGAGAATTCGTCCTCGGGTGTGGTTTCTTTTGCCTAGTGGAATTCCACTGACTCTCCTGGAATTACTTCTGGCATAAATTGGATCTGAAACCAGCCCACCAGACTCCTCTCCAGCCGGGACGGAGCCGTTGCATAAACCCTATTCAAGCCGAGTTCTTTCGACTGTAGCTCTTCTGCCGGGATTTCCCTTAGAACCCCTGGTTCCCCAACTGGCTGAAATGAAACACCGATTAACTGTAATGTTAATTTAATTAAATCTCAGAGCGCCCCAGGGAGGTAGGGAAATCTCATTATTCTCCATTTACGCAGGGAAAAAAAAAATGCGGCAGAGGGAAGTTTAAGTGACCAAGCTCACACGATAATAGGAGCCAGAACAAGATCTAGAATGGATAGGGACCTGTGGTGTTCAGGGGGAGTGTTTAGACCACAGTGGGGAGGAACCTCTGGCCCTCAGCGGAAGGGAGTGGAGAGGAGGGCATGCACTCAAGTTTAGGGGCTAGTTTCACGGCATAGATCCATGGTCTGAATCCTCCCCTCCCTTCCTCCGCCCTGAACACACTCCGTACGCGTTCCCACCCCAGGGCCCGGACTATGCTCCAGCCCTCAGAGCTTGTACTAACTTTAAAAGTGGGCCATAGCAGGGGAAAGCTTCCTCATCCCTGCTGTTGACAGAGCTCAAGGGAAATGGTGTCCTAGGTCGCTTTTAGACGTGCGTGAGGCACTCGCGGCTTGAAATCACGTGGGCGGGGTTTAGATGAGAGACTTCTCGAGCATTCTAGCCGCTCGTGCGTCTCAACCCCGTCCGCGGGATTTTTTACACGCTGCGGGATTTCACAGCGCGAGTGCCCCGCACGCCTCTAGAGTTTTGGCCCAGACTCTCTTGTTGTCTGGGGACGACTGCCTGTTCAGGGTCAATATAACCACATACGTACCTCTGCAAGGCTAGACTGAGTTTGCAAACAAGCTGGCTCTAAAGGGGGGATTGTCCGCACGGGACCAAATGGCAGGTCTGTTATGTATCCACTAGGCAATCCTTCTTGACTAGGCCTCATCAGGCGCAGTAGTGCCAGCTTTCTGTGGGCATTGAGCAGCAGACTTCGAATGGGCCTCCCATCCTCACCTCACTGTGGAGGATGGGGCTGGAGCCAATACTGATTATCTCAACACTTTCTCCAGGGGCTGTGGGCTATGGACTGGGCAGGGGGGGTGCTGCCCATCCTTGACGCTGCCCCCGGACCTGAGAAGCCCTTGAACGACTAGATTGTGGGGGAACTCCATCCTGCAGCTGGGTTGAGCTCTGTTCTGGGGGCTGGAGTGGAAGAAGCAGGGCAAGGAGGCTCCCCCACCCCCTGCAGAGCACAGTGACATCACAAGGCTCCAAAAGGGGAGTGGCTGTGTCAGAAACAGGTCCCTTTGCCACGCCTCTTCGGAGAACGATGATGTCATGACTCTTTGAAGGGGCATAGCTGTGCCAGAAAGGGTAGGGCGAGAGGAAAGACCCTTTGCAGGTTAGAGTTGAGAAAGGTGGCAAGTGGCAACCCCTATGCACAGGTCTTGCAGTAGGCCCAGCTATGCCAGTAAGGTCTCAGGCAGTTGTCCAGGCTGCCCTTGTGCTGACACTGAAGCCCCATTGGCAATTGTGGGCAGGGGCTCATCCATGGCTAGCCTTGCAGAGGTACATGTGTTAGTTATTGTGGGCTCACATGGCTAGCCTTGCAGAGGTACGTAAATTGGCTATCGTGGGCTCACGTGGCTAGCCTTGCAGAGGGACGTAAGTTGGCTATTGTGGGCGCACGTGGCTAGCCTTGCAGAGGGACGTAAGTTGGCTATTGTGGGCGCACGTGGCTAGCCTTGCAGAGGGACGTAAGTTGGCTATTGTGGGCTCACGTGGCTAACCTTGCAGAGGGACGTACATTGACTATTGTGGGCTCATTTGTAGTCACGCCCATATGCTCCCCGCTGTACACCGGAGCAGATCATTGCCAGCAGGTGCAGAAATCCCTCTTCAGACACACCCTGTGATTGCTGGCCCCTTCAAAAGGTCCATGGTGTTTTCTACGTCACTGACCTACCACTGGTGGCCGTGCCACCTCTCAGGAAAAATAGAGGGCAGCCTGCAGCGGCTCAGGGTGATTTCAGACGATGCGCGTCTGGCATTCACCCCGGCTGACCCACAGTCAAACACGGGCCGCGTTTGACCGTGATGAACGTCTCTTGGCTCGCCGCCGGATGTGCACCACAGTCGAACGCGGCCCGTGTTTGCATTCACCACACTTCTGGACCTCCGGACGCGAGGAGGTCGAGAAGTGTGGTGAAAGGCCACCACGGCCTTGGTGAACGGAAAGTAACGTCTGGTTACTTACCGTTCACCGTGGTCAACGGCATTCACTGCTGCTGCCCATCGGGAGGGGAGAGGGCCGCCGGGGACCACAGGGGGCAGGGCCGTGCGGCAGCATGCTGCGCCGCGCAGCCCCGCCCCCTCCAGGCGGTGGGTGCCGCTTTAGATGTGACTGCCGGCCGCTTTCACCACGGGCCGTGGGGTGGTTTGGACCACGGCCGGGAGCAATGGGGCGCACGTCTGTTGGCGCGCCCCTTCACCCCCGGCCGTGGTCCGAGCCACCCCACAGCCCATGGTGAAAGCGGCCGGCCGACACGTCTGAAATCACCCTGACTAGTTGCAATGCCAGCCCTGCTTGGCTTCCTCTCCCACCTTGCTCAGCCTGGCAGCCAGGCTAGCCTCGCTGCCAAGCGCCTCGGTGGAATTTGGCATGTGGGTGCCCAAGATCAGCAGTAGCCGCTTGCTTGGCAACTGGCAGCCGTTCGGGCCTCATTAAGATTGTATTAGCTAGAATGAGAAAAGGCATAAACAGCAAAACAGAGAGACAAACAAAAGCCGGCCCCTTTGTATGCGCCTTGGTTGAGGCAGGCCTTTGAGAGGCCTGAGGGAGAATGGGGGTGAGGAGAAGCGTGTCTGACTGAAGATTTATCAACAGGGTGACCCTACGGGCTCCTGGGATGCTTGTGGTTTAAGCCAGCTCGCTGCGGTCCGGGCGCAGAGAGGAATTTGGATGGCTGTTATCACCATGCAGCTGGGAGAGAGGATATTGCCGTGTTGTGGTTTGGGGACAGACTGAGGCCTAGTCCCTGTGTGACTGGGCGATAGGCTTAAAAGGGAAAAGATCCTTTTCCTGAGTGGTAACCTCCTAGCTTAGTACCCAGCATGGTGTACTCAGAGCTTGGATTATTTTTCCCTACGTGCATCACTTTGCGCTTGTCCACGTTAAATCGAATCTGCCATTTCGATGCCCAGGCACCCAGTCTCGTAAGATCCTGTTGCAGGTCCTCACAGTCTGCTCATGTTTTAACTACGTTGAATAACTTGGTGTCATCTGCAAATTTGATCACTTCACTCTTAACGCCCTTTCCCAGATCATTATGAATACATTAAACCTCACCGGTCCCAATACAGATCCCCGGATAAACTGATGCAGGCAAAGGCTGCTAAATGACTTGCCTAAGATCACATAGACCTGACCCAGTCAATCAGCAGCACACCTCCTCCTCAGAAGCACTATCCCAATGCTGTCTTACGAGACACATTACCACCCTTAGTTTTTCTTTGTTAAGTGCCGATATTGAGCTCAGCACAAATAAAAACAGTTCAAGCCCCAAAGTGCAGTTTAAAATGTAATGTGTGTCTGTCCTAGTCTTTGCTGTGTCAGGGTTTAAATCCCCACAGGATCAGGGTCAACGTACAGGACCTACCCACCTCTACAGCCCTTTTCAACCCAAAATTTGGACCCAGGCCAATTTGTTTATTATTTATTTACATTTATACCCCCGCCCTTCCCCAAAGGCTAAGGGTAGCTTACAACACACACATAATACAATTAAAAGACTTAAAAATAAAATACAGTAAAAAAAAAACCCTACCCAATCCAACTCCAACAGCCTCCCACCCACTCCCTATCCCTGCCCACCAAAAGCCCGGATAAAAAGAAAGGTCTTACGCTGCCTCCGAAAGATGCTCAGGCTAACCTCGAGGGGGAGGCAGTTCCACAACTTTGGGGCGGGCAACCAAAAACACCCTCTGCCTCCCACCCTCGTCGTATGGACCAAGGTGGCAGATGGAACTCTCAGGAGGGTGCAGCGGGGCACGGTAGGACAGGTGACCTTTCAGGTAAGCGGCTCATCCTGCCACTTATCCTGTTCTAGAACCCATCCTGTTCTGGATCCAGCCCTCCAAACTTGCTGCCCACAAACCCGTCTTGTCATCACGACTCCTCAAGCTGAACAGGTACGGGTGGGATGTGTCAGGCTGGAAACGTCCCACCAGGGCTGTACTGGGGGTATCGGCGTTTGCTCCCCAGAACAGAAGCTAGAGAGAGCCTGCACCTCATTCCATACCTCCCCAGGGAGCAGGAGAGCGGCAGCAGGGCCTGGTTTATGTGTAAGCGTCCCACAGAGCAGCACAAGCCGTTCCTACTAGGCTCCCAGCTCTCCGCCACCTAGGCACATTTTTAAGGAACACTTATGAAAAACGCATGTTGCAGGGCCTGCACTGGCACCTTCGTATACTTCTAAGAGCTAAGAGTTGGCAGACGAGATCTCGGCAAGAGGATTAAATTACATGATCCAATTTAAATTCATGCAAAAGCCAAAAAAATATTTATTATTAATTAATTATTATTATTAAAAAGCCTTAGCAATGTTGTGGTTTTGCTCTTCTTATTCAAAAGCAATGTTGATTTTGATCTAAAACATGACCTTTGCAAGACAGCATGAGTGGAGCAAAGAGCAGTTTCCAGCAAAGCGCCTTCTGGATCCACGAAGTGGGGGCTGCCATGATTCTTTTCCTTGAACTCATTCTTTCAGCGCTTGAGGTCAGAGACTGGAACCGTAGACCAGACACAGGAGCTAGAAACGGCTTAAATAACAGCCAGCCACCCACAGCAGCCAGACTTAGCCCATGGGCCAGAGTTTCTCCACCCCGATGTAGTTTAGGGAAACACAGAGAAGACATAGAAGCAATCATGACATGGGTTAGTTTTATAGCTATCATTTGTATACTTCCCAACAGTCCCTATTTAGGAGGAACAGTCCGTCTTTGGGTGCTAAATCCCATTGTCCCTCTTTCAGTGGAGAGAAACAAAAAGACCAGAATTCCAGATTCATGCATCTTTTTCCTGGTTGCCTCCCAGGACAATGGGGAGCTGATGGGGTGAGAAGCAAGTGAGCTTCTGTCCCTTGCTGGGAGGGTTGTCCACATGTATGTGTGTGAGGGGCGGAGCTTATTCACGGAGGGGCGGAGCTTATTCACGGAGGGGCGGAGCTTATTCACGGAGGGGCGGAGCTTATTCACGGAGGGGCGGAACCTCTTCTCTGATGGGGCAGGGCATGTCCCTCTTTGGCCACTGAAAAGTTGTGGGATGGGCTTTGCCTGAGCGTAAGGGCCACTTTCACACGTTACCAGGGAGGCAGGAAAACGTTGGTGATTGCAATCGCGGCTCTCTTCTCACAGGAATTAGCGCCCATGAGAAGGTGCTATTCCACTTTTATCCTGTGAGAAGACCCGTCATTGTAAAAGCTACATTGGGAGGGGCCTGGTCGTGCGCGAGCGTTCTCGCGGGATAAAAGCAGAATAACGCGTTCTCATGCGCGCTAATTCCCGTGAGAATCAAGCCGTGATCGCAGTCACGGACGTTTCACTGCCTCCGTGGTAACGCAGGAAAGTGGCCTGACTTGAGGTAAAAGACAGTGCGGGAATCAATCCAGCCCAGAGAAGCTAGCCATGAAGGGGAAGGATAGAGCTCATTCACACAACACAGAGTGCGGAGTGGCACAAACCCACATTCAGAGTGTTTTAGAAAACACTTCCCACTTCCTGTGCTATTTGATGATGCCTTATTCTCTCCCACCAGATGGAGGGGTGGGCCACTGAAATGCAGTGAGATCAGCAGCTGTCTGGCAGCATTGCTACTGGGCAGGACAAACACAGATTAAGCAAGGAGCGGTGAGTTTGCAAGGGGCGGGGCATTGTGCAAGAGAATGAGCCCATCAAGGCATTCCCACCCTGCTGTACGGCTCTCCAAAATAACATGCTCCAGGCCCATGCAAGGGTCGAGTTATTAGCACCCCGCTCTGGATTTTTGACCCACTCCCCATCATCGCTGGGCTATCCGGAGAGGAACTCTGGAGTAAGTGGTTTGTGGATCGGGACCTGTGGCCTGTTCAGGCCCTGCTTTCCCGGAGACAGTCTCCCATTCTGCACTTCTGCCCGGCATCGTCAATGCCCTTCATTCTTTGCTCCTGAATTGCCTTTCAGTTCAGAATCTTGAGTTCAATCACTACCCTTTGGAGCAGCCGCGCTAGCTGCCTGGTTACTCCGTTCCACTCTGTCTCCCTTGTTGTTGCCCAGCTGGGACAAATGCACACAATGGAGCCGGTGATTCTTTAACATCACACATGAACAGGACTCTCCCCACCCCCACCCCAGTATTAGTCCAAGCGGGATTATTTAACGGGATGGGTGTAAACTAGACAAAGCGGACTAAGGCAAGCTTAGCACCATGAACCCTGCTGGCTCCTGGGGAGGGAATTTCCTTTCTCTGCAGGTTTGGTGCATGTACCATGAGTGTCGCTGCTTGGATCTCAGCTGGGAATACACATGTGCACAGCAGCAATAGCAGCAGGTTCAGCCATTGGTTGGGAAGCTCCACTAATTGGGTCAGCCTGCTGTTATGTCTGCCCACCTGTTGGCAGTGGTGGCTGACAGCGCTGCGGGCGAGGAGAGCTGACTCGGAGGAGCCCCCTCCTCTCTGAAGGCCCTGTGGTTTGGATGCCGTGGAATACGCCGTAAGCAAACCATTTATTTAATTACACACCCTTCCTACAAAGGCTCAGGGACAACTTACCAAGGTATAAAACAATATTAAAAACATAGAAACGTATATAGAAATAGTTTAAAAAACCCTAAACCCTCCACTACTAATCATTTTTATAGCGCTACTAGACGTACACCGTGCTTTACCGTCACAGAATTTTTAAAAGAGGTCCCTGCCCCAGTGGGCTTACAATCTAAGATGAACAAGGGTGAGGGGGGATATATGGATCACACACATACACATTCCCATTTTACAGATGGGGAACTGAGGCCGAGAGGTTGTGACTTGCCCAAGGCCACCCAGTGAGTTCATAGGGCAGGATTTGAAACCTGGCTTCCCACATCCAAGTCCAGCACCTTAATCCGCTACACCACACCACACTGACTCTCGCTAACCCCTCCACCCAACCCCATCCCAGCTTGCCAAACACCTGGCCAAACAGAAAGGTCTTACATCTCTTCTAAGAAAGATGAGTCGGCTCAGGGTGGGAGTTGCATAATTGTGGAGCAGCCACCCAAAACGCCTGGAGGGGGGGGACCTGAGGAAAAAGCTTCCTGCTTTGAACCGGTGGGTTGAGACTTACTGGCAGGTCTTGAGAGGGACGCTTTTAGACAAGCGGGTCGCCGTTGTGCGATGTTTCAAAATCCCGCAACGCGGGATTACACGTGACAGTGGTCGGGGATCATGCGCACGGGAGGTGGTAGCGCATGATTTGCCGACCGTGAATTAAATACCCCGATTGCGAAGTATTTAATTCGCAGTCGGCAAATCATGCGCTACCGCCTCCCGTGCGCATGATCCCTGACCGCTGTCACGTGTAATCCCGCGTCACGGGATTTTGAAACATCGCGCGAGCAGGTCACGCGACGGCGACCCGCTCGTCTAAAAGTGGCCTTAGGTGGGTTTTAGGAGAGGCCCGGGGGCAGCTTGAGAGCAGGGTCTCAGGGGCCCACAAGTCAGGCACAGTTAGGATGGAATGGGGGCACACCAGCTGCTCCTCCCTCTTCCGGCACCCATTGCCCTGAAACAGCTGTGCCATGTCCCCTGTCGTGTCCCCTCCTGCCATTCATTCTGGCTGCTTGTTCCACCGAGGGTCGGGATCAGGAAAGAGAGAGGCATGGCAGGGCTTCCCCCAGCTTCCCTGCAGCTCCGGCTCCCACCTCCTGCTGCGTCCGACTGCCTTGTGCCAGCTCGCCTCTGCTGTCCTTGCCAGGATCAGGCCCTCCCTGCTGCTGCTGCCAGGATCGGCCCCCACTGTTGCCACCATCTGGCCACCCCTGGTCCTGTATTTTTTTAAACATAGGTCCCTGATTTTAAATAAACTGGCGGATCTCACCTACAAAAAGGTTGGAAATCACTGCCTTAAACTACCTGCCTTGACCCTTCTGCTGGAGCCATTCCCAGCTCACAGCCACACATGCTGCCGTGTGCGTTGCGACAGGAGAACCAGACACCCGGACTCCTCTAAACTGATATCTTGTCTCTGACAGTGGCTCTGACCAGAGGCTTCAGCAAGAGATGAAAGAAAAACAGAGCGAGGGGAGATATAAGGGAGACGTGGAAGACAAGGTGGGGCTTCCTTTTATCTTCTCCTATTGCTCAAGGACAATGGGGCGCCTGCTAAAATCATAAGACGCAGCATTGTTACACTGTGTAATTATTAACCTGTGGAATTTGCTGCTGCAGGATGATGTTGGCGCTTTAATGTCAGGCCACCAAGTCACCCCTCGACCTCAAACCCAGGTTTATTAGGTTCTCAGAAAGTCATCCAGGCTGGGCTGGGAACCAGGGGCTACCGCGAGACCACTCAACCCGCCTCTCCATCCGCGTGGTTGGCCGGTTCAGCCCTGCTCCCTGATTGGTGGACAGATGCTATATAACTTCCTGTGTGACTCCTGACCCTTGTCTGTGCAACACGACGGTTCCGGGACCGGCAGCTCTGTGCCTAGCCTGATCTATCTAGAACCCAAGATGGTCTCTTGTCTTGCCCTAAACCCAGCCCTCCCCGCTTGCCTCACCTCATCCTAAATCCATCCCTGCCACTCACTTTAGCCCAGATCCTGGGACTGCTGTCCTGGGACTGACCTCCACCTCTCTAGTGAGGCCGAGGTTGCTAAAAGCCTGGCCAGATAAGTAGGTCTTACCTTCAGGCGACTAGCCCCTTAAGTCTGCAAGGGACCTAGATTGATCTTCTGGGGTCACAGCACTGGGGCACTCCCATTGCCTTGCTCGGAGTGTTGCTTCCTGGTGTCCCCCTAGGTGCAAGGTTACCACTGATTAATCTAAATGCAAATAAAATAACAGCAAGGTAGACCCTGTCCTTCCAACTGCCATGGCAGCCATTGGTATCATTATAGTGAGGGGCATGAGGGCCATGTCCCCCCCCAAAATCCCCCCTCCCGGCACAGCTCCAGGGTTATGGGGTCAGGGCTTATGTGGGTCAAGAGAATCCACCATTCCTTAGATGCTGGACTCAAGCCCGATTCCAGTGGGGGCTCCCTGCTGCGGGATGGGGCTAGGAGAGATGCCGGTTTGTTTCCCCGGCTGCGGGGCTGCTGAAAGGCCAGGCAGAGAACACACAAGTCTGAGTGTCTTCCCCAAACAATGCCCTATTCATCCCTCCTCCAGACCCCACGGCTGCAGCTTTCTGAGCTAAATCAACAGAGCAGGCTCTCCAGCAGCAAGAGGGGTTCCCAAGGCTCAGAGCTGCAGGCGATAGCCCCGGGGGAGCTGTGGATCCAGCTCCTGCAGCTGCGCACGGCCCTGGGAGGGGGCTGGGAGACATCTCCTGTTCACACAACCATGCGGCACCGGTCCCCGCTTGGGAGGAATCTTGGTCCCGGTGTCTGACGAGCACGGTTTGGCTAGGAAGGCACTAGCCAAGAGGAGGTGCTAATGAGCTGAAAGCATCTTTGAGCCTATTCTATTTTATTTTGATTGATTTATTTAAAATTTATATCCCGCCCCTCCTGCCTTCAGGGCAGCGAACAACATTTCATAAAAACAGTATAAATGTTTTTAAAAAACAATTTAAAAATACAATATGTGGGGAAAACACCCCACCCCACCCCAGTGTCCATATTGCAGTGTCCAGAACTGGGCCCAGGTCATGGACATTTTAGCTGGATACATGGGCAGGCTGCCAACCATAGTGCCAACAGAAGGGGGTCAAGGAAGTCCATTTGCACCTCCCAGGGCTCTAGGGTTGCCATATATGAACATTTTAGAGGGCACTTAGGAGGAATACAGGTTGCAGGGCTGCACTGGAGCCAATGCAGCCCTGCAACCTGTAATTCTCATAAGTGTCTCCTAAATATTTGCATACATAGCCACCCTACATGGCTCCCAACTGGCCCTGGCCTTTCCAAGCTCTTTGGAAATGTACAGGGAAAGAGGGTCCCAAAGCCCCTGTCTGTCATGGCCACACCCCCTTTCCAAGCACCATGACATCACAGTGTTCAGAGGGGGTGTGTGGTCATGCCAGGAGGGGTGGGGCAAAAGGAGTCCCCGCCCCTCTTTGACATGACCACACCCTTTCCCCCAGCTTTGTGACATCACAACGCTTGGTAACGTTGGAAAGAAGTGAGATGAAAGGGCATTTCTCGCCTCCCCCGGAGTTGGAGTCTGCAGATGCCTCCAGTGCCAACACATGTTACCATTAGAATGATAAGCCTGGAAGAGAGCTTAAGGCTTGTCTAGTCCAAAGGTGGGAAACCTTTCCTACTCCCATCCCCGGATGCTGGATCGCCACCTGTGATCAGGATTTGGGGTTCCCCACTCTATGGCAGTCCCCCAAAGCACCACTGGACTCACCACAACTCTTACAGTTAGTAACCACTGAGCCCCACTCTCCCCAGAGTGTGCCAGCCCATATGGGGTTAATCCAGTATCACCCATATCTCAGGACTTCACAATCATCAGAAAAGTAAGTGGGGTTTAGGCTCGTCTTGGTGTTAAACCAGTACTCCATGCCAGTAACCACACAGACACACGCTTTCTCGCCTGTATCTCAGGGCTCCACAGCCAGCCGAAAAGTAAAAGGGGGTTAGGACCTTGGTGGGAGACCAAGCTCCCCGTCAGTACTGGGTGCCAGTAACCGCCGCACAGACACGCGCTTTAGAATGAGAAAGTTTTGCACTTAAGTCAGATAATATTGAGAAGGTGCACAGGAAAATGAAATCAAAACAATATGTGATGCTAGCTTAAATGATCAGGAGGACCCCTGGTCCCCTAGCCCCTGTTCCAGAGGGCCACAGTCTTGTTGCTGATGGTCGCAGACAGGTGCGTTGCATCTTAGTTGGGATCTGGGATCTTTACATACGGATGGTGTCAGGAGTCCACTTTGCCTCTTAGGCAAGTACGGTGATACCGTTAGGCAGCTGCCGACTTGAAGGAGGCGACTCTCCTGTTTCCGATCAAGCTGCCCTGCTGCTGCCACTGGCGATAATCTCTGTGCTGGGTGGGATGGGGAAAGGTGCCGCCTTGAACTGGCTGCGCTAGTCAGCATTGCCAATACGTTCTGCACAGAATTGGGGGCGGGAGAGGCTCCCCGTAGGTGGCTCCACCCCTGATTCAGCTTCTGCTGCCCCTGATCCAGCTGTCGCTTCTTCTGCAAATCGAAGGGGGCGCCTCTCCTGTCCCCGGTCCAGCCGCCGCCACCACCGCTTGTAAGCCCTGCAGCTGGATCGGGGGCTGGGAAGCAGGGGCTACCAGCCCTTCCGGGCCCAAGAAGCAGGCTGTGAGTGTTGCGTGCATGTGGGGATTGTGCGTAACATGTATGTGGGCTGCATGCGAGGTGTGCAGTGGTTGTGCAAGGGGTGCACACAGAGGGGTTTGCTTAGGGTGACAACAATCCTTGCACCAGCCCCGCTCTTAAGCACGCCTTTTTAACTCTCAAGTCGCCTTGCTTTGAGATTTTGATTAACTTCCATTGTTGGTCATTGAGCCCTGGCTTTTGAGGTTTTACATGGCTAATTTCCTGGCTAAGGTTCGCCTACCTTGAGCAAACTCCCCATACAAGTAGTTTCCCCTCTGTCTCATACAATCCATGGTTAATACAAACATCTTTGACACATCATAACCGTCTCCATGTTAAACCCAAAGGTCTCACAACATGCATCATTGCTGGGTTCATAACTTCCCATGACGCAACCCCAGCAAGGCTGCAGGGGCCAGAGCATCCTGGCGGGAGGTGGGACATGACCCCCTACGTAGGAGTCATGTTGCCTGGGTAGGAGACGTGGCCCCCCAGCCCAGAAGCACTCTGCTGCCATTTGGCAGCTGGTGGACGTAGGCCATGTTCAGTGGGAAATTCCAGATTGGCCTAGGAGTTCGCTACCCCTGATCTAGTCCAACTTCCTGCTCCAGTTCAGAGCCCAGACAACTCAACTAGGGAACAACCTCCAGCAAAGGCCTTTGATGACACTCCCTTTTAGTTGTGGTTCCCTTTGGAGCAATGCACCGTGGGAAATAGACAATTCACTATGGTAACTATCTATTGAACACTTCCTCTCCCATATCAGAGCACCCCGTCTCCAGCATAGCTCAGTGACTGTGCACACGGCACTGCACTTAGCTAGAGACACTCAGCTGGGTGTTAATTAAAGGACTAGCATGGAATCCCTGCCCACCTTAACGGCTGTGACGGGGTTATGGCATGTGCTCACCGGCACCAAGCAGAGGATTTGCACCCACTCTCGCCTCTGTGTCTGGCTCCAGAATGCTAGCACAAAGACACCCCCCCTCTTCCCCCAGGAACATTTCACGCTTCATTGCCGTGCAAATCCCTGGCTCTCTCTTATCTCGGGTTCCAGATGGATGGCTCCTTTGTCCACAGTGAAAAGATCCTATTTGTCAGAATTAAAACCCAGGCCTTACAGGTTACTGTCCCTCCCTCCTCTCACTTCTCCTTCCTCGCCCTAGAGAAAGGCTACCAGCAAAAATCACAGCACTGTAAAGCTGCATTAATTGGGGGCTGATCTTGCCCCCCCCCCCACAGTCTCCAATTTCTCACTCTGACTCCTTGCTGTTTCCTTTCTCTTCTCTCCAAACATTCTTTCACCTGTGAACACATATGCACACCTGTGCATACACACATACAACACAGAACATGCCTACACACACACGTGCTTACACATGCAGAGTGTGCAACAGGCATGTGCATGTATGGAAACACACAGAACGTGTACAGACATGGAACATGCATACTACAGAGTACACAAGCACAAAACTTACTCACACACAGGACACGTGAACACGCATCACACACATTGCACACCTGTGAAGGGTGCGATCCTCTTATCACTGAAGTCAGTAACTCAGCTGCCATTGATTTTAACAGCAGAGGCTCACCTCCTGAATGTGCCTCATACATATGCATACCCAGCACACCCAGAACATACATGCACACACAGAGAACTTTGCATACATGTGCAGAACATGTGCACAGGAGAGGAGGAGGGGAAGTGGGTGGGCGAGAGGCGGGACAGTACCCCTCCCAAACTTGCATAGTCGAACAGCCCCCCCTCTAAGCACACGCCATGGACGTACTACACACACTTCAAACCGTTTGTTTTATGCAGTTGGGCCTTACTTGGGTTTAACTCCTGATGCATTCATACGAACAGAGTGCTAGATCGATCAAGGTGATTCAGAAAAGGACATACTGCTGAAAAAATCACGCATGCCTACTACTCCCCTTCTGTTTGTATTTCAGAGTAACTGTTCGTGTGACTGCTTAAGACAAAAGAACAGAAGCAATGACACACTGGATCAGAGTCATGGTCCATTGAGCCAAGCATCCTGTCTCCAACAGCGGCCAATCTCGATTGCTTGGGAGAAGTACCCAGCAGGTCACAATGGGCAATCCATTCCCTGTTCCCGCCCAGCTCCTGACAATAAGAAGTTACATCCCCTAAACCTACTTAGCTAATAACCATTAATGAACCTAATTTCCAAGAACTTATCCAGTTCTTTTTAAACCCAGCTATACTACTGGCCCTGACAATGTCCTCTGGTGACAAATTCCACAAGTTAATTGTGCATTGAATGAAAAAAATGCTTGCTTTTAGTTGTTTTTAAATCTGCTGCCATTTAGTTTCATGGAGTGTCTCCTAGTTCTATGTGAGAGGGTAAATAAACATTCCCAATTTACTTGTTTCTGCTCCACTCATGATTTTATAAACTTCTATCCTATCCGAGCCCTAACCTATCAAGCCTCTCTTTGTACAGCAGCCATTCCAAACTCTTTATAATTTTTGTTGTCCTTCTCTGTATCTTTTCCAGTTCTACTATATCCTTTTTGAGACGGGGCAACCAGAACTGCACGCAATATTCAAGGTGCAGTTGCACCATATAGAGACATGATCATTTCACTTTTATTCTCTATCCCTTTCCAAATAGTCCTTTTTGCTTTTTTGGCCACTGTTGCACATTGAGCTGAGGATTTCTGTGTTTTGTCCACAATGACTCCAAGGCCCTTTTCCTGAGTGGTAACCCCTAATTTAGAACCCAGCATTGTGTACATAAAGTTTAGATTGTTTTACCCTACGTGCATCACTTTGTACTTGTCCACATTAAATTTCATCTGCCATTTAGTTGCCCACTAGTCACCTAGTCTTGCAAGATCCTCCTGCAATTCTTCAGAGTCCACTCGTGTCTTAACTACCTTGAATAACTTTGTGTCATCTGCAAATCTGATCACCTCACTTTTTATTCCCTTTTCCAGATCCTTAATAAATAGATTCAACAACACGGGTCCAAGTACAAATTCCTGGGGCACTTCATTATTTACTTGTCTCCACTGTGAACATTTACCATTTAGTCCTACGCTTTGCTTTCTATCCTTTAACCAGTTACCAATTCATGATAGGACACTGCCTCCTATCCCATGCCTATTTAATTTCTTCAAGAGTCTCTTGTGAGGGGCCTTATCAAATCCAGATACACCACATCAACTGGCTCGCCCTTATCCACACACTTATTTACACCCTCAAAAAATTCGAATAGATAATGAGGCATGACTTTCCTTTGCTAAATCCATGTTGACTCTTCCCCATTATGCCATATTTATCAATATGTCCAGTAATTCTTAACAACAGTTTCCACCTGTTTGCCCCACACCAACATCAGGTGTCTGTAGTTTCCAAAACTTTCCAGGATCGCCTCTGGAGCCCTTTTTAAATACCAGTGTAGTGTTACATTCACAACCATCAAGTCCTCAGGCAGATTTTAGCAGTAGATTACAAATTACCAATGGTAGGTCTGTCGTTTCATATATGACTTCCTTCAGAACTCTAGGGTGAATAATACCATCTGGTCCTGGTAATTTGTTACTATTTAGATTGTCAATCTGCTCTAGAACCTCTTCCATAGTCATGTTGATTGTGACAGCTCTTCCAATTGATCACCTACAAAAAATAGATCTGACGTGGGTATCTCCCCAACATCCTCTGCAGTGAAGACCAAAGCAAAGAATTAATTCAGCTTCTCTGCAATGACCTTTTCCTCCCTGAGTGCCCCTTTCATCTCCCTGGTCATCTAATGGCCCAACTGACTCTCTAGCAGGCTTCTTGCTTCTGATGTAAGCGGAAAAGTTTTTATTGTTAGTTTTTGCATCTTTATTTTTTAGCAAGTTGCTCTTCAAATTCCCTCTTGCCCTGCCTTATTCATGTTTTGGAAAACTTATGTTTGTTCCTATTTTCTTTCTTAGAACTAACTTTCCGTTTTTAAAAGACACCTTTTGGGCTCCAATAGCCCCCTTCACCTCGCCATTTAGCCACACAGACAGACGTTTATTACTGCAAAGGTGGGGACAACGGTTCAGTGATCATTATGTCTCATCTAGGGCAGACTGTTCACCTGAATGTTACCAGAATGGAGCAGTTATTTCAATGTAATTAAATCAGAGTAGAGTAGTTACCTTTGATTTACCTCTGTTCCTCGGAACATGGGGTATTTTCAGACGTGACGGGGCCAGTATTGGCCCCGTCACGGAATCACCCATTGATCCCCCGCCGGGATCAAAACAGCCGTCAAACAGACGTGCCGGCTGATCCCGGCGGGGAATTGGGGGAGGGGGCGGGGCCGCACGGCTCAACGTGTGGCCGCACAGCCCCGCCCCCCCACGCTCCCCCGGCCCCCCGCCCCCCCCTCCCCCGGGGCATTGACCACTGCCCAGAATCCTGCCGCTGATTCCGGGCTGTGGTCAGACAAGACGGTCCCCTTGATCACGGAGGGGGGAATCACATTCAACACGCAAACAGAGATGGTCCGGGCAGGACCACCGTTTGCGTGTTGAATGTGATTCTTCCCCCCCCCCCCGTGATTCACGGGGTTGAACATCTGGCAGGGAGCTTCCGTTCCCCCCAACAGACGTTACGGGACCATGTTCACCATGTGGGTATTCACCGTGGTTCACCGTGATCTCGTAACGTCTGAAAATACCCATGGTTAGTGAGCACACACAGACACAGAAAGCATACATCCTGACACATTAAGCACATGCACATGCAGAATACACCCCCCACCCCCCATCCTAAAATAACTCCAGTAAATGCTGAGGACACTATGCATCTTCCAGGATCCAGATATTGCTGATCCTCTAAAGATGTCGCAAGTCAAAATGTTTTACACACCTTTGCATGTGTGTGTGCACAGAAAGACCCATGAAATCATCCCAGATTGGCACACAGATAGTGCGTACAAACAGGCCTGCTCAGACACAGTTTGCTTTAGCTGCAATGCATCCAGAGAGACATGCCTGCCGTTGGCACGCAGGTACAAGCGCATACATTGGAAAGTGCACACAGAGACAGGCGTACGCAGAGAGCGGGTTCTCATCTTAACCTGCTGGGGGTAGTGATCGCAGGGCAACAGGCAGGAATAAAAAGGTGAGGGCTCATTGTGAAGGGCGACCACTAGGAATAGGAGGCTGGTTCTGGCTGAGGGGATGTACCTTTGGGGTTATGGATCAGGCTAAGGAGACTGGCTGTGATACAGGGGAATGGGGGCAGGGAGGGATGAGAATGACAGAGAGCTGCTGCAGTATCTGCTGGGAAGAATAGGCCAGCTTGGGAGGAGCTGTTACAGGAACTGTAGTAAATTGCTGGGGTCTTGTTTAAAGGGACAAAGAGTAAAAGCAGACGTGACAGCAACCCGCCTTAGATCGGACCTCACCTACATGTCTGTGCAGGCGCTGTCAGGATTGCCCCAGGCCGTGTCAGCAGCTAGCCTGGGCTCTGACCTCAGAAAACCTCCAAGGTCACCACCTGGGCCAAGGCACGCCCGAAGGGGCCAAAGTGGGGCACAGCGGGCTATCACATGTGTTCCCCGGGCCGCCAACCTGGCCAGGGTCGAGTCTGCCATGGTTGCCTGTCATGGCGCTGCGCTAGGCGCAGCACGGGGGCGGGGCTGGCCACCTGCATGTATGTGCTTCTCCCCGTCCTCCCTAGTGGCCCAGCTATGGTCATGTTTGTTCAGTGGCCAAGACAGTGGGTGTTTTTACACACACATTTCTCCTGGATGTTTGCTGAACTTTCTGTGTGTCTAAATCACTCACCCAGATCTTAAACATCCGGCTCTTTGAACTTCTGCGTAGAACTTCTCCCAGAACTTGTGTGTGTGAAACGTTTTCCTGGTAAACTGCTTTGCTCCAGGCAGCTGTGGTCACTTGGTTTCCATGGCAGCCCCTCACATCTACAGCTGCGGCTACTTTAGGCTGCCTCAGGGCAGTGTGTGTGTGAAGAATGCATCCAGGAACTGCCTCAGGGCAGGGTGTGTGTGACAAATGCATCCGGAACTTACTTGTGGACTTGTCAACCCAGAAGATTGAAAAACCCGGAAATTTAACATGTGTCTAAAAAGGCTCACTGTCTGCCGTGGTTTTCCTCCCCCGGCGTACCACGGTCACATATGTTTGTACTCACACAGGCACCAGAGGGGTAGGACAAACCTGGCAAGGGTGATCTTGTTGCCATGCCCCGATGGTATGTTATTTAACCACTCTTGAACCTCAGTTTCCCCATCTGTACAATGGGGAAGCTAACATTTTCCTCCCTCCTGGGTACAGCTGAAATGAGTAGTTAATTTGCTATCCCCAGGTAATAGCACAATTTCGAGTCCGGGTCAGTTCCCTGGCAGGCTACCCTACTACTGGATGGGCACACGATCACCCAGAAATACTAGGCATTACCATTACCAAATTACTAATTTAATTTAGCATTTTACCAGTTGGTAAAGGTAAATTGGTACAGGAACCAAGAAAAAAATTTAGGCAGAAAGTTAGAAAATCAGTATCGGAAAATTGGGAGAAAACCAGTAAATGGGCAGATCAGAGAGCCTGTCAGGCACTAATCAGGTGCCGATTGGTACCCAGTGTTACCAGATTGAGTACTACAATTCCAATGGGTGTACCCATTTTTTTAGTTACTCCTGGGGCAGTTATGAGGCTGAATTCCATAACACACATAAGGTGCTTTGAGTATCAGGGTAGTATTGTTATAATCATTTCTATTCGGTCAGCAGTGTACCTGGGACTGAACAGTCATGAGTGGAGAGAGGCCAACAGTCTAGAATGGACAAGGGGGAGGGGAGCATAGGGAGGGACAGGGATACATCCAGGAAGTTGAGAAGTTGCAGGTACACGTGCTTAGCTTAGTTACACAAAGAGTAGAGGGATCCTGAAGGATGAGATGGTCCAAAGAGAAACAAAAATGAGCAATCTACAGCAGGGTTGAGGAGCTAAGGAAGGCCTGATCAAAGAGGTAGGGTTTGGGGGAGGGAGTTGAAAGTTGGAAGGGAGAGAGCAGAGTGGATGCACTCAGGGAGGGAGTTCCAGGCAGTGCAGGAGAAGGGGCATAGATGATTTCGGGAATAAGAGACTCTGGGGTGGTCGAGGGAGGGAGGGTGGAAGCACTTGTTTTGCACTAGAGATGGAAAAATTGGAATCGGGTTAATCCAATACACCCGATTTTCATCGGCATTGGATTCATCCGATCCACCTGATTTTCATCCGATCCACCTGAGGTGCACTCCTACTCGCTTCCCCCTCTCTGCTATTGCAATGTGCTAGGCTCTTCTTTGGCCCATTCATCAATCTGGGATTGTGGCTTAGTATGAGGAATGGCACACTGAACTGAATAGCTTTGGTTTTCCATTGACTTTGATAGGAAATTTTCCCATTGAAGTCGATGGGGAAAAAAATACAACCCGATTCCGATTTTAATCCGATTCAAATATGATTCAGTTGAATCCAATTCCAATTCTGATTTTCAACCCGATTTCCCATCCCTATTTTGCACGCTGTGGCAGCGGTGCCTCTCCTCCGGTGAGGAGGGCGTGGCACTGTCAGTTTGGGGGAATTAGCTTCACTCCACTGCCACACTAAAATCCCATACAGTCACAGTCTAGCAAGCAAGGGCTCATTTTCTTCAGCAATCCTAGGGGGGTTTAAAATCTGGCCTCCTTCCTCCCCTAGAGCCAGCTCAAATCCTCCTGCTAGGGCATCTCCCAATATATATGGGTCCCCCAAAGGAATATGAGCTTTAACATAAACAGAGTCCCTTCCAGGGATACTAAGGGGGGATTCAGACGTTCTGATTTGTGCGATTTTTTTAAAAAAATGAATGTTTCATGCCTGTCTGAACACTTAAATTCGATTAAATGGAGTCAATATCGCACTAAAGCAATGCGTGTTGAAAAGCTACTCAAACCTACCTTTTTGCTGTCCGTTTTCAATAAATCCGCACTTAACAGCAGTGTGAAAGCAACATCGTACTGGTTTTAACTAGTGTGTAATCTTTTCTGATGTGAATGCAACCGTGCTTCCAAGTGCGCTGTTTTACTCCTGCCCCTACCGGAAGCAGTGAGACCAGCTGGAGCCCTGTAGTTGCCTCGCTGGGTGCAGGCTGCAGCCAGCTTCTCCCCA
>QEPC01010859.1:12396016-12436038 GCA_003113815.1 Sphenodon punctatus | reverse complement strand
ATTGGAACACAAGTGAGCTACAAGAGCCCTCAAGCTCTTGCGAACCCAGAGAGTAAAGAGTCTGTAAACAGGAAGGATCGGGCCCTTGTGTGACAAAGGAGTTTCATTGTGGCACACTTGAATTAGCCAGTGAGAGAAACTGATTCAAGAGAACTGTGCGCAAGGGAAACTGAGTCACTCAAACCCGGTAAAGTGAGGGTGCGGACCCCCAAACCCATGACAGGCACACACCCCAGTGGCACAGCAAAGCTGTAGCAGCCCCAGGGTCATGTCCCAATTATGAGCCCCCATAAGAGCAAGGGGGCAGGGTCTCCCTAAGCAGAGCCTTCCCATGAGGGCTCCTGCCAGATTCAGTCTCCCCTTTCAAAGGTGATGGAGCAGCCTGTCATGGAGGTTATGAGTTACTGATGTGTCATGAGTACTTGGGTTCTCAGCAGTAACTGTTGCAAAACCCATTGATGTAACCTGGGGGTGTTTGGTGTCAAAATGATCGGTGTGACGTATAAAACAATGTGGTGTGGATCATATGGTGTGAATTATTGATTGTATAAGCTAGAATAAAAGTTATAGTAAAAACACAGGAAATAAGACTAATATAAGATAAGCCAAACTTGGACCAGAGTAGACGAAGGAGTCTGGTCCCAATACACATTCAAACACCTTATGTGATCCCAAGAAGATACCTGGGGAAGGGTGGGAAAAGGAACAAAGAAACAGCACAAATATTTAAACGGTGCTTGATAGCACCTAGGCAGCCAGTTTCTGGAGGAGAACTCCTGTGAAGAATCTGTCATGCCTGGACCAGCCTATCTGCGTGGCAGGCAGGGCAATTTGCTTTCTAGAACGAGATCTGAGCTTAGGTAAGCACTTAGGCAGGGAGGTTTTCTAAGTTAAGCTACCATTGCACACTCTTTTGATTTAATTTAATTATGCACCTTTTGTATTTGCTCTGAACCAATATTATCTGTCTTCATTCTCATATAAAACTTTCTCATTATAAAGCGTGTGTCTTTGTGGTTACCGGCGCTGCGGACTGACTGGGATCTTGGTTTAATACCAAGACGAGCCTAAAACCCATTTGTTTTTCTGATGCCTGTGAAGCCCTGAGATACAGGTCGTAACAGATTAACCCCTTACGGGCTGGCACACTTTTGGGAGAGTGGCGCTCGGTGGTTGCTGTAAGAAGGGTAATCGAGGCATGGCTGGTCCAGTCCAGTGGTGCTTTGGGGGACTGCTAGAGAGAGGGGAACCCCAAATCCCAGTCACATAACCCTACTTCCCAATAACCTCCCCCCATGAGTGGTGGCAACATGCCAGACAGGAAGTTTTTAAGAGTGGACAGGGACAGAGCCAACACTCCACCGCTTCCCTCGCTGAAAGCTTCTTTCTTAGTTGGCAGGGTTCTTTGCAAGCAGTCTGAGTGATGCTAGGGAATTTTCAGAGTGGGTGGAGGCTCTCTATCCCATCCACTCTGAAAATTTCCTAGCGGTGCTCAATAAATACAGGCTCAGGTTCTACACCCCTCCCCTAGTGCAGCTGTGTTCCCCTGCCACTGAGAGGGGAGCAGAGAGGGTCTCGAGTCTTTCCATCTTCTACCCCCAGGTCCATTCCAACCTAGCTATACCCCTGATCCAGCCCTGCCCTGAAGAGACACCAGCATCTGCCTTGTGCCTCCGGACTGTGAGTAACTCCCAAACGATGAACCATCTCAGCGAGGTCGGTGACCCCCACCAGCCACCTCCTCCTCCTCCTCCCCGCCTGATAGGCTGCGGGGACATATGGCCCATACGCTCAGGCTAATCAGTATTTTTTCTGCCGCCCGCCCTGAGTTTGTTCTCGATGGGCTTTCGCTCACAACAGCCTAGAGACCAGGAATCACCTTGGGGTTTAGCCCATCTGTTGGCTCCGTTCCTGTATGGAGGAGCCAGCTGGAGGGCTTGTAGAGCAGTGCCAGTGTGTGGCAGGGGGGAAACACACAGCCTGTTTGGACACTGATCAGAAAGCCACAATACCACGTCCCTCTGCCCTAGAGATGGGTTAAAGAACTGGACTCAAACCAGCCCGCTTGGGATCCTGGGAATGGTGACTGGATCCTTTACACCGCCAGACTGGGCCTTCCATAGGCTGCTTTTAAACGAGACAAGAAACGCGGCTGATCCTTTGATCAGCCGCGTTTCTTTGCGCTCGTTTAAATTGAAAACGCACATTTAAGCCGGCTCTTCCCCGCGTCAGACCGGGCAGGTGATCCTGCCCCGTCCAACGCGGATCGCCGCTGTGCCGGCTTCACGGCACACTTCGGGATATTTTGACGAGTGCGCATGCGCAGAAGGGCGCGCATGCGCACTGAGTCTCTACGCCGGGTCTGATGCTCTTCTGAGCATCAGACCCGGCGTAGAGAGAAAGGCGGGTGCCCGATCCCGCCTCTGAATGATCCCGTTTGTTAGCGGGATCGTCTAAAAGCGCCCATAGAGAGAGAGGCTGTGGCCCCACCCCCTTAGCCTCCCGATTGGCCCTTGCCCTGCCCAGCAGCCTGATTGGCTGCATGCCAGATAAAGGTTGGTTGCAGCAGAATGGATCATCTTTTAGTCTCGTCCTTTTTGTCCCTCCCTGTCCTGGGGCCTTGCTGAAAATTTGGCCCTGATCCCGACCCTACTCTTGGTTCCAATTCCCTGCCCATCCCAGAGAGACATTTAGGGACAGACGTTCCCATTTGCCCAAGGGGCCAAGCTTTTCTGAAAATCTGGTGGCATGCTGGTTGCTCAGAACACTGGAACATCTGACCATCGTGACACCTTCCGGTGATGGATTTAACCCGAGTTAACTCCCCTTTAATCCGGTTGAACATCCCAGGCGTGTGCACCCAATAAGGTTATTTGATTCTAATTACAAACTCACTAGAAAGCAGGGCTGAGCCCAATCTGACTCCGCACTAGTGCCGTAGCTTTAAATTGAGCTCACAAACCCAGAATGCTGATGCCGTGGGTCACCTCCCGACATAAAATGGGTGTTTTTACACACACATTTCTCCTGGATGTTTGCTGTAACATCCAGAACTTTCTGTGTGTCTAAATCACTCGCCCAGATCTTAAACATCCGGATCTTTGAACTTCTGCGCGACACTTCTCCCAGAACGTTTGTGAGTAAAAGGTTCTCTTGGTAAACGGCTTTGCTCCAGGCAGCTGTGGTCACTTGGTTTCCATGGCAGCCTGACACATCTACAGCTGCGGCTACTTTAGGCTGCCTCAGGGCGGTGTTTGTGTGAAGAATGCATCCAGGAACTGCCTCAGGGCAGTGTGTGTGTGTGAAAAACGCATCCGGAACTTACTTGTGGACTTGTAAACCCAGAAATTTGAAACATCCGGATCTTTAACGTGTGTCTAAAAATGCCAGTGACCAGAGAGGGACATAAGCCCCACCCCCCTCACACACACACACTCACGCTCTTGTACACGTGCGCGCACTCACGTCAGAGTTGCCAGATCAAATAAAAATAAATAAATAAGGGATGCTGCAGAGCTACAGGATACTGAACCTTATCTCCTTAAAATCAGAGACATCTTTTAAAATAAGGGACATCTGGCGACCCTAACTCACGCTCTCTCATACACGTGTGCAAACACACACACACACACAATTGTCTTGTGTAACGAGGGGTAGGGATTCAGATTTGGATTCAACCCATAACTGCTCAGAACAGGCCATTACGGATGAATCCATACTGAACTGACCAAGCCTGATTGGTTTGGGTCTAAAAAAATCTTTGACTGCATATGCGCAAACGGCTGCTGAAGTGTTCTGCACGTGTGACCCTACTCCAAAATGGCGGCAGCAGTGTCGCCACCATTTTGGAAAAGGGCAGCCAGTCTGCGTATGTGCAAAATGGCAACTGCGCATGTGCAGACTTCGGCTGCCCTTTTCCAAAAAGGCAGTGATGTTGCCGCCTCCATTTTGGAAAAGGGCAGCCAGTCTGCGTATGCGCAAAATGGCAACTGCGCATGTGAAGACTTCGGCTGCCCTTTTCCAAAATGGCAGTGATGTTGTTGCCTCCATTTTGGGAAAGGGTGCACATGCACATAATGGTCCGGCGGCCATTTCCGCATACACAGTCATTTATTTATTTTAAAAATGTTTAGAACCAAATTGAAACTGTTGTCGCGCTGTTCCGTAACGACCTGTTCCGAATCCAAACTTCCCACCCCTAGTGAGCGTGCATTAATTATTATTATTATTATTATTATTATTATTATAAACATTTATATAGCGCAAGTAATGTGACCTGGTGCTGTACGGTCCCTGCCTGTGGCCTACAATCTAAAAGACAAGGAGGGGGAGACAGGGAGAGGGGACAGTGAGCAGCAGAGCTGCATGCGTCTGTCTGTCTGTCTGTGCTTGTGTGTCACTCTGTCTATGGGGCGGCGGGGGTGTTTCTGGTGCTGGGAGAGAGGGGGGGGGCTTTGTTATCAAGAATGTGGATTCCCTTGAAGTGACCGACACGTTTCTCCACCAATCAGAGCCCAAACGCCTGGGTTTGAGTCCGTTACGGGACCAATGAGCATGCAGGGGGTGGGGTGGGGATAGGGTGCAGCGGGGTGAAGGAGGGAGGGCTCAGCAACCAGGGTGATTAGACTGTTCTCCCCCCACCCCCTGGGCAAGGATGAGGCTCCATAAGGAGGCATGTGTGGCCCTAACCCAGATCAGCCCCCCACTCTGCAAGCAGGAAGCGTCCCCCGTCTCCCACCCAGGGCTCTCAGACCAGCCAATTTCACGCTCGCTTGGGCTCCTTGTCACCAAATAGCCCCCCTCCTCCAGGCTGACAGCATCTGGCATTCATTATCCCAATCAAGCCAGGCCTGTCAGCAGGGGATGGAGACCTCCAGGCACTCCAGGGGGAAGGGCAGGGATTGCTCCTTGAGGGGGCCACTCGCTTAGGGGTGCCACCTTTGCAAATGTTTAAGGACCACGTATGAAAAATACATGTTGCAGGGCCTGCATTGGCGCCTTAAAATGTGCATAGATGGCAACGCTACCACCCATGGAGCAGGAGCGTCCCTGCCTGCCCCCAACTCATCTTTTCCGCTCCCGCTATCTTAGCTCCAGCCTCAGCAGTCACCAGCGCTGAGGGCCTGAGAGCCTGTTCACTACAGATCCTCCTCCTACCTGGCAGCAGGGCCGGTCTTCCTAGGCAGCAGGGGCAACGGAGGCAAAGATGAATGCTGGGGCAGCAGGGCCTGACACCAGCAGACTCGTCTTTGGGGGCAGACTATGAGCTCCTAATTCCCCTTACCCTGAGATGCCCCATTATTATACCCTGCCCTGTTCATGAATGCTCTCTGGTGCCTCTGCGGGAGCAGCAAAGTTCTGCAGTGATGCTACTTCTCTGGCCTACCTTCTGCGGCTTGAATAAACGCCCGGTGGGAAGCTCGGAGTGAAAAAATCTAAACAGGAGATTCATTGGCTACCTCCGATTCCATCCTCGGACTCCCAGCGCTCTCCCGGCGGGAACACATCTCCTCCTCCACCACTAATGGAAAAGGTGCTCCTCCCCTACCCTAGAGCCAGACGCAAGCCCTGGATCAGGCTAGGGAACCTTTTCCCTCCTAGTAGGGGCCATTTGAAAATTAGTACCGAGCTCCAAGGGCCACATAGAAGTTGGGAACCAGGATAGGTAAAGGGCGTAGAGCAAGACAGATGCTCTCCTGCCTCTCATTCCATTCCGTTTCTTGGCATCCCATCCGCTCCCCCCGTTGCCCTCTCAAGGGATTTACCGGAGAGGTAGGATTGCCACCTTCGGTTGTTTTTTTTACCAGACACTTTCATTTCTGGCCTATGAGAGTGTCAGGTAAAAAAACCACCACAGGTGGCAGCCTTACTGGGCGGCCACCAGGAAATTGGGTCTTGAAGGCTGGATCCTGGTCTTTTTGTCTCTCCCTCCTGAAAGAGAGACAGTGAGATTCAGCTCCCAAAACCCTAAATAGGGACTCTTGAGAGGTATGCATTGTAAGGATGGGGAAATCGGAATCGGATTAATACGATTCACTCAGTTTTCATCTGAATCGGATTAATACGAGTCACCCGATTTTCCCGATCCACCCGATTTTAATTAGATCGGATTAATTCAGGGGTGCTCACTTGCTCATTTTCCCCTTCTCTGCTATTGAATTTTGCTAGGCTCTTCTTTGGCCCATTGTAAGGAGTGCCTCGGGGGGACGGGGAAAGAGGGAGCACCGGGGGGTGCCCCGGCCCGCACTCACCTCCCCCACAGAACCGCAGCGAGCCCCCGATACCCCCATGACAAGAACAACCCCCAGCGGGGAAAGGATGCAGGGACTGCGGCAGCTCTAAGGTGTGCATGCCTCCCAGTGCCCTATGATGATCTAGGCTGGGGACTGATACTCCCACAGGCCATATTGGATCCTGAAGGTTTGTTTCCTGGCACCACCTTGCTGCCCCTGAAAGGACATTTCCTGTGTGTGTTTCCTGGACCCCTTCTTTGCCTTGGTAGCCCCCAGTCCCCACACCCATTCACCATTCTAGGATTGTGGCTTAGAAGAGAAATGGCCCATTAAACTGAATAGGTTTGATTTTCTGTTGACGTCAATGGGAAATTTCCCCACTGAAGTCAATGGGGAAAAAATACGATCCAATTTCGATATGACTAAAATACGATTATACTAAATACGATACCAGTTTTGATCCGATTCTGATTTTCAATACGATTTCCCATCCCTAATGTATTGCGGCGTTGCTGGGTAGGGATACTCTGGCTTTACTCAAAGGAGACATGTGAACACACAGCAGTAAATTACGTTGGGCTGTGTAGCACGCAGCAAGGCTGTGGTGGGCCCCCGTTCATGCCCCAATTATGGGCCCCTAAGGGCAAAAGAGATGGAGTCTCCAGGATGGCAGGGAGGGGCTTACTCATGGCCCCACCCTCAGCCCCAAAGCCAGCAACCCTGCCAGGGATTTTTCAGAGTGGATGAGGCCAGCACGCCACCCTCCCCCACTCTGAAAACCTTTTTCTTGGCAGGGCTCAGTCTTGCAAGCAGCCTGAGTAGGGTTGCCACCTCTGAAAATGTTTAAGGGAAACTTATGAAAAATACAAGTTGCAGGGCCTGCAACTTGTATTTTTCATAAGTGTTCCTTAAACATTTGCTTAGGTGGCAACCCTAAGACTGAATGCCACTAGGAAATTTTCAGAGTAGGTGGGGGACGAATGCTGGCCCCACTCCCCGTCTTACCCTCTGAAAATTTCCTAGTAGCTCTCAGGTCGCATAGAAAGAACCCGCTCAGCGATCAGGGTCCTGGCTCAGCCGAGTCTACTTGCTCCGCAGTAGTAGCTAGCGACCCCCCCTGACTTTGGGATGCCTTTTTGCAAAGGACGGTACCCAAGGTCGTTCTACTACTATTGAGAATGTGCTCCCTGGGTTTTGAGCCTACCATTTTGGGAGCCAAGTTGATCACAAGTGCAGATTCGTCAGCCACGGAGATAAGTCAAGACTTGAGCATCAAGGAAGGCTTGAAAGCTGGTTGGGAAGGGGAAGAGCAGAGAGGGGGCAGCAGGAGGGAGGAAGATGTGGGGCCAGGGGTAAATAGAAGGCCCCATATTCTCTGTTCAGTGGGCAAGACTGGTCCCTAGCCTCCAGCAAATAAAAGCAGAGTGACGGGCTGTAAAGCCAGCAGTAATTGGAGCTCAGTGCCTCTGACCTCCCCTGCCACCTTTGCTTTGCGTGCTCGAGGGGCCGTCAAGTAGGCTTTGCCTCTGGGCAGCTGGCTATTGAGAGGCACAAAGACCCCGGGGCTGGGGCAGGGAGGGGGCTTGTTTCTCTCAAAGCTGAAGCTGCATAATTTTGGCTAAGTGCAGCCAGGGCTAGGACCGAGAAGGGGCCCCCAGGGATGAGAAGAATGTGGGAAAGGTGGTGAAACCGAACACCAGCTCCAGAGGCCCAGCCGCCGGCATCTGGCGTTCCAGGCCCTGCTGCTAACATAGCCTGCGTTAGGAGGCTGCGAGACAGACAGGCCAACCTGGTGGCTTGATGCGGGGAGGTATTTCGGACAGGCACTGTCACAGGATCTGTGGGGCAGGCTACCCTGCCGAGGGTGGCCATACCTGCCCTTTAAAAGAGGACACTTATGAAAAATACATGGTGCAGGGCGGCACTGGAACCAACGACTGCTGTATATAATAATACGTCCTGCATTGGCTCGGTCTACACCTCTGACTTTTTACATGCCGGAGGAAGGGCCCTGCGTGGCCCGAAAGTTTGCATCCCCTCATCAACAGAAGTTATCTTCATCCCTTGTTCTCTGCCAGCCAAGGCAAAGAGTAGGCCATTGGAAGGCAGGGAAAAACAGCAGCTGTGTGAATACACTGCTACAGATTAAGAAATGAGTGGTAAGTTTGCAAGGTGGAAGAGTGTTGTGTGAACGACATGAACCCTTAGGCTTTGAGTGTGGATGCTGCAATAGGGTGTCCATTTGGGGGCTGAAGGTGGCAGTTACTGCGTAAAAGTGTGAATATTATGTAAGGAGGCCACCTGGCTGCTTTTAATGTGGCGTGGCTGGGGTTTTTTTTTTTGGCTGAAGCTGCCACTATGGGATGAGCCTGCCTTCGCTGCTGTGATTCAATGGCTTTGTTGAGACTCCAGGTTGAGCTCATCGCGTCTCTGCTTTTGCATCCATCCTGCATCCGTCTGCAGCTCCTGCTATCCGAGGGTGAGTGCCCACATGAAGACCGACCTTCTGGGCTGCTCATGCCGCCACCAGCTGCAGCAGCTTCCTGCAGATGCGTCCCACGGTCAGTGTCACGTGATGGGCAGCAGCTTTAGTGGCTGGCGGAGGGGCCAGTCGCAACAGCAGCTGCCGAAAAGAAACGGTTGTTTTTGGAACACGGCAAATTGATGAGATGGGGGTGGAGGGGATCAGACTTATCCATTCCCCAGCAGGAAGAGCAGGCCCTCTTTTCCTAGCAAACAAACTCAATGCAGCATTAAGAACTTGTTTAACATGAAGTGTGGCAGGATCAGCGGTCCAGTTCCCATGCTTTAGTCCGAGCTTCGAATGCAGGGGGAGGAAGCTTCATGGGATGGTCGCCCTCTTACACGCTTGCGAGCTATCTTATAGGGGCAGGTGGGGCACTGCTGCTACCCCAGCACCCACAAGCCAGGGGGTGAAGGGGAGGGTCAAATTCCCTGGTGCAGTTGTGTCCCCTACCCCCTGGGATAGGGTGGGAGCATTTAGGGCCCGTTCCAGTCTAGCTACACACCATTTTTTGTGGTGTGGCTAACCCCCAAATAAATAATCATAATAATTAATATTGTTTTTTAAAAATCACAAGTCAAGCCCATCAAAATCACCAGATTGGCTTAGCAATCATGAGCTTTTAAAAAAATATTCAGTTGTAGATTCGCTGTATCAGTCTCCAGATTGACTAGCTTGTAGGACACACGCTGCAGTCAGATTTTGCAAATTTTCCTCCACAATTATGGGGGCAAAAACGTATTAGGTCTTGGTTTCTTTAATGAAAGCTGAGATTCTCACGGGGTGTTTTTACACGAGACAAATCTCCCGCGAGCATGCAATTAAACCCGCGAATGAAACTCGCATGTGAATGACTGTGGCGCATTACAGATGGAAAACTTCAGCATCTTAATCCAGATTGATAAAACATCGAGGGTTTCAGAATGCGCATTCCAAAACTCTTCCACTATAGACACCAATTGACATCTAAACGCCTTTCCCATGAGATTGTGTTTGCTCCGATCGCTACTTTGAAAGCACACACCAGCGTCTACAGAAGTGCTCTGCTCTGTACCCTCAGCGGTGAAGAAGACACTGATGAAAAGGTATAAGGGCTGCCGTCGAAACAGCACCGGTGCAAATGCCGAGGCATCCTTGTCATCGCGGTAGATTGCTGTAACCCATTAATTTCAAGCATGTGTAAAAACGCCCTCAGTCTTGAAATGTTAGGGCTTAAGAAACCCCCAAAATCATTGGCAGCCCAGCCCAGAGTGAAGTGTGAACTCTGGAACAATTCAGCTTGCCTCTGTGACTGATTACTCTAGAACATCAATGGCCTTCCTCCCCGCCGCCCCCAGGGGCACGGAAAATGACCCCAAGTCTTTCAAGCGAGATAGGGGCTGGGAGGGCTTGCTGGTGTGGGGATGAGGGGTGTATTCAGGCTGTAGGAAAGGAAGGAATAGTCTGGATCGGTTAGATCTTGTCTACAGCCCCTAGAGATTAGGGGTGGGGAACGTTTCCCTCCCAGAGGACACTTTGAAAGTTAGTACAAGGGCTGCATAAAAGTGGTGGGCAGAAGTGCTTAAGGGGGGTGTTCAGGAAGAGGAGGGTTCAGCTTATGGAGCTGTCCCCTATCCGTGTGTGCAGGCCCTCAACTCTGCTCCCTTACCTTGAGCTCCAGAGGGTGGAAACTGGATCCCAGGGCCAGATTCAAGAACTGGAAAAGGGCCAAACAAAAACTAGGCACGGCCTGTATTTGGCCCCTGTACCTGAGGTTCCCCACCCCTGGGCCTAGAGGATCCCAGCGTAAAACAAAAGTTAAACCAGTCTATGGGTGTTTACAGGCATGACGGCGCTGAGCGCTGCCACACTTCAATCCTGCCTGGAGTGAGGGCCAAATATGGCCCGTGACTGGTTTTTATTTGGCCCCTTTCCAGTTCCTGAATCTGGCCCCTGGATCCAGTTTCCACCCTCTAGCCCTGGAAGACTGAGCTCAAGGTAAAATGGCAGGCCAGGGAGAGAGCGAGGTGATGTGTCTCCACGTGGCCCCGCCCCCATGCTGCCAGGAGTGGCCGGCCCCCCTCCCTGACGGGCAGCCATGGCAACCTATGAGGCCGCCATGGCTGCCCGGCACCACCACAGACCTCGACTGGGGTAAGTGAAAGTGGGCCAACCCACGTTACGGCCCGCTCTACCGCAGCCTGGGGTCCTTTGCACGGGCCGTGGCGGCACTTAGCCTGGGCTGTTCCTCGGGGATGGTCGTAAGGAACCGCCTGGGCTAAGCACTGTCACGGCCCCTGGGTTCTGGACCAGGCCAACATCTAGCGGTTGGTTTTAGAAGTGATGGCACCACGGATGAAGCGTGGAAATCCGTGGTACCGTCGCATTAGAAACCACCCTAAGTCATTCTGTGTGTGGACTGCCACTTTCTTAAACTGGATTAAGATGAGTTAGACCAGATCCTAGAGCCAATGGCGGACAAGCTTTCTCTGTCCGTCCAATCCACCAGATGAGCGCAATGATCTGTGTGTTACGTGACCCCGGGGAGGATCGTCATGTGTCCTGCTGAATGCCTGAGCCATAGAGCAGGGCTTGGGGAGCTCCAGCTTGTAGGCCAAGCCTGGAACGCAGCCGGTTTCTATTTGACCCTATGCTAATTCCTGGATCTGGCCTGTGGATCCAGCCTGTACCCTGAAGCACGGAAAGTGTGAGCTCCGGGGAAAGGAGCAGAGATGATGGCAGGCACTCGAGGAGAGGGGATGGGATCCTTGGCACAGATCGGATCCAGGATCTTGATTATCCTACACCGCTCACTGAGTTCTGTGCTGAAAAGCACCTCCTGAGTCCCGCATTGAGAGAAAAGCCGCGCGGGGAGTGTTTACATGCTCCCCGCGCTGCTCGAAGTGACGTGCTCCCCGTTGTCGGCAGCAGGGAGCACGCGGGGAGCATGTAAACACTCCCCCCGCGGCTTTTCTCTCAACGCGGGACTCAGGAGGCGCTTTTCAGCGCCTCGTTTAAAAGCGGCCTAACTTGACTCATCTGGCTATATCTCAGTCATTCTCTGCCTGTTATTTTAAACATAGCTACACCCTGACCGTGCCTACTCTTTCCTTAGGGCACCCTATAATGAGCTTTTATTATAGGCCACTTGCTTCTGTTCTGTGAATTCCTTATTTCTGGTGGTTTAATGAATCCCACCTTGGTGCAGGGAGTTGAATGAGATGACCCACAAGGTCTCTTTAACCTCGTGCGACTCAATAGGTCCTGTCTCCGTGGTACTTGTACCCAGTGCTTAATTTGTGAAAAATGAATTGCCAGGGCCCAAGCCTGCCCTACAAGCCAAGACCCTGCCCCTCCGCCCATGCCTCAGAAGCCACGTCTCCCAGCCCAGAGCTTGTCAGAGCAGGAAAATGAACCCGCTCGCAACCCAACCACTAGACTAACCTGCCTCTCTGCAGCTGAACATAAAACAGTGGTTCTTGCAATTGAATCTCTAGAATGGCCAGGGTAGGGATGAGGGCAGGGAAGTCATTCATGAAGGCCAAATAAACCATCCCTGGTTTTCGTTTCCAACCCTGAAATGGCCAATATTGGACTTTTCCCAGTCTTTCACATTTCGGTGTACCCATTCCTACCTTCCTGTTCTGCGTATTAGGTTGCACCTTTCTGTCATCGGTAGCGTCTCAGGTGTCTGATGGTCGCTGGGATTCAGCCCTCTGTTCAGCTCCCGGATATTGCCTCAGCTCCGTCTCTGTCCAGATCCAGGAACGGGAAAGGGGCCAAATCAAAATTAGCTGCAGGCCGCATTTGGCCCCAGGGCAAGAGTGTCTGGATGGGGGGTAGGGGCCACTGGGGCAGGGGGTAGTGTGAGGGGGGAGAAGGTGAGACAGGGTCAGGATTGATTCCCCTGGCACCTCTTTCCCACCCCTAAATTAAGGCCGGGTCAATGGGGCAGGAGTTCTGGGAGGACCAGGTGTTAATGTTACATCAGTCTTTGGCAGAGGAAATTTTTTAATGCCGTGACTGTCTCAACGCTGCCACCTAGCAGTCTAATTCTGCATCACAGCCCATTGAATGGGTGGCCTCACAGAAATGTGAAGTTTGCCGGGATAGCGGCCCCAAGGCATTATTATTGGAAAGCCGTGCTAAACACACAGCCCCATTAGGGCCGGAGCCTGGGCCCTATTGACACCAGTGACCAAGCTCCCCTCCCCGGGACATACCCAGCAGTTCACGTACATTAATCCCAATTAAGTGCATTTCTGCGCCATCTGTGGGAGGCGCCATCTTAAATGGCGCATACAGTAGATTGCTTGTGCTGGGTGGGGGGGGGGTCGAGGGACGTAACCCCAAAGCATTTCTTTCTAACAGCTCAGAACTGAGAGACCTTGCACCCAAGCGGACACGGCGGCACCCCTCCCAATAGGTACAAGCACAGGGGTGTAACAAACTCGGGTCCTAATGATGGGCCCCTATAGGCAAAAGAGATGGGATCTCCAGGGGGCAGGGTGGCCACCTAGGCACATTTTTAAAGAACTCTTATGAAAAACACATTGCAGGGCCTGCGTGGGCGCCTTATGCCGCTGCAGGCCCTGCAACATGCATTTTTCATAAGTGTTCCTTAAAAATGTGCCTAGGTGGCCACCCTAGCAGGGTGGGGCCTACGGCGGGATTCCCAGGCAGCCCCCACCCTCTCTGAGTGGTGGCAGCCAAGCCAAAAGGATAGTCCTGTCCAGTCTCCCTCCTCCCCCATTCCCTGCTCCATCCCTCTGGAGCAGCAGCAACCCCACTTGGGCTTTCAAAGGGGGCAAGACCGGTGCGGGGCCTGGGCTCAGTGGAGCCCCCTGGCCCCATGGTAGCAACGTCATTGCAGATGCGCTTGCCTTTAATAAGCGGCTTCTCTTTGAAGAGATGGAGACCAAGTAGTTCAGATGATCTCTTTTATTGCCCAACAGAGAGCTCCTGGGAATCTCACGAAAGCACCTGCTCGCTTTTAAGCATATGAGCCGTGAAGCCAAAGAGACAAAAGCATAATGAAGTTTAGCAGATATGTCGTCTTCTTCTTGACAATAATAATAATTAATAGAGGGCCTCTCCCCCCTCCCCGCATCAAATGGTGCTCAGGGCCCTTCACAAAAACAATTCAACATAATACAATACATATTCTTCCCTCATCTCTGTTCAAAACTCTGCTGCCAGGATCATCTACCTAGTCCATCGCTTTGACCATGTGTAGCCTCTCCTCTCCAATCTCCGCTGGCTCCCCCTTCCTGAGCGTATTCTGCACAAGCACCTCGTCTTCACCTACAAAGCCCTTCACAACCTCGCTCCCCCCACCCTTTCTGCCCTGATCTCTCTGTCTCTTATACACATCTAGATGTGTATAAGGCGGCAGCTCTAAGGTGTGCATGCCTCCCAGTGCCCTATGATGATCTAGGCTGGGGACTGATACTCCCACAGGCCATATTAGATCCTGAAGGTTTGTTTCCTGGCACCACCTTGCTGCCCCTGAAAGGACATTTCCTGTGTGTGTTTCCTGGACCCCTTCTTTGCCTTGGTAGCCCCCAGTCCCCACACCCATTCACCATTCTAGGATTGTGGCTTAGAAGAGAAATGGCCCATTAAACTGAATAGGTTTGATTTTCTGTTGACGTCAATGGGAAATTTCCCCACTGAAGTCAATGGGGAAAAAATACGATCCAATTTCGATATGACTAAAATACGATTATACTAAATACGATACCAGTTTTGATCCGATTCTGATTTTCAATACGATTTCCCATCCCTAATGTATTGCGGCGTTGCTGGGTAGGGATACTCTGGCTTTACTCAAAGGAGACATGTGAACACACAGCAGTAAATTACGTTGGGCTGTGTAGCACGCAGCAAGGCTGTGGTGGGCCCCCGTTCATGCCCCAATTATGGGCCCCTAAGGGCAAAAGAGATGGAGTCTCCAGGATGGCAGGGAGGGGCTTACTCATGGCCCCACCCTCAGCCCCAAAGCCAGCAACCCTGCCAGGGATTTTTCAGAGTGGATGAGGCCAGCACGCCACCCTCCCCCACTCTGAAAACCTTTTTCTTGGCAGGGCTCAGTCTTGCAAGCAGCCTGAGTAGGGTTGCCACCTCTGAAAATGTTTAAGGGAAACTTATGAAAAATACAAGTTGCAGGGCCTGCAACTTGTATTTTTCATAAGTGTTCCTTAAACATTTGCTTAGGTGGCAACCCTAAGACTGAATGCCACTAGGAAATTTTCAGAGTAGGTGGGGGACGAATGCTGGCCCCACTCCCCGTCTTACCCTCTGAAAATTTCCTAGTAGCTCTCAGGTCGCATAGAAAGAACCCGCTCAGCGATCAGGGTCCTGGCTCAGCCGAGTCTACTTGCTCCGCAGTAGTAGCTAGCGACCCCCCCTGACTTTGGGATGCCTTTTTGCAAAGGACGGTACCCAAGGTCGTTCTACTACTATTGAGAATGTGCTCCCTGGGTTTTGAGCCTACCATTTTGGGAGCCAAGTTGATCACAAGTGCAGATTCGTCAGCCACGGAGATAAGTCAAGACTTGAGCATCAAGGAAGGCTTGAAAGCTGGTTGGGAAGGGGAAGAGCAGAGAGGGGGCAGCAGGAGGGAGGAAGATGTGGGGCCAGGGGTAAATAGAAGGCCCCATATTCTCTGTTCAGTGGGCAAGACTGGTCCCTAGCCTCCAGCAAATAAAAGCAGAGTGACGGGCTGTAAAGCCAGCAGTAATTGGAGCTCAGTGCCTCTGACCTCCCCTGCCACCTTTGCTTTGCGTGCTCGAGGGGCCGTCAAGTAGGCTTTGCCTCTGGGCAGCTGGCTATTGAGAGGCACAAAGACCCCGGGGCTGGGGCAGGGAGGGGGCTTGTTTCTCTCAAAGCTGAAGCTGCATAATTTTGGCTAAGTGCAGCCAGGGCTAGGACCGAGAAGGGGCCCCCAGGGATGAGAAGAATGTGGGAAAGGTGGTGAAACCGAACACCAGCTCCAGAGGCCCAGCCGCCGGCATCTGGCGTTCCAGGCCCTGCTGCTAACATAGCCTGCGTTAGGAGGCTGCGAGACAGACAGGCCAACCTGGTGGCTTGATGCGGGGAGGTATNCTTTAGATTGTGAGCTCTCGGGCAGGGACCGTGTCTATCTTATTCCCTGTAAAGCGCCTGGTACATCGCTGGCGCTATATAAATGCTAATAAATAATAATTTAAAAAAATTCAAAAGAAAAGAATAAACGGGGGGAAGAAATAAAATCCAGCATCGGATCCTCTAAAACAGAAGCAGGGAACCTTTTTCCTCCCAGGGGCCACTTTGAAAATTAGTACAAGCTCCAAGGGCTGCAGAGAAGTTGACAGTGGGGGTGCTTAAGGGGTGCGCTCAGGAAAAGGAGGGGCCAGGTCATAGATCTGTCCCCTCTCCTCGTGTGCCTCCTCTCTGGGCACTTTTATACGAGCGGGTCGCCGTCGTGCCACCTGCTCGCACGATATTTCAGAATCCCGCAAGGCGGGATGAGACGAGACAGAAGTCCGGGATCATGCGCACAGAAGGCGGCCACACATTGTTTGCAGACCACAAATTGAATACCTCACAATCGACAGCAACCCGCTCGTTTAAAAGCAGCCAAAGTTCTCTTCCCTTGAGCTTGGACTTTCAGTCCCTGGGAGTAGGAGCCGGATCCAGGGGCCGGATCCAAGGACTGGAAAGGGGCCAAATAAAACCTAGCTGTGGGACGCATTTGGCCCCTGGGCCTGAGGTTCCCCCACCCCTGCTCTAAAAGCACCTGAAGAATATAAACATGGTTCAAGTGCTTTTTAAAGGTGAGGAGGGAGGAGCCAAGACAAATCCCTTAAAAACAAGTAGGATGGGTCGCTCCTGCAAATCGATACAGTAGACAGTAAAAGCGATGGGAGAAACGTGGAATTGTTACAGCTGACCTTTGCAATGATGGGGCCTTAGATGATTTAGGAGCCCAATCTTGGATCTGCAGTTACATCAACCCACAGATCTCTCCGGAGTCGTGTGACTCCAAGGGAGAGCTTCTTCGGTTGTCATTTCTCTGCCTTCTTAAGGAGTCAGATCCAAATCCGAGAGCCCCTGATAGCAGCCAGGGCTCCATGTATTACACTTGGCGGCTAGTTCCTCCCATGTGGCTTTATATCTTTTTCTCAGATCACCAGTGCTTCTCTGGCCCATGCTAAATTTGGCCGGTGGGAGTTGGGGTGAAACTGCAAAAGGTGGCAACTCTGCTCAGGGAAAGGGAGTAGAGATGGAAGCCATACACACAAGGATAGGGGACAGATCCATAATCTTGGGCCCTCCTCTTCTGAACATACCTCTTCTGCACCCGGGCCCTACCTTCTAAGTGGTCTCTGCAAATTAGCTGGTACCAATTTGTACTAACACACATTAGCTTGTACTGAAGTGGCCCTTGAGAGGGAAAAGGTTCCCCACCCACTGCCCTATACTTTCCACTCTTTCTTGACACTGTCTTGGGAAATGACCTCTCAATCCACTCTCCTGTGACTCCTGTCTCCCAGTTTCTGTGATGAGATTACTTGGGCTTCCTTAATTAATAATAGCACCACTGAAAGCAGTTAACGCCCTCTCTCAGGTGATTGAAAGAAGGAAGTTGCACCTTCAGGGGGACCCTATTGTTTTCCAGCAGACTGGTTTCCTCCAAAGCTCGCTTTCTTCAACTGGGAAATGTGAATCCGTTTGTGACAGTGTGAAGCCAGATTATCAGAAGATTGGGATCTTATCTCCACAGAACATTGGGGGCATAGCAGTCAGCTGTTTTGGATGTCATGCCGCTTGAAAAATCTTTGCCTGTCAAGTAGCAAGCGGCTACCCCCAGCGACGTTCTTAGCTGTGTAAACAACACCGATTTCATGTAAACTTCTGCCTTACACCAGTGACTAGCAGGCCCACAAGGAGAGAGTTTCTGTGCTCTGTCTGGGCAGTATTGCCCTCTGGAACAACACACCCCAGGTATCCTCCTCGGATAATAATGAGTCCCGAAAGCTTGCATATTCTCACCGACAGAAGTCAGTCCAATAAAAGAGATTTCATTTGAACTACTTTGCCTCCATCTCTTACATTTGGGACCAACGCGGCAACCGTTACCACACTCTCTCTCAGGGCGCTTTTAGACGTGCAGCGGGGATCAGGCGCGGGAGCAGCGAAACAGCCGCGGCGCTGTTTTACACGAACCGGAAGCAGAAGTTGTGCGCGTGATCGGCGGCCGCACATTCTTTGCCGACCGCAATCGAACCGGCCTGGTTTCTCTGGGGGGACATACGCGGCCAGAAAAGAATGCGCGGCTGCCAATCACGGGCACAACTTCCGCTTTCGGTTCGTGTAAAACAGCGCCGCAGCTGTTTCGCTGCTCCCATGCCTGATCCCAGCGCACGTCTAAAAACGGCCTAACTCTCTCTCTGATGATCATAACAGAGTAGACTGTAGATTATAATGTCTGCCAAAAAAAACTATACCTTGATTCACAACAAAACCAATCTTAGCTTGAACTACGCTGGCAATGTTACAGAAACATTCATCCAGCAGCGCTGAAGCTTTGTAATGTTTGTCATTGTTAGGAGTTTGTTGTTAAAATATTGATCATTATTGTACTTGTTGCTTACATGGCGTTTTAACATTTTAGGAGTTTGTTGTGAATAAAGGTATATTCCTTTTGGCATATATTTCAATTGTTACTATTATCATCATCATCATCATCATAGGATTATACAGTTGGCCGTGATTACTATAGATCAGGGGTGGGGAAGCTTTTCCCTCCCAGGAGCCACTTTGAAAGTTGGCACAAGCTCTGAGGGCTGCTTAGAAGTTGGGGGCAGGGGTGCTTAATAGGTGCGCTCAGGCAGAGGAGAGTCAGATCACAGATCTGTCCCCCCTCCTTGTGTGCATGATGCCCTCATCCCTGCTCCCTTCCCCTGAGCTCAGGTTTTCAGTGCTCGGAGGTAGCAGCTGGATTCAGGGGTCTGAACCATTCCAACATAGCTAGCTACCCTCCCCCCAGCCCTATAGCGCCGAAGGGCCCTGAAATAAGGGACACTCGCTTTAAAATAAGGAACAGCTGGCAACTATAGTAGTGGGGGGCAGGCGGAGAGAACAAGGGCGGAGTGAGGGAGAAGCGACAGGAGGGTGGGAGGAGGGAGAACAGTTACCAACTTATCTTTAAAAGAGGACCCTTATGAAAAAATACATGGTACAGGGCTGCATTGGTTCTAGTGCAGCCCTGCAACATGTATTTTTCATAAGTGCCCTCTTTTAAAGGGGAGCTATAGAAGTGTATGTGTTTAGTCCTGGCCTTACCACAGGGTGACCCAGGGCAACTACCCTGAGCCCTTTTCTTTTCTCTACTTCCAGGGGCCAGTGGCCCCCCCCCCCCCCCATTTTCACCAGGGAAGAGTCTGGTGCCCCACTCCCTCCTAGTAGGCCCCCAAACCCAACCACCTATAAGGCCCCACAGAGAGTGGCCCCTAAGGGGGTGGGCCCATAGGGGCCCTGCATTTTATCTTCGCCAGGGGCCCCTCAAATTTGAATGCTGGCCTTGTATGTGTGTGTCTGGTAGGGAGAAGGGCCTTCGCTCTTACAGACAAGATGGGGAACTTAGGGGGCCAGTTGGAGAACCACTGGCTGCAACAGAGTTGTCTGCCATCTTCTCTCCCCCACCGGGCTGCCCTGCCAGGGTGAGTTTTTGAGCACTGAAATCCAAGCCACAGGCAGGGGACTCTGTGGGAAAGGCAGCGAGCAACACAAGTTCCTGGCCATAGGGATCCAGCCAGAATGAGCACCCGGAAAGGGAACTAAGCAAAATTAGCGGCTGCTTGTAAATCTGCCTGCCAGTAGCTTGCCTGCCAGATTGGCTGGTTACGGTGTATTGAGGCCATCTGTGACTTTCATTCTCCTTTGTTCATCCCCCGTTGGCCCTGCTCCAGCTAAGAACCATAGGCAACTCGTGGAAGGGGAGCACAGTGGGGCCTGCAACCCCCCCATCCCGATTTTCAGAAGCCCTATAGAACCCTTGCCCACGCCTATGGCCCTCAACAGCTACCAGTCACCTATGCTAAGAAAGGGCTGCTCCCACCTTATGGTAGTAAGCATGAGATGGAGAGGACAAAGCTCCACTGGTCACTTGGAAGGAGGGCAGTGGCTAGGGTTGCCACTTCTTGTGGTTTGACCCTGAGACTCCCATAGGCCAAAATGGCAGTCTTGGGGGTCAAACCATGAAAAGTGGCAGCCATCCTCAATTCTTAGTACCGGCCCTACTAAGATGCACCAGCTAAAACAATAATATTGTGTGTCTGAATCTCCCTTCGCCCAACTGTGACTCTCAGACACTTCCTCACCCTTTTTATTTTCAATCAAGATAAGGGAACCAGGAGTTGCTCCCCATCTTCTAAATTAAAAGGAAAGGCGTCCCAAGGACATGGTGTAAAATACTATTTAGGAACTTTAGCAGAGTTGCCCCAAAGCCTAGCTACCCAGCCACACTGCTTATGCTACTACAGCAGGATGCAAACAAACAGTTATATAACTACTGGGCACTATGAAAATTCTTTCTCTATTGTCTTAACTAAGAAAAACAGCCAGTTGTTGCTTCTGTAGCTCAAATGGTAGAGAATGGGAAAAGAATTTGATGATTCATGTCTGGCTTATGGGATAATGTTATTGATTTCATTTTTAAAGTTTGCTTTTTAAAAGATGGGCAGGATTTGGGGCACAGCGGGGCAGAGCTCCCCTCTCACACCCATTTGTTTTGGGCTGTTACCTCAACTAACAGTAAAGAAACAATCGACTATTACTCCCTACTAATGAAATGTGCGAACACTCATGCCTTATGAGTGTTGTTCACACATTTCATTAGTAGGTAGTATCTTACCCACAAGTAGCAATTTCTAACATGTGAACATTCATGAAGGGAAACAGGTCTCTGTGTGAGAGCCAACCCTTTGCTCCGAGCCTCCACAAAGTCCATGTTCCAGTGCAATAGCATACCAGTTTGGTATTCCAGTTTGTTGGTATTTTGGCATTTTTGGTATTTCAGGTACCCAATCGACCACCAGTTCGGGTAATGAAAACTTTGAAGTTTTATTAAATACCAGCAATTCGACTGGGATACCTGGTTTTGCAGTCTAGTCCTAAGGAAGCCATCTCCCTCCTGATTCCTTCCCACAGCCAGGCCCCATGTAGTCCAGTCATATATATAAAGTCAGCGTGGGGTTTTTTTTTTTTTTATGACTGGAAATCACCTTTGCATTGCTTACGATGAAATTTAGCCGGGGTGTGTGTCACTTTTCTAATTTTGGCGTTTGGCCGCCATCTTTAAAAATGGCAGCCAAGACTAACGAGATGAATAAACGCCTTGGTGCCTGTTTTGATTTTCTAAACAACTTTAAATAGGTATTGCAATAAACTACACGTTTCCTTTGTCTTTCAGTGGCCCATTGCTTGGCAGCTCTAAACCTTTAAATGCAAAAACCATCAGTACGGACCACTTTTTTTGGCAACACAAAAAGAGTACTTGTTTCAAGTGGAAAGGTTTACAATTTATTTCTTCAAGGTCACATTTAGTATTATTCATAACAAAGGTACAAATTATTATGGAACACACTGACGTAAAATAAAACACTTCAACTCAAATTTGAAGTCAAGTCTGTGACATGGCAATGGCATACACTGGATATTGTTAATCTAGTTATTCTTCTGTATCACTGTCTTCTTCAGATGACTCTAGAACAGTAGCTTTAATTGGCTCATCTGAATGTCCATTTTCATTGTTGAGAGGCAATTTCACTCCATCTGGCAGTCCACTTTTGGTATGTGTCACAGGTTCCAACCCATCCAGCACTGACATCCACCCAAAATTTGTTGGATCAAGAGCTTGTTGGATCAAGAGTTTGTTGGATCAAGAGCTTGTGCATGTTGTGAATTTCTCCATCCACAGACTCGCAAGCGTGCTCGGAGGCAGTGCTGTTTGAAGGAGCTGTGATGCGGAGGGAGTCTTGCAGAATCGTAGCGTGCCATTTGCCGCTGTTTATGTGCACGAGCAGTAGACAAACTAGTGCTAAATTGCTTCCTTTGCACCTCAGTTATGAATTTCAAAAATAAAAAGGTCCCTCCCAAAAAAACATACGGGCTTTATAGCGAGTCACGCTGGAAGAGGCACAGCTAGCCAAACAAGAAAGAACTCTCTTCCTTTTGGCCCAAGCCTCAGGGAGCAATCCTTAGATTAACACACATCCTGCCCTGGAGCCACTCCACAAATGTCAGCCGGATGGATGGGGCGGATTTGTAGGGCCAAGAAGGAGCCGCCTTGGATTAGAGTTTCACCAGGCCAAAGAGATTGGTTGGGAGTGTGTTTCAAAACTTGGCTCCTAGAGTTAGGTATTTCAGTCTGTGTTTGGGTGGGCTCTGCACCCTTATTCTAAGGCCCAACGTCAAGGTTCAGTGGGGGGTGTCTCATTTCAGATGTCAGCATTTGAGAGCTGAAGGTGAAGCCTCTCCATGCAGGAGACTAAAGGGCGTGGCTTGGGGGGGGGGGTGATCTCCAGAGGATGCAGCTGTGATGGGGTGAGAAGGCTAGAGAGATGGGTTACCCCATTAATGATGGGGTGTAGGCATGTGTGCTGGGAGGGAAGTACTGGGGGGTGCATTTGCACCCCCTGATTCCCACCTGGCCCTGCCCCTTCCAAGCCCTTCGGGAGGGGGAAGCAAGACCACATTAGAAACAGGAAAGGGCGAAGGGACTCCCTCCCCCCCCCCCCTTTCTGAGCTCCCCACCCCAAATTTAATTCTGCAGATAACCCCGGGCATAGGGAATAGCCCACTTCTTAATTTCAGCCTGTGGCAGCCCCGTATAACACTGGCCTTGCTGATGTAGCAAGGCTTGGGAGCAGACTGCTCTCCTGTGCAACTCTGCTTCCGACTGGCCTCTGAATGTCTGGAATGCCGGCTGAGCAACAAAGGGGGTGCCACCTTTAGAATGCCATGGTGCTGGGCAAAAGGGCTCCTCCCCTGTCCTGTCTTGACGTCATGAAGTTCTGCGGGGGCAGGCCCACGTCGCAAAGTGGGCAGGAGAGCCTTATTAGGGTCCTTACTGGAACCAGTACAGCCCTGCACCATGCATTTGGCATAAGCAGCCTCTTTTAAAGGGGGAGTATGGGAACCCAAACTCTGCCCCTTCTGCCCAGCTTAGGGGCCTTGGCTTTATAGCTCAAGCTGTAGAGACTCAGGTTTTTAGAGACTGAGATTCCTGGTTCCACCCTTGGAAGGTCAGGGCTGCTTTATTGCCAGCGGAGATAGGGAGGGTAAAGGTGCAGCTGGCACCTCCAGGGCTGGTACAGCTGCCTCAGCACCATTCCCCACCTGTCAGCAGCCTTGGTCGTGGATGCCCATAAACCCGGCTCCTGCCCTTCGACCCCCCCCTCCTCCAAGCTGGGTAAAATCCTCTCCCGACGTCAGAGAGACGAGGAAAACATCCATCTGCCTGGGAAGGGTGGGGCTGCCTCGTCATGGCGTTGCCAAGGAACCCAGACTGACCTGGTTTATTTAGGTTTGCTTCCCCCCCCTCCAGGGCCCTGGCAAGAGTACACAGGCCAGGCCCCCTTTCCGACTCATTCCTGCTGTGCTGTGTCATCCGAGCTGGCTGGCTGGCTGCCTGGGGCGGCTTGGCTTGTGCATGGCAGTGCCAGAGAGCAGTGTGTGCCGTGTTTTTACAGCTGCCTAGGAGGGTGGGCAGACAGCAAGCAAGTAAACGCCGACGCTGGGTGACTTCCTTCCAGAAGCTGCCTTGTTTGGATGGGTGAAAGGGCCCCCTGACCCCGAACTGGCCTTACAATTGTCTGAAGAGGCCACAGAGCTCGCCCGGAGCTTAAAACCACACGTTGGCCCCTCTCTCTGCCTCCAGTCAAGAAGCTCCACTCCAGTGGTGTGGCAAGGCTGGGGGAGGCCCATGTCTCAATTAAGGCCCTCCCTAGGGGCAATGGGGCAGGGTCTCCCTAAGTAAAGGCCTTCCCAAGGCTTCCAGCCAGCCTCGGCCTCCCCCTGAAAAGGCTGTGGTGCTCCCTGGCTCCCAGAGTGGCAACAACCCCACCAGAAAGGAAGTTTTAAGGGTCAGTAGGGCCAGCACTCCACCCCTGCCCACTCTGAAAACTGCCTTCTTGGTGGGGCCCTTTGCAAGCTGCATGAGCAGCACCACTAGAAAATTTTCAGAGTTGGTGGGGGCAGAGTGTTGGCCCCATTCCCTCCCCAGTCACTCTGAAGATTTTCTAGAGGTGCTCAGACAGTTTGCAGACACCTCCCCCCCCGACCAAGTCCAGGGGGAAGCCCCCTCGCTTCATGGTCCGCTCCTCCTCTTCCACCACCCTCACCTGCTCAGGACTCCCCTGCTCCTCTAAGCATATTTGCCCATTCTCCCTTGCTGCCCCCATGCCTAGAACTCCCTCCCTGAACACATTCACTCCTGGGATTTTCACCACATCCCTATGGTTGTTGAAGGAAGCCTGGTGTTGGCTTTGACAGCCAAGTATCAAAGGGTGAGGGGTCATTTTCAAACTGGAACAGATAAATGGAATTGTTGTTGTCTGCTCAATTAGCATTAGTGTTTTCATAGGAAAAGAAAAGCAGATTTGGGCTCATAGCAACTTGAAAGAGTGATGGGGTCAGCAACACATGGAGAACTTTGGGGATATGGGGCCCAACCTTCAAATCCCTCCTGAAAACCTACCCCTTCCATCAGGCCTTCCCTAACTCCTCACCCCCTTAGTCCCCTTCCTGATTTTCCCAACATCACCTTCCCCGATGTAACTAAGCTAAGCACGGGTACCTGCAACCTCCTGCCTTCATGAATGTATCCTCATCTCTCCCTCTGTTGCCCCCACCCCATGTCTCTCTTAGAGTGTAAACCCCCTGGGGCAGGGACCCTGTCTATTCTCGACAATTTTAAAGCTCCAGGTACATTGCTGGTGCTATATAAATAATAATAATTAATAATTAATAAATAAGTGTCCTGAAATTTTTTTGCATATCTGACAACCCTAGGTTGGAAGGGACCTCAGCGGTATCTAGTCCAAGGCAGGGAATCCTCTGCCTACAGCCTCATAGAAAGATCCTTCCCTTTCCCACCCCTGGAGGGGATTAGGGAGGAATGGGGAGGGACAGAGGAAACACTGGGGCTGGAGAGCATGGCACACGGGCAGGCGCTCAGACCCTGGGACTCAGACCTTCTAACATTTTGAGCAGCCAACGAAGGACACGTCCTCTCTCCTCAGCCAATAGGTAACTCCCCATAGTCAATAAGCTCCACCCTCTCGTGCACTTAGACATGTGGACACCCCCCTCCCAACATGCCAAGTGCACAGAGGGGCAGACGCTCTTCCGCTCCTCATGCCACTGAGTTTCTTGTAGTTCCATCCTCTCCCTGTTGTCCTCTCAAGGGCTTTTCCTGGGAGGCCACCGGGAAAGAGGTGCCTGAGGCTGGAATTCTTGTAACCTCAGACTTCCCTGATGAAGGACCCTGTGAGGCCCAAAAGCTTGCATACCTGCCCCACCTATAGTGGGCCCAGTAAAAGCTATCACTTTACTACTTTGTCTCTCTCTCCTAAAAGAGGAACTTTGATCTCTGAAAGAGGAACAGTGGGATTCAGCACCCAACGAGGGATTGTCACTGTTGGGAGGTACGGATGGTGAGGATTTAATTCCTCACCCAATTAAATCCTCCACATAGGGCTACAGCGGAAATGGGGACAGCTTCCCACTCTATGCCCATCTACCCTCCTCAGAGAGACCAGCCCCAGCCTCTGACTTTGCTAGCTCAGTCTGTCTGCTGCCCCTTTGTTTCGAGGTGTGGAACCACTGCTCCATCCTCATTCTGCTGGCCTTCCCTTCCCCTTGGGGATTCCTCCCTTGTCCGCCTTGGAGGTGACAATCTCCCACTGGGCTGTGTTTCCAGGGACACCTGATGAAGCAGGTCACCAAAAGGCTGGGTGTGCCACCTTTCAGAAAATGCAATTATCGGGTTTGGACAAAGCTATGGGTTGGCTGGACCCCTCATAAACTCCAAAGCCTTTGATGCTGTAAGATGCAATTGCAGCAATTTCCTAGGCTTTTTACAACTCTGGTGAATTGTTTATTAGACACGGACCCCTCCCCCTTTTTGCAGGCTGCCTCCTCCCCCGGCCCCCTTAATAAGGCCCAATAAAAATAGAATGACTTCTAAATGCAACTGCTGTGTAGGGATCAGGTTAAGCAGGGAGTTGGGGCAGTTGGCCATTTCTTTTTCCCACTTGGGATTATTTGTCATTACAAATAATAACTCAAGAGGACACAACCTACTTTGACGGTAGTTTGCCTCAGGGTAATCTGTGCTTTCCTGCGGACGGACCTTTAGTTCCACTCTTGACTTTTGTATAACCTCTACTTGAAGCAACTGAGGGTGATTGTAAGGGCTGAGAAGCACAAAGGGATCCAGGGGCGGGGGGACTTTTAAACTTCTTGGCAAAATTAGCAGAGATTGAATTTAAATTTGCAAGCGTTAATTCGTGGAATTATTTATTTCGTTATTTTAGATTTATATCCTGCTCCTGTTTCTAGGGTTCAGGGTAGGTTACACCAAATCAAAAATAAGTAAATCAAATAGATCTCTCTCTTACATATAAAATAAAATTTTAAAATCCCCTATTCCCCCAACCTTCCCCGCAAACCCCTATCCCTGCCTGCCAAGAACTTGGCCCAGTGAAAAGGTCTTACGTTGACTTCGGAAGACGATAAGATTTGGGTTTGGTGAAACTCCAGGGGAAGGGAGTTCCAAAGCCCTGGAGCAGCTTCCCAGAATTCCTCTCTGTGGGTCCTTGCTGTATGGATGTGATACACTGACAGTACGCCCAATGCTCCCAGGCTGACCTCAAGCAGGCTGCGATGAGCATAGGGAGGGAAGGAGTCTTTCAGATGTGCCATTTAAGGCTTATTATAGATGAAAACCAGCATTAGTCTAATGAGACTAATTCGAATTAGTCAAATAGTCAGCTTGCATCAAATCTTAATTTCGGCTCTGATCATTTTCCTGTCTGCAAACATTCACCATAGCCCAAGCATCTGCCAGAACAGTAGATGCAAAACCTGCCAACACATTTCTCCCACCACCAACACCATCAATACCGCCCCCCCACGGGAAACCATTCCAAAATACAAGGAAACCACACGTGCAAATCCCAAAATGTAGTATACTTCATTCAGTGCAGCAAATGCTGCCATGGAAACCACGTTGGTGAAACCCAGCAAACCTTGCACCAACGGATGAACTCACAGAGACATACAATTATAAACAAAGTCACTGACTCGACCGTGGGCAATCGCTTCTCCCAGCACGACCCCTCCATCTCAGACCTTTCGGTTCTCATCCTCAAAGGAAACCTTCACAACACCCTCAGAAGACGGGCCTGAGAAGTAAAATTCATAACTTTCCTGGACACCAAAAACAATGGACTTAACAAAGACCTACATTTTTTTCAGTCACTACAAAACTCTGTTATATTTTAGTTACTACATTTTTAATTTCTGTTATCCTCTGTACCAAGTTCCTAAATCATTCTAACCATTTTAACTCCCTGTCTGTAACTGACGCGGTTGGCTGAATACACAACCATTGTGGGAATTCACATACTGTGAACCCAGTTCCTTTGCGATGCGTACTCCCTTCTCCTGATAAGCTGCTTCCCCACTATATCCCCAAACTATATGTTTGCTATCTTGGTGTCTTTACCACCACTTATGGTTTCTTTGAGTATTTTCAGACATTACGAGATCACAGTCAACCACAGTGAATCTGCACGTGGTGAAAATGATCCCGTAACGTCTGATGGGGGGGAACGGAAGTTCCCCCCCAGATGTTGATCACAGTCAATCGTGGCGGGGAATCCCATTCACCACGCGATCGGCGCCGGCCCCGCAGGTTCCGCCAATCGTGTGGCGAATGTGATTTCCCCGCCGTGATGAACCGAGCCGTTTCGTCTGGACGGCAGCCACGGCCCGGAATCCCCGCCGAGATTCCGGGCCGTGGTCAATTCGGGCGGGTGCTGTGGCCGCATTGGCCGCGGCGCCCGCCCGTCTCCCCAGAGGGCGGGCTGTGAGGGAGCGGGGGGCAGTGGGGGCATGCGGCCACACGTTGCGCCGCGCGGCCCCTCCCCGATTCCCCGCCGGGATCCCCCGGCACGTCTGTTGGCCGTGCCGGAGTGATCCCGGCGGGGAATCATTTGGGTGATTCCGGGACGGGGCGAATGGGCCCCGTCACGTCTGAAAATATCCTTTGTCTTCTGCACCAATATATCATTTCACCGCTGTTTTTTAAATGTCTGCCACATTTATCCCCCTCCCACCAGCCACCTTGCTCTGTCTACTCCCACCCATTCCATGCCCCCCTCATATAGACCTACTCTACATTTCCTTCATTTATATATTTCTGTCCTGGCTATGCTACATGCCTGAGAAAGGGCTCTGGGTGGCCCAAAAGCTTGCTTATTTCTACCAACAATTGGTCCAATAAAAGATATCATTCTAATGACTTTGGGTATTTTCAGACGTTACGAGATCACGCTCAACCACAGTGAACCACGGTCAATCCCGCAGCGGGGCCAAAGCGCCCTGAACTTCTGTTCAGCAGCCGCTAGATGTTCACCACAGTCAATACCCACATGGGGTCAAATTCAACCACGCTTCCGGAGCTCCAGCGCGGATCATCTCTGAAAGCATGGTCAAAGAGATTCCCAGCGGGAAACAATAAAAAGTAACGTCTGAACGGCAACCACCGGCCAGAATCAATCAAAATGATTCCCAGCCGGGGACAAAGCACGCAGCGTCGCTGCCAGGCAACCAGCAACAACACAGGCCGGGGAGGGAGATTTAAAGGGCACACAGCAACAGCTGGGACGAGCCGCCCCGGTGCCTTCTGGGTGCTTTGACCCCAGCCCCGCCTGGGATCAGCATAACATCTGTTGCGCTGCCCCGGGCCGTGGTCTGCCAGTCCGATTCCCTGCTGTGGTCCCGCTCCCGTCACGTCTGTTCGGGGCTTTTATTGACGGCGGGGGATGGTTGAACGGTTCACCACCGCTGGGAATCCACTGTGGTGACTCTGGACCGCGTAACGTCTGAAATCACCCAGTCTCTCTGTCACTTGGGACCATCACGGTGACCGCACTCTGTCACCAGAGGAAGTGTAAGACCTATTTATTTGGTCAGGCATTTGGTAGGTGAGGATAGGGTTGGGAGGGGGATTTGTTTTAACTGGACTTATATGTTTGCATAGCTGATACTTTATTGGGTTTCTATTTTTGTAGACTGTATACTTGTGTGTCACTAAGTATTCTGTGTTGTTATCTGTTCTGAGCCTTTGGGGAAGGGGCAGGTAGAAATCCCAATAAAATGAAGTAAATGATTTGATTCCTTTATGTCTACAGCTGGGCCCTTCCATGGTGTTAGCAATTGCACAAAGAAGTCACTGCAAGTAAGTAACATGCGGGGGATTTACCCATCAGATACTGTGCAGGGAGAGAGGATTAGCAGCAGGCAGGACCGCAGCTAACATTCTAGAAGACCAAGGCTTTTCTCTGAACGCGTCACATTCTCAGCTGGTCCCACTCCACCCTGGGATTAGACAAAAGAAAAACAGACAGCTGGTTATGAATGGAGAGGACTCTCAGAGCATGCTGGGTAAATTTTAGGAGCCAGGCTTGCTGGGAGCAATAACATATGGGCTATGGGTTTTTCTATCATACTGTTTCCCCCCCTGCAGACTAAGGTTCCTTCCTTGAATCTGCCCTGCCATGTTGCAGTGTCCTGTAATGGGGTCAGTAGCTGTAATAGGAACATGTGCACATTCCTTGGTGTTGCTGTATCCCCCGCTGCTAGGATGGGGGGTGAAGCGGGGGGGGAGGGGGGGCATTCCATCTTATGCACCAGGGCCCATTCCAACCTAGCTACGCCCCCCTGAGTGGGGGTGGGGGAGGAAGGAGAGCGATGTGGAAGGCTTCATACAGCAGCTTGCCACTGGATCAGGAATGGATCTGTGATGTCCAATGGATGCAGAAGATCAAACCAGATTCCCTGAGAGAGGGGCCTGTCTGTGTGTCTTAGCAGCCCTGATGTAGCTTGTCATGCCACGGATGAAGCATCGAAAATTGGAGTCTGCAGTAACCATGAGCAGGCTGTGTCACCCATGAGCAGCCCCCTCCCCTCGCCCCCGGATTCCTGACTGTCCCACTAGGCAGATGGGCTGCCGGACATGGTTTCAGACTCCAGGCTAACTTCAAAGGACTCGCATTCTTGTAGGTGCAGAATCTGAAACACTACCCTCCAACCCCCCAATGAATTGCAACCCTGGGTTCACTCCAGGGTTAATTGCCAAGCAATCATCAGGAACAGGACCCCGGGAAGCATTGCCGGTATCTTCCCCGGCAGATGGCTGGTTTTCCTTCTCGCCCCATCTGCTGCTGTTATGGGATTACCCATCGCTGCCAGCAACACAAGGCCTCAGGCTTCTGTGGAAGATGGGGCCCCCCTTGATTGAACTGGAGATGCTGATATCCGGGAGTGTGCGTCTTTACAGCTCGAGCGATAAACCCAAGCTCCCATAACTGGGCGCCGATAGCTGACACGCAGGCTCTGCAGGTTGATCACAGACAAAACAGGACTCCTTTGAGTTCCAGTGAAGCCTCCAGCCTAGTGGGAATCCAGAATGCGTTGATTCCCCGTGTGTCATGGATCCTGGTGTGATATTATTATTATTATATCTATATAGCACCTGCAATGTTGCTGGCACTGAACAGTTGTGATTAGAGACAAGGTAGACAAGGAAAAGGGGAACATTGAGACAGGGCCGGGGGTGGTAAAAACAGACATGCAGTTGATGAGACCACTCCCTGCCGGGCTACCCCGGGACAGAAAATCGTGGGTGACACAGCCTGGGTCAGGCTAGGGCACCAACATGCTCCGCTCATGCCGTGCTCCCAGCCAATGAGGCACAGCCATGGCTGGTGGCCCCCGGCCCAGGACAGATATGTTGCGGCTGCACAGATGCACTAGCCTGCTTTGGCCCGGTCCTGCGGGCCTTCACCTGGGCTGTGATCTTGGAGAGTTTCAGGTTACTCACCAACATGGCCTGGGTCAGGAGTGGGCCATCATCTGGCAGCGCCAAAACAGACACGCTGGTGGCTCGTAGGCCACCACGACACCTGCTTTTACCCAGGGACACATTCATGAAGTTGAGCTGTAGCCGGTGCCTGCGCCTAGCTTTTAGTCACAAGGGGAGGCGAGAGAACCTGCAGGATAAGAATAGTGAATTTTAGTTCTCAGGCCCGTCTTCTGAGGGTGTTGTGAAGGTTTCCTTTGAGGATGAGAAGCATAAATGAGAGATCTCTGGGGGTGAGGAGCTAGGGAAAGCCTGAGAGAGAAAAAAAAGATAGGTTTTGAGGAGGGATTTGAAGGTCGGGAGGAGGGATCAGAGTGGAGTTCCAGGCGTAGGGGGCAGCAGGAGAGAAGGGTGTGAAGACGGTTCAGGGAACAGGAAACTGGGGAGAGTGAGGGTGGTGTCAGAAGAGAAGCAAAGTTCCTGGCTGGGAAGGGGCGGCGGGGGGGGGGGCGGGGCAGAAAGCTAAGGAGAAGCAAGGCCAAGAAGAGCTTTGAATAGAGTTGCCACCTATGCAAATTTTGAAGGAACACTTCTGAAAAATACATTGGTGCCTTACAGACCCTGGACATGTATTATTTGTAAGTGTTCCTTCAAAATTTGCATAGGTGGCAACCCTAGCCTTGAAGGTTGGGACTAGGAGTTTGTGGTGGATGAAAAGGGGGACGGGGTGGGAGCCAGTGGAAGGAGGAGAGGAGGGGCTGAATCTGATCAAAGCAGCAGGCGAGGTGAGACGGTGCTTTGGTGGAGGAGGGAGCTTGCATTGTCTGCAAAGCAGGGGTTAAACCTTGTCTGGCGTGATGATCACAGGAAATCGGCCTGACACCCTACCACGTCTTTGAATCAGGCGGCACCTCCGCCTCCCAAGATCCTGGCTTACCCTCCCGGTTTCCACGCTGGAGGCAGCTGCAGCCCTAGTACTCTCAGGTTGCAGGCGTTCCCTTCTGTGACATAATCTGGGGCAAGGAATCCGCAAGCTCAATTTACTAAGAGCACAGCCATAATAACCACCCCCAGTTTCCCCTGGGAGGCTGGGGAAACTGAGGTACAGAGATGGGAGTGATTTGGCCACGGTCAATAAGAACTGGCCCTGATGGGAGACTGCAGTGCAACAAAGCAATTCTCTTTAGCCCATGTCATTTAACTCTGTTCAGACCATCCCATAACTCTCCCTCTTGGTCCAGAAGGGCAGTGCGCACTGTGATCTGCCACCAGGGGGAACTGCACTCACTGAGATTTATTCTCGGCACAGGTTAGCATAAAGATGGGGGTGTAAAAGGAGAGTTGTCCTGTATGGCTCTGTGCCTCAGTTTCCCCCATTTGTATTCTGCCAAAGATAGCCCTCCTCTGCCTCATGAGGCGGCTGTGAAGGCCAAGGGACCCGTGGGGGCCGTAACAGGGACCAAAGAGATTTAGAGAGACTGGCCGTCCTCGGTGCAAAATTAGGCCCCGCCCCCTCGAGGGACCCCTCCATGGGGCCCTAGAGGTGATCATCTGTGAAAGCGGGGGCCACTGTGGGGCCCCTGGAAGCAGAGAAAATGGAGGGGGCCAGGATGGTTGCCCTGTGGTAAAAGTCGGCCCTGTACCCCACACCTGGTCAGTCACCCTCACCCAGATGGCACTGAGCTGGTGTGGTATCCCCCAAGGAAGGATTTCCTCTTGCCCTGCCATGCCATTGCATCAGCCTGGCTCTGGGGCAATGTTGATGAGAAATAATGATGAATCAGGCCGTATGCATCCAAAGTACAGACCTGGGGTGGGTGTGGCTAGGAGGGCCTGGGAGCCTGTCCAGCCAGTGTGGAAACGCCGCCGGTGAGAGGATGTTTCCCATGTTATCAGAGCAGTACGTGGGCCTAAATAAATAATTCAAGGCTCCATATAAGGAGAGCATTGTCAGTCAGTGGCTAAGGCACTGAGGGAACTGAGCCTCAGGACTCCTGGGTTCCACATCCACCTCCGACACTGACTGGCTGGGTGACCTTGGGAAGGTCGCCCCGCCCTTCTCCATGCCCCGCCCCCTCAGCTTCCATCACCCCGTCATATGTTCTGAAGTCAATTTCTGGAGGCCACACTGGTAGTTTATTTACACACAGGGTCACTTGCAATTATGATTTTACTCATCGTATACAAATGTATATTAAGAAAGAAAATTCTTGGGAGTCTTTTTGGGGGGTGGGGAGCTGGTGTAATTGTGTCCCCTCTCTCTTCAGGCTTGCTCAAAGGGGGAGTTGGGAGGAATCATTCGCTACGTCTTTTTTTAAAAACAAACCAACCCACAACCCACCACTTTGGAGATGGAGATGTTCAGCAGAGCTGGCTATTTTACGTCCCTGGACAAATAGGAATTTGCAGGGGCAGAGCGCTGTGGGGCTGGAACCTAAGTCTGCCAAAGCAGCAGCAGCAGCAGCCCATGCGGAACTGAGGACTGGTCCCCGCTTGTAGGCCTCCTTCCTCTAGCTGTGTGTCCTGCTCGTGCACTGGATGAGCCTGCCCCATTCCTCTTAGGAGTAATCGCCCCTACCTGAAGTGGGATCCATTGTAATGTGCTTTGAGGCCCTTGCTGGAGAATGCGCAGCATATTTGGCTGGGGTGGGGTGCGTTTGAGGAAGCAAACCTTGCATCAGGCTCTTTGCTCTAGTATCTATATTAGTATCAGAGAGAGCAACCAGTTCCACCCTGGCACTGTCTGAGGCCTGTGTTGGGAAAATTGCCGCTGCGCACTTACCGCGGGGTAAAATACCCCGGTATAATTCACCCCAGAGCGCGCACGCATTCCAATGCCAGGAGCTGTTAGCCCTGGACTGAACAGGGATTGGTGACCTTGAGGTAGCTGGTTTTCACCTCAGCGGTTCTCAAACTGTTTTGAACCACACCTCCCCTTTTGCTTGTCTGTGGGAGTTGAGGCGCCGACACCCCACCACCACACACACCTTGCTCCCTCTCCTCCCCTTCTGTTGCTTCTCTCTCTCTCCCCTTTGCCACCCCATTATTTTCAAGATCCCCCCCCTGCCCCCCAGCTTAGTCAGTATGTGGAGCTGGCAAACGCCTGCGCTCACAAAATACCTTCCATCCCCTCCCCGCCATTTGAGAACCACTGTTCTACCTTACAATTTTCCCCAGAAGCACCTTGGCTTCCTGTGGATGTCCAGTCCAGAGCTGGTGCTAGGATCACAGGGGATCTTGCCTGAGATGTGGGTTTCTCCTGCCCCATTGCCTCGCCCCAGTACACAGGGGGGAAGTTTTGCATGAAATGTACTTTTTTTTCGCTGCTCTGGAGCTATGACCTCACTTAGCCTAGTGGGGGCCTGGGCAATTGCCATCCTTGCTTCCCCCCTAAAACCAGCTCTGCATTCACTCTCCAAGAGAAGCCATCCACCTTGATTCCCCACTAATTTGCCCCCCCCCGCCCCCCCTAGGTATTGTCATTTATACTTGTGCAAAATGGACTGATTATGATATAGCATCCCTGTACACGAGCAGTCAGTTCTCATCTGTTAGCATCGTACAATCCAAGGATGGAAAAACGTTCCCCTCCCATGGGCCCCTTTGAAAACCAGTACAAGCTCTGTGGGGCCCGACAGGAGTTGGGGACTACAGGTCCTGCTTAAGGTGCGTACACAAGATGGGGGAAGGGAGAGGAGGGTCCAGATCATGGATCCGGGCCATGGATCCATCCCCCTGTTTTTTTGTGCATGCCCTTCTCTCTGCTCATTTTCAGTGAAGGGTGTAACCTATAATAGTGCAGGCAGCTGGGCTGGAGAAGGCGGCCGTGAGAGTCCCATACGCCCTGGTCCAGCTGCATCCTCGGATACCAAGTAGAGGCCGATTCTGCCTTCTGCATCCGGGCCCATTCCAATCTAGGATAAAAACAAACATCGCGGTAACCCGCTCTGGCCAGCTTTGTCCCGCTGGGGCCTACGGGTCACTGTCATGTTTGTGCTTGGGCCCCCAGATGTTTGCCCAGACTGAACCCGGGCGTGTTGGCGGCTAGCCGGGGCTCTCCCCTTGGCAAAGTGCCGAAGTCAGTCTGGGGCAAAGTAGGCCACGGCGGGTTAGAACGATGTAACCCATCCCTTATTGGGGCCGCCATTTTGTTCTGTGATTGGCTGCCAGGTCTGTCCGTCATGGTGGAGGGTGGAGCGCTGGGCGGAGCTGGCTCCCCGGTGAGGGTCCCGTGTGGTCGGCTCCCTGATCGGACCCTGGCCGTGTCAGTGGTGCAGTGGCTTTCAGGGTTTTGAGGGTAGGGAATGGATCCACAGGCCAGATCCAGGAATTGCAGAGGGGCCAAATTAGAAAAAAAAACAGCCATGGGCCAGATTTGGCCTCTGGGGCAGAGGTTTCCCACCCCTGGTATAATCACTTTGTGCTGGTTTGAATAACTGCGAAGTTAGACAGAGCAGCAAACGAGTGGGCTTTCCGGCAATAAATCAGGGAATGAGCCTTGTGCCTTCGTTCAGGTCTGTCTCATGCTTTGAAGGACTATGAACAGGGGATGCATTAGTCATTGTTCTACAGGGGGGGGACCTCAGCTGCAGGGTTCCACTAGAGCAGAGTGTAGTGGGTGGGTGGGGAACCCTGGAGTCCTGAGAGCTTCTCCAAAGCGAGGAGGTGGTTTGCATCCCCACCAAGATTCGTGGTTCGGATTTTTATATCGGTTCCTCTCTCGTTCATATAAGTAAGCTAGGGTCAAACCGCCCCACGCCTTGCCTCAATTCTTGTGCTTCTCCCCCAAAGTGCTGGCTGCCCCCCAGCAGCACCCCCCCATCATGCAGGGGGGGGAGATGATGAACTCAGCTTTCTGAGAAGCAGAGAGCAGCATGTCGAAAGAGGCTGGCCCACACCTCTCCATCCCTCCCCCCTCTCAAAAGGGGAAGTGCTAGGAGGAAATTGCTGCTGACTGTGCTGGGAGCTCTCTGTTCGACTCTACATGACTAAGTTTGGCAGTGCTACCTGCTGGCTGTTTTTCCTTTTATGGAGGAGTTGAGAGAGCCAGTGAGGAGAGAGGCTCCTTGAGAAACAGCAAGGATCCACCCTGACCTTGTGATACTGGGGACGGGCCACTAGGCCTGGTGCTCAGGCCTGGGACAGATGGACAAAGGGGCGGGGCCGTCTCTCTGCCTGAATCACTATGTGTATATATATGGATGTGTGGCTGGGGCATGTGTCACTGCCGCACAGTGAAGCCTCATGGGGTGTGGCCCAGCCTGTGTGGGACTGCGTACACTGGGATGGGAGTGTGAGTGAGGGCTGGATGGGGCGCGGGGAGTGCATCTGCTTGCTAGTAGGTGGGGGTTGTGTGTCTATGGAGTGTGTGCAGTTGTGTATGTGTGAATGCATGCATATATGCTGGAGACCATAGTGTGTGTGTGTGTGTACACAAATCTGAGGCCACAATCCTCAATCCATTTACTCCAGAGTAGTAAGTGCACCTGCAACCACTCAACCTCATGAAACGTGCTCTCGTCTCTCCCGATGTTCCCCCCCTCCCTTGTCTTCTCCTCGTCTCTTAGATTGTAAGCCCCTTGGGCGCAGGGACCTGTCTCTAACTATTGATTGTGCAGCACCAGGTACACCGCTGGCGCTATATAGATAATCAATCATCCTCATGCTAGTCGCATTGGGATTAATGGGGGCTACTCCAGAGTAAGTGGTGCTTAGACTGCAGCCTGGGCTCCGTTTCTGATTCCCGAAGCAGCATGAGCTGCTCTGTTGTGACCCCGCACACTTGAGCGAAAGCTTTTGTTTTCTGGGGCCGCAGCGTTTGCTACTGGCTGGGATCGCTCTCTCTCCGTTGCTCTGTGTCTTGGCACAAGGACATGGCAGGGACGTATAAAGGTTTACGCTTTCTGTTCTAAGAGGAGAGACTTGAGCATTGAAGAGGAGCCTTTTCTAGTTACTAACTGATCCAGCCAAGAGCAGGGGCCTTTCCTTCTCTTTTTTCAAGTGGTTTCCCCTGGGAGCCAAGGGAGTTCTTTGCGGGGGGTGGGGGGTGAGCACACACTTGCACTTTCTGCCCTGCGCACACGTGGGGGTGTGAATGCTGCCAGATAAAACTTCCCTCTCCTCCCTTTCCCGTGAGCACAGCTTGCTTAGAAAGGCCAGATTCTACACGGGGCTGAGCACTGAAGTCTCAAGCCTCCTATACATTTCAGTGGGAGCTGAGGAGGGGCAGCAGCGCCACATAGAAACCAGGCCCCCGAAGTGGGGAAGGTGAACAGGATTCACCTGGCCCTCCTGCACGCTCCCCCGCAAAAAAAAACTTATCTGAGATGGTTTCAAAATGGGATGTGTCCGCTGAGGCCTCATTGCTGTAAATACAAGATGGAGGCCCTTATATCAAAAGGCACTGGGCGTCTTTAGACATAACAAAGATCGGGCGTCGAAACCCCTAAGCCCGTGTTTGGCCGTTGTGTGTAAGCAGGGAGCACTGTAACGATCCCAACACCAATTCGGCCGCCCGTTGAACACGTCGTGTGAACACCATTGCATCACAAGGGCAATTTGCACGTTTCGACTGGCTAATGATATTGCGTGGCGTGTTAGCAGGTACAACACAGGGAACAAGGGGGCAGCGCTTGCCTGCTGAGATTGGGGGGGGCGAGCAAAACACTGATTTGCCCCAAGATGGGGTCAGTGCCACATGGTGAACACAGTCTAAGCAGCGCCACATGGTGACCACAGGGCCAAACCGGTGTTATATCAAGGTCAAAACAGCCATTCAGACACCCATTGATGTTATGTCTAAAGACACCCACGGTGTTATCTTTCTATGGGGTGTAACTTCCATGAAGCGAGGAGCTCAGTTGAGTCCGAGCCCTGGACTCTAGGGGAGGCCTTTGCAAGTGGGCTGAGAGCCTCTGGGAAATTTTCAGAGAGGGTGGGGCAGGGAGTAGGGCCCACACTCTGTTCCCACCCACTCTGAACATTTTCTAGTGGAGCTCAAGCCCCTTGTAAAGGCTAGAGCCAAGAAGGAATCTTTCAGAGTGGGTGGATTGCTTACCCTGTCCCCACTCAGTCTTCCTTTTGGAGACTTGCTTGGAGCCAGGGGCCCCCACCACCATTGCAAGGGAAGGTCAAGGCTTACCAAGAGCCCAGCTTGAGAGGGCCAGAGGCCACGCTCCCTTGCCGTTAGGGTGGTCTATAATTGGGACATTATCCTGGGTCCGCCACATCCTTGCTACCCCACTGTGTCTTCTGGTCCTAGCCCAGCTTCCTGCAGCCCTCAGGGTGTCACTGTAGGATGAGGCTCCATGAACATCCTGACAGGAATTGTTCTATTAAATGGATCCAGGGATGTTACCAACATGCAAGTGGCTACCTCGTTCTTGTTTCTGCCCAGTATCTTGTCTCCTAACAGTGGCCGGCAGCACTGGATACGTCAGAGGAAAGTGTAGAAGTGACAGCTTAATTATAGAGCGACCCTCTACCGCCCTCCCCACCATCACTCTCAAATTCTGTCAGTCCCAGAGGCTTAGACACATTATCGGTGTCCCAACACAAAGTCCTGACCATGCTGGCTTTCATGGTCCTGTCCTCCATAAATTTGTCTAGCCCTTTCTTCTTCTTTTTTTTAAACTCACCTATATTATAGGCCTTTGCATCATCCCCTAGCAATGAGTTCCACAGGTCAGTCACACATTGGGTGAAAACAGACATAACCCGTAACTTCACCTTAGCACTGCTTTAACATTGCTTATGCATGTTGCAGGGTTGTATTGGTGCCCTGTGCAGCCCTGCAATGTGTAGAAGAATAAGAAATGTTCAAGCGGAGTTAGGGTTATGTCTGTTTTCATGCATTGCATGACTGACCTGTGGAACTCCCTGAGGGCATTTCTTAAACGGCTGGCTCTAAAGCTTATTTATTTCTCGACGAGCCAGGGATCTGATTGTTCTGGATCCAAATAACACCCCTGAGGAGAGTCTGAGCAGCACTGCCGTCGGCTCCCCAGTTGCTGTGAGGTGGGGATAAGGGAGCACAAGAAGGACGATTTCTCTGCAGAGATGGCATCCGTAAGGTGAAAATCCTGGAGGAGAAAGCGACCAGGCTCCTGTGGTCAATGCTGCCCAGCGAGCGGCAAAAAACCTGTACTTGGGGCTGCCACCGATGCAAATGTTTAAGAAACACTTCTGAAAAATACATGTTGCAGGGCCTGCACTGGCACCAATGAAGCCCTGCAACATGTATTTTCCAGAAGTGTTTCTTAAACATTTGCATCGGTGGCAGCCCTACCAGCGCTGGGCCTGGATGCCATCCGTACGAGGTGTTAGGGTCTGGGGCTGGCATCCCCCTTGTCTACGTTCCCGGCTCCAACCGCCTGGGTCTTTTGCTTCCTCTCTCCTTGGCTTTGAATCGAATCTCTGCCAAAGAAGTTAGCAAGGCCAGAGGGAATGTTCTCCAGCTCTGTCCTTGCCTGGTTTCAGGCTGGGCTGCAGCGGGAGGACGTGGGAGAACAAGAAAAACATTCCAGAGATAGGAAAGCGAGGGAGAGAGTTGCCTGTGCCAGCCAAGGGGATGGAGCTGCCTGGGCCATGGGGCAGCTCAGGCAGCTGGGGAAAGAGAAAGGCTGGTCAGGCCTTCCTCCCACCCACCTACCCCATTGTGGGGGAGCTTCCTCCAGGGCCAGTTCCTCTGCCACTGGGCAGCAGTCGGGCTCCTCCGATTGTGTCCTGCATTCCTCACATTCTCCTCCCCCCCAGCCCTGGGGAAGCGCTCACAAACCGAGCCATTTATGGAGAGGAGGTTAGGTCAAGCGGGCAGGGTTAAGGGAGACTAGGGACATGGAGGGAGGGGGATCGGGGAGGAGAGGAGGCAGGCCTAATGGGGAAGAGAGGGCAGGGTTACTAGGGGGTCTGGGAGAGCCAGGGGCAGGGGGAAGGAGGTCAAAGTACTGCATATGGGGCAGGGGGGAGGAGACAGGGTAGCTCGATGTCCTGTAGTATGGAATGTCTCATGTTTCAGAGACCCCCTCCAGCTCCACAGAGCCCCAGAGAATAGATGCCCTCCAGCTCCACAGAGCCCCAGAGAATAGATGCCCCCCAGCTCCACAGAGCCCCAGATAATAGATGCCCCCCAGCTCCACAGAGCCCCAGA
>QEPC01010859.1:12353969-12372668 GCA_003113815.1 Sphenodon punctatus | reverse complement strand
AGAATAACCAATTCTAAAAACAAAACAAAACAGATACCAGGCACACAGGGATGGACAAGGAAGAGTCCCTACAGGATCAGAGCCAAACAAAAGGTCCTTGCAGGATCAGGGCCAAACTACAGACCCAGTGGGGTCAAGACAGGCAGGAAGCCCAAGGAGAACAGTCCAAGTAGAGAGCCCAGGCCAAGGTCAAATCCAGAGAAGCAGTCCAAAGTGAGTGATCAGGAGGGAACCGCATCAGGCTGGGCAATGGGTCAACAGGGCCAAATCAAGGCCCAGCCCTCACCTTACTGATGGCACAGGAGCACCAGCCACCAGGCTCCCAAGGGCACCAGTTTAAGACCAGGTTGGTTGTGGGGGCACCACTCTCTCTCAGTGAAGCCCCAAACGTGACCACCTTCAGGGTACCACAGAGGTTGCCCCCAACGGGGAGGGGCCACCAGGGGCCCCACATTTTGTCTTTGTCCTGGGCCCCGCAAACCCTTAGGCCAGCTCTGCCTGAACGGTAAAACAACCTCCTGTTTTGCAATTTGTACTGGTTGAAGGGCTGATGCAGTGGCCATTTCCTCCATGGTGGGAGCAACTGGCTTAGGGAGGGGCTAGTGGTGTGTGTGTGTGTTGCAGTAGGATCTGCCCCCTAATGCTGCCCGGCACAGACTGCAGGGATGATGTGGACAGTATAAGATGAATCAAAAGTGACTTCAGACGAAGACATGCCCTGACTTACTCCAATCATTATAAAAATGATTCATCCAGCAATATGCGAGCAGCAAGCCAGTTTAGCAGCCGTTCAGGGGCCTGGCGGCTGCCCTGACTTACACCCTGGGGTATTGTTAAAGGGAGCCAACCGGAAATGCTCGTGGTGATGTACAAAGGGTGCTGAGAAAGAGGGAGCTGAAAAGGCTGCAGTGGGCAGGCAGGGTCTGGGCCCCCCCCCGATTCCTGTAATTGCTTTCCTCCATGCTGTGTTCTGTGATCCCCAGCTGCCTGTGCAGCTCAGGGGTGCGTGGGCACCTAGACTCTCAGCAGCCCCACCCCTGACTTCCAGAACTTGAAGCCTCATCCCCTGGCCCAGGCTGCCTCCACCCAATTACCCCCCCGCTGGGCGGCTCCCTGAGCTGCGGGTGGGGTCATGGGGGAATCCCCCACCCTTCCTGCTGAGAATGGGTTGGGTTGTTTTTTTTTGTGGTGGCCACTAAATTTGAGTGGGGTAGAATCACCCCGCAGGAAATCAGAAGGAGGAACTCTCCCTGGATCTGCACACACACACCCCTCTTACATCAGTGCCCAGAGCTCTCCGTGTGCTAGATTTGCACTGCCGGACGGTGTCAGCTGAGCCTCCCACTCTGGATTCCCACACACAAGATCATTGCTGTGATGTCAAGTCAATCCAAGGTCTGATCACTCTGAGCAGCAGCTAATGCTAGTAATTACAGACTGGCCTTGGGAGAATCCATTATGCCATGGGTGTCCCGCCAAAAAAAAGGCTTTATCAGGGTGTGGTGCGACCTGCTCCTAATTCACAGAGGCACTACTCCACGTGGGGGAAGCTGGAGGATGATGAGAAAGGCCTGGCCAGGGTTACATGAGGCAATCACCCAACCGAACAACTTCTTTAGAGCAGCTGGCTCAGAGACAAGCGTTTTGCTGGAGGGCAGAGTTTGGTTACTAGGCCGGAAAGGGTAGTGGGGTTATTATTTCATGGTCTTTTTCACATCTTTGGGTAGCCCAAATAATATTCCTGACCGAAATGGCTACTCCCACACCCATTGTTTCGAGAACTCCACTTTGCTGTTTTTTCTCATTTGGTGATTTCCTTTTTCTCGTCATTTCAGTGGCTCAGATGGGTTTGGGAGGGAATGGTTGGGAGAGAGAGCTGTGGGGGTTAGCATGGCAGGGGTCAGGTGTTGGCCAGGTGGAGAGATTAGGCAGTAGAGGGGAAGGGGAACGATGTGGGGGGTTTGGAGCAGGGTAGATGTATGTATTTTATACTGTTCGCTGCCCTGTGCCTTCGGAAAAGGGCAGGATCGAAATCTCATTTTAGGAAAATAATATATTTCGGTTATGTCATTTTTGGCAGTTGTGAGGGTGGAACTTGCCAAAATGACATAACTAGGGTTGCCGCCTATGCACATTTTAAAGGAACATTTATGAAAAATACATGTTGCAGGGCCGTAATGCAGAGCCGGTAACATGTATTTTTCACAAGTATTCCTTAAAAAATGTGCCTAGGGGACAGCCCTAGCCATAAGCGAACTTCCAAAATGCCTGAGCTAACCAAATCAAAGCCTCCCAAAAAACCCAACCCAAAGAGATACTCGACAAAGTGTAAACGGACATCAGTCATTAACCCAACTGCCATTTTCACGTTGCGTTGCATATCTTTTTGGGGTTGTCCCTTTTTTTCAGGTACTCATTTCAGTTCTATTACCCTTAGGCTGAGGAAGGGTGACCTGGACGGGGGCAGGATGACACTATAATAAAAGTGGCAGGGGGAAACAGCACGGCCTTAGCTTCTGAACATCACAACTGCTCCCGGCCACTTCCACTTGCAAACTCCAGCTAGCTACAGCCGGGCCTCAGTGACTGCCCAGGCATTGTCTGGGGCACAGCTGCACTCCTCCCATGGAGGGAAATCCTTCAGTCTTGCATATGAATCAGTCTTATTAAAGGCTCCATGCAATGCATTCTGGTCTAGAAGCTGCAATTAATTTCAGCCCTGCTCTTGAATTCTGCACGAGCCAGCAGCGGCTACGTCTTCAAAAGGGGAAGCAGACCAACCTTGCTCAAATTCTAAATCCAGGAGATGCTACCCAGCTGCATGATTCTGTGGCTGAACAGGGCTGGGGCTCAGGGTCATGGAGCGTCAGGCAGATGCACTGACCACTCAGCTGGTTCTTCATTCTGACAGGCCCGGGCTATCAGGACAGTCCTAGGTCGCCCGGCCACGCCCCACACCTGCATTCTCATTGGCCACCCACAGACACATAAGGCCCTATCAAGAAACAGGAAGTTGTCCGCACAATTGAGATTAGTCTGCAAGCAGCACCAGATCCAGGGAAGCTGCGGCCCTTGTGCAAAATGATGGCAGCGGCAGCTCCCTCTTAGCATAGGAATGTTGGGCAGACCAAAAAATGGAACATGTGATCATAATTCATCCCCTTCAGGGCTTGGGCCTCCCTGCACTGCAGGCCCGTACATAATACATACACATTGCTGTTTCTCATGATTGATAACCCCCAAGTGTTGGAGAAGGGCTCCTGAATTGCCTTGTCTTCTGATTCTCTTGGTGTTGGACCACCTGGTTCCTATGTCAGGAAGCAAGGGCCCCAGCTCAAACCATTGTCCTTTGGGTTTATGGGTCCACACTGCCACCGGGCTGCTGTGGTGAAGCTGTAGAATCACCCCCTTATGGCCTCTTGACTCCTGGTTCCACCCTGCCAGGCTCCTGATTGGCCACTGGCCACCTGCATCCTGATTGGCCAGGGATGCCTATATAACTTCCTGGGTCACAACAAACCCCCCATTCTGAACAATCCAACAGAGACCTGGCTCTATCAACCACCTCGCCTCCTGCACCCCAGCTACTCATGTTGCCTTCTAGACCCTGCTTGGATTGAACTCCCGGACACTGACTTCTGCCTGGATATCGGACTATGCCTTTTGCCTATCTTCCCCCCACCCCCCATTCCCCTGTTGCTGGCGTTTCCTGCTGCCTGAATCCTCACCCCTGGCTCAGCCCTGCCTCTTGCTCCGACCCTGATCGTGGCCATATATTTTCTAACTCTGACCTTGTCCCTACCCTGGTTGTGCTGGACTGCCTGATTCTTGTCATGGAAGAAGTCCCTGCCGTGACTTCAGCTCTCTGACTGCCCAGCCACCAACTTGGTCATGACTCCAAAGCCTTGGAGTCCTCAATCACCAGGCCTCTGACAGCTTTTCCCATGCAAATCCGCACATGGCTACATTGGAGAGTTTGGTTCTCCCATTTCTTCGCTCCCTAACTTTCTCGCTAGTGAAAACGACCGAGGGAAAGTATCATACAATAACATCTCCTAAGAAACCAGCACAAGGTGTGAGTCAGAGAAAACTGAAATATTTCATTGTGAAATACTTTCTCTAGAGCAAATGTTCTCAAACTTCTTGGTCCCCTTCCTGTTTTCTGTGGTAGCTGAGCCCACCCTTCCTCTCCCTTTCCACCACATATATATACACACACACATACAACATACACTTGGCTTCCTTTCTGCTCCTCCCCACCCTTCCCGTACCCCTCTGTCCCCTTCATCTTCTTACTCTCTTCCCCTTGCTACAGTAACATTTTGGAAATTCCTCCTAGTGTAACCAGAATGGAACTAGGAACTTGCCAGCCATGATCCTTCCCATACTCCCCTCCTGGATAGCTCCTCCACTCCAGCCCACAGTTTGAGAATCACTAGTCTAGAGTCTAAGCCAGCAGTGGGGAAGCTTTTGCCTCCTAGGGGGTACTTTAAAAATGAGTACACCCTCCATGGTGGGACCAGTTGGCTTAGGGTGGGGCTAGTGGGGGAGTTACAGTAGGATCTACCCCCTAGAAGTTGGGGGTGGGGATGTTTAAGGAGTGCACTCAGGAAAAGAGGGGGCATCTCATGGTTCAGTGCCAAGAATCTGTCCCCTCTCCTTGTGCGTATGCCCTCATCTCTGCTCCACATGCTCAATAAGCATGTGGACAAGGAAGACCCGGTAGATATTGTGTACCTGGATTTCCAGAAAGCATTTGATAAGGTCCCACATAACAGACTCTTGAGAAACTTAAAAGGTCATGGGATAGGAGGTAGTGTCTTACTATGGATCAGTAACTGGTTAAAGGATAGGAAGAAAAGAGTAGGACCAAATCGTCAGTTTTCACAATGGAGAGATGTAAAAAGTGGTGCGTCCCAGGGGTCTGTATTGGAACCGGTGCTGTTTAATGTATTCATTAATGATCTGGAAAAGGGCGTTAAAAGTGAGGTGATCAAATTTGCAGATGACACCAAGTTATTTAAGGGCGTTAAAACACGAACAGACTGTGAAGAACTGTAACAGGATCATACGAGGCTGGGTGCCTGGGCATCTAAATGGCAAATGAAATTTAATGTGGACAAGTGCAAAGTGATGCACATAGGGAAAAATAATCCAAACTATGCGTACACCATGCTGAGTACTAAGCTAGGAGTTACCACTCAGGAAAAGGATCTGGGGGTGATTGTGGACAATACAATGAAATCCTCAGCCCAGTGCACAGCAGCAGTTAAAACAGCAAACAGAATGTTAGCAGTTATTCGCAGATAATAAAACTGAAGATGTCATAATGCCTCTATACAAATTGACGGTGCAACCGCACCTGGAATATTATGTGCAGTTCTAGTCGCCTCATCTCAAAAAAGACATAGCGGAACTAAAAAAGGTACAGAGAAAGGCAATGAGAATGATAAAGGGTATGGAACGGCTTCTGTACAAAGAGAGGCTTGACAAGCTTGGTCTCTTCAGCTTAGAGAAGAGAAGACTGAGAGGGGACATGATAGAGGTTTATAAAATCTTGAGTGGTGTGGAACGAGTAGATAGGGAACGGTTATTTACTCTCTCAAATAGCACTAGAACTAGGGGACACTCCATGAAACTAGCTTCTGGCAGATTTAAAACAAATAAAAGGAAGTACTTTTTCACTCAAAGCATAATTAACTTATGGAGTTTGTTGCCAGAGGACGTTGTCAAGGCCAGTAGTCTAGCTGGGTTTAAAAAAGGACTGGATAGTAGGTCTATTAATGGCTATTAACCAAGTAGTTTACGGGATGAACTTCTTACTGTCAGGAGCTGGGAGTGAACAACGGGGAATGGATCACCCATTGTGACTGTTGGTTCTTCTCCCATGCGATTGAGATTGGCCACTGTCGGAGGACAGAATGCTGAGCTTGATGGACCATTGGTCTGATTCAGTATGGGATTACTTATGTTCTTATGTTCTCCTGTCCCCGGAGCTCAGACTTTCAGCGGGTCTACACAGACAATGAGGAGTAGAAGTTAAATTCTTCTAAAAACTACCTAAGGAGGGAGGCCTTGCCTGTTTGACCCGCTGCCCATGTGGAGAAAGGGATCATTCCTGGCCCGAAGCCCTTTGCTCTCAGGGATGCCCACCCCACTCTTGTGACTTGATCCTCAACCCATGCAAATCAACTAAAAGATGGTGAGAGTGAGGACGGCCAGTATCGGGACAAGCTGCGAGTGGAGGTAATTACCTGCTGGCCCCGCCCTGCCCACCTGCAAGTTCGGGGACTATTTTAGGCACCGCTGTGCCGCCGGCAGCGCCGGCAGCGCCGGCAGCACGCACCAGTGGGCCGCGCGCCAAAGGGCGCGGCCCTTGTGAGGCCTTGAGACTGGGTGGGTGCCCGCTGTATTGTGCTTCCGGAAGAAGAAAGTTTGGGGGCCTGCCGGGAAGTAGAGTCACCGTGGCACCTGGAGATATTGCGATGCCCGTGAAATGAAGTTAAAAACAGGACGGGGAAATAGGGGGAGGGGGTTCTCCCTGCTAAACAGAGGAAGCTGGAGAAGTTCTTCTTGAATACGGCTAGCAGCAAAGACTGCCTACAGTGGGAAAAGGGGGATGCCCACTTGAGGTAGATGTAGAGGTGGTCCGGGCAGCTCAAGGGGGGCAGCAGGAATTACGCCGTACCATGAGAGGCCAGGAATTGGAACTCGAACAGGAACCTGAATTATTATATGTGGCGAACCCCAGAATTTGTCGGTCCGAGGAAACAAGTAAACATTGGGACAAGCTTCGGGTATTAGATGAAGGAGAAATTGGGGATAGCGTAACTCTGTCGGCTAATCAGGGAAATATGGATAATCTATCTTCCAATAGCCCCACTGGAAAGTCTGGCAAGAATGGGAGGGGGGTAAGGGGGATGTTTAGGAAAGAGGAGTTGTGCCCCCTGCCAGTGACGAATCAGACATTACATCCAACCAATGAGGGAATAGGGGATCTAGTATTGAGGAGTGGGAAGGTGAAATAGAAGGGACTAATAACTAGGGAATGGGGGAGGGAGTGGTTGGTTGGGACCTAGGTAGAGGGGGGAAAACAAAGGAGGATTGACTCACTTTGAGTGATGATTCCTTCCCCGCAAATCAGAACTCCCTAAAGGTTCTGTCTTGGTAGGATGGAGTGCTAAGGAGAAGGATCCCAGTTTTTCATCTTTTTGGGGATCTTTTGATATTCTGCTTTTGCAGGAAACTTGGTGCGGTGCGTGGAAGAACGTATATTGCCTGGATATGAGACAGTTTGCCTAAAGACAACCCAGGTCTCTAGGAAAGGCAGACCTTGTGGGGGGATTGCATGCCTATTTTCTAATAAGCTGAAGGCTAGTTTAAAACCTCTCCCAGGAAATATTGCATTTGGATGCAGAGGGGTTTTACAAACTCCTTTATTGGAGTTGTTGATAGTTTGTATTTATATCCCCCCCTGCAATTCTATCCACTATGATGATAATTGCTGGAAAGAACTGACTACCTATTTGGATCAATTGCAAAGTCTCCGCCCAGAGGCAGGAATATTAGTGGCAAGGCGACTTTAACGCCCAGACAGGTGTAGATGATCTGGCAGTATTCCAGGAGCGAGCTTTTTGGTTGGACAAGGATGCTTCCCCATTGATGCCACGATTGGCTAAAGATAGAGGAATAAATTCTAACGGCCCCCTATTATTGAAATTATGATACCAGTTAGATTTATATCTTTTAAATGGACGTGGCTGGAATGACAGACCTGGACATTTCACGTACGTATCTACTAGGGGTCATAGTACAACCGATTATGCAATAGTCTCGCCAAAACTGATCCCTTTGGTTAAAACCTTTTCGGTGGGGTTTCGCCTGGAAAGTGGCCATCTTTCATTCATTCTCTCTCTTGAGGCCCCTCTCTTGGTTAAGGATAATAGCCCGATTGTAGTTAACTTGGATAAGGAGCAGGGTCTCACTAGGGAATGATGGGATAAGGTGCTGGAGTCTGATATGAGTCTCCACCTGGAGTTGCAATAAGGTAGGCAGTATCTCAATGGAATACTGAGTGAATGCTAAAACAGGAAGTGTGTTGATGGATATGTATAAGGAGTTAATAGAATGGCTGATTCCATTTTTAACAAAAACAAATGTGGGCTTTGCCCATCATAAGGGTGGTGTGAGTCAGGAACCTAATTGGTTTGATAGGAGATGTCTTATCGAGAGGAATTAATTGAGGGCCCAGTATCGGAAATATAGGGCTTCGGCCTGTAAACACTATTTAAAGGAATTAACGACCAGTAGGAGAAATTATAGAGCCCTACTGAGGACAAAGAAGGCCGAATACTATAGGCTGTCTTGGAAATCTTTGGACAAGGCAGCTAAAGATCCTAACTCACAGAAATTTTGGAAGTTAGTAAGGGGAATAGGGCAGATGAGATCACTCTCAAATGGAGCTAGTGTGACGGCGGCAGTTTGGAAACTACATTTTGAGAGAAGCTGTATGCTCTCAGGGAGCCTGGGATTATACAACCTGTGTATATGCCATTGTCACAGGAGTGGGAACCGAACCAGTGGACCCGGAGCAAATATCCGAGCTTATAGACAGCCTGAGGAATGGTGAAGCCTCAGGAGCTGACTTTATACCGCAGAGTTGCTGAAAGCCGGGAAAGGATGGTGGGTTCCTGGGCTGGCAGTCCTATTTACTGGGATCAATGCCTCTGGTAATATTCCCGAGGATTGGAGCCAGGCAATCGTGGTACCAATATATAAGAAGGGCAGTCCGGAGGACACAAAATGTTGGGAGGTATGTTGGTTCCCAGCTGACAAGGAATAAAAGTCCACAACTGCTGTCTGCTAGAATAGGAGTCCTTAGGTCTTGCTGTGGAAGCTCATGCATTGATCTTTAGATCAATCCTCATTGATGGCTAAGATGACATTCATTACACCCTCTCTGCTGTGCTGGTGCCAAGCTTTGGTGTATTAACAGTGACCTTATTATCTGTTCAGGAATAAAGTTAGTCCTCAAGCCGGCGTATCATTGGTTCTTGCACTAGTGTATCAGTGGAGCAGACACGAGCCTATCTGTGCTCATCTTAGATGTATCGATTAATCAAACCGATTAATCAACTAATTGGTCTAAACCCAATTAAAATTTATCTCCCTGATTAATCGGTTGGCTGCCAGTTCCAGCGGAAGGCAAACTTACCCAACGCATGCAAATCAGGCAAATCTATGCAAATGTATGTCTATCTATGTAAAGCTATGCAAATCTATGCAAATTTTAATCAATTAATTAATCGATTAATTGACAAAAAGGCTTAATTGATTAATCAACTAAAATTTATAATCGGGTTGCAGCCCTAGTATCAATGGAGCCAAATCGAGTGCATTAATGGCTTTTACCAATGCATCAGCAGTGCTCTTTTTGGTCTATCCATGGTGATGCCGCCTGTTCCATTATGTGAAACTTCCTGATAAGGGAGGAAGCAGGACATTTATGGTAACCAATGTTGAAACCATTACTCAACTAATTTCCTTGGTGATTTATGCTGAGACTATAACGTGCTGTAACTGAAAGCCACGGTACAGTAGCTCTAAGGTACAGACGGACGGAACTATTCAGAGAACTGACCGGAACCTTCTTCCCCAAAAGCACAGTCTGAATCCAGACCAAACTGTTCCTGAGGCTTGGAAAAGTCAGACTAACTTTAATTTTTTTTAAATTGTTGCTTTCTATGTTTGTGTCTCATTGAACTAGATGAGCCCCTCTCCCCCCAAAGCAACCAGAAAGGCTTTGTGTGGTGGTCGTGTTAGGTAGCTGGGCAGTAGGCAATCTTGGATGAGGGGAGGCCTTGCAGGATCGGGGCCTGAGGGGTGCAGGTGTAATCAGAAATCTAGGTCGTGGCTGAGAGATCAGAGTCTGAAGAACAAATGCCAGGATGTGAGATACAGTTAGAAACCAAGAGTCATTGCTGAGGGTCGGAGCTGGTCATAGAGTCGTAGGTCCTTTGCAAATGGGTGCCCCCCCTCCGTACGTGTGTGTGTGTGTGTGTGTGTGTGTGTGTGTGTGTGTGTGTGTGAGCATCCATAGGAACACCGCGGGTGGGGGGTACCCGTGGGAACACCACCAGCGGGGGCGTGTGTGTGCGTGCACTCTCCCACACTCCACCCACCTCCACCCATCGCCCACGCACAGAGCAACCGGTGCCAATGCTGGTTGCTCCATGAGTAGAGATGGGTGGAGGTGGGTGGAGATTAGGGGTGGGACTCCAGGGGAAATACCAGATACCAGATTTATCATCATCAGATCTCCCGATACTGGATTTACTGGTATCGGAATACTCGATTTTTAACATTGCCGATTTTACTGTTTTTTTTACATTACGGCCGTTGTTAAATGGCGGCGATGTGAAAAAAACTGGTAAAGCCAGCAATGTTAAAAATCTGGTATTCCGATACTGGTAAAGTATCGGTGTTATTGGATTACGCCGATACCAGCCATTATCAGTATTATCGGATTAAGTTGATACCGATGGTTCCACCCTTAGTGGAGATGGGTGTGCGCCCATGGAAACAAGCACACACCACCTCCACCCACTGCCGGTGCATACTCATCCCCCCACTCACCACAGCCTGTTTGAAAAGGGCCATAGAGTCACAAGGCTGGAAGGTACCTCAAAGGTCATCTAGTCCATCCCCCTGCACCATGGCAGGACCTACCGCCCCCCAACCATCCGCACCGAGAAATCCCACCAATAGCTACAAGTAGAGACTGGGACCAACCAGAGCGCACCGATGCCTAAAATAACAGGAACTAATTTTAGAAAAAAGAGACGGGAGTCTAAAGGAGGAGGGGGCCGGGAGTCCAGGTGAGGGCTGGAAGAGGAACAGCCAATGGGGGTGGCTAGAGACAGGAGCAAGGCAAGGACTGGGTGGGTGAATGCAGGTTAGATCTTCTCACAACCTGGTGCTAGCCCCTTCTTAAAAGGCTAGTAGCCCGCAGGGACTCTACCCTGTTACAGGGCTGAGTCCCACTGTCCCTCCTTCAGGGGGGTGAAAGTCTTTCAGGAGAGAGAGAGCGAGCGAGCAAGCAAAAAAGCGGTATCCAAGCCATTCCTGGTGACCTCCTAGGAAAAGCCCTTGAGAGGACAATGGGAAGAGGATGGAGTAACAAGAAACTTTGTGAAAAGGAGGGGCGGAGTTTATTTGACAAGGGAGCGGTGTTTGTCCCTCTTTGGTGGCTCAACATGTTGGGAGGTGTATTATGGGCTGGTGTAGGGATGCCAAGCTGCACCTCCCAAGCGGCTGGCTTTTCAGCTGGTGACCTATGGCTCCTCGCAACCTTATTATTCACCTGATGGGCCTGAGTCCCCTTCCCTCTCCCCCAGCCCTCTCTTACACAGAAAGGCAGGAAGCAGCCAGGCTGTTGTGTCTCTAGGCAGCAAGGTAAAGGGAGTCTTTTGTGCCATTCCCACCGGGGCTCCGTCTGGGTGGAGCTGCTGCTATCATGATGGGCCCAGACTACTGTGTGTATTTACAGTGGCAGCTCATCGCTCCTGAGCCAATCAGAACTGAGTATCATTGCTCTACCGCTCACAAAAGCTTTGCAGGAACTTTACCAGGCTGCGATTCCAACTTATTGAGACCGCGGTGATTCAAGCTCGGTATAAGGCACTTCCAAATGACTGTCGTAGTTGTATTTGCCAGGCTGGAGAAAAGGAAACAATAGAACATATTTTATTTAAGTGCCCTCTGTATGAGGTTATAAGGGAAACATGGATTACCCCATTATTCCTCAGGAAGGAGTATCTGGATTTGGTCCATCAAACAAAATATATATTGAAACCCTCCAAGGAGGCTGAGTACAAGGCAGTTGCCACCTTTGTCCAACTTGCCGATAAGATCAGGGTATGTGAAATTTAAAAGGACAAGGCTGTATATCGGGCTGCCTTGGTGAACTGGTCAAAGTTGGAGCATATTGGCCAAAGTGATGTAGTCTTAGCTACCTTAGTATTAGGCTGGAGGCTCTCACTCTCCTTAGCAGGGGCCAATCTCTGCCACGGTAACCCCCGTCGAAGAGCAAGGCATTTGTTTTATTAACCTGAGTGTGTGGACTCGGAGTACAAAGTGGAGATATGAGTATGTCAAGTATAGCATAGATACTAGGATGCTGTATCAGTCCCAAATTTTGATTGTATGGCAAGTTGTTTATGTTTATTGTTGTTATGTAGTTTTAAATGTTTTGTTTTGTTATTATTTTTTGTGGCAATGGCAAAACCAGCCGTAAATAAATTCAATTCATTCATTCATTGCTCTAGCGGGAGACAGTAGATTGATGCTCTTGTGAAATAAGAAAAAGCCGGGAGAAAATCCAGGTTTCAGCCTCAGCTGTGATTCGCTGGGTGGCCTCGGGAAAGTTACTTAACACCGCGGCTCCTCATCCCAAAAAAGACCAAGAATAACACTTCCCTTCTTTACCGGAGTGCAATCAGACTATCTAGGAATGCCGTACCCGTCTCATGCTGCCGGACACCAGAGCTTCCTAGTAAAAGTGAGAAGCACTGGACTCGGACCTTTCCATTCCAAGAAGCACAGACTTTGTTCCTCACCAGAGACTCTTCTGTAGCTGTCGTGGGGGTATAATTAATCACACCCACACTGGGCAGTTCTGATTCCATCCAGCGGCCTGGCACGCACTAACCCACGCTACCGGCTTGCTTGGTTTGTGTTGTTCTAGAGATAATCCTTTCCACGCCAGCTCGAAGCAGGAAGCACTGGAAATAGTGCCAGTCCAGAGTGGTTCTGCTGGTTTTCGGGGAATGGCTACATGCCCTGGCTCTATATGAGACCTGCCTCTGGAATGAGCCTCACCCTGATGGGTATCTGCTCTCGGAAACGACCCGCTGGTTAGGTGTCCCACCATCGTACCATACGTCGGTGGGCGATCGGGCCTTTGCTGCGGCAGGCTCCTTAGTGTGGAATTCGCTCCCGCCAGATGTCCGTCTCAGTTCCTCCCTCCTTACCTCCAAAAAGCACCTTAAACTTTATTAATTATTATTATTATTATTATTATTATTATTATTATTATTATTATTCTCCAGCTGCTTCTAGAGGATCCGTTGCAGGTTCCCCATAATGTATTCTGTGCTCCCGCTTTACCTTCCATTTTTAAAACTGTTTTTAATGGATTTCTACGTTGTTTTATTGTGTTTCATTGTTTTTGTGAAATGATCCAAATGCCATTCGGGGTGGGGGACTCTCTATAAATAAAATTATTATTGTTAAGTTGGGGGTGGGGTGGGGGCTGTGTGAAATGGTGGGGTGGGCCCCGTCATCACCTAGGAATGTTTGAGGGACCCCCTGACTTGCCCATCAGAAAAAGGAAAATCTGACCGTAATTCATTTTTCATGTTCAATTCAACATCGCATCCCCTACGGGGGGCCAGGGTTTCCTGCACTTTCTACCCTGCAGGCCTGTACGTTACACATATGCTGTTACTCAGAGTGGCCACATAGGCAAATTTTGGATGACAGTTATGAGAAATACAGGTCGCAGGGCGGCACTAGAGCCAATGCAGCCCTGCAACCTGTATTTCTCATAAGTCCTCTAAAATGTTAATATCTGGCCACTCTGCTGTTACTTCTGGTTTACTTGTGTGTCCCATATATGGGAGAACATCCTGAATCACTACAGCTACGGTTCCCACACCTCCCCTTTAAAAGAGGATGCTTATGAAAAATACATGTTTCAGGGCTGCACTGGAACCAATACAGCCCTGCACCATGTATTTTTCATAAGCACCAGGGGCGTAGCTAGGTTGAAATGGGCCTAGGTGCAAGAAACGGACTTGCCCCCCCCCCCCCATCACCATCTTTTTCCCTGTCCCACCTGCTCCCCTCCTTCCTCCCCCCAGTGCCTCTCCCTCCGCTTGCTGAGTCCGAGCCCTGGAGGCTGTGCCTGCGCTGCCTGCTTCACGCCGCCGCCAGTGCTTGTTCCATTTTGTGCCACCCACGCGGTGGGTCCCGTGTGTGCCAGCCACGTCCTGCAGGGGCTTCTGCTTCTCTCGGCTCAGTCTCTGCCCTAGACAGGAGGGAGATCCTGTAATGAGGAGATCCACAGCAGGACAGGATTTGTGTGCTGCCCCTACCAGCTTGGGTCCTGTCCCGGCTTGGGCCCCAGGTCAAATGGCCCTTCTGTCCCTGGGATAGCTACGCCCCCCTGACTCCCACACCGGAGGCCCAGGGTGTTTTTAAATGAGCACTGCGGGGTGGGTGGGGTTGGGGGTCCGTGGTTTCTGAGTGGCCCACTTATACAACATGCATGGGGAGCGCTTCAAGCGTCTCCCAGCGTGGCTGCCCTGTCCATGGAGGCAGCCACTCTGACCCGCGTGGGGCACGCTGGATTTTTCCGGACGGCTCCGTGCACGGCAATGGGTGATTTCAGATGTGACGTTGACACGGTGAACCACGGTGAATACCCACCTGGGGTCACCGTGTCCCGCACGTCTGTTTGCGGCGCGCCAGATGTTGGCCACGCTCAACCTGAGTGTGTGGACTCGGAGTACAAAGTGGAGATATGAGTATGTCAAGTATAGCATAGATACTAGGATGCTGTATCAGTCCCAAATTTTGATTGTATGGCAAGTTGTTTATGTTTATTGTTGTTATGTAGTTTTAAATGTTTTGTTTTGTTATTATTTTTTGTGGCAATGGCAAAACCAGCCGTAAATAAATTCAATTCATTCATTCATTGCTCTAGCGGGAGACAGTAGATTGATGCTCTTGTGAAATAAGAAAAAGCCGGGAGAAAATCCAGGTTTCAGCCTCAGCTGNGCCGCCCGCCCGTCTCCTCGGAGGGCGGGCGGCGGGGTGCGTGGAGGGGGCGGGGCCGTGCGGCCGCACGTTGCGCCGCGCGGCCCCGGCCCCTCCCACTTTCCCCGCCGGGATCCCCCCGGCACGTCTGTTGGGCCGTGCAGGGGTGACCCCGGCGGGGAACGAAGACGTTGGTTCCGGTACGGGGCCAAAGGGCCCCGTATCGTCTGAAAGTACCCAATGTGTGGCCGTTGCGTGAGTCACGGGAGCGCGCCTCTCCACGCACCACTCTCCCACGAGCAGTTGGACGTGTGGACGGGGGGAGGGAAGGGGGCACGTGTGGACGCATCTCATTTAAAAACACCCCATCAGCAAAGCCTGGCATCGTGAGACTTTCTTTTGTCTCTCGTGAGCGCGGTCCCAGCTTGAGAAAGTTTGGGGACTGCTGGGTTTCGACCCTTCCTTGGCAAACTATTCTTTTGCTTAGGAAATGCTTCCTGTTATTTAACCTAAATCTTTCTTCCCAGCTCGGAGAGACATTGGCTCAAGTTCAAAAAAGCGCACGTGCCCCATCCAGTCTGGAGGCTGAGTGTTTCTGTGTTTCACCTGCCAGGGCTCTTGACCGGAGAGGGATTAGAAGAGAGGTCACAGCCATTTACAACAAAGTGCGACTTCTCTGGTGGAGGGATCTATCCAACCCCCAAAATCACATCTCATTATTTGGGAGTAGGAGGGGGGGGGGGGACAATTTTAAAAGAGTCAGGCAAAATTTTCAGAAGGGGAAGCCCCATGGGATTTGGTCAATACTGAGCCCAACTCAACCAGTAGCATAGTTGAGTTTAAACACGGACTGGATACATTCTTGGAGGGGAGGTCAATAAATGGCAATTAGCCAAGTAGGTCAGGAGGATGCAGTCTCTGACTGTCAGGAGCCCGGAGTGAACAACAGGGAATGGATCCACCATTAGGACCTATTGGGTGCTTCTCCAAAGCGACTGAGGGAGGCCACTGTCAGAGACAGGATGCTGGGCCCAGTGGACCACTGGTTTGACCCAGTCTGGCACTCATGTTCCTATGTTTATAAGAACTCCTGTTATCTTTTCATGACTTTCCTGCACCTCGAAACATATCCGCCCCTGATTCCTGGAACTCCAATTCTCCCTGAATACATTCATTCTGTTCCCTCGCAACCTTCAAATCCCTCCTGAACACCTCTCTGTCATGGGCTTTGGGGTCCACTACCCCACCTTTCTGGGTTGGGTGACTCAATTTCCCTCACTTGCAGCCCACCTGAACCAGTTCTCTCTCTGGCTGATTCAGTCCTGTAAAGGGGATAATCCTTTTGTCTCCCAACTCCCATTCATAGACTCTTTCTCTCTGGGTTCGCAAGAGCTTGAGGGCTCAAGATTCCCCAATGTATAACAACAGCAAGCACTTCTTAGTAAAGAAGAAAGTGTATTGATTACATAAGCAAAGATAGTTTGAACACAGGGTGGTGAATAAAAACAAAAGTGAATAACGCATTCCTAGTCTGAACTGCGTGCATCCCTAGTTAAATCTTACCCTACAGAATAGTCCATGCACTTGAGTTTGTTCTCAGCCAGTGGTGGAAGGCTAGCTGGGTTCCCATCTTAGAGAGTTTCCAAGAAAGTCTTAACTTCATAGTTTGCTTGGCACAGCCTTCCCTGGCTGCAAGATGTAGATAAAGCCCTCAGCTTCCAGAGATAGCAGGGACTCCCTTTGTCTTGTCTCTCAGTTTAAATAGCTTTCAGAGCCCTTTGTTTGACTTTCCCACTCGGTGAGTGTCCGTGCCTCTAGTCACGTCCGCAAGCAAACTTCATTTGCAACTCAAAGGTCTATGCCTGGCTCTTGTAGAGGTGTCAGATATCTCCGAATACACATTGGCATGTCTTTGTCTCTCTCCATTGCATGATATGAGTTTCCAGTTCTCAGCTGTTACATTGCATACATGTTTAACCTTTAGTTTTACATATTTGTTAGACCTGTAATACAGTATCTCTTTGTGACAGCTCCCCGCTTTAGAGATCATGTGGAGTGGGCACGACAGTGTCCTGTAACATGATTGGACTGGAGTTTCTCTGCGTGATAGTAAATCTGCTACCACATTCTGTTTACCTTTTATGTGTTTGTGAGATCTGTAGTCTACATGTAGGCCATTATTTCCTTGCGACAGCTCCCCCCCTTCCAAAACATGCAGAGGATGCAGAACCCAACCTGTATCCAGAACATACTGAAGTGGTTGGTGTGTTGCGTTGGTGGGAATCAGGATATGCCATTCCCCCCACCTCCTTTCCCTTTGCTCGATTCATGTTGAAGTTATACATGTAGTGCTTCAAACACTCTGTTATAATTGTGGGGCTATTATATTCACTTGTTTTAAACCCTTGCCCAGTGGAGTGATCATCGGGATTCACTCTTTCTGGGTTCACTATCTTGTAGGGGTATATACTGAGGTGTCTATGTCCCTCCGCCCCGTGTTGCATGTGGGGTTTCCCTTGCACATAACCTTCGAGGTACATCAGTATGGGTGATGGGGTTCTTAGTTTTCCCCCCAAGAATGTGACAAATGAGTGGCAACGCCATGTCCACTTCCTTTGTTCCCCTGTTACAAAATTTGGCCATGTTCCCAAGTTACCTGGTAGCCTGTTTCTCACTGACCTTATGTCTTTTCGCCATGTCACAACTTCTTTGTTTGATCTGCCTGGACCATCCAGACTGAAGCTCGTAAGTGTCAGTAGGAAACAAAAGAGAGTGTATGGAGTAAATGCCCAACCTTTTGCATTGCCTAGTAGCCCCGTCATGTTGTCTGTGTTACTTTGCATTTTAAAAACCTTTTCACCTGGCGAATTGTCAGTCAGGAGAGACTTGTTCTCCAGTCTTTGCATTTCCCCTGTGTCTGCAATGCTGTTTGCATTCAAATCAATCACTGACCCCAAAACTGCTTCTCTCAAGGGGCTATTGTCACCACAATCTCCTTCGCCCTGGGCCCAAATTGTGTTTGTTCCCCCAGGATCCACGGGGTCTGTACAACCGTGTATTTCTTCTTCCTTGGAGTCTGACTTTATGAACTGGGGGTGAGAACTCCCAAGTTTTATTTCAGACACCCCTCTATGAAACTCTTGAGGATTCAGTTTACCAAGCTCAGTAATGCGATTCTGGGCCCTATTAACCGTTTCCTCCCCTCCATTCTCTACAAGCGATACCTGCCCTGTAGGACATGCCAGCTCTGTGTCTGAGCTGCGTTCCCCCTGACCATTCTTATCAGGAAGCTGTTTTAACCTTTTGTGTCTCGGGAGCAACACAAGTCCCCTCAGGGTCTTGCACTGTCTCCTGAATTCTTTCAGCTTTAGCATAAGCTGCAGTGTCTCCCTTAGAATCATGCTCCTGCCTCTTTAGGACTACAGGCTGGGTTTCTGACCCCATCTGCTGCAGTTTTATCCCCGAGAAAGAGACACCCGTGCCTCCCCCATCCATACCAGGCAAGGTTTCATGCTTACTTAGTTCTGACCTGAAATCTGCTTGTGTTTCAGTCAGCACCTTCCCACCTTCTGTTAAGGTAGAATCCCCAACCTCCTGGTCTGCCTGCAACCCCCTGGGTTCAGTAGGGGCTTCCCCAGCCTCTAACTCTCCCCCCGTGGTGGTTACCCGGTTTGATTCTGCAGACGTTGGGCCCTTCCCATTCAAGATCGGGGTTCAACGTTTGGGCCTCCGAATCAGTTTGGCCATTTGGCTTCACTCCCTTTAGTTCCCCATGTGAGACAGGGGAGTGCAGTTCACTCCCCGAGTCTAGTCCTTCCATGCCTTCTGGCAGGGCTGGCGACTCCTCTTTGGGGTTTTCCTGCTCCTGAGTGGAGTTCA
>QEPC01010859.1:12291542-12347048 GCA_003113815.1 Sphenodon punctatus | reverse complement strand
TGACCTCCATGTAGACTAGTGATCGCGTGAATGGCATTACCCTTAACTTGGAGTAGCGTTACCCAGGGAATAGCATTTTGTGCATGAGTTACATACACCCAATCGGGGAACTGAAACAGCAGCATACAATTCATACATGCAACTGAAACAGCTAGAACAGAGGTGGCAAACCTCAGGTCCTGGGACCATATACGGCCGTGGCTGTTAGTTTTTATTTGGCCCCTTTACACACACACACACACACACACACACACACAGAGAGCGAACACTGAAAGACTGAGGTAAGGTTGCAGCGATGAAGGTATGCACACGAGGGGACAGATCCATGGTCTGGACCCTCCTTTTCCTGAGCGCATCCTGTACGCACCCCTGCCCCCAACTTCTCTGTGGCCCTTGGAGATTGTACTCATTTTCACAGTGACCCCTGGGAGGGAAAAGGTTCCCATCCCTGAGCTAGAAGTTTGAATGCCCAGACAATTTATTAGCCAATAATTATCTGCTCAGTAATTTGAGTAACACAGGCCAGTTCAAGAAATTCATACACAAAAAAAAGAGAGGAAAACATGGTAGGTAAATTACTCCACCTATGGGACTTCCATGGACCACCCCTATTGTCAGAATCTCTCAGTATTTGAGCCCCTCTGCAAAATGATAAAATTGGAAGGGTCATCTAGTCCAACCCCTTCTTTGATGCAGGACAGCTACAATATCCCTGATTATGGCTGTAGTGTCCATCCAACCTCTAGATCATAGAGTTGGAAGAGACCTCTGTGGGAATCTCTGGCAGGGAAGGCTGTGATCTCCATTTAACAGGTGAAGACATGAGTCTTAAAGTAATGAGGAACAGAGGCTAAGTGCTATGGCCAAGGTCACATAGGGAGCCTGTGACAGAGCAGGGAGCCAAACCACCAGGACATCCTTCCTCTGTAGGAATGATTTTGCCTACTCTGTTTGGCCCCCGTGTTAATATTTCAAATACCGAGCACTACCCTGTTGTTTTTTTTTGCTGTTTACGGGGTGCCGGCCATGTTGATCCCGAGGAGGAGTGCGACAAGAGGGCAAGGTAGTTAAGGTGACAGCTTTTTCTGAATTTGACTTGTTCTGTGCACACACTTGCCAACAGACGTGGGGCCAAGACAAGGCATCTTCCCAACTACTCTCCCTGCCTGAAAGAAATACAACAGAGCAGATTCAGGGAACCTCCGGCCCTTGGCTGGTATCTCTTTGGCCCCTTTCCAACTCCTGGATCCGGCCCGTGGATCCAGACCCCTTCTTTCGAGCACGGAAAGAGCGCGCTCAGGGAAAGGGAGCAGAGATATTGAGGGCAGGCACTTGAGGAGAAGGGCATGGATCCATGATCAGCTTTTCCTTCTCCCATTTAAACACACCTCTTAAGCAACCCCACTCCCATCTCTTCTCTGGCCCGTGGTGCTTGTGCTGATTTTCAAAGTGACCCACAAGAGGAAAAAAACTCTCCGGGCTCAACCAGTTCTGTTAATCCTTCCATGCAGCCCACTCCTAGGGGTGTAACAAGGGACTGCGCTTAGTGGACATCCTGATCCCCGAAAGTCTCAGCCCCTGGCCCCGGTACTGTAGCCCCCTGCCCAGTCCCTCACCACCCCAGGACAATGTCCACCGTGTTGTTGCCAGGACCAGGGGGAAGGCCCTACTCATTGGCGTAACTACAGTGGAAGCCTTTGTCTCTATGACCAGGCTGTTGCCAAGCTCTTGTATTTCCATGAGCTGAGGACTCTCGCCATTGAGGGGTTTTAATGTGGGTGTTTTTAAATGAGATGCTACCACGCATGGCCACAAAAGAGCCGCTCATCCCGCCGCCCGTCTGAAGGTGGTGCGGGCATGCACGCTCCCCTATATGGGTTCTCAGCTGTAACGTGTTGTAAAACCAATTGATGTAACCTGGGAGTGTTTGGTGCGTAAATGGTTGGTGTAACGTACAGAACAACATGGGGTGGATCGGATGACATGCATGATTGATTGTATAAGCTAGAATAGAAGTTATAGGACAGGGAACAGGAAATCACATCAAGATAAGCCAAGCCAGGCCCAAACAAAGGGGTCTCCTCCCAATGCGCATGACCCCAGTTAGGTGCCGAGGGAGAGGCAGGAAGAGAGACAAAGGATCAGCTTGAATATTTAAGGGGTGCCTGGAGGAGAATTCCTGAGGAGCAGCATTTCGATGCTTGGTCAAGCCAGACAAATTGCTTTATAGAACTAGACCTGACCTTAGGTAAGAACTCGATCTAGGAAGTTTTGTAAGATGAGTTAGCATTGCACACTATTCTGATTTCATTTTATTAGGCACCTTACTCTGAGCCAATATTATCTATTTTAATTCTTATATAAAACTTTCTCATTATAAAGTGTGTGTGTGTAGTTAATGGCACTGACTGAGGAACTCTTGATTTTCCACCAAGATGAGCCAAACCCAATATTTTCTGATGACAGCAGAGTCCCGAGATACAGGCGACAAAGGATTAACCCCTTACGGGCTGGCAAACTTTGGGGAGAGTGATGCTGTGTGGTAATTGAGTTGTGGCTGGTCCAGTGGTGCTTTGGGGGACTGTCATAGAGAGGTGGAGCCCAAAATCCCAGTCACAGTAATGGTAGGGCAAAGTCGCTGGATTATACTAATGACTGAGAAGGTAAATAAACCCAGGCCTCATAGCAATTCACCATCACAGACCCCCACACCCAGACGATGTCTTCTACGAATGCCCCAGTGCAAAACCCCTTTCTGTTGTAATCCTTTTCCCAGAGTCTCAGTGGAAATGCCCTTCTTCCCCATCAACAGTCATGGCAAAAGCACGAAGAGAGAAGGAACATGCATGCATTGAAGAGTTCACAGTACAAGGGGGGACATGCCAGTCAATTCTGAGAGAGGAAGAGGACGAGGAGAAGGAGGAGGCGAGCCATGCGTTTCTATCCTAGGCAAAGGTTCAAGCCTGTCAGTCAGGAGAGGGTGGTTGGCTCTTGCATGCAGGCCTCAGCTGCACTATGGTTTCCTGTTTCCTCCTCTCTGAGAGGAGATCAGTGTCAGAAACCCTATTGTCCAAGCAAAGCTATGGCCTTGTTTTGCCATTTAAGGCTCATTTCCCGGACTGAATAGGAAGTCCTCTCCACGCTGTGCTAAGAGCTGCTGGTTAGGGGTGTCAACTGGTGACAGCTTGCAGAAATGAAGATGCAAATTCATGAGTGCAAACACCGGTCAAAGCAAGGGGACGCCCTGACCGTCTGTGAAACCTCTCTGACCTTGATACAAGAGCACGGAGCATTTGTTACCTGAAGTATTTGAAAGCAGATTGTAAACCCTAGGGCAGGGACCGTGTCGATTCCATTACTTTGTAAAGCACCAGGTACATTGCTAGCGCTATATAAATGCTTGCCAATAAAATAATAATAATAATAATAATGACAATGAAGGAATGGAGGATGGAAGAGAAGTTCTGTCCCCTCAAGTTTGGAGTGCAAAGAACAGTCCCTTCTTAATCTTGGCTGTCTTTTATGAAGAGCTGCCTTATGCTAAGGGGGGCCCTGACAACACACTTCCACAGCCCTAGCCACAGGAAGATCAACAAAGCTTTTATTTGGTCCAAAATGTTCTGAGGCCCATGCTCAGGAGTTTGGCCAAGGGAAGCCACCCACTCAAAGGCTTTCAGACAGGGGTGCAGCTACCATGGGGTGTGAGGGCTCAGCTGAGCCTGGACCCTGAACTTAGGTTAGGGGATCCCTTTGCAAGTGGACCAAGTACAGGGAATTTTCAGAGTGGGTTGGGAAGGACTGGGCCAACACTCTGCTCCCACCCACTCTGAAACAATTTCTATCAGCACTCACGCTGCTTGCAAAGGGTCCTGTCAAGAAACAAGCTTTCAGAGTGGGTGGGGGTAGAGTGCTGGCTCTTAAAAGTGTCTTCCTTGCAGGACTGCTGCTACTCTGGGAGGGCTTGCAGGGAGCCAGGGTGGCGCCACCACTTTTGCAGGTGGATGTCAAGGGTCCCAGGTGAGGGGCATCCAGGACATAGGCAAACTTTAGGGAATCAGGATGCAGGGAACTAGAGAGCCCCAAGGGGGAAAGTTAGGGGAAAGGGAGAATGAAGAGGTCTGGCAGCCAGCAAGGGGACTAGACACAAAGGAAGAGAGGAAAAGCCCTCAGCTGTTTCCCCAAGTCACAGGGAGCAAATCCCCTCATAGAGCTACAGTCTCAGGGAGAAAATACAGCTTATCAAGATTCAACAGGGGCCTTCCCCGGTCTCACCTTTCTCCCCTCATCTCTGTCCAAAAATCTGCTGCCAGGATCATCTACCTCGCCAGTCGCTTCGACCATGTGCAGCCCCTCCTCTCTTCGCTTCACTGGCTTCCCCTTCCTGAACGAATCCTGCACAAGCTCCTAGTCTTCACCTATAAAGCTCTTCACAACCTTGCTCCCCCCTACCTCTCTGCACTTATCGCCCTCCATACTCCAGCCCGTGCACTTCGCTCCTCCTCTGTCCCTTCTCTCACCCTTCCACGCCTTCCCTGCTCCCCTAAGCGCCTTCGTCCCTTCTCACTTGCTGCCCCCCATGCCTGGAACTCCCTCCCTGTCCACATCCGCCTTGCCCCCTCCCTTCATACCTTCAAATCTCTCCTTAAAACTCACCTCTTTCGCTCTGCTCTGTCTGACTCTTTATCCTGCTGAGCCACTATTCCTATACCTACGATCGGTTTACCCTTATCCTTGCAACATGGACCTGCCTGCTGTCATTCTCATCGTAACCAAGCCAAGTACGTGCACTTGAGACCTCGCATCTTCATGAATGTTAGACCCCTTGTCTCTCCCTCTGTTCCCCTTCCTAAGTCTCTCCCCCAGCTCCTGTCTCCCAGATTGTAAGCCCTAGGAGCAGGGACCGTGTCTATTTTATTACTTTGTAAAGTGCCAGGTACACTGCTGGCACTATATAAATGTTTGTTAATAATAATAATAATAATAATAATTAATAACAACAGGAAAACACCCCAAAAGTACAGAAAACAACAGAATCAGGAAACAAGGAAGCTAGAGGTTAGGGAGCATGAAATCAAGGGACACAGGGCTAGAACAAGAGGATTATTATTATTATTATTATTATTATTATAAAGATTTATATAGCACCAGCCATGTGCCTGGCGCTGTACAGAACATAGAAATAGATGCGGTCCCTGCCTGTGGCTTACAATAGGCAACAAGGAACCAGGAGACAAAAGGAGAGTCAAGGCATCAAGGGGGCCAAGAACAAGGCAAGGCACAAGCCGCAGAGAAAGAGCAGGAGTTGCTCCGCCCAACTGCCTGCTGGTACCAGACGTAACCAGCGTGCCTTTTATGCTAGCTGGCACCCCATCAGGAAGTTGGGAGGGCAAGGCTGGAGTCCAGGTGAAACGCCTGGGAAGGGCTCCTCTTTCAGGCAACGGCGGGAGAACCCCTGAAGGAACAATTAGGAGGACAGTGAGGTTTGAGGTCAGGCCTGGGCAGCGGTACCAGAGGGAGAGGCGGGCAGCGTTCCGGAACCCTGGGGATTCTAGACCCACAGGACCTTACCGTGGAAGCTGAGGCCAACGCTCCCTTGGAAGCCCGGCTACTGAGGCTGTCACCGATGCACAGTTTTAAGGAACGCTTACAAAAATGACATGTTGCAAGACCTGCACTGGCGCCTTAGCAGGCCCTGGAACATGCATTTTTCTAAGCGTTCCTTTCAAATGTGCATAGGTGGCTTCCCTACCTGCTACTTAGGGAAAGCTTTGCACCTTAGGGGTGCCCCATAAATCAGACATGAGCCCAGCTCTGCCACTGGCTTCAGTGCTGATGGACTCTCTCTCTTTTTCTGCCGCTAACTCTCAGCTAAGGCAGAGTATCCCCGCCTGGCGTTGGCCGGCTGACTGCAGTGAGTACCGCGAAGGCCTAGGGTGGCAGGAGAGAGGCGAGCAGGAGTGTCCCCACCAAGAGCTTGCGCCGTGTCTCTTGTCCCTGCACTTCTAGTTGGGATGGGCAAGTAGACGGAGCACCATTATGCCTGGCAATAACTAGGCCACGGCAGTCCCCTGGGAACCAGTCACTGGGGTGTGCTTTGAAAACAAGGCAGACAGGAGCCAACTTGCCTTGTTTACTCCTTGGTTACACCCTGTGCTGCCTTTGTGAAAGGTAAGGGAACTACAGAGGCATACAAAAAGCTTTGGGTGCCAGCCATGCTGTGGCAGTGCCCTTCAGCTTACTGGGGTCAGCGTTCACAAGGGGTGTGTGTCTCTCTCTCCGTGTCCAAGGACAGATGCTGCTAAATCCACCACATCCTGCCTCCTGCTGGAATCCAGCCAACGCAACGCAGGGAAGTTCTGGATTAGGCGAGGGAGGAAGGGAGGGTTACGTGGAAGAACCCTAATCCGATTAGTGAGGGGCTGCAGTCGCATCCACTGGGGCGTTGCTAGAAGGAGGGGCACAACCAGGTGGAAGGGCGGTTATTCCCTTTCTCAACACTTCTCTTCATTCCTCTTTCATCGCGAATCCTGTTCTGGGGGCTCTGTCTTATATGGATACGCTCCTGAATTGAACTCAAAGGAACATATTTATGCGGGCAAGGTTTAATGCCCTGCCGGCTGCAGTTCTGGAGGGGCGCTATAAGGGGGTCCATGATTTGACTGGGGTTTGCCCACGTGGGGTGGTGCATGTTTTGTTATATTGTACATTTTATCAGGCGCCTCGACTGCAATTGATTTGACCGATTATACGCCAATGCCCAGGAAGGCCGGCAGATAGGTATAGTCAGTATCTTGTGGCCGATAAATCTTCTGTGGGGTTACCCTTTTGGTGGCATAATGTTTGTGTGTAGCTGCCAAAATTAGGAGAGTTTCAAACTAGGAGTAAGGTCTGTTTAGGTCTGTTTGTAAATTGTTTCACTGCTTATGCGGTGCTGATTTATGGATGATTGTTTTCTTAAATGATTGTAATGGCTTTTGCTATCCAATAAACTTATTAAACTAAACTGTCTCTTCCACAGAAGCCCTCAGGGGTGTCGCAAAATTGTGGCAGGCCCAGGGCTCCTAATGCTGCCCTCATCCCAGCAGCCCCTCCCCAAAGTGTCAGCAGCGCCAGGACAGAGGTGGAGAGAGCGCTCTACCCTACCCACTTCGTAGTGGGGGCCCTGTCAAGCAAACGGCCTGAGTGCCACTAGGAAATGTTCAGAGTGGAACGTGCAGAGTGCGAGCCACCCTAGCCCACTCTGAAAGAGCGGTGCCCACGGCTAGGGTGGCCCCCTCGGCAAACTTTTAAGGAACACTTCCGAAAAATACATTTTGCAGGCCCTGCGTTGGCCCCGCTCTACAACATGCATTTTTCATAAAGGTTCCTTAAATTTTGCCTAGGTGGCAAGCTTAGCCCAGGCTGATTGCAAAGGGCCCTCTCCCAGGGTCCAGGAGCTTCCTTGCTCCATTATAGCTATGCCCCTGGAAGCCCTGACTCCCAATCCTGGGAAAGGAGGGAGCCTCTTTCCCTGTCCTGCCTCTGCCCTGGGGGGGCCAGAGCTCCCTTTTAAAAGAGGATGCTTATGAAAAATACAGCTTGCAGGGCTGCATTGGTTCCAGTGCAGCCCTGCACCATGTATTTTTCATAAGTGTCCTCTTTTAAAGGGGCGGTATGGCCACCCTACTCTGCCCTCCAGCCCATGGCCTGTTTCTACACTAGAATATTTGGAACCATCATCATTCCCAAGGGCCCAGGCTGCAGCATTGACAGGCCTTTTTGGCATAGCTTGGTTGCCATGCTGTGCCCTAGAGTGGCCATACCTCCTCGTCCTGCTGTATCTCCTCGTCCTGCTCAGAGCCTGACTGAACCTTGTTGTTGCCTTTGGCCTTGTTGGCTAAAGCATCTCAGCTTCCTCTACCCCGATTCCAGAGTCGCTTACCTCAGCAGTCGGAAGCCCAGAAGCGGAACCAGGCAAGAGGCCTGTAAGTGGCTTTCCTAACCCTGCTGCAGGGATGGAGTTGTGGGGAAGTGTTATCTGAAAACAGAAATGCCTCCTCCCCTGCCTGGCCTTGTGCACTGGAGACACCAGTCCAGCAGGAAGAGACAGAGGAAGTGGCTGGATCTGTCTTCATCCACACTGTAAGGGAGCTGCCAGGGTTAGGATAAGGGGCATAACTAACTACCATGGAGCGAGGAGTCTCTGTCGAGCCCAGGCCCTGGACTGAGCACCGCTGGGAAATTTTCAGAGTGGGTGGGGGAGGGAGTGGAGCCAACCTTCCGCTGCCCCCACCCTCTCTGAAAATTTCCTAGTGGTGCTCAGATGGTTTGCAAAAGGCCCCTCCAAGAAGGAAATTTTCAGAGTGGGTTGGGGAGGGAGTGGTGCTCAGATGGTTTGCAAAAGGCCCCTCCAAGAAGGAAATTTTCAGAGTGGGTAGGGGAGGGAGTGGTGCTCAGATGGTTTGCAAAAGGCCCCTCCAAGAAGGAAATTTTCAGAGTGGGTGGGGGAGGGAGTGGTGCTCAGATGGTTTGCAAAAGGCCCCTCCAAGAAGGAAATTTTCAGAAGGGGGGGGGGCTGCTGCTGGTTCCACTAAAGCTGCCACATGAGGAGCTCCAAAATAAGGAGCCGGGGCGGGCACTCCAGTCCCAGTTACCCCAGGCAGGGAAGCTGCACGGCACCGTGGGAATGAGGCATTTAGCAAAATAAGGAGCAAACTGCATTCCGTATTCACTTGAAACGGAACACTACATTTTAATATTCAATATGGTACGGTTTCTTAAAATATGGAACGGGTCGCAACCCTAGGCTCCACTAACTCTTTAAACTTCCTTCCTGATGGGAGTAGCACCACAACCTTTGCATGGGGAGGCAAAAGCAGGAGAAATCAGGGCTGCTAGGGGTGGCCATATTAGAAAGGGGGCAGGGCATAGGGACTTTGCTGCCTCCTCTCTGTTGTGGCCCTAACCCTATGGAATATCAGGACGCTGTGTAGAGGGGCAATTGGGGGCTGCCCAGCCATGGTCAAATAGACCCATGCCCCCCTCCCCCCTTTTCACTAGGGAACTAGATGCAAATTGCAGTCAGCACTGAGGCAAGTCTTTCCTCCCCCTGTGACAGCGTTGGCCGTGAGCTGTGCAGGACCCATTGCCAAGCCAGGGGGTCGGGAAAGGACTCTGAGGTCTCCACAGAGAAAGCAGGAGCTGCCAGGACTGAAGGGACAGGAGCAGCAGCACAAGGCCCAATGCAGGGCGTGAGGCCGGAGCAGGGTTGCCATATGGGGCACATTTTTAGAGGGCACGTGCAATGCAGCCCGCCCTGCAACCTGCATATCTCATAAGTGCCCTGTAAAAACGTGCTTCGACGGCAGCCCTAGCCCTGAGGGAACCGCCAGCGGCACAATCGAGACGGCGTCGAGCAGCTGCAGAAGCCCAGGCTCCAACATCCGGTGGCGCTGGGATGAGCTCAGCCTGGTCCAGGCCACTGAGTGCCCAGGGATCCCCCAGCCATCACTAGCTGGGACGGACCAGCCTCTTCCCATCATGCTCTGGCTGCATCTCCCCCTCCGTTACCCACATCCTCTCCCTTCTTTTTTTTCTCTCTGTTTTTTTTTTCTTCTCCTTCTCATCTTTCTTTTCGTTTTTACCTGTGGGTTTCGCATTTCTCTTTTTGTTTTCTGATTTTATCCCTATTTCCTCCTCTTCTTGGTTTGTGTTGTTTTTTTCTGTTCCCCTCCCCAGCTGTGGAAGGCGGGGTGGGGGTGGGGGTGGGTGGTCACCAGCAGGGTTTGTTTAGTGGGGTCTTAGGGAGCTGTGGGGTTTCTGTTCTGTGACGTTTTAGGGAGCAATAGGGTAGTTGTTCTATAGGGCTGTATGGAACTGCAAGGTGTTTGTTCAATAGGATTTTATGGAGCTTGGGGTGTTTCTTCAGTGGGGTTCTTTGGAGCTCTGGGCTCAAGGGCGTAGGTTTAATAGGGACAGGCAACACAGCTGTACTGTGGCCCTTGAGCCTTGGGGGCCCATGCTCTGTGATACAGCTGTGGGCCCCATTCCATCCCGTGCACCAGTGCCCATTTCAACCTAGCTACACCATCTGAGCTGTCTGCTCTATCTAATTACGGAGAAGGCCAGGGAGGAGGAGGAGGAAGCGAGAGATGGCTAGAGCGTGGATTAGAGCCTCCTCTCGGCAGTAGAAATAGAGAGGTGTAGGGTATTTTTGCAGCAGGATTCTAAGGACCTTGGGGGTGGGAGGATCCATTTAGTGGGTTTTGATGAAGCTGTGGGACATCTGTTCTCTGGAGCTGTAGGGTATCTGTTCTATGGGGTTCTATGGAGCTATGGGATGTCTTGCTCTATAGAGGTATGGGGTATTGGTTCTATGAAGCTGTGATATTCTGAAATAAGGGGTGTCCCTTATGTTTTGTAGAGCAGTGGGGCTCTGGCGACCGTAGCTCCATACCTTGCAGAGTGCAGTGGCCAGCCCATCGCTGAGGGTCTGCATGTGCTTTCACAGGCATCTCAACTGAGCCGAATTGCCTCTGCTCAGTTAGCTCCGTGCATGGCTCTGCCTCTACCTGCCAGAGCACATATGCGGAGGGTGGGTGGGGGTGGGACAGGGGGACGTAGAACTGGAGTTAAGGAGCCTTCCCTGATTCCTCTGCTCCTCCTTTCCTAGGGTTAGGAAACGCTAGATCTAATCTGGACGCTGTGGTGACTAAGTACAAGGTAGGGCAACTGAAACTCCGATGCCAGGATCACTAGACTGGCAAAAAAAAAACCTCCTGAAATGAATAGGTGCCAGAAAACCGAATCTGAATTCTGAGCCCAGTTGATGGGTCTGTTGGCATCTCCCCTACGCAGGGGAGGCCTTGGAGCAACCGGATCCGGTCTCAGGAGCAGGTCCGTTTTGGAGAAAGCGCTTGAATGCTTTACAAAGAGGTAAAGATGAAATGAAATGGAATAACACGGCCAGTCCTCCCCCACTACCGCCAGGACTGCCAGCTAGCAGGACTGGCAGGCTCACAGGAATGGGATTCAGAAACGTTTCCCTTCAGGGTCAGCTCCATCCCAGGTCAGAGGTTGCCCGGCTGGTATGTTCCCAACTGGGAGCTGTTCGGAGGCCTGGCTTGGGGGCCCCCAGCCTCATTTGAATGGCTAGATCAGAAGTGGGGAACCTGTTCCCTCCCAGGGGCCATTTTGAAAATGGGTCCAAGCTCTGAGGGCCGCCCAGACGTTGGGGTGGGAGTGCTTCACGGGGGCGCCGAGGAAGAGGAGGGGCCAGATCATGGGGTGTTTTTAAAGGAGATGCTACCATGCATGGTCAGCCGGGAGCCACTCCCCCGGCTGCCTGGCTGGAGGTGGAGGGATGTACGCCCCGGTGAGTGCACGGTGAGAGGTGAGCCAAAAGCACGAGTGGCAGCGGTAGGCTGGCCAGATAGGCACATTTTAGAGGACACTTATGAAAAACACAGGTTGCAGGGCCGCACTGGCGCCAATGCAGCCCTGCAACCTGTATTTCTCATGTGTCCTCTTAAAATATCTGGCCACCCTAGGCAACGGGCGCCCACACATCCCCTGCCCGTATGAACTGAGGTGGCCACCCACACCGGCAGACCGGTCCCTCGCTCACAGGCGGGGGACACGGCCTTGGCAAGTCACAGGAACCGGCCGCTAGTGCTGGAGAGCCCGGTTGCCCCAGCGCTCAAACCCGGGGCATGTCGATTTCAAAGGTCAGTCAGCCTGGCCTTCTTCCCCCTCCCCCATGGCCCGTGGCAGGGGGAGTGCGAGGCGGCTGCCGCGGGAGCCGCCCGTTAGACTCCCTCTTCCCACGCGCTCCACCGGAGTGGTTGCTCCGCGGCGGTGCCGCTCGGCGACCACGCCCCCCCCCCCCAGCCTTGCTCGTTTTAAAACACCCATGGATCTGTCCCCCGCCCCTGTCCTGCTGTGCCTGCCTCCCCCCGAGCTCGGTCTTTCGGCGCTTCGGGGTCGGAGCTGGATCCAGGGGGCCCAGATTCAGGAACTGGAAAGAGGCCAATAAAAACTAGCCCCGGGCCTAGTTTCCCCACCCTTTGCGGGCATAACTAGGGTTTTAGCCCCTCCCTCGGGGCTTGCCCTGGGAGGGGTTAGGGCAAAGGCAAGTTTGGACAAGCGCCTCCCCACCCTTCACCCGCCATGCAGGTTGTAGGGTCATATTGGCGCTGCGGCGGCCTATGCAGCCCTGCAGCCTGCAGGATGGGTGGGGAGTGCTTGGGGAGGCGCTTGTCTAAAAACACCCATAACCCCACCCCTAAGGCAGCGTTGTGATGCCCCAACCCTCTGCAGGGGGGTGGGGGGTCACACTGGACAGGGCACAGAGAACGGGCTGCCGCACCCTGTCTGACACAAGCCGCGCCTGGCCGGGCCCCTGACACTCCCTAGAGGTGGGGCCACATCTGGGGGGGGGGGCCGTACCGCCCCTTTAAAAGAGGACACTTATGGAAAATGCATGGGGCAGGGCTGCACTGGTTTCAGTACATCCCTGCACCATGTGTTTTTCATAAGTGTCCTCTTTTAAAGGGGAGGTCTGGCCACCCCTCGCCACATCGCACAGGGTAGGCAGGGGTGGGAAAGTCTCTTTGGCCCAGCGGTATAGCCAGACTGTGGCTAAGGAAGGGCCTTCCCCAGAGCCGGACTTAGGGGAAGGCAATGCCGCCGCCTACCCCTGCTATGGTCAGAACCGCAGTGCCTCACCCACACCGCCGCTTGCATGCCGACCTGCAGAAGCCCCGATCCCCCCCACAAGCATGTTCTGTGGTGGTGCCAAGCACGGAGGAAGAGACACTGCTTCTGTGCTGGGCGCCGCTATGGTCTCCCTCCCTGCCTCGGAAGGCAGCCCACGCGGGTACCAGAGCTTGGGGGGTGGGGGCGGCCTGTGTTGCCTATGGGCACAAAACCCCTAAATCCAGCCCTGGCTTTCCCAAGCAGTGACCTTCCAAGGCTCCCAGCTGACCTTGGCCTTCCCTCGTAAAAGGTGGTGATGCCACCCTGGTTCCCAGGGAAGCCCCCCCGGAATGGCAGCAACCTCGTCAGGAAGGACGTTTTAATGGTCTGCAGCAGAGTCAGCCCTCCACCCATGCCCACTCTGAAAACTTCCTCCTTTGTGGGGCGTTTACGTTGCAAGGAAAGCACTTTGCACGGCGTGCAAAGTGCTTTCCTTGCAACGTAGCCGGAGTGCTGCTAGAAAATTTGCAGAGTGGGTGAGGGAAGAGTGTTGGCCTTATTCCCTCCCCCACCCACTCTGAACATTTCCTAGTGGCACTCAGGCTGCTTGTAGAAGTGCCCCCTCCTAGAGCTGGGGCCTGGGCTCAACTGAGCCCCCCCCCCTCTCTCCCCATGGTAGCTACCCCCCCTGGTATGGCTTATCCCCTTTCTAACAAGGCTGTCCTCTGTAGAGCGTTGTGACGTCTCCTGGCCGACATCAAGTATTGAAATGGAGCATGGGGGGGGGGAGGATGAGGAGGTCTTTCAGGTTATGACAACTTATGTCAACAGGAGGTACCAGGGCCCCAAATTTCACTCAACAAGCTTGGTTAGAGGAAGCTCCCAGCAGATGTTGAAACCAGGCACTGGATCTGATGCCAAGGAGGTGCAAGCCTGCTGCAGTGATGATCTCAGCCTGACAGCTGCAGAGCGAGCGTGAAACCCTCAGGGTTTAAGTGGACTTTTAAGTGGTGCTTGGGCTTCCCAGCAACAAATGTCACACAATACGCCTGTTAGAAATGGCCTCACCTAGGCTGCAGCCACAAGAGCCGTCTCCTCTGCCTGGGCACGCGTGCAGGGCACAGATAAATGTATATCGCCTGCTCATTCAAGCACTAGCTTTTGCAGACCTCCCAACCTTTCCAGCAGCCAAAGAGAAACAGCCCCGCCCTCTCATCCAATGAGCTCCGCCCCTCACTGAGGAAGCTCCACTCCCTCATGCACTGACACCCCGCTCCCAACATCCCAAGTCCATAAAGAGGGAGAGACGCTCTCCTGCTTCTCATGCCACTTAGTGTCTTGCCACTCCATCCTCTCCCCATTGTCCCCTCAAGGGCTTTTCCTGAGAGACAACCAGGAAAAAGAGGGGCCTGAAGATTGAATTCTAGGGATGGACGAACAGAATGCGGTTCGGATGTTCGGTTCGAAACCCGAGTTCGGGTTCGATGGTTCGGTTCAGCCGAGTTCAGGTTGGCCGAACTTGGTCGAACAGTCAAAAATAGCGTTATCGAAACCGAAATGAAATCAAAACCTAATTTTTGGCCCTGAAAAGACGTTTTTCCTGCCCCCGAACTCATCCGAACACGACCGAACTGTTCGATCATTCGAGAGTTCGGTTCGGACGTTCAGTTCAGACAGACCGTGTTCGGTCCGAACTCCGAACATCCGAACTGTGTTCGCCCATCCTTATTGAATTCTAGAGGGAATCTCCCTCTTAAATAGGGACTGTGGGGAGGTATGTATTTGGGTTATTATTATTTTGTTTAGCATTTCTAGAGCACTTTCATTGTTCAAAGTGCTTTACAATCCTTCTCTCGTTCACTCTCAAAACAACGCTGTGAGGTAGGTCATTGTTATTCCCATTTTACAGATGGGGGCCCTGAGGCTGCGAGAGAGTGATTTACCCAAAGCCACCCAGTGAGTTCCTGGCTAAGATGGGATTTGAACCCTGATCTCCCAAGGTCCAAATCTAATGCCTTATCCATGCAGGTGGCAGCCATGAAAAATGTGGAAACTTGAACATGCAGAGCCGATGGCTGGGCTAAGGCTCTGTTAAAAAAAAAAAGCTGCTCAAAGTCAAAAGTTCATTTCATCAGTGAAATAAAGCATCATTTGCCTGAACTTCTAGAACTTCAAAAGCCTGTATTACATCCCCTAGGGAAAGGCACGCTCGCCTCCGTCTATAAAAATAAGCCTGGTGTTTATTTATAATTCTCCTTTATCTGAACACAAGGAGCTGCTTGCTAATCCCGCGATGAAGACATTAGACGGGGATCTGGTGAAGAGTGGGGCATAGCAGGCTAGCGGGTCAGGGGAGCGCCAATTAGCGCAATATGGTAACTGGTATCGTTTTAGCTTTCGACTGAGATCGTATCTCGCTCTCCAAAAACAAGGCACAAGGCTAAGCGCTTTCACGACACGGCGCGGGATGGGGCACACTCGGGGTGGGGAGGATAATGGAAGGCGGTCAGTTTGGTTGGCCCCCAGAGCTTGAGGCCTGTATTCCACAGACTCCACAAGGGTTCTGATTGGTTCACTCCCAGAACGGATTGGTGAAATGACTCCTCTGCTTGCCTTGGATGGCATTTATAGCCAAATCCCCAAACACGGTCCCTCGAGGGCCCCAGGGAGGGTGAGCCCCGAGGGGGGCGGGGCCATGGGAAGAGGGAGGGGCCACCTGGGGCCTCTCATTTTGTCTCCGACTCCCGGGCCCTGCAAATTCTAAACTCTTGACTGTGGTGCTGAGGGCCCCCTTCGAACATAGGGGAATAGGTGACGGACACACACTGACTCACCCATTTGGAAAAGGAGACTGTGATTGTCATTGATTGTTGATGTTTATTAAGCAGAACACTCCATTCAGGGGATGGGGCTTCTTCCACTGCAGCCCTCAGGCTCCGACGTCATGCCCGTGCTGCAATTTGTACTCACGGGTGTAGCGTCCCCTGGCTGGGACACAGGGGGCTCCGTCGGGCCTCTTGCCTGGCCTGGGGGCCAGGTCAGAGTGAGGGGCCCCCAGATACTCACAAACACCACTGAGCTGCAATCACAGTTCGTTATTGGGCCACGGGGCCTTCAGGTGCAAGGGTTCTCTCAGGACCGCGGCCTGGCAGAGCTCCACGCTGCTCTGCCTCTAACTCCAGACTGAGGCTGGGCGGGAACCGTGCGCTCCTCCTAGCTGCTCCCGCGCGCGCTCATTTGGCCCCTCCCACCAGCGTGGCGGGATGCGTGCAGGGCGCCCATCACCACAACCGGTGCCTTGTGTAGGGAGCGCCCTCCTGAATTACCCTGGGCCCGCCATAAACCAGGGCTCCCCATAGTTGAGGCTCTACCGCACGGGCCTACAGGAGAGGTAGGCGGGGAGCATCTTCCCTCCCAAGTGCCATTTGAGTATTAGTCCGAGCGTTGAGAGCTGCATAGAAGCTGGAGGTTTTAGGAGTGCGCTCAGGAAAAGATAGCTCTGTCCCCTCTCCTTGTGTGCACAGCCTCCTCTCTGCTTCCTTACCCTGAGCTCCAGTTCAGTATTTGGGATTAGGAACTGGATCCAGGGGCCAGATCCAGGAACTGGAATAAAAACAAGCCATGGGCCAAATGCAGCCCTGGGGCCTGAGTTTTCCCCACACCAAGGCTACATATTACCCACATTATCTCACATTCACGTTGCCATTTCAAGTTTATTCACGGACTCCATGTATCGGGGGTCCCTGTGGGGTCTCCTCAACACACCAGGCCCTTGTGCGACCACACTATCTGCGCTCACCACTGGGTGCAGCCCTGAAGCCAAGGGAGGAGCTTTGTGCTAACGTCCCTTGCAGTAGGCTTGGGTGTCTCTTTTGGGGAGGGCTGCCCAAACAGGCTGGGTTTTATATTCTGCTTAGGCAGCAACACATCTCCCAAAGATATTTGAGTGGCCAAAGGGGGACAAGTCCCGCCCTTTCAGCCAATAAGCTCCACCTCCCAGCAAATAAGCTCCTCCCCCTCACAAACGTACACACGCACATGCCTCCCTCCCATGTGCACAAAGAGGGACAGAAGCTCTTCTGCTTCTCATTCATCTGAGGCTGTTTTTAAATGACCCGCCGCGGTAGGAGCTGTGGGTGGGGGTAGGGCACAGATGGGTGCACACCCATCTCCACCCACCTCCATGCATGGAGCAATCTCCTTTTTTTGCTGATTGCTCTATGGGTGGGGAGGCGTGGGTCACGGGAGCGGGCGCCCACACACCTCCACATTTAAGCCTGACGCTTTCCCATGTGGACACTGGGTGTCCATGCATGGGGGCCTCTCGTTTAAAAATGGCCTTTGTGTCTTGTCATTCTGTCATCTCCCCCATTGGCCTCTCAAGGGCTTTTCCTGAGAGGGGCCTGAGGCTTGAACAGGGGTCTTTCCTGAAAGAGGGACTTTGACCCCCTACAGAAGGGTCAGTGGGTTTCAGCACCCAAAGAGGGACTGTTCCTCCGACACAGGAAGTGTTGAAGGTAGGTACCAATGTAGTCACATTGACTTAGGTCAAGTTATTCTTGACACCCTACTAAACAAGTGGATGATCAGGCCTTAGATGTTTTCTTTGGCATTGGATAAAAGTCTGTCTGCTCAACACGCTCTGCTCATGGTAGATATGCTCCTGACATTCAAAAGGTTCAGTCAGTGAGTTGAGATTACCACTGAATTATCCCAAATCCTTTCTTTTCACCAGGGCAGGGGGTGGTGAAGGTTTGCAGCCCCAAGAGCCACGTGCCAAAATCTTCATATGGGCAAGAGCCGCAAAGAACATGTGAGTGCACACAACCCTGCGTCATGATTGGCTGGTGGATTACTGAGATCCCGAGGAGCAGCTGGGATTCAGCTCCCGAGTCTCAGGGGCCAATGAAGTCAGACACAGGACCATTGAAGCAGCGTGGGCCTAGGACCAGCCTCACCTGGGAGAGCCACGTTTGGGCCCTTTTCAAACGGGTGCCCCTGCCCCACATGGGGGAAGGGGGCGTCCGTAGGAACGTTGAGGGTCACTGCCAGCGGTGGGGGGTGCCTGTGGGAACAATGCTGGTTGCTCTGTGCGTGGAGATGGGTCTCCACCTGCTGCTGGCGCACACTCACTCATCCATCCATCCATCCACCCACTGTGGCCCGTTTTGGACTGCCCAAGAACCACATGTGGCTTCTGAGCCAAGGTTTGGCTACACCTTGACTAGGGGAATAACCCTGGTCATATTTAACCAGATCAAATAGTAGGGGGCGGGGAAATCCAATCCAGCTCTTAGGAATTCCCCAGCAGTTGTTTCAAAATCCCCCTCCAGTAAATTGCCCTTCTAGAACGAAAATAAAAGTCATTCTTTTGGCAGACTGGACATTTGAGATGGGTCTAATTGCTACATTTCTTTAACCTGGATGCATGGGATAGGGAAGAAGGCATAAACACATTAAGAATTGCCTTGTTTGTTAAAAGAGAAACCCAAAACCAAAAAAGCCCAACCAAGCTTGGAATGTTTCTAGAACTGGGATAAAAGTGCCCCTTTTGAAATCAGCAAAATCTCCTTGACAGGGAAACAGGAACTGTGCCGTTCTGCCACTGAGCTTGTGTCCTTGGACCAGTCACTGGGGAACCAGTTCAAGGATCGGAAGGGGGAGGTAAGTGGTAACCAGCCCCATCCTCCCTGGCTTTCAGTGGGAATCAGACACCACCTGCCCGTCTTGCCATTGGTGGAAAGTCTCCCGGGATTTTCACACGGACAGTTAGTCCGGACTAGTTTGTCCATCTGAACGCTGTCAACGGTTCTTAATAGTCTGGACTAATAAAAAAGTACAGTTGTTATAAAACCCCAATTGCTGGGTTTTATAAGAACCGTTCTTAAAGTAGTCCGGACAGATATCTGTCTGAATTACTAGTATTTATTAGGCTGGACTAGTTGACTATCTATCCAGCACTTATTGCCACAGAGTCCAATAGCAAGACCTGACAGACACTCTAGGCATTTTATGCCTCTATGGTTTGTAGGATCGCACGAAGTGACGTTTCTGTCACAGAAAACATTGCGATGGGACGGCCGAAAAGCAGCGCGGGATTGAAATACAGCCACAGAGACGCTAAGAACCGTATTAACTGCGATGTTCTGTTCACATGGCTAGTCTGGACGTCCAGACTAGATTGTCCGTCTAAAAGGTACCACTCTGTTAGCGCGGACTAATAAACACCGGAGTTTCTACAAACTCGTCCGGACTAGTTTCTCCATGTGAAAACACTCTGCCGCTCTGCTTTTCTAAGTCCCCTACCTCACTGGGGGAGCCCACTAGAGCACGCATGGCAATAGGGTTGTGCCACCTGGGGGGAGTTTTTTACCTGACACTCCCATAGGCCAAAATGGAAGTGTCCGGTAACAAATGACTGAAGGTGGCTGCCCTACCTGGCAGCCAATTGCCACTGGCTACTGCAGACCTGCACAAGGGCTTAGTTACCACAGAGTGAGGGGGTTCCGTTGAACCTGGGCCCCGGATTTCGAGGGGGCCCTTTGCAAGCTGCCTGAGCACCGCTAGGAAATTTTCCAACAGGGTTTGGGAGGACAGGGCCAACGCTCTGCCCGGCCGCACCCACTCTGAAAATGTCGCAGGAGTGCTCTGGGCACTCGCAAGGGACCCTGACCAAAAGGAAGTTTTTCAGAGTGGGTGGGAGTGGAGCGCTGGTTTGACCCCCGCCCACTCTTAAAACTTCCTTCCTGATGGAGTCGGGAAGGGGGGCTGCTGGGAGCTGGGGCAGCACCGCTGTTATGGGTAAGCCCTGCCCCCACCCTGGAGACAGACCCCACCCAACCCCTTTGCTGTTAGGGGGACCCACGATTGGAACATGAGTCCAGGCCTGTCACAGTCTTGCTACGCCAGTGGGCCTAAGAGCCTCTTAAGATTGTAAGCTCTCGGGCAGGGAACGTGTCTATCTTATTCTTTGTAAAGCACCAGGTACATCGGTGGTGCTATATAAATGCTTATAATAATAATAATTAATACTTAATACTTAATAATAATTAATAAAATCAGGCAACTGGTTGAACTCCCTCTCCCTGTGTTCCCTTCACCTTGTCCTTTCTCAGTGGTGAGCCCAGTGTGGCAGGAATCTGGCTCTATACTCATGACTGTTCATTATTAGCAGGCACATTGCTGGCACTATATAACTGGAGCTAGGGACCTAAAGACAAATAGAAAGGCCATGAGGGGAGGTGACTGGCAACCCAGATAGCTTGGAACCCTCCCTCCCCTCAACCCCATTGTTCAGTGCAACCACAAAGCCCTGCTGCTCCTTTCCCTTTCCTGTCCCTAATTAGCACCAAACCAAAATCCCCTCAGCGTTTAGCTCTCGGGGAGCATTTTACACCCTCAAGGTCCTTAGCAAACACTGGACATCTTCATGGCGTTATGTTAAACACGGGGGGAAATCAACCCCGCCTTCCTAGCTGTAACATCATCCTGTGGCAGAGCAGTTTGGGCAAACATTTAAGCTGCTCCATGTTTTAGGTTGCGACTAGGGTGGCCAGATATGCAAATTGTAGAGGATACTTATGAGAAATACAGGTTGCAGGGCTGCACTGGCTCCACGGCACCTTCTAAAACAGCCGTGACTCAGTTTCCCCCTCTGGTTTCCCCTTTACAAATGGGGACAGAGAAACAGCGCAAAGAAGCCTGTGTGCGCGCAGAAAATCAGAGGGTGAGAAGTGATCTGGGAACGCAGGAGGTGGAGAGAATCCACGTCGGCAAAGGACCGGAGTGACTTTTCTGGCCTTGGTGGAATTGGGTGGGGATTTGCAAGGGGACAAAGCAGGCCTAGGAAAATGGCCCCAGTGTAAGACACCTAGGAGAGAGATGTTGGAGAGAGGGAGGTAGCAGCAGCTAAGAAAAGACAGGAGTTCAGGGTGCAGTCTTCTGCTATTCAACCAAACAGGAGCGGAGCCAGGAAGGCCCGTGCCCTCAAGTTTGGGGATGGATGTGCTGCTGAGGAAGCATCCAACTGGGGGTGGGGTGGGGACAGCCCCTCTTCCTAGAGTCCTGCTGCGAGCTATCCCGGACACTGCATGGAACTCGAGATTGCAAGGCCATGGGTGGATGAAGAGGGAACTCAGCGAAGCCCAATGCCTGTGACCAGGGGATTCATAAGCCAGCGGCACATTTTACAATGGGGTGATGTGGAGGAATCAAAGTCCATCCCCAACCATGAGGCCCATCATCAGATGATGTGGCTAAGCCCCACCGGACGGTTTCTGTGGTCTACATTGCATAAGGGAGCAATGTGGCCAGCACCAGACTGCTACTACCTTTGATCTTCATCCCCCGCCCAAGGCATCAGGTCCTCATTCACAGATGGGGGGGAACTGGAAGCAGCCATCCAGCATGGCACCAAGCAAGACTTGATCCCACAGCCTTCAGGGAGGTAATCAAGTGCTTTAAACCAATCAGGCCCTGTGCATCCGATGGGGGGAGGGGGACAGAATGGAGCAACCCTGGATTTTCACGGAGGAAGGTTATTCAGAGGGATTGGAGTCTACCCCTCAGTGCTGAGGCCGCTGCTCCAGGCCCCACCAGTCTGGGCGACCAGACCGTCATCAACATTGATCTATAAAGCCCTATACGGCCTTGGCCCCTCTTACCTTAGGGACCGCCTCGCCCTTCGCGCCCCGGAACGACTCCTGCGGTCTGCCGGGGGTGCCCTCCTGGAGGTCCCCCGTGTTAAGCGGGGGGCCACGATGGAGCGGGCATTCTCGGTGGTAGGGCCGCGGCTGTGGAACTCCCTTCCGGAGGAAGCTCGCCTGGCCCCAAGCCTTTTGACATTTCGGCGGAACTGTAAGACCTGGCTGTTTGCCCAGGCCTTTGGGAGGGAGGGGGGGGGTGATTTTTAATCCCCCACCTGTATATTTATTTTTACACCACCCTGTTTTATTGATATGTTTTATAATTGTATTTTAAATGTTTTAAATGGATTTTATTTTGTAAACCGCCCCGAGCTGCTGTGCAGGATGGGGCGGTATAAAAATCTACCAAATAAATAAATAAAATATAAAACAAAGGTGTTCTGCATTTGCTCCCCCCCACAATCTTTCTATAATCTCTGCTGATGTATAAATGGGGGTGGGGGAAAACCTTTTCTCTCAAGAGCTACTTTGAAAATGAGTCCAGGCTCCAAGAGCCGCAGAGACGAGTCCCCTTAGGAAGAGGAGGGTCCAGTTCATGTATCTGTGCCATAGATCTGTCCCCTGTCCTTGTGTGCATGCCAAGGGGCAGCCTTAGAATGCAGGGCCCAGGACAAAGATAAAATGTGGGGGGCCTGGGGGCCCCTCCCCATGACCCCACACCCTCTTAGAGGCACCCTCCATAAGCTCCTATAGATGGTCATGTTGGGGCCCCTACTGGGAGGGAGAGGGGCCACCACACTCTGCTTTGATGAAAATGGGGGCCACTGCACCCGGGCACCCAGACATAAAGAAAAGAGAGGGTCCGCGGGGGTGTGGGGATGTTCATCCCGGGTTGCCCTGTGTTAAGGCCAACCCTGTGCGTGCCATCATCTCTGCTCCCGTCCCCTGAGATCGGGCTTTCAGTGCTTGGGAGCTACGAACTGGATCCAGGGGCCAGATCCAGGAACTGGAAACAGGCCTCATCATAACTAGCCACAGGCTGCATTTGGCCCCTGGGCCTGAGGGTCCCCCTACCTTTGGTATAAATAGACTCCAAACAGGAGACAGATGGGATCCAGCGTAGGATTCCCCAGATCCCATGAGACCATCCAGCTCTATGACCTCAATATTTGTGCCAGTGATTTTATTTAATGAGGGAGACCTTGATTTGGGTCTCCCCTTTCCGACAGCAAAGGGAAAAGCCAGTGCTAGAAAACACTCCGGGGGCAGGGGGGGATTTAGTTTAAAAAAAAACCAACTTCTTAATTTCAAAAATTTCCAAGGATCTTGAAGCCAGTCATCACCATCTCTCTTGCCCCTTGTGGTTAGTGAGTGAGAAGTGCTCTGCATGTTTCGGGGAGGACCCCAAAATGTACAGCTGATGTCACCATTGGAAGGGCTGGGGTCTGCTTGTCCTTGCCCTCAATTCATCCTCTTGCTAGGTTTTGTGAAGGAAGGATCTGAGGAAACTGAGCAGGGGAAAGAGCTTTCACAGGTGGTCCCTGTGTCCCCTGCATTTTCTCCATTGGCGGCAGTGAATACAGGTCCCTAATCTTTGGGTTCTCTGATGTCCTTGTGTTGGGGCTGGACCTACCCCTCCCCCCCCCATGCTACACACACACACACACACACACACACACGGGATATTCCTCTCACAGTATCAACTGGCCCAGGGCCTGGAGCCACCAAGTGCAAAGGGAGAGAGAAAGTGATCAGGAGATTGAGAAATCAAAGCGAATGACCAGAGCACATGACCAGGGGAAGAAAGCTGTGATTATGGCAGCCAAACCGAGAAGTTAAAAACAAAGTTTACTCAGCGTCCCATGAGTCAGGCTGCCCTGGAGTGACTTTTTTAAAAAGAGCAGGAGACGGAGCTGAAGGCAAAGCCGTGGAATCTAATTACTGAGAATCAGGCCTTGGCAGTACCTAGCGTAGCGGGAGCCTCTGACAGGTGGTTTTGCCATGAGCCAGGGAGCTCTGGACCACAGTGATGGGGGAAGCAAAGAAAAGTGAACTGAAACTAAGAAATCCCCAGTGAGTAAAATGTAGCCTTCTTCTCAGAGTGCCAGGTCCCCTAAGGTACCCAGTGCCTTCCACTGCTGTTTACATCCTCACTGGGAAGTCCGTTCTGTTATGTAGCATTTCCTCTTTTAAAAATTCCTGTCAAGCCATAATGGGTGATTTCAGACTAGACGAGGCGGCATTCGCCCCGTCCCAGAATCACCCTTCTGATTCCCCACCAAAATCAGCCCGTCACATTCAACAGACGTGCCGGCTGATCCAGGCAGGGAATCGAGGAGGGGGGGCATGCGGCACAATGTGCGGCCGCACGCCCCCCCCACGCTCCCCCACCGCCCACCCTCTGGGGAGACAGGCGGGTGCCCCGGCCAATGAAGCCGCAGCGCCCGCCCGAATTGACCACGGCCCGGTATCCCTCTGGGGATTCCGGGCCGTGGTTGTCGTCCAGATGAGACGGGCCCCTTCATTGCAGTGGGGAATCACATTCACCACGCAATCGGCGCCGGCCCCGCCGGTTCAGCCCGCTCGCGTGGTGAATGTGATTCCCCACCGCGACTGAGCATGGTAAACATCTGGGGGGGAACTTCCGGTTCCCCAACAGACGTTACGGGACCATTCCCCACCACAGGGTATTGACTGTGGTTGAGCGTGATCTCGTAACGTCTGAAAATACCCGATGTTATATTTTTTTAGGCCAAGATACAGCTTTTTCTTTTCTCTTTTGATAACCAGCGGCAGTGTAAGACCTTTCTTTTTGTTAAGGCATTTGGCAGACAGGGATAGGGAATGGGCGTCTAGGTGGTTGTTTAGGGTATGGGTCTGAGGGGGTGGTTGAGGGAGTTTTTTATGGGGTTTGTGATTGTTTGGGGTGAGGGGAAAGGCTGGGGGTTTGTGTTTTTATGCTGTTTTATGTGTATTCTTTTGATTTGTTTTTGTAAGCCGCCCTGAGCCATCTGGGAAGGGCAGGGTAAAAATCTAAATAAATAAATAAACCATAATAAACCATCACAAAACATTTCAACCCAGCCTCACTTCACTGGGCTAGGAGAGAATCCACACAGCCTCATCTATCAGAGAATCTACACAAGAGAAGACGTCTCTGGAGTGTGGGAAACGGTTCCCTGTCTGAAGGAGGGCTGTGTGCATGGTACAGTTCACTTTGGTGAGGGGGGGGAGAGTAAGCAGCTGGGGAAAATGCTACAATAGGGTTTTGAAGCAAAGACTGGAAAGATAAGTGTTCAAGACATGAAAGGCATGTGGATGTATCATTTCCCCATGTTTTTTATGATTGCTTTTTAATGTATTTATTTTTAAGTGTTTTTTTTTTCCAGACCAGCCTCAATCTAGGCAATGGGTTGTTTTAAATTTGCCTACATGTGCAGAAATTAACATAGGCACATTTTATGCAAATACTATCCCGCCATGCTGTCCAAGAGGCGGTGATGGAAATCTCCTTCTTGCCAATCCTTCCCCTTTGGCAGCTTTGGAACAGTCTAGAGTAAGATTGAGACCTCACCTCTCCCTTGATCCCCAGGCCATACTCACTGACGCCCCCAAAAGGGCACCAGTTCTGCCTACTTGTCTGGATTTCAGGACACTCAAATGCAGTCAAGCAGCGGAGAGTGGTGCAGAGGGCAGGCCCATCTTTACTTCTGTCTCCACCCCATGAGAATCCTGGGGGCCATGCTACTGCCACAGAGGTCATGCAAGGCCAAAATTAAAGAAGGGGTTGTCCCCTGTGACCCAAGCTGGGTGTGGGGAGAGCATATTCTCTCCCTGGTTTTACATCCATGTTTGTGAATCCCAATTCATCATATTCCTAGTTCCATATATCTATCTGATTCATTCTCACTGAACCTCCAGTGCCTTCAGAACAGCAGCAGCAGGGCATATTTTGACCAGAATCATGTTGCTACATGACAACACATGTTGTGAACAGCCCCATGGGCTTCAATGGGCCTACTGTTACATGCACGTGTAAGTTGTTGCAGGATTAAGCCCCATGCAGGCTTCTGCATTCTGTCAGTAGAGCCCATACTGATGAGGGGCATTCCCTTTGCCTCAGTGTATCTGCAGAACATTATGTCTTTCATATATTCGACGTGCTGGTTTTGACCTATAAAGCCCTAAATGGCTTGGGCCCCACAAATCTCAAAGACTGCTTCCTCCCCCATGTCCCAGTGTGGCCCCTTGCCCATATCATAGGCATGTCAAGTCCACACATCAAGGGGATGCATAGAAGTGTGCTCAGTGGCTGCTCCCACAGTTGTGGAACTCCCTCATCCTAGAGGTTCACCAAAACCCGAGTCTGAACATCGCTCAAAGGTGATGTAAGTAACCTTTTTATTTGGCCAAGTGTTTGGTAGGCAGGGATAGGGGTGGGGATGTTAGGTATTTTGAATTGGTTTCATGTCTTTAGACTTAGACTTTAGGTGGGCTAAATGTTTGTATGGGGGGTATTTTAAAATTGTTTTAAATATTTGTGTAGATTTTTATATTTTTAATATATTGTGATAAATTGTTTATTTTATGTTGGAAGCCGCCCCGAGATGCCGTAGGCATAGGGGGCGGCATATAAATGGAATTAAATAAATAAATATATATTTTGTATTTGTTGTAACCTATCCTGGGCCCTAGAGAAAGCGCCGGATATACATGTAAATTAACAAGCAAACAAATCAATTAAATAGGTGTAAACTTTGGTTCTTGATCTACATGTACATTTGTAAGCAGCCATCAAATGCACCTGCCTTTTTGTTTCTCCTCTTTTATGTAAATCCTCTTAGTAACAAAACTTGCCCCTTCACCTGCCCGAAGTGGTGCTATTCCTGCAGAAGATAGGCAATGAAGAATGATTATCTCCATTTCACTGAAGAGGTACAACACTCAAGGGACTTGCCTTAGGTCACAGAGAAAAATCAGTGGCAGAGTGAAGATTGGTGCTCAGGAGTTCCTGGCTCCTAATTCTCTGCTCCCCTAATCCTCCTACCCTCTCGCTCCATTAGATCCTTAAGGAAAACCTCAAAAAATATCCCTGGATCCTTTCCTTGTGGCTGGGGATTTGGGGAGAGATATTTTTGAACATACTAGACTTTCCCCTTGTGGGACGTAAGGAAACACAGGCAATTTTCTAGTGCCACGTTCACACAGACACCTAAATCTGTTTAATAAGTCCTTAACTTGCTTGTACCTCGGGATCGTTCACACCTCAAGCAACTGTATTCAGGAGTCGAAGGCGGAGTATGTGCTCCAGAACAAACGGGAGCAGGTACTCTCCTTCGTTTTCTAAACCAGAGTACCTTGCGATGTGAACCCTTTCAGTGTTTGCCTGGCAAACACAGTATACAAATCGGGGTGGATGCTGGGATGAAATTACGGATTCAAAGCCGTTAGTGGATTCACTGCTGGTGACCGGGGCTTCTCTGCTGTTGGGCGGGCAGGCCTTTTCCTGGCAGCAGAGCTGGCTCCCAACACCACCCAGCAGCAGAGGAGGCCTGGCTGCTGGCAGTGGTCCAGTGGATCCTCACTCCCATACTCCAGACCCAGACCAGCAGCGGTAGGTGCAGGGCCCTGGGGGGTAGGGGTCAAGCTGGACCCTGGAGGTGGGGGTATTACGGACATGGATCCCCACTGGGGCCAATGCAGCCCTGCAACCAGTATTTTTCAGGCTGTCTCGGTTAAAACCGAAACCGAAAGTCCCATCTCTAATTTTGATGCTTCCAGCTTGCTTCTTTCTGGGTTTTAGAACATTTTTGTCAAACACCTTTTTCAAAGTTTTATCAGAACGATCCAAATAAAGAACGTTATTCAACTGTCATTTTTACCATCGGTACAGGGAGAACGTTCTAGCGTGACAGTACAGTGGTGACGACCGTCCCGCTTCTGGGTCCGCTCTCTCTGTGCATCATGATGCAAAGTGGAAGTAGCACCTGCATTTCCCCCCCATTGTCCTTTGCTTGTCACACCCTCTTTTCAGACCTCCGGCAAAATTAAATTTCCACGTGCCACACTGCATACATGCGGCCCTCCAGTCGAATGAAAGAACATTCTCATTTCCAATGTTACCTTTCTTTTTCATCCAACCCGGTGCTTACTCGGTGTCTGACGGCGGCGTGGGACTGGATGAGGGCGAGCCAAATGAAACTGACTCCTGACAAGACGGAGGTGATGCTGGCGAGGAAGGTGGTGGGGTTGGCGTCTCTAATCATTGATGGGGTCCGCCCTCCTCTGGTTCCCCAGGTTTGTAGTCTGGGAGTGCTCCTTGACTCCCAGCTCCACCTGGATGTCCAGGTGTGGCAAGGAGTGCTTTTTGCCAATTACATCTGGTGTGATGGCTTCGGTTGTATGTCTCAGACTCCGGCCTGGCCACTATCATCCACACTTTCATCACCTCAAGACTGGACTATTGTAACACGCTCTACGTTCGGAGACCGCAGCTGGTGGCGGCCTGCCTCTTTATGGGGACGGGTTGCCGGGAGCCTAGTACACCGGTGCTCCGTTCTCTGCACTGGTCTTCCAGGCCCGATTCAAGTTGTTGGTCTTTACCTGTAAAGCCCTAAACAGCCTAGGCCCTACCTATCTGTGGGACCACCTCACTCCTCGAGCTCTGGATCGGCCCCTGTGGTTGGCCGGGGGCACCTTCCTCAAAGTCCCCCGGGTATTCCGGGGGGGCAACGATGAAGAGGGCGTACTCGGTGACTGCACCAAGGCTGTAAAACTCCTTCCCAGTAGAGGCTCGGATGACCCCGGATCTCCCCTCCTTCCGACGGAGGTGTAAGACCTGGCTGTTCGACCAGGCTTTTGGTGAGGGAGATGGATAGGGTGTGGGGGGAGTGGGTTAGGGTGGGCTGTGGGCTTGGGGTTTTACACCCTCCAAATGTTTCAGGATGTTTTATAATATTTTATAATTATTATTGTTACATTTTATTTTTTTTTATGAATTGTAAGCCGCCCCGTTGGCAGGAGGGGCAGGGTATAAAATTGTTAAAATAAATAAATAAATAATCCTTTAGGCAACTGGGGACGGAATACCCTAATAGAACATTGGACTGATTGTGATCATGATGACGATGTCATTCTGACACGTCAGGTAAGAACGAGTTCCGAACAGTATAGTCAGTCTGAGACACTAGGAACTAGGCACGCTTGTCAAAAGCCTGAGGTGACCGGTGTTTGGATCACCCATCAATAAAATCCCATCGGATCAGGCCTCGTGTCTATTTCGGAAGAGGAAAGCCAGAGGCAGCGCCCACCCTCCACCAGTGAGGCAAAGAACGCCACTTTCCCCAAAGTACTGATCGGGAAAGAGGCGCTGAAAGAGGGCAGGGCAAGGCCACGGAACATCGTGATGTCACAATGGTCTACAGGAGGAAGGTTCGGGTCATAAAGGTAGGGAGGGACCTGACCCCAGAAATGATGTATCAAAATGGCGGCCCTATGGGGGCGGGGCCTGGGATGAGAGAAGAAGCCTGATAGGGCAGGGCTGGAATAAGGGGGTATGGGGGCGGGGCGTGGGATGAGAGAAGAAGCCTGATAGGGCAGGGCTGGGATAAGGGGGCGGGGCCCCCACACAATTGGCAGCTATAGTGGTGTGTTGCAGCACCAGGGGCATGACCAAGGGAGAGGGCTGGCAGTGCCTGTGCCCCCCTCCCCCATTCAAGGCCAGTGCTCCCCATTAATTTCTCTCCTCTCTCTGCCTGCTACGGTGCTCCTCCTAGTTGTGCTCCTCCAACAAAGGACTGTGCCCCCCGTCCATCTGAGAGACCCCAGTTATGCCACTGTGCGGCACTGCACTCCCCTCTCCCTCCTGCAAATACCCATCCCTCCTTTTGGGAGCCCTCAACAAAGCACTAGGGGTGATGTGCTGTGGCAGGTCTTTGTGTGTGTGTGTGGGGGGGGGAATGGGACCCTTCCTCAGCCGCAGGGCAGTGCTGCTCCTCCCTCCCAGAGTCCCCCTGTGGCGCCCCTATAACTGGATGGGGCTTCCCAGAAGAGGGAATGGTGGCTTCTGGGAGGGAGGGAGTAGCATGGGATATTTTGCAGGGTCTTTTCCCTGTGAGGTCCTGGGGCAGTCACACTGCTTGCCCCAGCCTAAGGCCAAACTTGGGGGTGTGGGGAGTGGGTTGGGGGAGGGGGAGGTAACCTTAATGCCCATTGTAAAAACAAAAAACAACAACATTACATTTGATGAAAAATCATGAGTTTTTTTTAAAATAGTAAGTGTAAGGCTGTATTCTCGCGAGTCTCACAATTCAAGGCTGTACAAGCCCCCTCATGCTGCAAGCTCCGTGATAAAAATCCATGCCATTTGTCCAAACCCTGTTGTACGTTCATGAGAGCAAGCTCATTTGTTTCCCCAGGACAGAGGCCGGAGAGCCTACAAATACTGCTGCTTGCGTAGCCTCGGCGAAATCAATGGGAGTACTCGCACATGGAAATGATTTCCATCAGGATCGCAGGAATATGCTGTTTGTGCCTTGTGAAATCATTATCTCTTGGCACTCTCCCGCTAAGCCCCCCTAAACACACTCCCATCCCCAGGCTGCTCCAGGATGCCATATTACGGACTGTGAAAAATACATTTTTAGCATTCTCCATTGATTTTGTTTTTTGTTGAAGCCGCCGAGATTAAATAGGAAATCACCTGCTTTGGGGAAAGGTTCTTGGTGCACTGCAAACCGTTAACAGCCAGAAGACCAAGTCTGACACGTTACTTAGCCCACGATTTAATTAACTTGACTAGCTCATGTTTAACGAGTGCTCTGGGTTGCAAAGTGCTAGGTAGCTCCTCTTATTACTCCTGTGATGACGAGGGCTTTCTTTTCAAGCGATGTTTTATTAGAATAACGAAGTCCAGGCTTACAGAGGGACTGTGCGACCAGAAACACGCAGACACCATGGGGCACGGCCATGGCAGGAAAGAAATAAAACAGAAGGAAAAAAAAAAAATCGGAAAAAAAGTAAAATAAAATACTGGCTCCAAAGCTGTAGGGCAGCCACCGAGAATGCCTCTCTGCAGACCCACATTGGGTAAAACCAAAGATGTAGGCAGCTCAGCGGCTTCCCGGCCCGGTCTGGAGCCGAAAGCCATGGCCACCACTCTCCAGGTCAGCGGGCGGGCGGAAAGAAACGTGTCAGCTCCTGGGAGTGCTGCCCCACTGCCTGTATGAGCGGAGGGGCTGCAACAAATATCCATGGGGCCGGTCTCACCCCCACCCCACTCCCAGGGCCCCACCCTCTGCTGTGGCGCACGGCCATGGTGCAGGGATGACTGGGTCGAACAAATGCGCTGGTCCGTATAGGCCTGCATGGGTGGCCCTTGGCCTGGGCTGCACCGTAGAGATTTTCCCAAAGATGCATCCCGGGCCAGCCGCCTATCCATCCCGGGGCAGTAGCGGGCCCACATCCGGCGGCATGGGACCCCACGTGCAGGTGCGTCCTGGGCAAGCGTCTCGTTTGTTTGTACCCATCGTTTGGACCTGATGGTGGAACTTGCAAGATGGCGTCCCTGGCGGAGCTCAAGGTAGGCAGGGCCCAAGTAGCGAAGATGACACCTTATCTTGGACTGTCGAGCTCGACCGAGTTGCTATATCCCTGCCTGAAGAAGGGCTCGGAGAAGCTCAACGGCGCACACAGTCTCACCCACAGAAGGTCTCCCAGTAAAAGAATTTAAACTCAACCACTTACTTTGGGTGCAATCCAAGGGCGTTGGCCGAATTGTGTGGAGCAGGGGGGGGACCCTGACAGCCAGACCTGCAAGCTCTTCTCCAGAGACGCAGACCCTGGGTGACAGGACGAGGGCGCGAGGGAGCGCGCCCGCAGTCTCCTGGCCTCCCCGCTTCTGAGCATCATGACCTTGTGACACTCAGTAAAGGGGTGTGGTCATGTCAGAAAGGGGTGGGGCAAATTGGCTCGCCCACCCCCTCTTCTGTCAGGAGAGCGCTGGTGCTAAAATTTCAAGCACTTACAGACAACCGCCTGAGAGTGGGGGGGTCTCCCTCCCCGCCGCTGAAGAGGGTATTAGCGAACGGGGTCGTGTCGCACTGGTGGTGCTATCTGCTCAGAGGATCCCACGTAGGGGGAAAACAGACGCGCAAACGGCATGACGGCTCCCCGGTCGGGAAATCACAGCAGCGCGGGTCGGGGTGGGGCACAGAACGAATGTGCCCACAGCCAGAGAGCCGTCCTGCTACCCTCATGGCCCGGGCAGGGAGGGGAGCAGAACAAACGTGTGGGCCCCTCCTGTGCCCTCTTCCCAGCACCCCACCATGACAGACAGCCGTAGCGGCCAATGGCGGGCAGCCACGGCGGCCAGTCATGGCAGCCCCCAACCAACCTGGAGCAGGGATGGCGGGGCCACATGGATGTGCTTAGCCCTTGTTGGGCTGCATGAGGGACCTTGGAGCAGGCCGCCATCACGTCTGTTTTTACCCTTAGTTTCAGGACTACCTCTGGGGCTGCCCTTATCAGAGTGGCCCCCATTTTCACCAGGGGAGAGTGTGGGGCTCCCACTCCCTCCTAACAGGACCCCAAACATGGCCACCTCTAGGGCATCGTGGAGGGTTCCTCCAAGGGAGCGAGACCACGGCTGGGGGTGGGGGTGGGGGGGTGGCACCAGAGTCCTGCATTTTATCTCCAACCAGGGCCCCACAAATTCTAAATCCAGTCCTGTCTGCAGCCTTGCCTTTAAAGTCAGAATTCGTGCCATTTTACCGTGAATACAGGCTTCAAAAACCTGTATAACCATGGGGGCTGGGATAAACCAGAAGGACTTGGCAATCTTGCAAGGAAGCTGGTGTGTTACAGTCAAGAACCCCTGCTTACTATGTTTTCCCTAATGGGGAAAACACGGCGAAGGCAGGTCCCTGGTTACAGTCCATGCTGGGGTTGCAGCAGCTCCCGAAACAGGATTAAGTGATTGGAGGAATGCAACCTATGAGTCGTGGTAGTGATGCCTCACAGCACGCTCTCTTAAGTATTAGTGTAAATCTTTGGAGATCGAGCTTTTCTGGCCCTATAAAGACCTCTGAGCATGGGGGGTGTTTCAGTCTACCACTATGAGAAACCCCAGTGGAAATCCACGCACACCCCAGTGGAAATCCATGCACACCTCCCAGTGGTGAAGCTAAGGGCGCAGGTAACTCTTGGGAGAATCGCGTCCTTACAACAGGCAGCTTTAAAATGACTGGCCCCATCCCTGTTGATGGTTAAGCAAAGTTCAGAACTAGATTACTGATAGCAGTCTCAAGAGCAGTCCCTTGCCCTGTTGACATCAGTGGGGATTTGGGCCCCAAATATCAAATTTTTAACTTTAAATCTATTCTGTATTCTTATTATTGCTGCAAATCTGGCAGGCAGGTATATCAATAGGCCTGATTCCCCTATACCAGAGCCGGGATGGGGCCTCCTGGAGGCGATTTGGAAAATGAGTACAAGTTCTGAAGGCTGCACAGAAGTTGGGGATGTGGGGTGCAGGAAGAGGAGGATCCCAATCATGGATCTGCCGCCCCCTATCCTTGTGTACACGCCCTCATCCCTGCTGCCTTCTCCTGAGCTCAGTCTCTCAGTGCTTGGGGGTAGGAGCCGGAAAGGGAGCCAAATAAAGTTTAGCTGCAGGCATTTGGCCCCCTGGGCCTGAGGTTCCTTACTCCTGCAGCGCCCTATAATCTCTTACAGCTGCTTCTGCAGGAGAAATGGGTCAAAAAGGCAGCAGATTTCTCTGACCCAAGGGAATACCCCTAAGGAAGGGTTTCTCCAGCTGGTATAACCAGTTTTCTGACACACCCCCTCACAGTCCCTGATAGGTAGGAGGGCACATCCTGGGAGCATGGCCAGAGAGGAGGAAGTGCAGCAGGGGGGGTGAAACTGAAAATTTTTGTGCCCAAGATCCTGGCCACAATTCTTGGCTAGGAAGTGTAAGGGCCTGATCCTGTAAACATTTGCCTGTTGAGGACGTGATCCTCCAGTGGGATAGCCAACTCTGGTGTATTGGGGATGCATTTCCCACAAATTCTACTCCCCCCCCCCCCAGCAGTTTCAGGATCAAGGGGGCAGGGCTTATGGGGTGGAAAGGGGATCCAGCATCCCTCACAAATTTTAGCCCAAAGTGATTATGCCACAGCCCACTAGCAATTAGCATGTGTGTGAGTCCCACTGAAATGAATGGACTTGCGTCTGCATTAACAGCTAGTAGGGGGTGGAGGATCATGCCAGAAGTGGCATGTGGTCCCAGTAAAATCAATGGGGCAACTGCAGACACCTTATTCCGGCCATGCCTAGAGTTCCCTGCGACGCTGAAATGCACGGTGCTACTGTTACAGCAGAAGCCCCTTAGCCAGTCTCCAAGGAAGTGGGTTCTCCTGTACTCCTAGTAGTTCAGGATCATGCCCTCCTTCCGCTGCATTCTGCCAGCACGCTTGCACCCTGAAGGTTATTTGAAGGGGACTCCTTTGGGGGGGGACACCACCCTCGGCTGTACTGCGCCCTGTCTGGGGCACCGTGCGGGCCATTCCCTACTAAACTCATGTGATGTTCCATGCCTGCAGGACCACCGCAAGGCTCTGCCAAGAAGCTCTGTGCCCAGCCAAGGAGATCAGAAATACAGCAGGAGGGGGGTTGGGGGTTCCCATTCCAAAGCATGCCTGTTTGGTTAGGCATCAGCCCTGCATTTGCTCTGGGCATCCTATTGCAAAGGCCTAGAGCAGACAGAGAGAGCTGCACCCAACAGACAAGCACCGAGCAAACCTCCCCCACCCACATCCTCCTCCTCCTCCTCCTCCCTCTCGCTTTAAAAAAAAAAATAAAAAAATTTGCTGCAATGTGCAAAGAGCGCTCGTGAGTGAGTGAGAGAGGCCGGGCCAATCAGAAGGGCTCGTTCCGAAAGTTGCCTTTTATGGCTAGGGCGCCGCCGCTCGGCTCCCATAAAACCCGGATCGCGAGGCGGCCGGGAGCAGCCGTTACCAATCTCTTGCTCGCACCAGGCTCACTCCCCTGCTCCAGCCGCCTCCTTCCAAGGGGTTTTTTTATTATTAAAAAAAGGACAAACTCTTCCCAAAGGTAAGTGATGGGGGGAGAAGCCGGCAGCTTTGCCTGCTGCTGATCCCTTCTCTTTAAGTGCTTTCTAGGGGGGGGAGATGACTTGGCTCCTTTCTTCTTCCCGTAGGATGGGGGAGAAAAAGCTGCATGATCTTGTTAGATGCGTTGGCTTGTTAAGAGAGTTGAGGAACAATCCGATTATTGGCTCTTCATCCCTAAACCGCCCCACTTCTATTTAATTATTTTTTTTTTGCATTTAAAAAACTTGCAAGGGTGGATTCTTACAATTGCTAATAGCGGGATTAGCGGCCCCCTTTTCCAAGCCGGGGGTGTGTCTTGTATTGTCGAAGCCTCTGAAACGAGGCACTTTAGTGAAAGCTGGTGTGTGTGATCGCTTGCAGCTTTCTGGAGCGCAGGGTGGATTCTGCGATCAGCTGCCGTGGGTTCTGTTCCCCTCTCGTGCCTGCAGGGTGTTTGTCTGCTTCAAATAAAAACCGACTTGGGTTTTGGACTAATTAGCAGCGGAAAGGGTGTTAATGAATGGGGGGGCGATCCCGATGCAGAACAGGTTCTGTAAGGCTACAAGCGGCTCTTGATTCTCCCAGTTCTGGCTCCGCTTCGCTTTGCTGTGTGTAAAGAGGCTTGATGATTGGGAGTCGGGAAACCGTGGAGGATGCAGGGCTAATACTCTGGCGCTGAAAGCAAGTCTCTCTTTGGGGAAGGGGGGCTGAGGCTGATTCAGAAAGGGGGGGGGGACAGGGAGTGCACTTCGCTTGCAAGAAATCTGGGGTGGGGTGGTCATTTGGGGTGGGGGGTTAAGGGCGTGACTCCAGAGCGTCTGTTTCCGGTGGAAGAAGCCGGCCGCTCTATTGTATGGGGCTCAGCACATGCTTGCGGAGGGAGGGGCCCTTATGCGCAAGGCAGGAGAGAGGGAGGGGGGGGAGGCTCATGAATGAGTCTGACTGAGGGGCGGCCCCTCCCACTGCCAAGGGGGTCTTTGTCTCCTGAAAGCACGCTGCATCCCTCTGCAGGAGGGAGGGAGGGGGAGGCTGCTCCCTCCTCTAGGGCAGTAGCTGAGCACTAAGGGGAGTTTCTAGTGTTCCCCAAATTTGGGTGGGTACAAAATCTCTTTGATTGTTGGGGAAAGGGGGGGGGGGATCCTCTGCAATCTGGAAAAGGGTGGGGTCCCTGCAGACCAGAGAGGCGAGGCTGAAGAGGCTCCATTCGCTGATAATGGGGGTCCCTCCTAGCTTGGCTTCTCTACACTGCTAAGAACTAATAAATGAGTTTTGCTGGGAGGGGCTGGGGGCACTACATTTCCCAGCATGCTGCCCTTGCATGGCTGGTAGGGAGATGGGTGAGGGTAGCTGCATGTGCTTTGGAAACTGACTAAGCAACTAGCCAACCCAGCTCCCTGGGCTACGAAAACTGGCCCTTGCCCCTCTGCCCTTTCAGAGGGTGGCGATTGCATAATAGTCTTAATCCCCTGTGTGGGGCTTTTGCCACTCAACCTCCTGACTGCCCAGGGTTGGCTTCTCTGCTGGGGGAAAGGAGAGAGTGCCCCTCTTCTCCAATCGGCCAGCTTCCTGGGATGCTGCAGGGGCCGCTCTTTTAGTGGCCCATTTATGAAAAAAGGGTGCATCAAAATTGTGCTTGCATGACCAGCCTATCCAGCTAAGCAGGGTGGGACCCTGGGTAACAAGCTGCTTCTCCTCCCAAGCAGGGTGTTGGTAACTTCCCCTTTCAAACTATTTCTGGTTGTCAAGCCTCCATGATCCTATTAAACCGGTGCTCCAGACAAGCGAGCAGAAACACCCTCTTCCATTAAGGAGTGGCTTCCAGACATAGGCTCATTTTAAAAAGAGGGGGGCAGGGGGGGGAGGCGTGGCCTGTCTCTAATCAAATCCTCTGACAGGCTTGGCTCCACGCCGCACCACTGGCTTCTCTGCAAGCCTGGCTCTAACCATTGCCTTTTATGGTAATGTGAGACTAGAGCAAGGGACTTCCTTTGTCCCAAATCTGTGCAGAGGCAAACTCTGCAAACCACGGCACCCTCTAGTGGCTGATGGGGAGAAGTCCAAGTGATCTCACACAGGAAGTGGTGAGAAAGGAAGTGGGTGGAGAAAACCGGTTTTGCCATCCCAGTGGCTAAATTGTAACAGATGCTTCTCTGATGGGGATGTTCTCCCTAAAGATCCCCTTGGGTACCTCTTTATTATAGCACTTTTATTCTGGAATCCTGCAGCATGCGATGGGGATGAGCAGTGACCCATCTCCTGGCTAGGACCGAGTTTTCTCACCAAGCCTTTCCTTTTTGCTCTGCAGCTCGCCATGGATGATGATATTGCTGCGCTCGTTGTGGACAATGGCTCCGGTATGTGCAAGGCTGGTTTCGCCGGGGATGATGCCCCTCGTGCAGTCTTTACATCCATTGTCGGTCGCCCCAGACATCAGGTAAGTAGCTGGTAGAGCCTCCGCTAACGTGCTGTCTCTCCCAGATACCCTCCCTGGAAGCTGTGGTTTGGAAACGCAGTCACGATAGCGGGATGTTTCCAAAGGGTGGAGTCATGCCATCCCCAGCTGGGGGGGTGGGGTCACAGTGCAATTGACAATGGACTGCTGTCTGGGATTGACCTTCTCAAAAAGAGGGTTCCTACCAGCAAAAGCTCTTTGGGACAGGCTAGCTTGGAGGTGGCATTTCTAAACCTGCCAAGGGCTTTTGGCCCTTTAACATCTGTCTTGGTAAACAGTAAAACATTGTTTATGTAGTAGTAGTAATTAGCTGATTGTACACATTTATATAGCACCAGCAATGTACCTGGTGCTGGACAATTGATTGTCCCAACCCCAAGGGGTTTACAATGTGTTAGACAAGGGAGAGGTGAACATGGGGAGATAAGGATACACTATCCAGTTGAGAGACTGCAAGGAGGGTAGCAATGGAAACTCAAGTGTCTTAGCAGAATATTCCAACAGCAGGCTAACTGTGTCCAGCTAGTGATCTGGCATCAAATGGGGTGGCACAGAGTACTGACTTAATGACTTCTGACTTCTCTCTGCAGGGTGTGATGGTTGGTATGGGCCAGAAAGACAGCTACGTTGGTGATGAGGCCCAGAGTAAGAGAGGTATCCTGACCCTAAAATACCCCATTGAACACGGTATTGTCACCAACTGGGATGACATGGAGAAGATCTGGCATCACACCTTCTACAATGAGCTGAGAGTTGCCCCAGAGGAGCATCCTGTGCTGCTTACAGAGGCCCCCCTGAACCCCAAAGCCAACAGAGAAAAGATGACACAGGTGTGTGGCAGGACCTTGAATCACCTTGAACTCAAAGCTTCACTCTAGTCTAGGGGAAGCATCTTGTTGGCTTTCCATCTCATCTTATCTTTTTGTCTTCTCCTTTTGCCATTCTTTACAGGGTTTTCCTTTCCTGACCTGAGCCTTCTCTTTGCTGGATCTTGACAAGGTTTATTCTTCCTAAACTGGCTTTTATACTGGTTGCCCATCTAACTGCTGTTTCTGTCTGGACACTAACCTTTCACTTGCCTTGAGTGACTTCTCTAATATGGCTTTTCTAGTCCTTTACTGGTCCCCCCCCCCCCCTTCTTACAAAACAATTGTGGGTGGGGGGAGGACTGCTGTGTTGCTGCTGAGGATGTGCGTTCACACCAAGAACGTGGACATCGGGTGAAGTTGAGTTAGTGGGTTTGCTGTGGTTACCCTAGAACTGACTGGCATGGTCTTGGCATTGGGAGGGGGCTCTGAAATGTCTTAATTGGTCTCTGGCATAATGACACCTGCATGATTTGATTTGCAAGCTCCGTGTGAACCTCTTAATAAATCATCTTTTGTTTTGGTTTTTTAAGATCATGTTTGAGACCTTCAACACCCCAGCCATGTACGTTGCCATCCAGGCTGTGCTGTCCCTGTATGCCTCTGGTCGTACCACTGGTATTGTGATGGACTCGGGTGATGGTGTCACCCACACTGTGCCCATCTACGAAGGCTACGCCTTGCCCCATGCCATCCTCCGTCTGGATCTGGCTGGCCGTGATCTGACCGACTACCTCATGAAGATCCTCACGGAGAGAGGCTACAGCTTCACCACCACAGCTGAAAGAGAAATCGTGCGTGACATCAAGGAGAAGCTGTGCTACGTTGCCCTGGATTTCGAGCAGGAGATGGCTACAGCGGCTTCCAGCTCATCCTTGGAAAAGAGCTACGAACTCCCTGATGGTCAGGTCATCACCATTGGCAATGAGAGGTTCAGGTGCCCAGAAGCTCTCTTCCAGCCATCTTTCCTAGGTAAGTGAAGTGCTCATTCCCGAGAGACCTTTTTGGCCTGCAGACACGGACACGAAAACTGCCCTTGTTGGAGATGCATTGGCTTCCCTTACAATCGTTATGGTGTGAATGTGAGCCATTCTAGCTATGGCATCTGTAAGATCTTGACTAATTCTGTTACTGGTTCCTTCTGGCAGGTATGGAATCCTGTGGCATCCATGAAACCACCTTCAACTCCATCATGAAGTGTGATGTGGACATCCGTAAGGACCTGTATGCCAACACCGTGCTGTCTGGTGGTACCACTATGTACCCAGGCATCGCTGACAGAATGCAGAAGGAGATCACAGCCCTGGCACCTAGCACAATGAAAATTAAGGTAGGTTTGAACATGACGAACTGCTAGGACTCTGGACGCTGAATTGAATGACACGAGGCTATGGCAATTTAACCATGTTGTAGCTCCTGTCTCAAGGGAGGTGCGATTATGGAGGTACCACCATGTGATTAAGCCTTTTGGGCTAGAACACTTGACATGATGATCTGAACGTACTAATCTGTAAATGCTTGAAGGAGAGGGTGGGCAAAGTTCCCAAGCCACAAAGCTGTAGTTATTCACCTCTCTTGCTTCCTGATTGGGGGCTTGAGCCAGTGTGCTCTAGTTCTAGCTACTGAGATTTGGGGGCAGTGAAGGGAGAAGTGTGGGGCCTTAGCCAAGAGCCATACTTGAACGGCCAAGGGCCAAACATGTCTGTCACGAGCCACAGTTTGGCCACCCCTTTTGGCATGTTCTGACCAGCACGGTGCCTGGCTTCAGCTCCCAAAGCCTAGGGAAGTGTTGGATTGCTTCCTCGCGGTCTAACGATCTCTTGCTTCCCCCTTTCCTCCCCACAGATCATTGCCCCACCGGAGCGTAAATACTCTGTCTGGATTGGTGGCTCCATTCTGGCCTCCTTGTCTACCTTCCAGCAGATGTGGATCAGCAAGCAGGAATACGATGAGTCTGGACCTTCCATTGTCCACCGCAAATGCTTCTAAACTGGACTGTTACCACATGTCACACCCTTTTTTTGACAAAAACCCATAACTGCGCATATAAAATGAGATTTGGCATGGCTTTATTGTTTTTTTTGGCGCTTGACTCAGGATTTAAAAACTGGAACGGTGAAGATGATAGCAACAGTCTTTAAAAACAACAAAAATAATAATAAAGTGTTTGGAGCGAATGGTCCCCAAAGTTCTACAATGCGTCGGAGGACTCTGATTGTACATTATTTCTTTTTTTAAATAGTCATTCCAAATATTGTATAATGCATTGTTACAGGAAGTTTAAACTTGCCTCTGTGAAGGCTACAGCCCAGCTCAAAAAGGAACCAATTTCTATTGGTGTTTTAGAAGTATTGCTTGTATGTAAATGATGTAATCCAACAAGTGTCTTTTTTTGTATCTTCCGCCTTAAAAGAAAACACACTTGGTCCTTCTCGATCTTTGTCAAGCAAAAAAAATGGGCTGTGGATTTTTTTTTTCTCTTCTCCCTCCCCCCTCGCCAATTCTAGATGTGAAGGCTCTTACAGTGCCCTCCCTGCAGGGGAGTCTCAAGCAAAGTGATGCCAGTATGTAGGCAAGGGAGGGGCTAACTGTACACTGACTCTTAAGACCAGTTCAAATAAAAGTGCACACAATAGAAGTCCTTGACTGGTGTTTGACTCTGACTTTTTTTTTATGGGCAGAGGGGGAGGAAGGGGAGTGAGTTCAAGATTCTGCACACCACCTACCAGGCTTGGGAGAAGTCTCCTTTGTAAAGTGACCTACAGAGTCATGGTTGTACTGCAGGTTGTATACCAAATGGGTTTCGGTTCCAAGTTGTTGCAGGATACCATGGCTTAGACTTCATCACAAACACAGCAACTGGATCCTTGGCAGCAGCAGAGAACTAACCTAGCACACAGGCTGTCTGACACAGGCTAAATCTACCTTGCAGTTCCATTCAACCCCACAGCTTTAACATCCATTATTTCCAGACTGATGAGGTGTAAGAATAGCTCTGTGCATGTTGACTTGCATTTTGATTTTCTTCAGAGTTCTCACTTGGGAAGCATTGGCTTGCCTCATCTTCATTTTGTTGCTGGAATCAGCTGTGCACTGAAGCAAGGGCTTGGGGTAGTTTTCTTTCCCTTGACTATGCTCCTAGCAAACCTGTGGCACTAAAGTGCCCTATAAAAGTTAGGGTTGCTCTTAGATGTGCCCATGTGTTTAAGGTGCATCTAGACTGAAGCAGGATCAGTCTTCTATAGATGGCTAAAGGTTCATTGGCTTGGGATGAGGGAGCAGGGCTCTGGGAGTGATGACAACTGAACATATTGAGTTGGGGGAGGAGAGAGGATCACATGGAATGAGAACCAGCGAGGCTGGTATGGGGGTTTTCAATGCGAAGCCTGTGCCCCTCTGGCTACACCAGGCCTATTGCGTGTCTGTGGCCCCCAGAGGATCACGGCCCCATGAGTTTTGGAGAGCTGATACTAATGGTCCTGCAAAGGAGATTCCCTGCCGAGTGCTCCCATTCAGCATGGGGACTGGCAGCTGAGGCAGGGGAAAGAGCTAGGCGTGACAGCAGCAGCTCTCCAACAAATATCCAAGCCAAATCCAGCCACCAGCTTGGATCCCTTTAAATCAGGGATGGGGAACCTTGAGCCTGGGGCCAAATGCAGCCTAGGCCAAGTTTTTATGTGGCCCCCTTTCCACTTCCTACCCCCAACTGCTGAGAAACTGAGCTTGGGAAGGGAGCAGAGATTATTGCTATTTCATTTATTTTTCCAACGCCCTTCCGGCAGCTCAGGGCAGCAAACAATATCAAAATACAACAAATCCGTTAGCTGAAAGCAAATCAACACTACAGCTGCTGCCACCTCAATTAAAAACTCAATATTGTGAAGGAAAAAAACAACCCTCCCTTCCCCCCCCCACTGACCTTTCCCCCCCCCCCCCCAATGCCTGGCAGAAGAGCCAAGTTTTACACTGGCATCGGAAAATGAGATCTGGGCTGAGACGAAGCCCCACGGGGAGCGAGTTCCACAGCACCGGCGTGGCCGCTGAGACCACCCACCTGTCGGTCACCACCCATCTATAGGGGAACCTCCAGGAGCTGCTCTGGAGCCCAGGGAATGAGGCGGACCTTCAGGTAACCAGGGCCCAGACCATTTAGGGCTTTAGAAGTAAAAACCAGCCCCTTGAATCGGGCCCGCAAGGCAATAAGCAGCCAGTGCAGATCCCAGAGCACCGGTGTAATGTGTTCGCGGCAGCCTGGCCCAGTCAGCAGACAGGTCGCCGCATTCTGCACCAGCTGCAGCTTCCGAACCATCACCATGGGCAGCCCCACGTAGAGCGCGTTACAGCAGTCCGGCCACGAGGTGACAAATGCATGAATGACGCTGGCGAGATCGGAGCCGGAGACATGAGCGAAGCCGTCTCACCAGATTTAACCGGCGGAAGGCACCCCTGCCCACAGCCAACACCGGGAGAGCCAGGAGCACCCCCAGGCTACAAACCTGAGATGCCAATGCAGGACGGACCCCGTCAATAATACGGGACCCTCCCTCGCCCAGATCCCTGACTCTGCCAACGAGCATCGGGATTCACTTCAATCAGCTAGACCTCATCCAATCGCCAACCACAGTCAGACACCGGGAAAGCACCAAGACTGCAGGGCCTGCTGAAACGGAGAGGTACAGCTGTGTGTTGTCAACATATTCATCATAACGTACTGCCCCCCCAATCTGCGTACAACCTCCCGCAGCGGCTGCATATGCATGTTGAACAAGAGGAGGAACAGACAAGAACCCTGTGGGACTCCACAGGGGAGACCCCTGCGGGAAGATGAACAATCCCCCAGGACCACCCGCCGAGATCTATCCGCTGGCTCTAGGAAGGAACGGAACCATTGTGAAACGGTCCTGTCCAACCCAGCAAGGCCCCGCAGGCCGGCCACCAGCACATTATTATTATTATTATTATTAACAAACTATATAGCGCCAGCAGTGTACCTAGCACTTTACAAAGTAATAAAACAGACACGGTCCCTGCCCCTAGGGCTTACAATCTGAGAGACAGGAGCTGGGGGAGAGACTTAGGAAGGGGAACAGAGGGAGAGACAAGGGGTCTAACATTCATGAAGATGCGAGGTCTCAAGTGCACGTACTTGGCTTGGTTACGATGAGAATGACAGCAGGCAGGTCCATGTTGCAAGGATAAGGGTAAACCGATCGTAGGTATAGGAATAGTGGCTCAGCAGGATAAAGAGTCAGACAGAGCAGAGCGAAAGAGGTGAGTTTTAAGGAGAGATTTGAAGGTATGAAGGGAGGGGGCAAGGCGGATGTGGACAGGGAGGGAGTTCCAGGCATGGGGGGCAGCAAGTGAGAAGGGACGAAGGCGCTTAGGGGAGCAGGGAAGGCGTGGAAGGGTGAGAGAAGGGACAGAGGAGGAGCGAAGTGCACGGGCTGGAGTACGGAGGGCGATAAGTGCAGAGAGGTAGGGGGGAGCGAGGTTGTGAAGAGCTTTATAGGTGAAGACACATCATGGTTCACCGTGTCAAAAGCCGACGACAGGTCAAGCAGACCCAGCAGGGTCAAACGTCCCTTATCTAGCTCTACTCGCAGATCATCCACCAAGGCCGCAAGTGCAGTCTCAGTGCCATAACCTGGCCGGAAGCCTGACCGCGAGGGATCCAGAAAACGGATGCGGGGCCAGATGAGGGTATGCACACAAGGAGAGAGGACAGATCCATGGCACGGATCCATGATGATCTGGACCCTTCTTTGCTTGAATACACTCCCTAAGCACCCCCAACTTCTCTCCAGCCCTTTAGAGCTTGTACCAATTTTCAAAGTGGCCCCTGGGATGGAAAAGGCTCCCCACTCCTGCTTTAAACTCTACTCGATGGGCCAGATTCTGCCGAGCAGTCGTTCCATTCTGTTCCGATAATATCCATTCGCTCTATCCCATGTGCTTGCTCATTCGTTCCTTTCGGGGTTTGTTCACTTGGTTTTCTCTTGTTCCTCTCTTCGCCGTGTTCTCCAGTTACGTATTTGATGGTTCTTTTTGACCGTACGTGCGTTCCTGAGGGGTCCATTTGTCATGGACGTTTTGTGGTTGCAAACTTGCCATAAAAGGTGTGGGCATGGAAAGGTCTTGGGGGCTAACTGTTTGGTGGCTCCTTTGGAGCCAGATCTGGCTGCAGCAGGGAATCCCCAGAAGCTTTGGGGGCCAGCAGCTCCCCAGGGTCGGGGCAGCTGCAGTAGCTCCTCCTCCTCCTCAGGGCCAGTTCCTGCTGCAGTAGCTGCTCCTCAAGAGCTTCGGGGGGGGGGGGGGGGCAGTTTTCCAGTTGTGGCAAAGGCTTGGAGCCTCCAAAACATATCTGGCTGCAATAGGGGCACCTGGACGCTGGCTCGGGTGGCAGCAATAACATCTTCTTGAGACTCCCGGAGGCTTCAGGGGTGGTGTCAGGCCTGGCTTTACCACAGGGCGCTCTGTGGCTGGCAACTATCCTGCGTCTTGCTATTTTCAGTACTTCTGGGGGTTCCATAATGGCCCCTGTTGTCATCAGGGGGGCCGGGTGCAGGGTCCCACACTCTGCCATCTGGACCCCAAACACGACCGCCTCTAGGGCCCTGCAGGCCACAGGGGAAGGGTGGAGACCCCGGGCCCCTCATTTTTATCTTCCCCCTGGGCCCTGCCGATTGTAAGGCCGCGTCTGGGCAGTGTTCCTGGAAGTCGGTCCCTGCTGCATTCAGCAGCGGTATTTCCAGGGATGAGGGGTGGAAGGAAGGAGGTTGCCGAGTAGGTTTATAAGAGTGTGAGGCCGCTAGCTGCTTGAGGATCACATTCAATGAATCCATTTAAATTTGGGAGGTTCAAATTTGTGTGAGGAGCCTGTCGGCTGCTATTTTATATGCGCCCATTTTATTGATATACACGAGATGTTGTATTTTAAATGATTTTATTGTTATATTTTAGGTTGTACGCCACCCTGGGCTGCCAATGTGCAGGAGGGTGCGGGTTATAAATTTTTCGTAAATAAATAAATAAATAAATAAATAAAAAACCCTTCCTGGGTTAGAGAGCAGGATGGGTCTGTGGGCCAGCGCTGGGCCCAAACATTTGATTTTGGCCCACCCAATGATTTCGGTTGAGCACCGATGGATGAATGGATTGCGTGACGCTTCTCTTGTATCCATTCCCAACGGACGCTAGTGGCCTTGTCAAGATCGGAGCCCCCCCACCCCCTGCTAGCCCACAGAGTGTCCCAGCCAAACAAGCAAGGGAGACCAAGTGTGGGAGGGAGGCCATAGGGGCACCGAGATGAAGTGATTCGCTGCAGCTCCTGCAGCCAATAGCTGTTGGATGCCAGCCCGGTGCATCCAGCCTTGGATGCTTTTCAACGAGCAAGGCTGGGGGGGGCGGGGGACGAGGGGCGAATCCGTGACCACTGAGTGGTATGGCCGCGGAGCAGCCACTCCGGTGGAGCGCGTGGGGAGGGATTCTAATGGACGACTCCCAGCGTGGCTGTTGCGGCAGCTGCCTCGCGCTCCCCCTGCCGTCGGGAGGGGGACGCGTGCCAGGCTGGCCTTTGAAATTGACACGTTCCGGAGATGAGCCCTGAGGGAACTGGGCTCCTCCGCACTCGCTTCTTTCCTGTGACTTGCAAAGGCCGTATCCCCCGCCCACAGCTCCTATGAACGAGGGACTGGCCTGCTGCCGTGGGTGGCCACCCCAGCTCTTAGGGCCGGCGGATGTGTGGGCATGCGTTGCCACACACTCCTTTTGGCTTGCCCTGCATGGGGCCCTCCGGATTTCTCAGCACCCAACCCCCCCTGCACCACCTTCAGACAGGCGGTCGGATGAGTGGCTCCTGGGTGGCCACGTGGGGTGGCATCTCGTTTAAACCGCACCCTTGAACTGTGCTGCCGTCGCTCAGAACGTATAATGACCGTGGACTTTTTCTGGCAAACGGCAAACTTTTCCTGTTTGCAAGGACACTTTGAAAATCAGTACAAGCTCTCTGGGCTGCGTAAGGGGTGTGCTCAGGAGGAAGGATCAGATCACGGATCTAAAGTCAAAGGTGGGCAACCTTGGGGTGAGGGGCTAATTGCAACCCATGCGTAGTTTTCATTTGGCCCCTTTCTAGTTCCTGGATCTGACCCCTGGACCCAGGGGCTGATCCAGGACACGAGGGACGAGGCGATCCCGCAGGTACGCAGGGCCCAGGCCGTATAGGGCTTTAAAGGTAATAACTAACACCTTGAATCGGGCCAGAAGACTATAGGCTGCCAGTGCAGAGAACAAAGCACCGGTATAATGTGCTCCCTGCAGCCTGTCCCGGTCAGGAGACGGACCGCCGCATTCTACACCGGCTGCGGTCTCTGGGCCGTTCCCCCCACGCAGAGCGCGTTGCAGGAGTCCAATCTTGAGGTGATAAATGCACGGACGATGGTGGCAAGATCGGAGCCAGAGATATACAGCCGAAGATGTCGGGGCCAGATGTAATTTAGCAAATGGGCTCTTCACCACAGCCGCCACCCGAGCATCCAGGCGGAGCTGCGAATTGAGGAGCACTCCAAGACTCTGAACCTGAGGGATGCACCCTCTCAGTGATGGAGGCCTCCACTCCCTCGCCCTTCCCCACCAGCGTCACCTCCGTCTTGTCGGGATTCAGCTTCAGACGGCCCGTCCTCATCCGGTCCCCCCACCGCAGCCAGCCACCGGGGGAAACACGGAGACAAGAAGTGTCCCTTAAGATGTTGCATAGGTGGCAACCCTACCTGGGAGTGGAAAGGTTCCCCCCTCCCTGATTGACACCGTGGAGCCATCCCTTATCCTTGAGTGCAGGCCCTCAGCTCCACTCCCCTGAGCTCACTCAGTGCTTGAGGGTAGGGGGGGAATGGATCCATGGGCCAGTTCTGGGAACTGGAAAGGGGACCAAAAAAAAAACCCAACAAAAAACCAGCAGCCACTGGTCAGATTTGACGCTAGGCCGGAGATTGATAGAGAAAGCCAAAAATCACATTGTGAGCAGACTCCGTTCATGGCTGGAGGTTCCCCAACCCCCAGTATCAAGCATCCCCGGGCTGCGGGCCCACTTGGCCTGCTTCCATGAACGGAGCCTGCTCACAATGTGATTCTTGGCTTTCCCTATCAATCTCCTAGGAAACATTAGGTCTGCTGTAATCTTACTAAGCTACCCACGCATGCCTTTGGATATTCGTAGACGCTCTCAATTCTGAATCACTTGTTTGCTGGGGGGGCGGGGCGGGGGGACTGGGCACTGTGTCCTCAGCCTCTCCCCCCCAACCCCCCGCTTCCTTTTGAGGCAGAGTGTGGCCGCCGGGCAGGGGTTCTAGACCAGAAGAGTCCAAGTCCTGTTTTGATTCCCGACTGAAGCACGAGGAGTTGCTGGGGGCGATGAACGCTGCAACACAAACAAAATGAAGAGGCAGAAAGGGCAAAGGGAGGAGCAGAAGATCTAATGCCAGGAATGCCAAGATCTTGTCTGGAGAAGGGAAGAGACGGTCCGTTTACCTGCCAGTCCACTTACACACACACACACACACACAGGCAGAATTTGACTCTGTGTGAATGATGCAGTGTCCAATGGCAACCGTCTTTTCCAACCTCCAATGCCTTGTCGGAGAATAACGCCACATGTGACAGCTGGCCTGGGATGTGGCAGCCCCAGGCGGACAGGGCACGCTCCCGACGCAGCCTTGACCAGATATGCTCACAGCCAGGCTGACGGCAGCACAGCCCAGGGGCGGAGAGAACGGGGAATGTGCAGCTGTCCGTCCCTGCCCTCCTGCTATACCCAGCGCCCCACCCCCACCATGACAGGCAGCCATGGTGGCCAATGAGAGCCACGGCAGAGACGGCCCGGGCTGGTAGACTGGCCCAGAGCCAGATGTGCAGGCTCCAGGACTGTCCGGCATGAGATACCCGGGGTCAACATCTGGTGGCCCGGAATCACACGTGACAGTGGCTCGCAGGGCAAAGCAGGACCCTGTCACATCTGGTTTTACCCTGGGTGTTGAGTTGAGGGTTAAAGAGCTGGTTTTGTAGCTGTTGTTGCTAAGGGCTCTCTCCGGATTGATAAGGACCAGCTGCATCCTCCTTGTCGCATCTCTCTGGGCAACAGCCCAACGGTGGGTCTTTTTCGCCTTTGGCCTACAGGAGGCAGAGTTAAGTACCAGCTCCATTCTGTATAGCTTGGGAGCACGTTACACCAGGGGCGGAGCTAGGTGGGAACGGGCCCCCTGCTGGGGCAATCCACTCCCATGTGCCGATGCATTCTACATGCGTGTGAGCCCCCCGAGCTTGTGGGGCCTGGTGCGGCTGCATCTGTTCTAGCTATGCCCCTGCATTACACCAGTGCCTCAGAGTCTGCACCGGTTCCTGATAGCATTCTGGATACAATTCAAGGTGCTGGTTTTGACCTACAAAACCCTGCCCTCCTTTTCTCTCCACCCCTATATCCCATTGGGGCCTCTGAGGTCAGCCAGGAGTGACCTTTTGCACGGAGCATTGGCGCGGCAAGTCCATCTATCAAGGGCTCGTAGAGAGGCATTCTCAGCATCTGCTCCACACTTATGAAACTCCCTTCCTCTGGAGGGTCACCAAAGCCCAAGTCTGAGAATTTTTCAGAGGTGATGTAAGACCTTTTTATTCAGCTAAGCATTTGGCAGGCAGGGATAGGGGCGGGGAGGTTTAAGAGCAGAAGATTTTTCATTGTTTTTTATGTCTGTATATTTTATACATTTGTATTCAGGATATACATTTAAATAAATACATAAATAAATAAAATGAAATATACATGAGCAAAGTGAGGATGGGTTGCGCCAAGCTTGTGTGGGTATCTTGTCTGCTTTTATAACCACGAGCTGTCCTGGCTACACCATACACAGGGACCTGAGTTGGCTGCGTTGCTGCAATTTGCAGTGATTTTTGCAGAATCAGCCAATCCTCGCAGCGCCAGGCTGAAATTGCAGTGACGCTGCAGTGGGGGCTGTCTGCAGGATCTTTAAATCCTGGCTCAGGCATCAACTTGTCGCCTGACCCTAAACTAAAACTGCTGCTGCAGCTGCCGTCTGTCCGGGAGGGGTGACCATGACCCAAGGGTAAATAGGCCCCTGGGAGATGAATTGTGGGTGGGGTCTGAAGGCCCGATGTTTGAGTGAGGGAGGTCTGGGATTTTAATAGGAGGTGGGAATTCTGGGGGGCTGAAATTCCAGAGGATTTGAGTCGTGTTTGATTAGCAAAGTTGTGATTCTATGTCAAACCTGTTGCAAATTTGCTTCCCAGCATGCATCGTTATGCAAATCAAGTCAATTATGCAAATATTAATGCTCACGGTGAATTTGCAGAATTTGGCTTCACTGGTTGCAGAATTTAAGATTTTTTGGTGCAGTGAACTTGGGTCCCTGACCATACGGAAGCAACTTTGCATATGTTCTTCTTTGGGTTCCATGAATGCGAGATGGAACTTAAGGCCGCTTTTAAATGAGGCGCTGAAAAGCGCCTCCTGAGTCCCGCATTGAGAGAAAAGCCACGCAGGGGAGTGTTGACATGCTCCCCGCGCTGCCGGAAGTGACGTGCGGGTGTGGTTGTGGTAGCATTGCTGCCATTAACGGGGAGCACGTCACTTCCGGCAGCGCGGGGAGCATGTCAACACTCCCCTGCGTGGCTTTTCTCTCAACGTGGGACTCAGGAGGCGCTTTTCAGCGTCTCGTTTAAAAGCGGCCTCAGTCTCCTAGGGTCAATTGCTCAACGGATAGAAACGTTTGCGCCGTCTAGGGGGAAATGAAGGGCGTTACTTGCCACTCAAGACTCTGAAGTGGGGGTGGGGGCGGGTTTTTAGGAGATGCTTTATTTTAGCAAATAGCCTTGGTTCACTGGGGTGAGAACAATTTCAACACCTGTACCATAGTCATCTTTTCTTAACGCTCGTTTCTTGTGGTGTTGGGGAAATGGGACTGGATTCTGGCCAATTCAGCATTAGTGGGGTGACCTCTCTTGCCACGTGCTCTAATCCATGCGTTAACTAAGGGTGTTTTCAAACGAAATGCTACCCTGCCCGGCCACCCAGGAGCCACTCATCCGACCGCCCGTCTGAAGGGGGAGCAGGGGGATGCTCGCTCCCACTCACAGAGCACTGTCGAGAAGTTCGGAGCGTGCCACGCAGCCCCTGCTTCTATGAACGGCGGTAGTCAGCCTTGCCGGCAGACAGGGCCACGGCTCAGAGGCGCTACGGGCGAGGGACGTGGCCTTTGCGAGTCGCAGGGACTGGCTGGGAGAGCTGGAGAGGCCAGGGTCCCCAGCAGTCACATCTGGGACGTGTCAATTGCAAAGGCCAGCCCCGACGTGCTTCCCCCTCCCCCAGGGTCTGGGGTAGGGGGAGTGCGTAGAGGCTGCCACGGTAACCAGCCGTTAGAATCCCTCCCCTCACACCTCACCTGAGTGGCTGTTCTGCAGCTCTGTCACTCAGTGGTCATGGGAAACCGCCCCCGCCCAGCTTTACTTGGTTTTTTTTTACAAAAGAAAAACACCATTAAGGTAGCTCAGGGCCCAGGACCAGCTTAAGGAAGAACAGAGCCTCAGTTGACCTGCCCGAGTACAGCATGTGGCTTCCAAGCCACAATTTAGTCCCACTGAATCAACATGGACTGGCCTATGGAAGAATAGATTATTTAAAAAGTATTCAGAGACTGTATGGTCGAGGGCTGGGAGACAGGATGCTTGGGTTCTATTCCTGGCTCTTGTAGCCTTCACAGTCTCTTTAGTCCTCATTTCTCCTTCAGTAAATTAGAGGGAGGAATTGGGCAAGTCGCTCTCTCTCAGCCTGTTCCTCACTTGTAAAATGGGAATAATCATGACCTGCCTCACAGGGTTGTTGTGAGGGTGAGCTAGATAAGGACTGTGGAGCACTTTGAACACTGAATGTGCTATAGAAGTGAATAATAATAGTAATATAAATAATAATAATAGCTTGTGCATGTTGATGTAGAGTGCATTATTTAATGACTTTGCCATGATTTTTCGTTTCCTGCCTCTTCCTTCCCTTCTTTGTCCGATACTCTAGTGACCAGCCCCTTTCCTCTATGCTCTGCCTTCCATTTTGTTCTGTATTTTGGAGAGCGTGTCTTTGGATCCCTCCCCTCCCTCCCCACACTGTTACATCATTCATCCACTGCCTGCTGCAACTCTCTGGTGAAATTCACTTAGGATCACCATGACAACATAGATAGATAGATATTGTTTATTTAGCTTTACCAAAGGTATTCGCAAACCAAAACGTTTTGCATACATACAATACGCCAAGGCAAAAGCAAGGGCTAAAAAGACAAAAAAAGATAAAAACAAGATCCCAAACAATGACAACATCCTAGGCCGCCGATCTATGAATTCCTGTTTGCCTGTACAGCCCCTTCTCTTCCCTACCTTAGAGACACGCCCCCCACCCCCCCCATGGCTTCGGTCCCCACCCACTTAGCCTTTACCTGCCTGGGTTTCCTGGATCCATGGATGGGTCCTTGGGCCCAGGCTGATCTTCTTTTTCTCCCTTCTCCCCTAAGAGGTTCCAACTTTCGCTTGTGATGGAAATAGACCCCAGTAGCACAGGCCTCCTGCAGTCAGTTGAACTCGCTGATCAGCTTATGGACTCCAGCCACCAAAATAGATCAGGGACGTCCTTAGTGGAGGAGATTCCCCCACCCCTTTTACACCCGGGCTTCTCTAGGGATTTCATTCTCGAGTTAGTTGGTTAACAAGCGCGGGTGTTTTTAGACATGCGCCTTCCCACCCGCCATGCAGGTTGCAGGGCCAGTACAGCCCTGCAACGTGCATGATGGGTGGGTAATGGATGGAGAGGCGTGTGTCTAAAAACACCCCGTGTTAACTTTTCATCAAATCTCCCAATTACCGGTAAATGCTTTTGGGTGCCACCAGGTGGCACTGTTGCACAAATTCTGCGTAACGGAGAGGCAAGTCTATGATGGGGTGGGGTGAATGCTCATTATTAATTATTATTTATTGCCAGCCGGGGTGCAATTCTTGCAGAATCCAGGAAAAAAATGGTCAGCTGCTTTCCTCCAGCGGACTCCCATCCCATGTAAGGAAGCCAAACCATCACAGAGGGTGCAATCCTCACGCCGTTGAACTGGAGTTTTGCCACGGGAAAGGGGCCCTCGTCCGCCTTGCCCCCACCCTCCACACCTTCAAGTCCCTCCTCAAAACCCACCTCTTTTGCTCTGCCCTCCCTAACTCCTGCTAATCATCCCCACCCCGAATTATTCCCCATCTGTTATCTGCAAACTCCCAATTTACTGCAACCAAGCCAAGAACGTGTACCTGAGCTCTCGCATCCTCATGAATGTCGCATCCCTTGTCTCTCCCTCTGTTCCCCCTTCCCTGTCCCCCCTCCTCATCTTTAGATTGCAAGCTCTCGGGCAGGGACCGTGTCTATCCTATTCTTTGTAAAGTGCCTGGTACATCGCTGGCGCTATATAAATACTTATAATAAATAATAATAATAATAATGCTCAAACGTGTTCCTCTCTCTGTAAGAGCATTTGGCTATTGCCAATGGAGTCAGGATCGCACCTTGAGCGTTCAAACATTACAGGTGCCACTCGGGTAAATTTCCACGGTGCGTGCAAAGCATCTGATAAAGCTTGGGTTTGATGGGCACCAAAAATGGGTTGTACCTATTTTCTGTGCCCAGAGCTCTTTTGTTGAAGTTGTGTCTTTGTCTTTTTTTGCAAGGAGGTTAATGTATTCATTATTATTATTATATAGCACCCCCCCCTGCCATGGCACTCTGAGTGCTTTACATACAACAGTTGAACACAACTTTTAATCCTCGCAGCAACACTGTGAGGTAGGTTAAGCCAAGATAATATTGTGTCTGGCCCAAGGTCATCCAGTAAGTTTTCTGGCTTAAACTGAATCATCAGGTCATCACTGGTGGAGAGATTTCACCCTCACCAAAGGGGATTGGGACAGGCCACTAGGCTGCTGGGAGCTTTTCCCTGATCCTGCAGGAGGGAAGGGCCAAAAAGCATCTGTTGGGGTGATCTGCACAGCCCCCTAGCCCAACGGAGTCCCTCCCCTTCCATGAGAGAACACACAAAAAAAGCAGCAAAAAAGGTTGACAGGCTGTTACTGATGGGGCTTAGCTAGGTTGGACTGGGCCCTGGTGTAGAAGATGGAATGAACTAAAGTCTGAAGTGGGTGCTAATCACCCATTGGCCTAGGCATACATTCTACATGGGCATCGCCTCCCCAGGCTCTTGGGCCCTGGTGCAGCTGCACTGCCTGCACTGATTACAGCGACACCCGTAGCTGCCGCCAGTCCAGCCTCTCCCCAGCCAGACAGTAGCCGTCCGGGGCTGGTTTTGCAGGCCTTCAGGGAAGGAACTGCTTCCTGTTTCCTGCTGTGCAACTTCCTGTGTGGCCTCTCTGGCCAATTTTAAATTGTAAACGTGGCCGCAAGAAAAAACACCACCACCCCTATGCAAAGTTTTAAGAAACACTTATGAAAAATGCATGTTGCAGGCCCTGCATTAGTGCTGTAGGTGCCGATGCAGGCCCTGCAACATGTATTTTTCATAAGTGTGCCTTTAAAATGTGCATAGGTGACAGCCCCAGCCTCGGGTTGACACCTGTTGCAGTCTGACCCTGACTCCCATTTAGGGTGGCCAGATAAGCACATTTTAGAGGAGTCTTAGGAGAGAGACCCTGCAACCTGTACTTCTCATGTGTCCTCTCATACCTGGCCACCCTACTCCTATTTTGGCCTATGGGAGTCTCGGAGTCATACTGCAAAAGGTGACAACCCCATCCGCAGCCCTGGTGTAAATAAACCCATTGCACAGAGACTACGGTCACGAACTGGGCCTGGTTTCTCTCCTTTCGGGAAACTGGCCCTAGACATCTTTTGCACTGGGGTGATGGTGGGACCCTGCAATGGGAAGAAAGGGCACCAGCCCAGAATGAATGAGACTTTGAGTTCCCATCCTTACGGTGAGCCCTGCAGGAGGGGAACAAGGAAAATATATTTCCTTGGGAAAGTCAAGCAGCACGGAAAAAACAGACTGCAAGGGGAGCCGTGTTACGCTCCAGTCTTCCTGCCGTCAGGAGAACCGGTCGGGGTCAGGGCTGCCCAGTGACCCATCTGCAGGGCAGGGGATGTGCTGTACTGCAGGGATCAGCAGAACGTGCTGTGACCTGTCAAGGGCTTGTGGTTTTTACCGTTCATTCTGGGAGCTAGCTCAGCCCCTCTTCCACCGTGAGAGAGCATCGTAAAAGCCCATTCATACAAGGTGCTTCTGGTGAGAGAGCTCTCCTTTGCCTTGGGGTAAGCGGAGAAGTTGTTTGTTTGTTCAGTGTATCTGGTTTGTAAATCCTTGGGCTATCTTCCAGCGACCCACATCAACATTCAAAAAAGAAGAGACACTATGGAACTGTGTCTCCATTAGGGGACCTCCATTATGTTCTGGGGGGGTGGAGTCTGAAATAAGGGGAAATCTGCTATGTTTTATTATGGGATCTGAAATAAGAAACATCTGTTACCTTCTATGAGGCTGAAGTGATTGAAATAAAAGATGCCAATAGAGCTGTGGTGTTTGAAATAAGGGGCATCCAATCCATTATGTTTTATGGAACCTGAAATAAAGGACATCCATTATGTTCTGTGGAGCTATAGGGTCTGAACTAAAGGATGTTCATTATGTTCTATGGGGTTTGTAACAAGGTACATCCATTATGATCTATTACCTAGACAAAAACCTTCAGTTTAAGAAGCTCGTTCAGGCGGCGTTACAAATTATACTCAAACATTAGCACGACAGTAAACCATATGTTAAGGCAACTTTATTAAATATCAGATCAATCTCTACATTTTTCTTTTCTCATTCATTAATATATTTTTTTATGATAACTGAAATGAAGGTGCATCTGTGTGGTGTGGTGACCGAACAATACTTATACGTGATGAGGAACGTATACAGTTTAATTTCAGTTGTCATAATTTTTTTAAAATTAATGAATCCTCTGCTTCCCTTAAAAAGTTCGGAGCGGCTCACACAATCAAACATATAAAACACATTAAAAAATAAACAATAAAATACAATATTTTAATACCCCACCCTCAAACTCCCAATCCACCCAAACCCCCCACAACATCCACCCACCCAAAACCACATCCCCCCATCCTACACCCCACACACACACCCCCATTCAATCCCCGCTGCCCAAAGCCCAACAGAACAAAATGGTCTTACGTTGCCTCCGGAAGGCTGCCAGGCTTGAACCCAGGTGGAACGTCTGGGGGACGGGGGGGATGGGCGAGAACACCCGCCTCATAGTTGGGACCCTGCGAAAAGCTTAAGTCTCCAGGAGGGCCCCCCCAGCCAACATGTTCGATGGGATCTGAAATAAGGGATGTCCATTATGTTATATGGAGCTATAGGGTCTAAAATAAGGGATGTCCATTATGTTCTATGGAGCTATAGGGTCTAAAATTCCTTGGTGACTTCAACATTCATGTTGATGACCCATCTCAGCCCTCAGTCTCTCGCTTCCTCTCCTTAGCCTCCTCCTTCAACCTCCACCTTTGGACCAACTCCCCCACCCATACTAATGGCCATTCTCTTGATCTTGTCCTCTCTAGAAACTGCTCTGTCGCTGATCTCTCCTTCGATCCTCATCCTATATCAGACCACTTCCTTGCCTCTTTCAACATTTCCCACTGTCCCCCCTCCTCT
>QEPC01010859.1:12274570-12288541 GCA_003113815.1 Sphenodon punctatus | reverse complement strand
CCCCCCCCCCCGACGCACCCAAGATGGCGGCGGGAAGGAAGAGACTGGGCACTGAGGCACCGCTCCCCCTCCTGACGCGCCCAAGATGGCGGCGGGGAGCGGGAAGGGAGAGGCTGGGCATTGAGGCGCTGCTACCCCCCCCGACGCACCCAAGATGGCGGCACAAGCGAGTGGGTGCCACTCTCAACATGGGCGAAGGGGAGGAAATGAGGGCAGAGGCGCGCCGGAAGCTCTGGTTGCTTCCTGCAGCCGGCTGGAAAGCGGCTTGTTTAAGCGCCTCCGGAGCGTGTCCCTGCTGGTGCCTGAAGCGCCGAGGCCCGGGGGACCATGTTCGGCTCGGGGGAGGTAAAGCTGCGGCCCCGTCCCCATGGCAACTCCCGCCCTTTCGCCCCGCGCATCCAGTTGCCATGGCAACCACCTTCCCTGCAGCCCCCCCCCTTCCCAGCATCTCCACTTTCTCTGCCCCCTCCCCCTTTGTCCCCCTTACCGCCTCCTCGCTCCCATCACCCTCCCCCGCACCCACCCGTGGGATGGGGCCCCTGTGGTTACTGATTTAAATCTGTAGCCTTTCCTGAAGGCTCAGGGTGAACCTCGCTCTGTATTTGTAGGGACACGAACCTTGAATGTATTTTTATGAATAAAAATTCATAGCAAAGTATAAGTATCCTGCAATCCCCCCCAAAAAACCAACAACCACCCTATCCCTGCCTGCCAAATGCTTGGCCAGATAGAAAGGTCTTATGTGGCTTCTGGGAAACGCTCGGGTGAACCTTCAGTGGAAGGGCGTTCCAGAAGAATTTGTGGGTTTCTTTTGCTGTTTGAGAGGAACTTTCCTTCTCTTCCTCTGTAAAACCTCTCTCTGCCTTGCCTGCCACACCATCCTGAGCTCTGCCACCTCCCCATCTGATTTCTGGCGATGCTTGAATGAATCTTTGTTGTTGCTGCGCGCTCTCTCTCTGTCGCCACCCTGCTTGCTCTTTCCTTCCGGCTAACATTTGTTTGTTGTGCCAGCTCCTCTCTTGGGGAAATAGCCGTGTTTCAATTGATACGCATGTATTTTTTATCAGAACAAACTAAACGGCTATGTAAGGAGTTGGAAGAAAGGGGGAAACGAATGGGAAGCAACCTTGGCTTAAGGTAGTGGGACTTTCCAAATGTCCCTTTATTTCCATGTTTGCTAGTTGGGTGCACAGTCTAAGGGTTAATAAACTGGAACGGGGTTGTCTAGGGTCCCCGGGATTAATTTTTCCTATGAATAGTCAGCGATTCTTCAATCTTGATCTATCTCCTTCTGGTTTGCGTAGCAGAATGCATGTGTTTTATCTAGCTACTTTGGTGTTTTTAGACCAATTCCTACACACCCATCATGCATGTTGCAGGACTGCATAGGGAGCCAATGCGGCCCTGCAACGTGCATGAGGGGTAGGTAATGGGTGGGGAGGTGCTTGTCTAAAAATGCAGTGCTTTGCTCTTCTGGTATCAAGCTTAGAGCTTATCTGTATAGGGCTGACTTAGTGATCTTTCCTTCCTAAGCTAGAAAATGTTTGCCTAGATTTTTTTGAATATGGTATAACCATAAACTCCGGCTTATGAATCGGCCTGTAACGTACTGCAGAAAGGCTTTCAGTTGCTTCAGCAAGGCCCTCTTGAGCCCCGAGAAAGATAGGATCTTCAGATCAGTTTTTCATTTGATCGGAAGTGTCATAAAGGCAGTGTGTCCTGGCTGGGGGAGAGGGGAGAATGCCGTGTCGGTTTGCAGTAGCTTTGGAAATGATTCAGCAGTAATGCTCAGCTTGGATGGGATTTGTCACTGTGTATAATCTCGAGGGTGTGTGGGAAGAAAATGTCAGAATGGAAGGCTCTGCTGCAGCCACAGAGGGAGGGTAGAACTATGGAACTCCCTGAAGGCTGGGCAAGACAGGTGGTGATATTAAAAACAAGGCAAACTAAGGGGTTCTTAGCTTGATGAAAGAGCTGGTTGATGGGGATAAAGTTGTCTGTTATATTTCTGAAGCAGCGCAAAATCCTTCTGCCAGCTACACAACATGTTCTAGGAAGATAGTGGCCATATTGCTGATAAGACGGCGTTAGGCTTCAGGAACAGCATAAATCTAAACAAAAATCTTATCTTTAGTGTTCTGTGTTCCTGACTGATGGATTGGCAGAGCAAGAAAAATCTACTGCAGTACTGAAGAAGCAATACTGTAAAACTTGTGCTAGAGGAAAGGTGGGATTGCTGGAGTAGTGGGATTGCTGTATTACAAGGAGTAATACAGGCAGTGGCTAAACCCAAGAGGCTTAGTCCCCTTCCTGACCAGTTCCACTTATAAACCATATGAATCAAGTCTAAAGTGCCTCCCCCGTTTTCTCATCATTTGCAGTATTGCGTCTAAGCTGAGCTGCCTCTTCTTTTTCCAGGAGATGCCGAGTGAGGAGAGTGGAGAGGACAGTAACGGCATCAATTTAATGGAGTTCTCAGATGAGATCCTCTTGCATATTCTAAGCTACGTCCCAAGCGCGGATCTTGTCCTGAATGTTGGAAGGGCCTGCAGAAAGCTTGCAATGCTTTGCCTTGACAAGAGTCTAACTCAAACAGTTTTACTCCATAAGGACTATCAGGTAAGGGGGGAGAACGTCTCCCAGTGGTCTGATGGGACTGGGTTTCATGGGATTGGAATGATGGCAAAATACCAGACTGGGTTATTTTTTTTTAAATCTAGGGATCTCGGATGCCTCCTTGCTCAGGGCTTCTGATAAAATTAACAGGAATCAAGCTGAAAATGAACTAAACGAAGTACTTTTTCTTTTCTCTTAAACTTGGTGTTTAATTGACATGAAAAACACATTGTTGTTGGATGTTGTGAAAGCCAGCAATGTAACTTGGTTAAAAAATGGGTTAGATAATTCATGGTTGCTAGGGCCATCAGCGGCTCTGAGCCGTTGGTCAGAGCAACCTTGCACTCGGGCCATGATCCACAACCCTCTTGCCCTGTGGGCTCGAATGGGTCTGCTCCAGAGTAAGCGGGTTGTGGATCGCAGCCTCAGTGTCCCTTAACCTCTGTGAGGAGTTGGGTGTGAACAGCAGTAAATGAATCACTCCTTAATGGCCTCATAGCTGCTTCTGCTTTTCCTCTAAAGAATCTAGTACTGACCATGTTGGGGATGAGATGCTGCGTTATGTGGACTATTGGCCTGACCCGCTCTGGCAGTTTTTTAGTCTTAACGGGGCAGGTTTTTGTAATTCTTAACAAGGGTACATCTTTATTTTCAGCTGGAGAATTAAAGCATAGAGAGATGAGTTAGTATGACTGCGCATCTCCTTAAAACAGGGGTGGGAAAGTTTGTTTTTTTCCCCTCCCAGGGGCATCTTTCAAAATGAGTACAAGCTGTGAGAATCGCAGAGAAGTTGAGGGTAAACTCGGGAAAAGAACAGCTCAGCTCATGGATCTGTCCCCTATCTTTCTGTTTATGCCCTCGTCTCTGCTCTTTTACCCTGAGAGCTCAGTCTTTAATTGCTTGGGAGGTGGGAACTGCATCCGGGGGTCAGATCCAGGAACTGAAAAGGTACCAAATAAAAACTAACTGCAGACTGTGTTTGGCCCTCGGGCTCAAGATTCTCCGCCCCTGGTCTTAAGTCTTGCTGAAGCTGATTTCATTTAAATCTAGGTAAGCAAGGACAAAGCGAAGCAGCTGCTGAGGGAGATTGGGAAAGAGATCCATCAGTTGAATATGGCTGGCTGCTATTGGCTGCCCAGTTCCACCACGGACCACGTCATACGCTGCAAGAACCTGGTGAAGTTGAACCTGTCCGGCTGCCACCTCACCTCCCTCCGTCTCTCCAAGATGCTCTCCTCTCTCCAGCAGCTGCGCTCGCTGGCGATCGATGTCAGCCCAGGCTTCGACGCCAGCCAGTTGAGCAGCGAGTGCAAAGCCACGCTGAGCCGCGTGCTGGAGCTGAAGCAGACCCTTCACACGCCATCCTACGGCGTGGTCCCCTGCTGCACGAGTCTTGAGAAACTTCTGCTGTATTTTGAAATCCTTGACCGATCGCGGGAGGGTTTTATCTTGTCTGGCCAGCTGATGGTGGGCGAGAGCAACGTCCCCCACTACCAGAACCTGCGTGTCTTCTACGCCAGGCTGGCTCCTGGCTATGTTAACCAGGGTGTGCTGAGGCTGTACCTGGCGGTGCTGAGTGATCGGACACCAGAGAATCTTCATGCTTTCCTCATTTCTGCCCCTGGCAGCTTTGCCGAGAGCGGAGCCACTAAAAACCTTCTGGACTCCATGGCCCGAAACGTTTCTCTTGATGCTCTAGAGCTGCCCAAATCCTGGATTAATGGCTCTGGTCTCTTTCAGCACTTGAAATTCAACAACCCTTTCTACTTCAGCTTTAGCCGCTGCACGTTATCTGGCGACCACCTGATCCAGAGGGTTATCAATGGTGGGAAAGATCTCAAAAACTTGACCAGTTTGAACCTGAGCGGCTGCATTCACTGTCTGTCTCAGGACTCCTTGTTTCGGAAGGCAGAGGATGACATCGACAGCAGCATTCTGGAAAGCTTGGTCACCTCCTGCTGCAATCTGAGACATCTGAACCTCTCTGCTGCTCACCATCACAGCTCGGAAAGCTTGGGCAGGCATTTGTGCCAGATCTTGGTGCGTCTGAGACGCCTATTGTCTTTGGCCTTGCCGGTATGCTCCATCACAGACACTGCTGGAAATGCAAACAAATCACCCATGCAGCCGGTGACGAATGTTGTGCCCCAAGGATACGGAAAGAAAGTCCGGATTGGGGTGCAGACATATCCCAAGAACTTCTTGGAGCAGGCAAATCAGAAACCTCAGCCCTCTTTGTTTTGGACTCTATTGGAAAGCCTGCCCTATCTGGAAACCTTAGAGTTAATTGGCTCCAGTTTTTCCTCTGCCATGCCCCGGAATGAACCAGCAATTCGGAACTCGCTGCCTCCCTGCAGCCGGGCACAGAATGTAGGGGATGTGGAAGTAGCTGCCATCGGTCAGTTGGTCTTTTTGCAGAGCCTTACCTTAGCGCAGCTGCCCAATATCCTCACAGGATCCGGGCTGATTAGCATCGGGCTGCAGTGCCAACATCTGCGGACGCTGTCTTTGGCCAACTTGGGCATGATGGGCAAAGTGGTCTATATGTCTGCCCTCATGGACATGCTGAAGTACTGCCAGTGCTTGCGAGATCTCAGGTGAGGGGATACCTGTCTCGTGTTCTTAATTTCTATTCCTGGGTGTCTAATTGTCTGGGGGACTGGTCCCTGTTGTTACAACAATAGAAGAATGCCAGCATGCTAGCTTTCACAGCCTATAGCCACATGAAAGCTTTCTATCTCTGCAGAGCAAGATTTCAGAAATGAGTCGTTCTCATGTGTCCTACATTGTTTGTTTTATCCTCCTCTCCATCCTTGACTTCATCCTGAAAACATGCATGGCGATTGTCTTCATCTTGGCTAAGGGGAAATGCATGCAGCTGGTCAGCGTGGACTGGTTTTTCAAAGGAACTCTCTTGAGTGGTGTATCCTGGGGCAGAGGTTCATGTATAACTAAGTGGCAAACATAGTTCTGGAGTGGAAAAGTGGCAGGGCTCTGGGCAATGTAGATTGTGACTGGGCCTCTAAAAATCCACTTGCCTGTTTGCTACTGCCGAGTAAACTTCTTGAGCGGGTGAGTGGATTTTTACAAGCCTGTGACCCTTCCCTCCTCTCTCTTCCCGCCCCCCCCCCCGGCATAAGTCTCAAGCTGGTGAGGTAGACTTTTGTGGGTGGCTAGTGAATTATACGTTTTAATATTTTATTTTAAATTTATGCTGTACATATGCAGTATTTATTACAGGGGAATGTGGTATAAATTTGTGTTTGTCAGTTGTAATAGCAGTGAATTTCATTTATTATTATTATTATTATTATTATTATTTATTATTATAAGCATTTATATAGTGCCAGCGATGTACCTGGCACTTACAAAGAACAAAATAAACATAGTCCCTGCTCAAGAGCTTACAATCTAAAGTCGGGGACGGGAGACAGGGAAGGGGAAAACAGAGGAAGACCGAAGGGATGTGACATTCACGAGGATGCAAGAGCTCAGGTACACGTTCTTGGCTTGGTTACAGTATATTGGGAGTTTGCAGATAACAGGTGTGGGATAATCCTGGGTGGGGATGATTAGCAGGAGTTAGGAAGGGCGGAGCGGAAGAGGTGGGTTTTGAGGAGGGACTTGAAGGTGTGGAGGGTGGGGGCCAGCGGATGAGGGCAGGGAGGGAGTTCCAGGCATGCGGGGCAGCGAGGGAGAAGGGACGAAGGCAGTTGGTGGAGCAGAGGAGGTGTGGGAGGGTGAGGGAGGGGATGGAGGAGGAGCGGAGTGCTCGAGTAGGGGTTCGGAGGGAGATCAGGGCAGAGAGGTAGGGGGAGCGAGGTTGTGAAGGGCTTTTTAGGTGAAAACGAGGAGCTTGTGCAGAATACGCTCAGGAAGAAGGAGCCAGTGGAGAGAGGAGAGAAGTTTCACGTGGTCAGAGGGACTAGGTGGATGATCCTGGCAGCAGAGTTTTGAACAGAGATAAGGGAAGCAAGGTGAGAGCGGGGAAGACCAGCGAGGAGGAGGTTACAATAGTCGAGGCGTGAGATGACACAGGTGTGGATGAGAGTTTTGGCAGAGGAGACAGACAGAAAAGGGCAGATCTTGGCAATGTTGTGGAGGGAGAAGCGGCAGGATTTGGCAACGGAGTCAATGTAGGGTTTGAAGGTGAGATGTGAGTCGAAGATGAAGCCGAAGCTTCGTGCTTGGGGTACAGGGAGGATGGAGACCCCGTCAATGGCAATTGACAGGGAAGAGGGAAAGGAAGGATTGGGAGGGAAGATCAGGAGTTCAGTTTTGCCATGTTCAGTTTGAGTTGGCGTTGAGACATCCAGGCGGAGATATTGGAGAGACAGTTGGTGAGACGAGCTTGGACAGAGGGGGAGAGGGAAGGAGTGGAGATAACTGCGTGAACTGGTCACACTTCAGTGAGCAAATCTCAGATTCGCACCCATTTATAGGGCAAACGGTTTACCTAGCTGTAGTGGCCGTTCTGTTATCTACAAACCACTTATTCCCAAGAAACTTTATAGGGCTTCATTGAGGCTAATCTGGAGTAAGTGAATTGTGGATTGCTGCCAAAATGTGCCTAACATACCTGATTTTCTCTCTCGTTTCTGAACTAAATTTCTTTAGTCATGATTCCTAGCTGTTATAACTACTTTTCTAAGCTGCTGGAGCACAGAGCATCAAAACTGTTGCTTCACCAGTGAAACCTGTTTTTAAGGCTATAAGGAGCTGCCTAACCTGAGTGAGACCAATGGTCCATCTTAGCCCAGCATTGTCACAACCTGACATGGCAGCACGGTTTCAAATCAGGCTCTCCAAGGTCCCCGGCAGAGGCCTCACCCAGGCGTGCTACCAGAAATCCTGAATCGGAGATGCCGGGTATTGAACTTGGGACTCTTTTATGCATGTGCTCTGCGACCTGAGCCACAGCCCCGCCTGACTTAGCAAACTGAAAGCTACTCGTTGGCTACCATTCCGAAATTAGGTTTCACCTGATGATTTAAAACAGGGGTGGAGATCTTTTTCCCTCCCAAGGGCCAGTTTGAAAACTAGTACAAGTCCTGATGGCCACATAGAAGTGGGGTGTGTGCTCAAAGGGTATATTCAGGAAGGGGAGGGTCCCCTATCCTTGTGCGCATGCCTTCCTCTCTGCTCCCTTTCTCTGAGCTCAGACTTTCGATGGTTGAGGATAGAAACTGGACCCAGGAAGTGGGAAGGGACCAAATTTAAAAACTGGTGCTGGGCCGCATTTGGCCCCTGCGCCTGAGGTTCCCCACCCGTGATTTTTAAAAAGCTGCAGTAAAGAAGATGGGGAACGTTGTTCTCCATTGCCACAGAGACAGACAGAAAACTCTACAGTTGCAACTCTACAGTTCTATTATTCTAAGACCTGAACTTAGTCTTCTCAGCTAAAGTTAATGTGATTTCTACCCCACCCCCCCTCTCCAATGAAAAGCTAGAGGAGCAGCCTAGTAAGGATTTATCTCTAATTGTACAGTGCCAGGTACATTGGTGGTACTATATAAATAATAGGGGAAACCTACCAATAAAGATGTTAAAAATATGGATTCATTTACATTTAGTTAGTTGTCTCTCTTCCCCTCCACAATAAACAATTTCTACAGGTCTAGGAGTTAACATTGAGTGATGATATGAAGCAACAGTGCCACCTAGCAAATAGAATTGAGTATTGACAGAATACATTTTCCTGCTCTTTTCTCTTTTTTGGGGGAGGGAGATGAGCATCCACCCAATGTTTGAAATCCTCATCTACCAAGTTATTGCTTTGATTACAAAACAAATCCTATTTGCTAGTTGCTTCTCAGTTTGCTTCCTCAACATGAGGTATTTTTGTGCAAGATGCCAAAAAGTCTGCTTGCTGCCTCTTGCACCGCTGGAACGGGAATGCAGTTCGTTTTCTGAAACAGAAAAGATTTCACAACCAATTTATTGCCTCCCTTGCTTCAGGCCCCAAACAGTCACCTTTCTGATTTTTCTTCATCAAGTAATCTCTAAAATTGGATGTGGTATTCTGGTTTTTAACGATGCCGTGGCTGTTTTTGCCTCTTTAATGTAAGAAACAAGGGATGCCTCAGGCTTCAAAGCTCTTTCCTCAAGTTATCGACATCAGCTTTTCAAAACTATCCAGCCAGTAACCTGAGGGAAGTCATTCTAGTGAGAGGTAAAATATTATTATTACTCCCTAATGATCCGAGTGTGAGAGTAGAGTCTCTGGCATAAAGCCCAAGCCAAGATGAATTTAGACGCTCCCAGGAGTTGGCGGTGGGGTTGTGCTCAGAGTGGGCAGAAGCAAGAGGAGGGTCCAGACCATGGGTCCATTCCCTGTCCTGGAGCAATGCATTGCCTTCATCTCGGCTGCTTTCCTCTGAGCTCACTCTCTCATTGCTGGGAGGTAGGGACTGGTTTGATGGGCTAGATCCAGGAATTGGAAACTGGGTTGGATTTGGCCAATGGGCCTGGAGGGTCAGATGATGGAGGCCTAGGAGATGTGACGGAGATGCTTGGTGCGGATACATCAGTGCTACTGCTGCCAGGCCCATACATCATAATGCCGTTGCTCGCTCCTGATGGACTAGTTGTTTCTACCCATGCGTTTCTCAGCCCCTCCGAGAGTAGTGATGTTTGCTGTGTTTTGAGCAGAGGGGTTTGTAAGCAACTCTGTTCAGATCGCTTCCTGCAAGATAAGCGGGCAAGTGGCTTCAATTGGGGAACGGGGGGTACAAAGAACTAGGACCCAAAATGCCTTGAAAGTTGATCTAAAATTCCCACTGGGCCAGTGACGCTGAAAAATCAGCTGCCTCAGTGCAGGATCTTCAGCTTGAGTCCCATGTCTGAAGGGACATGTAGTCTACATGTTAGGCTATTGGATCCCACTCGACCACCCATGTACAAAAAAAATACCCAAATCTGGCATTAGATAAATGCGGTCTTCAGAAATGAGTGCATTGCAGGTGGAGGACAGGAGGTACCAAGCTGCATCGGCGCCAGAGGCCTCTGCAGCGGCCATGTGTTAATCTTCCTTGACAAGCAGATATTGTTCATTTCTTGGGTGGTGGTTAAATATACAAGCAGTACGCCCTTTTTATTTATGGTAAGTCATTGTCTGGCAAAGTTTCAAAGCGGCACTTTAAAGCAGTTGAGATGGAGCTGACGGCCCGGAGAAGGGATTGGGTACTTGGCCGTAGCACAGAAGTCTAGATTGACTGTTGGTTACCGTCCAATGGAATTCTTGCTCCTCAAAGTTCATGGCTTTGCAGGCCCTAAGTGACTCAGAGAGTCTTGAAATTGATCCAAGAGCCTTTCTTGCAAAACAACTGTTTTTTTTATGACTGTCTTGGGCCTTCTCCTTGCACGATGGTCTCTCCTGGAGGACGCACCTTCCCTTCCTCAAGCCATTTGCTTTATGTAAGATGGCTTTCATTTTTATAATGAGAATGGAGATGCTGGTAGCTGAAGGCAGATCTGTAGCCATTGCCGGCGAGGGTGGGGGGGCGGGGGAGGAGGAAGCTTGGTGCTAGTGGCCTTCCACTCAGGTTTCAAATCTGAGAAGTTTCCTGGAGTGCTTCACACACTGAAGAATGGCTGGGCAAGAAAACTATCCGATTCCGTCATCCTTAGGCCAGCTCCTCTCCCATAATGGGGTATTTGAAATAAAGATGGTAGGCTTGCTTGTGCGGAGATGTTTCTCCAATCCCTCAGGGAGAGTAAGAGACTTGCTGTTTTTTCTCTCCAGCTCCCTTCCCCTGGCCTGTGAAGACGGGAGGTGGCCAGTGCAGTGGATCAAAAGTCTAAAATAGCTGTCCACGTGTGCCGTGAATGTCTTGTGAATGGCTATGTGCGCAGTACTTGGACTGTGAGGGGGGGAGGGAGACCCCGGTTCAAGCCTCGCCTTAGCCAGAAACTCACTGCGTGACCTTGGCCCAGCCAAACTATTCTCTCAGCCTAACCTACCTCTCAGAGTGGTTGTTGGGATTAAGAGTTGTGTTCTATGTAAAGCGCTCTGAGTGCCATGGCGGGGGGGGGGGGGGGGCGCTATATAAAAATAAAGATGATTATTATTTTGCATGCTCTGTCAGGGCTCTGATCTGGCTGTAGGCCAAGGATGGAGAAACATTCTCCCCCATCCCCCCCCCAGGGGCCAGTTTGATGATTAGTACAAGCTTTGGGGACAGGGGTGTACTCAGGAAGAGGTGGGTCTGGATCATGGCTCTATCCCCCATCCTGTTCCGCCAGGGAGGGAGTCGGGTGGGGGAGGGATTTGATTTCCGCTCTTTTTAGTATTTTATGGTTTGAATAATTTTTTAGCATTTTTGTATTGTTGGTTTTTATTGAATGATTGTTGTACACTTCCCCGAGCTGCTATTGTGCAGGGAGGTGGGGGATAAAGTGCCCTGAAATAAATAAAATCCTTGTGTGCATGCCCTCCTCTTCACTCCTTTACCCTGAGCACAGTCTTCAGTGCGTGTGGGTAGAAATTAGATCCAGGGGCCAAAACCAGGAATTGGAGAGGAATCGCATCTAAAAACTAGCCACAGGCCCTGCTAGGCTGGAGGTTTTCCACCCCTGCTGTAGGCAGAGCAAATGAAGAGGAGCTGGATTGTTCTGTATTTGGTACTGAAGCAGCAGGCCTTACGGCCCATTCCAGCTGCTGACCCATCAAACAAATGCCCGGCATGCTAGTTTAGACCCATCACGCTTGCGGTGACCCTGTTAGCAGCTCATGGCTGAAGGGTAAGACTTGGAAGCTGAGACTAGGACATCCCCGTGGGTGTAGGCTTGTGCCCATATATATTATGCACATGAATATTAAAACAAAATATGGGATGTTGTAGGATTCCTCATTTGTATCCTCCAGCTGTTGGTTTCACAGAGGGAAATGCTAACCATTGTTCTAGTTCCAGCCCCCTACAAAGACTCCTGTTTTCTAGTTTGAAGAAGCACACTCCATCCATCCATCCGTTGACTCAATTATTTTTTTCTTGTAGGCTAGAGCAGCCGTACTTCAGTGCAAATGCCCAGTTCTTCCAGGCCCTGAGTCAGTTTTCTTTCCTCCAGCGCCTTTGTATCATCTCTCGGAGCGGGACCCTGCAGTCGGACGCTGTGATGTCCTTCATGGCCAACTGCAACGAAGTCGTCATGTGCCACATGTTTACGGGCGAATCTCTCACCGTCTGTAAAAATCTTCAGCAGGCCATTCTACGGAGGTGAGTGGAGAAAGGGCTAAAGTGGGGTGTCGGGGGGGCGGGGGGGGGTGCTGTCTGGGATTCCCTTCCCTGCACTGCCTATATGGACTTAGACTGAGTTAACCATGCTCTGATGGCCAAGAAGCAAACGGGTGAAATCCAGTTCCTTGGTATGTAATCCGTAGCCTCTCCCTAGAATAAAAGGACAATCAGTGAGACATCTATGAACATTTTTTTTCACCTCTTTAAATCGCCTTCCTCCATCATGATGGATATGAAGCTTTGATTGTACAGTCATGTCCTAAATCAAGTGACACTTCCATGTAAACAAACATCTGGTGGTGTTTTAAATGCTGGAGATGTCTGACCTTGAGTCCTTCCTCCTTTCCTACCACTCGTTCACGCTCCCGTGAGTCTTGGTGAATGGCATATACAGAAGGTCCCCTTCATACTGCATTTAAGAGCTTTCAGAGCGTGTGTGTGTGTGTGTGTGTGTTGCCCTTGCATTTTTGGCAGTTCTTTGTCTTGTCTAGTCCCTTGTGCCGTTCTGCATCTCAGATGGCAGGGAGTGTTGATGCGCCAACCATGAAATAGGTCTGAAAATTAAAGCTTTTAATTGTGCTTGGCACTTTCGGAGGCTCCTAATGGCAGTAGCCATTTCACAAAAATATTTCCCAACCCGCAGCAGCAACTGGTCTGACTGGTTAAGGCTAGCCGGGAGACACTAGGGCCATTGCTGGCGGGGATTATCAACGCCTCCCTTGGGGAGGGCAGGGTGCCAGACTGTCTTGAGGCTGTGGTGCGGCCCCTGCTCAAGAAACGATCATTGGACGTTGGCATCCTGGCCAGCTATCGGCCGGTCTCTAACCTTCCCTTTTTAGGGAAGGTTATTGAACGGGTGGTGGCTCAATAGCTTCAGGAGCATTTGGACCAGGTCAGTTTTCTTGATCCCTTGCGGTCTGGCTTTCGTCCGGGTTATGGCACGAAGACTTCACTCATGGCCTTCGACTACCTCTCCTGTGAGTTGGACTAGGGTTGTTTGACCCTGTTGATTCTGTTAGAACTCTTGGCTGCATTTGACACTGGTCATCATGAGTTGTTGGTGACTTGGCTGAGAGACTGGGCAGGGATTAGTGGGACTGTTCTTGAATGGTTCCGCTCTTTCCTGGCCGGGAGAACCCAACGTGTGGTCCTGGGTGACTTTTCATCTCCTTGCCGGGGCCTCGTGTGGAGTTCCGCAGGGTTCCATCTTATCCCCTCTTGGTCAATGTGTACATGCAGCCTTTGGGGGAGGTTGTCGGGGAGTTTGGTGTAAGGTGTCCTCAATATGCTGATGATACCCAGCTATATCTCTCATTTTCATCGGACCCAGGTCCGGCAGTCTCCGTGCTTACCCAGTGTTTGTCAGCTGTGGGGGATTGGATGAGGGCGAGCTGCCTGAAGTTCAATCCTGACAAGGCGGAGGTGATGGTTGTGGGGAAAGCCGGGGGAGTGATGGCCCCATCATCTAGAGTCTGGGGGTGTTCCTGGATCCGCAGCTCCGCCTGGATGTCCAGGTGGCAGCTGTAGCAAAGGGAGCATTTCGCCAGTTAAATCTGGTACGTCGGCTTAGGCCATACATCTCGGACTCGGATCTGGCCACAACCATCCATGCTTTTGTTACCTCGAGACTGGACTCCTGTAATGCACTCTACGTGGGCCTACCCTTGGTGCTGGTTCGGAGACAGCAGCTGCTGCAGAATGTGGCAGCCCGTCTCCTAACAGGGACAGGCCGACGCAAGCATCAGTGCTTCGCTCTCTGCACTGGCTGCCAATAGTCTTCCTGGCCCAATTCAAGGTGTTGGTGCTGACCTTTAAAGCTCTTAGTGGCCTGGCCTCCACCTACCTGCAGGACCGCCTCATCCTCAGGGTCTTGGATTGGCCCCTGCAATCGACCGGGGGCACCCTTCTCGAGGTCCCCTGGGTTTCCCGGGTGTCAACTGCAAGGAGGGCGTTTTCTGTGGCTGCGCCGCAGCTGTGGAACTTCCTCCCGTTGGAGGTTCGCTTGACTGCCGACCTCCCCTCTTTTTGTAGGCAATGCAAGACCTGGCTGTTCTGCCGGGCCTTTACCGAGGGAGATGGGGTGGGTTAAGGAGGGATTATTATTAGTATTATTATTATT
>QEPC01010859.1:12250461-12265414 GCA_003113815.1 Sphenodon punctatus | reverse complement strand
GGGGGGGGGGGGAGACTTACTACATCAGAGAAGTGGGATTAATCCTGAGAGGGAAGGAGGACTCTGCTCCTGAGCACATGTTCATCTGAACAAATCCAAGGAAATCTCCCCTATGTGTCTTACTCCCTTGGCCCTCCCTTGGTTCTTTCCCACCCGCTGCTGCAGACTGGGGTGGGGGGGGAGTTATGCGATGCACTCCTAAGGTTCAGCGTTAAAGGAGGAGACGCTAACTACCCCCTGGCCTTTGCTTGATGTGGGGACACACAGCTGTTCCGTAGTAGTTACTCCAAAGCGGCTATTTCTGTCTGAATACGATTCCAGAAGGAGAGAGCAGGAAGGTAACTGTAAATACATGGGATTGAGTAACTTGGGAGCCCAAAGAGCTCTCCTTTCCTTTCCTGCCCTGCTTGGAGGTGTGGACTCCTCCTTCCTGGTAAACAGGTAGGAACTGGCCCCCAATGGAGCCCCGTGTAGGGGAGTAATAGGCTGTGTGTGCAATGGAGCTGTCCCTACCGGTTTGAGACTGACTCAGGAGGGCAGGCAAGGTTATTTTCCCAGGGTTTCCCCATGTGCATATGGATTTTTTTTCATAAAGAGCCAACGATGGAAGAAGCGGCCTCGGGGGAGTCTGTCCTGCAGTTGGGAGCCCTGGCCCATCTATCCCGACACAGCAGCAGCTAGTAAGCGTCCTATTGGCTCCAAGGATTATTCCTTGGTTTATATGCTTGAAACCAGCCTTTATCCTAAAGATAAGTGTTTACGTAGGACCTGTCAGAGCCATGCCTTCAGGCAGGGTAAAACAATATACCCGAGAGATTTTTGGTAATCCCGGCTGTTCATCAATGAAATCCATCTGTGCTCTGGACGGCCTATAAAGTCACAGCAATAAGATTTCTTTTTTTAAAAAAACCCAGCCGTTTCAGTGGAAACCTGTTCTGTATCAGGGAGCAGCATGACCCAGGGATGTTTGAAGTTCCGAGAATCCTTTATTGGAATGATTTCGGCGGTTGAGCTTATGCAAGCTTTTGGGCCACTCAGGCCCCCTTCCACAGGCAGGTAACAAGCCAGAACTCTAGACCGAGGGTTTCTTTGCAGCAATAGCAAACAGACCAAGCCCTAACGAGAGTCGTGGTATTTATAGAAACCGGATTAAGCCCGGGCTTCCAGGGGAGAAGAGCTGGGCAATTAGTGGTAGCAAAATGGCTGGAAGGAATGGTTTGAAGAGAGGCTTTAATGAGGGTGGTGATCGTGTCTGTGGTAGAGTTGTTTGCGATTCCCAGAATACTTTCTTGCAGCATCCTCGACAGGTGGCTTCTGTTGAAGTCTAGCTGGTGCGGGAGGCTGTGGGTAACTCGCTTAGCAACATTGCAATTAACACACCAATTTGGGAGGCGGGCACTCTTGATTTCCAGATCTGGCTGTGCCCCGGATGGACTACAGAGTTTTGGACAGCTAGACGTGTCTGCTTTTCTTTCCCCGTCTGCATCGGCTTCCTTCCTAGGGCTGCCATGATGGTTAAACACACACAGCATTGTCTAGCATTACACAAGTGCTCTGAAGCGTGTTCCTCCTGCTGGTCCTGACGCATCTACAATTCAAGGCCGGTGGGGCTGATTCCATGCCCTGCATACGTGGCTTGCCCATGTGTCCATAGAGAGCACATTGTGCCATGCAGGACTCGCGCAGATCCCGCTTGGGATTGTGGCCTAGGATTGTAAGTAAAGTGCTTTTGTCCTGTTGTGTCTCCCTTGTGACTCCTAGCAGCTGGGGACTTGAGGGGGGAGGGGAAAGGACCAAGAAGGTTCTGCCAAACCACCTACCCATGTAGGGTTCTTCCCAAAACTGTATCCAAGTGCCATGTTTACTTTGAAGTGGACTTCTGCCTTGGGATTCCCACCACTGCCATTGAGATGCTGTTCCACAGCCTAGGTGGAGTGCCCTGTTGTTTAGTAGTTTCCTAACGTTTAGCCTCCATCTTCCTTTCTTTTGTTCACCTTAGTTTATCTCTACTCTTGCATTACCCTGAACAACTTTCTTCTGTGGTGATCACACCCTTAAAATATTTATTCTGTTCCCCTCCACCCTCTCTTTAGTTGTTTAGTCAAGCTATAAATATTTAATTCTCCCTCGCCTCCGCCTCCTCCAAAGACAGTTCCTCCAGCCCATTAATCATTATAGCTCTCCCTGTTTCTGAAATCCCTTCCAATCAGTTAGCCTCTTTTGTGGTGAACGCACTCTACGTGGCCCACTGGACTCTTACGCTTGGTGATTCAGTGCAGACCTTGACTTGAACTCTGAATTCTTCAGGCGGATGTTGCTTCTTGCTCTTCTACATACAGAGTGGAGGCAGAGAACCTTGGGTTCAGGGGTCAAATTTGGCCCATGACTAGCTTTTATTTTGGTCCCTTTTCAGTTCCTGGATCTGGCCCCTGGATTTAGTTCCTGCCTTCAAGTACTGAAAGGCGGAGCTCGAATGCAGGCCCTCCTCTCTGCTCCCTTTCCCCAAGCACAGGGAGATGAATCCATGGTACAGATCCATGGTCTGGACCTTCTTCGTTAAGCGTCTCTGCCCCTGACTTCTGTGTAGCCCTTGGAGCTTGTACTAATTTTCAAAGCAGGAGAAAGGCTCCACACTCCTGATTTATTTTTATTTATTTTCCCTCCATTTATTCTTGGCCGCCTTCTCCTGCTATAGTAGCTCAGGGTGGCTCACAATAGATTAAGAACAAATAAACTATTTTAAAATGTCGTAGAGACAAAGTAGTGTAGAGAGATCTTTTATTGGACCAACTTAGGTTGGTGGAGGTTTGCAAGCTTTCGGACCTCACAGGAGCCTTCGTCAGGCAAGTCAGAAATCTAAGCGAGGCATGGAGGTTATATGCAGATGCCGGGGAGCATTACATCATGGGAGGGTAAGGATCGAGTGGGGTGAGGGAAGAAATATGCAGTTGTAAGGGAGTAGGTGTGGTATAATGGGGCAAGTCATTATTATGCTATATCTAAATAATACAGCAATAATAAGCAATATAAAATCCACAATAAAAATACCTAGGTGAAGCGCTAAAACCCTCCAGCCCGTCTCCCTCCTCAAAAGCCTTGCGGAATAGCCATGTCTTACGCTGTCTTCGGAAAGAGGGGAGGTCTGGGGCCTGGCAGACCTCCATCGGGAGGGAGTTCCACAGCCTCAGTGTAGCCACCAAGAACGCCCCCCTAATGGTCACCACACGAGATACCCGGGGGACAGCAAGGAGGGTGCCCCCAGCCGTGCCGCAGGGCCCGATCCAGGACCTGGGGTGTGTGTGGGGTGATGCCGCAGATAGGCAGGGCCCAGGCCATTTAGGGCTTTATAAGTCAAAACCAGCACCTTGAATTGGGCCCGGCCGCCTAGGCAGCCAGTGCAGAGCACTGGTGTCATGTGCTCGCAGCGACCCGTCCCTGTAAGGAGGCAGGCCGCTGCATTCTGCGCTAGCTCCCGTCTCCGGATCGTCACCAAGGGTAGCCCCACTTAGAGCACGTTGCAGTAGTAGTTTTAGAGCTTGAGGGCTAGGAAACTTGATCAAAATGAAACCACCACCCCCCCCTTGTGAATTCTGCAGAATCCTCCACCAGCCACTGATCGTCTTGGGTGTTGTAATTGTCTTGACACTGCAAAGAGCTGGTATTGCTGCCCCACAGCTTATGTTGTCCAGTCTGCAGCTGAGACCTTGCCTTCTTCCTGACCTTGAAAAGCTACCGCCTGGCCCATGGCAGCTCTTTCTTGAACTCACCGCTGGCATGCCGACGGCCGATCCCCGCTTGCATGTTGCGGACTTGGTCCCAGGCTGCTTCTGATTGCGGAAAGCTTAATGTATCGCTAGACTAGTGTAGTGAATCATTAAGATCTTGTTCCAGCTTTCATTGTCTGTTTCGTTTCCTGCTCTTAGAAAACCCTGAATCATCCTGTCAAGACTGAATTAATAATAAACTGCAGGCTTGTCAGCTTACATTACTCAAGACTCGGAGCGCTTGTTGAAATTGGCTTGTGCTCTGGCCGTGTGAGTGACCAACGTTCATACCCCCCCCCCTCCCCCCTTTTGTTTGGACATGGGAGAATTAAAGATCTCAACATGCCCATACAGAGCTACCTCCTTGGGGGCTTCCTGTCACAAGACCAAGCCACTCCTGCCGGGTGGGGGTGTGGTGGAAGAGTGAGGATCTGGGAGAGCGTGATTTGGACAACGCTGCATGCAGCAGACCTCCATTTCTCCGGCTGCATGTCGGCCACGCGGCACTGGTGGCATGTTCTGTCCCAAGGCCTTTTTGATGTAAATAAGCAGGAGTTTGGTATGCGCGAAGAGGGCAGAACAGACGCATTAACTGCAGCTTTTAATGTGTTTCCAAAGTAGAAATTAAACTTAATTGGGCAATTATTGAAATAACTTCTTAATTTGCAGGAGATGTTGGGGGGGGGGGGGGGGCAACCACTTCCCAGTGTGTTTCAGCTTGCCGTGAAGGAGTGCTGCCCTGGCACGTGTGCTGGGGGGCCTGGCAACTTCCCTTTTACCCGGGGATGGCGGGACCTCAGGCTTGGGGACCAAATGCAGCCCATGGCTAGTTCCCGTTTGGCCATGAATTGAGTTCTACTCCCGAGCACTGAAAGACTGAGCTTCAAGGGAAGGAGCAGAGATGGGGGACTAGATCCTTGGGGACCCTAGTCCTGTTCCTGAGCATGCTCCTTAAGCACCCCCGCCCTCATTTTTTGTGAGGCCCTTGCAGCTTGTACTAATTTTCAAAAGCGGCCCCCTAGGAGGGAAAAGGTTCCCCGCTGCTGCTTTAGCCTGTATCTTTTCATCATCCCCACCCCAACTGCCCATTCGCTGTTTGGCCACTCTTATGAGAGGTGGGCTAAACTTTCCCATGGTTACGGAGTGCGACTAATCTATCTCCTGGGCTTGTTTCTAAAACCCTTGGGCCATCTCACACTCTCATTGCTCAGGAGAGGAAATGGGCGAACGCAGAGACACGGTCACGTCCTCTGGTATTAGAGTCCTGATTGGAGCTAACCCAAACCTGCTCCAGAGGCAGCTGGGCTCTTCTGAGCCTTGGCCCTGCACCCGGCACCCTCTTCTGATGTAGCCCCACCTGCATGGAACACTGTGATGTCATGGCACTCTAGGGGGCAGGACCTCCTGCCCATGGGGCTGGGACCAGGAAGACTTCTGAACTGAGCCCACCAGGCCCAGTTGAGCCCCAGTGGGCCCAGTTTGGTCTGCAGAGACCTTATCTAGTTTTCCTGAACAGAATTTTCTTGAGTGACTTTCAAAAGTGTCCTGTTAATTCCATTGGTCCAAGGTCGGGAGGTAGTATTTAAAGGATTTAGAGAGAGGTTTTGTAGATGCATTTGGTCCTCACATATTGTGGGTATCTTAAAGGACTCTTCTGTCCCTCTGGCTTGTTTCCCTCCTACAAACAGGCGTTACTTTAACGAAGTCAGGAATTTCAGTTGCTTTCCTACAAAGCTTTCGAATGCAATGCCTGCTCTGAGGGTTAGGAGCTGAAATCTGCTACGCATTGATATTCTAAAAGGGTCCACAACAAGAACGGTGCAGGAGAATCAGCCTGCTTCATAATGGCTACAAAACCCGCTTTGTATCCCCTCCAGGGAGGCCTTGAGTAGTCGAGGTAGATGTAAATGGAGCTCTCTGCCTCCTGAAAGAAGGCACCTTAGGGATAATTACACCAGCATATTTCGGGTAGCTTGAGCTCCAGTAGGGTTGGAAATCAGCTCCCCAGAAACTATCCTCTTGTGTGTGTTTCCTCAATCATTGCAAGCAAGGTAGTGCACTTGAAATTTCCTAGAGGTAATGCAATAAGCTGGAGGTGACCGAAGAAATGGCTCCTGCTGGTGTTTGTTTGGTCGCATTGGAAGGAGTTGAGAAGTGCATATGTTTGCTGCTTTGGCTCAGAACCTTTTGAAACTACTGCTCAGTAACTACGAGCTATAAGCTGTGGGTGCTATATGCCCATGCATCCCAACGTTTTCAGCAGCCGGAGGGACAAGCACCACCCCCACCCAATAAGCTCCACCCCTCATGCACTTACACACCCCTCCCAACATCCCATGTGCATTGAGGGGGACAGGAAGAAAGAGGCCACCAAGAAAGAGGAGCCTAAGGCTTGAACAGTGGTCTCTTCGTGTGTGTGTGTGTGCGCGCCCTGAAAGAGGGACAGTGGGATTCAGCATCCAAAGAGAGACTGTCCCTCCTAAGTAGGGACTGTTGGGAGAGGTGTATGCCATGCTGCTCAGGTAGTACCTGCCATGCCACACTTATTATTAATCCTTTGTATAGCACTTGTAGTGTTCAAGGTGCTCTACAATCCTGATCACATTCACCCTCACATCAGCCTTTGTGGGCTAGGTCCTTATTATTCCCACTTTTATGGCTGAGGTACCAAGCTGAGAGACGGTGACTTGCCCAACGCCACCAGTGAAGTCATGGTTAAAACAGGATTTGAACTCTGGTCTCTCGGGTCCAAGTCTAGGCTACCCTGGCTCTAACTACACCGGCACTTTGCTGATAAGAATTTCAAGCCTTAACCAAAGGCTAATTCGCAACCCCCCCTTTTCTCTTTCATGCCTGCCACATGTTCCTTAACCTGCATTGGCCTCATCCTGTAACAGCACATTCACACAACCGTTGATTCCCCTACAGTTCACTGACCCCTCCCTCTCCCTACTTCACTGTGGTGTTTCCTATGATGCAAAGGACCTGGGGGAATGCCCTTGTGATAAGCCTGTATGGAAAGGAGGAAGGAATCCCTGCTCCCCCTGGTCACTGAGAGGTAGGAGTCGCACACCACCATTGCTACATGCTAGAGTCAGATTGTCACAAGATTTTTGCAGTGGGTGACAGAGGAGAAGGGATCATCCAGGAACTCAGGGAGTGGTAAGGCACATCATTCAGAACGTGGGCTTATGATTGAACCCTTTGAAATATTGGCATCTGTCTTATAAGCTTCAGCTACAGGTGGAGACTTGCGTGTCTCCATCCAGTGAAAACCAACTCATGGAATCTCTGGTTGGGAACAGATTCCCTGTTTTTTTAAGCTACACGCGCAAGCTGGACTGTCAAATATGAGGCAAAACGTTGAGTCGTGCTGAATTTCCCTTTCTGGTGACTCAGTGCCAGCAAGGAGTTAGTATGGGAAATTGGGAGGTTCTATAAAGTGTGTTGTGATGAACTGATAACTGAGGGAGAAAGAGAGCTAAAGAGGCATGATTTACACCGAGGTTATGGGAGGGGAAAAGTGTGTGTATTGGAGGAGGGAGACTGTAAGAACATTGGAATGGGTGTAGCCTGGTGGATTAAATGGAAGGTGGATCTTATTCAAAGGGTACCCTACTGCTCCAAATCATGGCACTCTTCACTTCTGGCTAGTTCTGCCTCCTCATTTCCAAGGAGAAGCTTCCAAAGTCCCAGGTAGTGTCCCCCAGACCCATAGATCCTCCTAAAGGGATAATTTAGGTACCTCTTGGTTTCTTTTCCTGCTGTGTGCCTCTCTTCCTGTGTAAATTTACACCACTGTGGATATACATGGCTTTGTATCTACGTCCTGGTGTGGTAGACTGCTGATCTTTGCCGGCCGTTGTTCTGAGCCACCCTTTCTCTATAGCCTCAGGAGCTGGCGTTTTGCTGGCTCTTTGGCAACACACTGGGAAGCCTTTGCCATGAAATGATGCGTTTGGTTATGGAGTCTATCTTGTCCTGCTAAAAATGCAGCAAATTGGACTGAAGTATAGACTCTTTCATTTGAAACTGACCTATATATCGGCTCCTGCTGCGCCAGTTGGATGTAACTGAGATCACCGTTTGGGTTATTTACCAGGTTGTTCCCTTCAAAATAGTGATACTGTGTCCAGTCCAGACCCCCTCTGACATAATTTGGGGGCAGGGGCCAAGTGTCTAACTTTTCTGTCAAACAGGCTTGTGCATTGAGCCTAATTATGATACAAGGGGTAGAATGTGCAGAGTTTGCCTTTACTAAGGCCAGAATTTAATATGCATCTTTGCACCATTCTCTGTATAGCCTGTTCCTTGCACTGTAGGGTGACATCTGATCAGCTGCTGACGCCAGTCCAGCCACAGATGCTAGCCATCCAAATACAGGCTGCTCAGATTATTATTATTAGCATTTATATAGCACCAGCAATGTACCTGGCGCATTACAACGAATAAGATAGACACGGTCCCTGCCTGAGAGCTTACAATCTAAAGACGGGGAGGGGAGACAGGGAAGGGGGAACAGCGGGAGAGACAAGGGATGCGACATTCATGATGATGTAGGAACTCAGGTACATGTTCTTGGCTTGGTTACAGTAAATTGGGAGTTTGCAGATAACAGGTGGGGGATAATCCTGGATGGGGATGGTTAGCAGGAGTTAGGAAGGGCGGAGAGGAAGAGGTGGGTTTTGAGGAGGGACTTGAAGGTGTGGAGGGTGGGGGCCAGGCGGACGAGGGCAGGGAGGGAGTTCCAGGTGTGCGGGGCAGCGAGGAAGAAGGGACGAAGGTGGTTGGGGGAGCAGGGGAAGGCATGGGAGGGCGAGGGAGGGGATGGAAGAGGAGCGGAGTGCTCGAACAGGGGTCCGAAGGGCGATCAGGGCAGAGAGGTGGGGGGAGTGAGGTTGTGAAGGGCTTTGTAGGTGAAGATGAGGAGCTTGCGCAGAATACGCTCAGGAAGAGGGAGCCAGTAGAGAGAGGAGAGGCTGCACATGGTCAAAGCGACTGCCAAGGTGGATGATCCTGGCAACAGAGTTTTGAACAGNAAGGGCAGCAAGGAGGAGGCTACAATAGTCGAGGCATGAGATGACTAGGGCATAGATGAGAGTTTTGGCAGAGGAGACAGACAGAAAAGGGCAGATCTTAGCAATGTTGTGGAGGGAGACGCGGCAGGATTTGGCAACGGAGTCAATGTGGGGTTTGAAGGTGAGGTGCGAGTCGAAGATGAAGCCCGAGCTGTGGGCTTGGGGGACAGGGAGGATGGAGACCCCGTCAGTGGTAATCGACAGAGAAGAGGGAAAGGAAGGCTTGGGAGGGAAGATGAGTTCAGTTTTCGCCATGTTCAGTTTGAGTTGGCGTTGAGACATCCAGACGGAGATATCAGAGACGGTTGGTGAGACGAGCTTGAACAGAGGGGAAAAGGGAAGGAGTAGAGAGAGAGAGTTGAGTGTTGTCAGCGTATAGGTGGTATTGGAAACCATGGGAGGCAATGGGTGTAAACAGAGAAGAGGAGAGGGCCAAGGACAGAGCCTTGGGGAACCCCGACCGAGAGGGGTGGGTGAGGGGGAGGAGTTAGGAAGAGATACATTGAAGGAGCGGTCAGAAAGGTAGGAGGAGAGCCAGTCGAGGACAGAGTCCTGGAATTCAAGGGAGTGGAGTAATTCAAGCAGGAGCGAGTGGTCGACAGTGTCGAAGGCAGCAGAGAGATCAAGGAGGACAAGAATAGAGTAGAGGCGGTTGGATTTAGCCACAAGAAGATTATTGGTGATCTTAACAAGAGCGGTTTCAGTGGAGTGGAGGGGGCAGAAGCCAGATTGGAGGGGGTCAAGGGAGGAGTTGGCGGAGCGGAGGTCGAGGCAATGGGAGTAGACCACCCGTTTAAGGAGTTTGGAAGTAAAAGGGAGGAGCAAGACATGATGGTAATTAGAGGGATCCAGAGTGGACTTTTTGAGGATGGGGGAGACAGTGGCGTGTTTAAAGGCAGAGGGGAAGGAGCTGGTATAGAGGGAGAGGTTGATGTGCAGGAGGGGAGGGGCAACAGTGGAGGGAATGGAGGTCAGGAGGCGGGAAGGAATGGGATCCAGGGGGCAAGTGGAGGGGTTGGAGGAGGAGAGCAGGGAAGAAATTTCCTCAAGGGAGGCAGGGGGGAAGGAGGACAGGAAGAACCACAACCTTTTTATTGGCTTGAGGTTAGGTGTTCGAGAGGCTCCTCTGGAGAAATAGCCTTGGCTTTGTTAGTTGGTGCTCCAGAGACTGCAGTGGCTTCCAGTAGTTTTCTGGGCACAATTCAAGATGCTGGGGTTTGACCTATAAAGCCCTAAATGGCATAGGCTCCACTTATCTGAAAGACCACCTTCTGCCTTATTTTCCATTGTGGCCTCTGAGATCCACCAGGATCACCCTCTTGCATGTACCATGAAAGTTCGTACCTTGAGGGCACACTCAGGCATTTTTAGGCTGTCCCACAACTGTGAAACTCCTTTCCCCTGGAGGTTTGTTTTTAAGCTTGAGCCTCTTCATCTTCCAGAGACAATATCTATTAGCCAGACAGGATCAGGGAACATGACAGGAGCTGGGGGAAAACAACAGGGAATGGATCCCCCATTGTGATTCTCCCAAGTCACCATGATTGGCCACTGTCGGAGACAGGATGCTGGGCTAGATGGACCATCAGTCTGACCCAGTGTGGCACTTATGTTCTTAATATAAAGCTTTCCAATTTGACAGGTGGGGATAGGGTTTGGGGAAATCTGGAATAGTGAATTCCAACTTGTTTTTTATTTGTGTTTAGTTTTTAAAAAAAAACCTATTTCCTGCATTGTGACCTGCCCCCGAGATGATAAAAAATTGAATAAATCTGTAGTGTCAGCAGCAGCCTTGTGTGGTCTTGTCCCTGATTGAAGGACAAATGCAGAGACCATGCATAGTGGCCTAGGCAACTAGTTTTATTGAATTATGATGAGTCCAAGTGATTATACACAAAAGCAAGCAACGTTTAGGAATCTGGGTCTTGTTTCCCTTTTGAGCAGAACCAGGATTTGAGTCTGGAGCTCTGACCCACATTCCCCTCCATTCCGTAGGTTTTTAGTGTGTGCTTTGCACTTTCAGAAGATCATCTACTTTGGAGCCTTTCCATATGTGGACTGAGGGGAAGATTTGGAAGAGATGATTCCAGCAGCAATGCTATGACTTACTCAATTGCTCTTCCCCTTCTCCGCCTCGTACCTGTGGGGTGTTAGTACTAGTGTTGTAGCTAGCTCTTCATCTAGCCCACCTGAACAGGTGTATGAAGAATGGAATTGCCTTCTGGGGCAGGGGGAGTCTGTTGGGGAAATGCTAACCCCTATGTAACCTTTTCAGCAGCTCAATAAAAGCATTTTTGCAATACCCTGTTCAAGAAGAGACTTACCGTGTGCGCAGCTGAATAGTACGGTAAGCCATGTGCATTTCATGTATGGATATTAAATCGTACAAATTGAACATGGAGAATTTGCAGGCATAAACTTGCTATGGCACGCAAGTCGCAAGGTTCTCGCTAAACATGCCACTCGCATTTGAAGAAAAAATTACAAGTTGCAGAATTCAAAGGTACATTTTGACCTTCCTTCTCGGTTTAGATTCAGAACCTTTTTTTAAATTTTTTTTAAAAAACAACCCTGCCCAATTGTCTGTTTAGAAGATGTATTTGGTGGATACACTTCCAATTATCTGTGTGCCAGACTATTGGGTCAATACTTGCTTAGTTTGCTGCTCTTACAGCTACAGGTAAAGACTGTTCGATAACAAAAATACAATTTTCTAAATTGGGGTGCTCAGCATACACCCCAAGGGTGTCCCACAAGGCTATCCCCTTCAACCGTCTGAGAACTAGCCCGTAGACTGCTGTCTGCTTCCACAGAACTGCCACTGGCCATGAAGTCTTGGAGAGCTGCTTCTGACACAGCTGCAAGGGAGATCCCCTTCGGAATTTGGGAAGGAAACTCCAATAGAATCAAATAAAATTTGGATCAGGAGGATTCCTGGGGTGAGGGCAAGTGAAGGTGAGGGCTGGTCAATTTATCCTGGGAGCCCCCCAAGGACTTAAGTTGAGCGACCCTGTTGTAAAGGTCTATTCTAGCACCCAGAGACCTCTCTTGAGATTGGAGCTTCCTTTATGCTAGCTCCGGTACAAACCCAGAATGATGCACTCCTTGTGCCCTAAAGAATTGTCTATTGAAGACCCCCAGTTTTGCCAATGGAGCTGCACGAGAGGGGCTGGAGAGCGTTTGTGTCCTGTACAGATTTTGGTCAGGGTCTACGTAGCTCCTTCTGCAGGATCAGGCAACTTCTAAAGAGCAGGATGGAAGAGAGACTGACCGATCTATACATTGGCTACAGTTCAGTGTTGTCATTGCAAATATTAACTCGGCTCGATTGCCTGATTTATTAGAGATTACAGCAGAATTGTGTCCAGAGAAGGAAGATGGAGTAGCAGTAACATTTTGGATCAATTCTGATATGGGATTTCCATATTTAGGTGCTAGCGTGGAAGGAATCACAAAGCTGTTCGGTACAGTTCCTGAGATCTGTGGCCCAGAGAGATGTACCAACTAATTGCTTATGTTGCTCATTGCTAATTGCAATGTTGGCTGAAATGAAGACCCTCTGAGGGCGATCACGACTCTGTAGCATTCAGGAAGGGTCTATCCCTGAAAATTAAGGGGTAACGATAGAGGAGCCTGGTGTGAAATCTCTTTATCTTAATGTCACTGATGCGTTGCTGTGGGTTGCGTACAAGAACACTATTTTGCAACAGAGGTGGGAAACCTCCAGCCCATGGGCCAGATCTGGCCCTCAGCTTTATTTGTTTTTTGGGAGTTTTGTGTGGTTTTTTTAATTTGGCCCCTTTCTAGTTCCTGGATCTGGCCCAGGCATCCAGTTCCTATCCTCAGATACAGAAAGAGTGATCTCAGGGGAAGGGAATATAGGTAAGGGCATGTGCTAATGGATGGGGAGTGAAGGGTGGATCCATGATCTGAAGCAAGGCTGTAGCTATAAAAAGCAGAGGCAGTGCAGATGCACATGGGTCCATGAGCCTGGCAGGGTGCCGCTGAGTCCCCTGCTGTTGGAGGGGGGGTAGAAGGGCTCCATTCCAACCTAGCTACATCCCCTGATCTGGAACCTCCCATCCTGAACCCTGAAGCATCCTCAACTCTTATGTGGCCCATAGAGCTTGTCCTCCTTTTCAAAGTGATCTCAGGAGGGAAAACGTTCTCCACTCCTGGCTTTGCAATATACATGTATGAAGGGCAGACAGAGCTCCCCTTGCAGTTAGATTAGGGGACAAGACTCAACAACGTGGGTCACGGGGTTAGGCTTCACAGCGCTCACAGGCTGAACTGTCCTTCCTCGATCCATTGACTGCACAGAGGCCTTGTCCAGTCCTGCAGTGGTTAAGCAAGGACTGAGGGCAGTGCAGGAATTTTGAAGACATGTAAGCCACTTGGTGGATCCTTGACTAAAAGAGAGTTGCTTTTTTAGCTTGCAGAAAAAATGCGTGATGGAGCCTGGACTCTCGCAGCAGCTTTATATAAATGAAGGAATCCGTCCTGGTGAGGCAGACTGCTAGTGAAAGTCCACGGTTAGATGCTCGTTGCTCTTGTAACACCAAAGTTAGACATGGCTTGATCTTTCCCCAGGTTAACCTGTACTAAAGATTTCACCATCCTTATTGCTCTGCTCTTCTCTTACCTAGCATTCCTTTCTCTTCCCTCTCCTGCTGCGTGTGCTTTAAGGCATGTTGAGGCTGCTGTCCCTGCATCGCACTTGCTATCTAGTCCTCCCTTTAAAAAAAACAAAAAACGTGTCTCCCGTGGACTTGAATTGTGGTGGTGGCTTTTCTTGCTCTGTAGCTACAATCCTATTGGTGCCTTCTCTCCTGTTTTCACATAATTGCTATGGAAAGGCTTGAGATGCTTGATGTCTGGAGAAAAAACAAAATACCAGTAGAGACCGGACCTACAAAGAATGGGGTGGAAGGGAGGTGAGGGTAAGGGGTAGTCAATGAGCATTCAATGATATTTCTGGGCTCGGTCCTACGGGAAACATCAGGCTTTGTGTCTCGTGATGTTTACTGGCTGTATATAACCTGCCACTGTCAGCGAAGGCTTAAATTAGTGCCCCAGCACCTTGTCTCGTAGAAAGTTCCAAGGATTCCAACCGAGAAATGAAAAACCTCTGGAAATTTTAGGGTGGTGGGGATTTGTAGTATTTACTTCACTATCAAAACCAAATTTGGTTCTGTCCTTTTGGTCTCCGAAATAATACATAAAATAAGACCTGCCCTGACATCGTGCAAATACAAAAGAAATTTGTGTTTGTAGAGAAGCAGTTGGGAAATTAATATAGACAGTTGTGTCCAAAATATTGTGACGTTTGTCCCCAGCGGGCGAGGGACTGGTGAGGTTGCAGTTCGTCTGCATCCTCTCCCAGCTGCCTCGGCTGTCATCGCTTGAGGACGCCGCAACCCTCCTGGGGCTTGACCTTTCTGCCGCCCCAGGCTCCACCGACCAGTGAGCCAGAAGGCGCGCGCCATACGATCACTCTTGAACAGGATACTCCCAGCAACACCTGCTAAGCGTAAGCCTACGAGTACTTTGACCACTCGGTGGCCAGTAGGCCAGTCACTGTTCACCTCAGCCTCCTCTGTGTCTCCTCCACTACCCACCCCCTGGGTTGCCCCCTCCTACCCTCCCCACCATCATGCCTGCCCTAATCTCTCCCCTTCCTTCCCCCCACCTCTTCCTTCCTCTACTTCTCCCCCCCCGCCCATCACTTCTCTCCAACCTCCTCACACTTCCTTCTCCCCTGCCTTCCCCCATATCAGCTCCCATTCTCCTGCTCCCTTTGGAACTGTCGCTCCTCTGCCAATAAAGCCCCCTACATCCATGATCTCACTCCCTCCAGGTGCTCGCCCTTACTGAAACTTGGATCTCCGACTCCATCACCCCTGCTACCCTTTCCTTTTTGGGGGTCTCCCCTTTTCTTACCAGCCCCGCCCCGAAGGTCAGGGTGGTGACGTGGGCCTCATCCTCACTAATTCCTGTCAATTATAACTGCTTTCTCCTCCCCTCCTCTCTCCCCTTCTCTTCCTCTTGAGGCTCATTCTGTGCACCTCTACTCCTCCTTCCCCCCCCCCCCATCTCCACATCGCTGTC
>QEPC01010859.1:12226191-12248798 GCA_003113815.1 Sphenodon punctatus | reverse complement strand
CCTGTCTATCCTTATCGACGGGGTCACCATCCTTCCTGTCCCCCAAGCCCGTAGCTTAGGCTTAATCTTTGACTCATCCCTTTCTTTTAAACCCTACATTGACTCCGTCGGCAAATCCTGTCGCTTCTCCCTCCATAACACTGCTAAGATTCGCCCTTTCTCTCTGTTTCCTCTGCCAAAACCCTTGTTCACGTCCTGGTCATCTCTCGCCTCGATTACTGTAACCTCCTTCTCACTGGCCTCCCCCGTTCTCACCGTTCTCCCCTTATTTCTGTCCAAAACTCTGCTGCCAGGGTCATCCACCTCACCCGTTGCTTTGACTACATACAGCTCTCCTCTCTTCACTGGCTCCCCCTTCCTGAACGAATCCTGCACAAGCTCCTAGTCTTCACCAATAAAGCTCTTCACAATCTTGCTCCCCTCTACCTCTCTGCTCTAATTTCCTTCCATACTCCAGTTGGTGAACTCCGCTCCTTCTCTGTCCCTTCTCTCGCCCTCCCACGCCTCCCCATCTCCCCTAAGCATCTTCATTCCTTCTCCCTAGCTGCCCCCCACGCCTGGAACTCCCTCCCTGCCCACATCCGCCTCGCCCCCTCCCTTCGTACCTTCAAATCCCTCAAGACCCACCTCTTCCACTTTGCCCTCCCCAGCTCCTCTCCAAACTCCTGCTGATACCCTTCATCGAGTACAATCTGTTACCTAAGGTCTGTGTACTCATATTCTCACCACACAGACCAGCCAGCCATCATTCTCGATTGTAGCCAAGCATGTGCACCTGGGACCTCGCATCTTTGTAAATGTTACACTCCTTGTCTCTCCCTCTGTTCCCCTTCCTTCATTGTCCTCCCCTCCCCCCCCAAAACTCAGATTGTAAGCCCTAGGGCAGGGACCACATCTATTCCATTACTTTGTAAAGCGCCAGGTACATTGCTGGTGCTATATAAATGCTTGATGATGATAACAATTTCACCAGACTTTATTTTAATAGAGTATGCAAACATTTAATAACTAGAAAAAACTAGCTATTCTGTGAACTATTGAACTCACAGTTACTGTTATATTTTTAAAATGGCAGCTGTGAGTCAAAATGTTCCTTCGTTACATTAGTTCATAGCATGTATGGAACAGTTTCTTTTCCAATTTTCCCCAAATGTCTAAATTTTACTGTTGTGTTCTCCGCTGCCCCCAAATCAAAAAACCCCCAAGAAGTTCAATTTATTTTTTCTCTGGCCCTTGCATCTCTATTGTATTCCTATCTCCTTATAAGAGCTGCATGTTGAAGTTATAAACTGACATCTGTGGACAAACTCTGTGGACCTGCAAAATACTATGCATTGCCCCCCCAGTTGGTCTGGGCAGGAGAGGTGCCAGTGGGAGAACTTGGTTTTAGTGGCACCCCCTTCTGGTCCTAGCAGGTTTTGCCTTTCCCCTCTGCCTTCTGTAGCATACCCGTACAAGCTTTCTCCCGGTGTCCAGGCTAGCCTTTCACCTGTGCCAACCATTTTTTATCTCCTTTAGTTTCCAGGCAGACCGGCCAGCGTTAAATGTCGTCATTTTCCCTCTGCTCCACGAGGACTTGACGGAGGTGATCCGAGATGTCCCCATGATGCACTTGGATGAAATTACCTTGTTTAAAAGCAGAGTGGCCGAGGAACCCCCAAACCTCTGGTGGTGACGACAGAGTCACCCAAACCGAATGGCTGGAGCGAATACTTGGAACAGCTTCTCATCGGCCCGGATTCTCCACCTTACTGATGAGCAATCCCGTCAGTGCAATTACAAAGCAAGCTAGCTTGGGCTCTGCAGTGGTCAAACCGATCTAGTGGGGAAAGCTGGCATCTGCAAATCCACTCTTGGAACCTCAGGGCCGTATCCTTGTGACTGCAAACAATTGCTCCGTTACTTTGTTAGTTAAAGGTAAGAGACTTAACTTAAAGAATGTGCTCCATTTTCTCTCCCATCATGCTGCCCTGTATATCCCTGTAGGGCTCCTGCGTACTCAGCCGTATACTGCGTGTTCCCTCGGCGACCTTCACTACTTCAGTGTCTTAACGGATCTTCTGAGCAAACTAGAAAGTGTGGCTCTGGCAAGTGTGGATGTCCTTCTAGCTAAGATGGGCACAAAGGTGTATTTATTTGAATAAATGCATTACATCGTTCGTGTGTGTGTGTATTCACACACGTGGTGATATATGGTGGCCTTGGGGGTCCTTTAATTTAAGGGATAATCCTTAATTTATTTTGAGGAACAAATCATGACTGAACCTCTTGTGGCTGTTACTACGTCCTCCAGTCCTTGCTGCTTGTGCGTTCTTGTTTTGTTGTACTGTTTGACTTGTGTGGAAGGACCTGTCATTTTTTTTTTTTAAATCTTGGGCTCTCTCTCTAGTGCTCACTAATATCCTATCGCAAGTCTGGATTGAGGGACTCGTCCATCTATAGAACAATCACAGGGGGCTCAAGGGGTTAAAAAATTGGCCCATCTTGCAACCTAGACGGAAGTTGCCGTTCTCTTTCCCCCAAAACCGTGTGCATGATGAGCCCATGCTGATTTCTGAGGATCGACGGAAGTATTTTGACGTGGTTTCTGTTGGCTTGCCTACTCTGCTCAATGTGCTTACAAGCTTGTAGCGTTCGGGGTTGGTTTTGGATTGACGTATTTATCTAGTGCTTTTCAAAGTATCACATTGCTGCTCCAAAATTTATTAATCAAAATATTATTTCTTTTTAAAAAGTGCTAAATGTGTAAAGGGTGGCATTGTTCACTGTTGTGTGGAAGAGGTATGTTTGACTTTTGCTCTAGAGATTGTCGCTTGAGTTTGGAGAGGGTTTCCATTTCATCAAGGTTTTGCTTGTCTGTAGCCTCGGTAAGCCCCCAGCACTGGGGTGAGCTGCTGTCCCTTAGTGTAAGAGCAGTGCTTCCATGGATGGACATCATCGACTTGGCCACGTGAAGCTTCCTGTGCACCAAGAAGTGCTGCTTCATGAATGCCGACTTGTGGGAATCCTCCTAGTGTCAAAGGGTGGATTGGAAGAGAACACAATGTATGTTTCACGCAGGCTGCAAGCCCGTCTTTTTTTTTTTTGTCTTATCTATGATCATAAATTCCAGACTTGCATATCCTGCCCCATGTGCAGCGTCCGAAGCCAGCCTGAGAGAATCTTGTGCACAAATGTGGCACAGATTGGATGCTCCAGAGATTAATTCTCTGTCTCGGCCTTTTACTTGATGGTACCTGTTACAAGGGGATCCTGTGTGCGTGCACTTTTGTGCTCATCCTTGCGTTCTCTTTAGCAGCAGCGAGAGGCTAGCCTTCGCTTAGTCTCCTCAATATTCGAGTGGGAATTCAGACGGATCATTTCCTCTCTGCAGGACAGACCGACTAGAAAAGGGGTGCAGTGTCACCCTCCGGTTTACAGTAGCTTCAACCAGCCCCCTCCATCATCCAAATCGCAGCCACCAGATGGACTATTTTAGGACTAAATTAGACTTCTAAAATCTCTGGTTCTTTTTGTTCCAAGTATGAGCAGGTAAAGTAGCTGGGTGACCTTCTCTCTCCCCTTTGCCTATTTGGAATCCCTGGCCTCCTTTTTCTGTCCCAAAGATCAGCTGTCTTTCCCCCCACTTTTTGGGGGGGGAGGTTTAGGGAAATATGCCAGCCCCCTTGCCCACATAGATCCACACTACTGCAGCTGTTGGCTTGAGCAGATTCAGACACCGCCTTTCTAACTTGTGTCTCCATCCGTACGAGATGAAGGAAAGCAAAGAGGTTACCAATTGGGTGATGACTCCACCCTACTAGCCATTCCTTGCATGCCTAAAAGGATCTATCCCGTGCGAGTATGCCTTGACCTGTGCCTGGATGCCACAGTCACAAACTCCATCCTGTTGGGAGCAGAGACCGCTTCTAGGATGAATGGTCAGTGGTCAGGCACAACTGTAGTTAGGAGGTAACTTGGAGCTCTCTAGTTCTGTCCCTGTTGGAAGAGCTGGCTTTAAACAATGTCTGCTGAACAGGAAGACAAAACTTCCTTTTGTTCCCCAAAATGTTGCATTATTCCACCAGGTCAGTTTCTTTCACGGTAGTTTGATTTTTAAGGATTCCTTTTTCCGGTGGATTTTGTAGGTCAGTTCCTTTTTCAAAGACCCTTGCGTCCATATGATCGGATCCGTGTTCCTAATAACAGAATTTGTTACCTTAACCAGGGGCTAGTAAAGGCCAATTGCAGGAAGTAAGGGTAGCACCAGTAGCTCCAGAGGAACCAAAGAGAAACCACCTTCTGCCCCCTCCCAAACTATGGCATTTTTTCAGCACAGCATCCCTGCTACTCGCCGTCTTGCCGTGAGTGAGAATTTCCGCTGCTTCTGCACTCCAGGCAGGATTCACCAGATGTTAATAATGTGCTTATTTTCTCTAAGTGCTATTTTGGCATCGGTGTTAATTACAATTTATATTCTGCAACACTTACTCTGGGAAAAGAACCCACCCTAATAGCCCCCAGTTGGCAGAGCCAGGCTATTAAACGTAGTGCCATGTGTTCCAAGCGGAGGGGACAGGACGCTGGGGCAGAGTCAGCACTAAGGTTCTAGTGTGGGTTTGGGGAAGGATCGGGTTGGGATTTATTTTTTTGTTCGTACTTGTAGCATGCAATTCCCTCTTACTCTCCATTCTCAGAAGCCCCCTGTTGGGGTGACGTTTCCTGCCATCTATGTGCGTCTCTCTTAATACACGGGGCAACCAATCCTGCCCCCTCTTGAGCAGAGAAAGGATCACTAGAAAGGAACCCAAAGCCCTCTTCCCACAGAGACCTTTGCAGCACTCACCGCCTCTGAACAGGATACCCACCTCCAGACTGAAATTGTTACCCCTCTGTGGCAGAGAGTCATGCTGCCCCACCCAATTATCAATCCCCCCCCCCCCCAAGTCTTTCTCTCTCTTCACACGTTGTTGCTGAAGCTAAATTTAAAAGTTGCTTTTGCAAGATTGTTCGTGCCAAAGTGCGTTTTAAACAAAGCAGCTTTCCAGGCCTGCCGACTCAGGGAGTTCTGGGCTTTTAAAGTGATTTTTATTTTGGGTCTAGAGAAGCTCAGCAGACCAAACACCAGCTTTATTGTTTAAGGAAAAATTCCTAGCTTGCCCGACTAGACTGTAATCCTCCTTCTTCCCCAATCTTTTTGCAAACTTTGTGCTTTCTTCAGCTACTATTTTAAAGACCCCTCCCCTCTAGCTTTGATCTGGAGCAAGACTTCATCCAGTTACCCAAATATTTGTTGCGAACCTGCTACTGGGAAGGCTGTCTCTTCAGCTGAAAGAGAGCATAGAAAAGCATGCAATGTATTGGCCAGAGTGCAGAAATGAAGGGGGGCGGGGGCTGTTCTAGTCCCAGCTCTGTCACTAAATCATTGTGGGACGTTGGGCAACTCACTTAATCTCTACATGCCTCAGTCTCCCGCACCTGTATAATGGGAATTCTTGCTTGTTGACCTGGACAACAGGATGGTTGTGAGGTGTCAAGCGCTACACACTACTCATTGCCATTCCAAATTGTAATGTGCATTGTAATTGCCAAGGTGAGGTAACATGGGAAGATCTAATGAAGGGAGAATTTTATAAAGGTCCCTGCTTTGCTGCTGCTGCTTGGTAGGAAAGCCAGCAATGACCGCTGAAGGGTTGGCCTAGAGCTGCCTGCCTCCATGCTTTTCCTGCTTCTGGCGGAGAGGCAAGCCCCATATGTCTCTTTGGCAGAGGTAGCAGAACCCCTGGTCCAAGGGAACAGAGGAGCAGCCATGGGAGCCCAGTACTCCTCCCTGAGGCCAGTAATTTTCCACCCCGCTCCACTTTCTATCCACGCCCTGGAAACCTTGGCTGTGTGTCCAGAATTGTCCGTGATGGTGATCCTAACCTGCAGCCGGCATAGGGTGTAAAATCACCCTTTGGAAGGTAGTTGTGGAACAGTGCCTGTCTTGAAACAAAGCCCTCATCAGTTCTGTCTTGGCCCAAATCGACACCAGCGTTCTTATTTATTTATTTTCCTCGAGGACTCGAGTTAAAAACCCAGAATAAAAAGAACATAGGTGAGCATCGTAACCTCTGAAAAGACTTGGACGTTTCCCTTTCCAGTAGGAAAGTCCAGCTGAATCTCAGTCCGAATTTACATTCATACAGGTTTCCTTCTCCTTTCGCTATTTGCCACCGGGGGAATCTCCTGACTGTAGGTTCTGGACACCCCACAGCTGCCAGGGAGGAGCATCAACATGTGCCTACATCCTGTGATAACACCAGCCTTTCCTCTGCCCTCTCTGGGCCAGGAGAGACCTCGTCCTAAGGTGCCTTCAACTCCTGCTCCCTGGGACTTTTAGGACAAAACCTCACAGCTTTCCCAGTGGACTCTCCTAACTCTGGAGAACTCGGAGTGAGAGAATTGTCTGATTGGCTTACGGGAGAGTCCAGAGCTGGTGCCGCGTGCACTGGATGCCTTTTGCGCCCTGCTTGGCCACTCGTAAGCCTCTGAAAGGGGGAGCTGCGTTCTCTCCGTTGCACGGGCTACTGCAGAGGAAACCTTTCCATCTGCTGTAAGGCTGCTCAATTAGATGCAGGAGGCAGCCAGTGCTCTAGTGGAGGGGGGAATCATTTCCATAGGAACTGATTGCAATGTGGTGCAGGGAATAATGATTAATGGCAAAAGGACATTGCCGCGGGCCTTCCTTAATTTTATTTTATTTTATTTTTTTAAAGGGGGCATCGGGGAACAAAACAGAGGTGCAGGTCGGGGGAGACGTTGCCTCCAAACCTAATGAAAAACATCCCTTCCATTAATTTCCAGGGCAGCGCAGCCTCCTTCTCTCTTTCTCCCCTCCCCCCTGCTGCTGTTTTTCCTACCTAGCTTTCAGCGAGTGTTCAAAATGGCCAACCTGGTTAGAATTAATCATAAAAAGAATGGCTGAAGCCCAGCTATTAACAGTGTTGCTGTTAGCAGCAGGATTTCAGCCATAAAACATGAAGCAAGGGAGGCATTGACCTTTCTGCTGTCTGAAATGAATGTAGGCGTCGATATCTATTGTTTTCAGTGGCACTGACCTCTGATACCCCGTTCCCTTCCATCTCTTTCCCTTGACACTTGAGGGAGAGGGTTCATCTCGTACCTTCTATTTGATCCCAATCTTCTCTGGCGATGGGGAAATAATTAGAATTTTAAAAGCTCTCCAACACCAACAAAATTATATACTGTATCCGCCTGCCCCCCAAACAGAAATTCCCAACTCCTCAATCTGAAGGCAGGATGGTCTGTTTAATTGTGATTTGGTTTTTATTTTAGTCTCTTTGTTAATAGAATCTTCATTCTGGTGCCTCTTTTTGTTTTTTATTATATTTTGTTCTTTTGTTAAAGCAGTCCCTCTTTTGGCGAGCTTCATCTCCAGCCTGCGAATGTTAAATCGGGCATTGTAATCAGCTGCACGGCCCACAAGACCCATTAGGACATCGGATTTGTTTTATAGATAATTTTTGAAGTTTGTCCTTTTGAAGTAGATATTGCGGCTCAGCCTGAGGCACCAGGGGAAACATCCCTCTTCCCCCCCCCCCCCCCCCCCTCTTTGTGAGCATATCCTTTAAGCACACACTCCCCCCCCCCCCCCCCCCCCAACTCTTTGAAAACTGCTGTCTCAGCCTGTCTTTCTGTTGAGATTCTCCTGGATGCTTTTGCTATGGAAAACGGAGGGTGAAATTCTTGCAGAACCACTATTCCTTGGTAGAACGTAGAATGCGGGACAGACAGACAGCGTAGCACCTAACTTTTTTTGAGTAACTATTACTGGATCCATTGTGGAAGAATTTGTCTCCCGAGAGAGTGTAAATTATACATCGGTAACGGTAGACGAGAGGCGGCAACTCTCGGAATCGAGGCTTTAGGCTGTAACAAGGTGTTAAATGACACCAGGAAGCCACGCAGCCTGCTTGCAAACGACTGACAAACTCCTCCAATTTTATTTATTTTTTTACAGCTCCATCTGTGTGCTTGTTTTACGCTTGTATTTACAGCTGGCTCTTTGTTCATTGTAGTGAACCACATTCTGATTGTGCAACTTTCTTGTACATTTGTGGCATGTAAAAGGTTTCAAATAAAGAGTGGAACTGTTTGGTTTGTTGTTGGTTGTTTTCTTTTTCTTTTAAGGTTGACTTCATTGCCTTCTTCCTGTTCTCTCTCCCCACCCCACCCCCCTTAATAACAAACTCTAAAATGGGGGTGGGGAACCTTTTCCCTTCCTGGGGGTCACTTTGAAAATTAGTACAAGCTCTGAGGGCTGCATAGAGGTTGGGGTGCTTAAGGGGTGCACTCAGGAAAAAGTCTGGATCATGGATCTGTCCCCTCACCTTTTGTACATGCCCTCATCTCTCCTCTTTTCTTTTGGGCTCAGACTTTCAGTGCTTGGAGGGTAGGAAATGGATCCCGGGGCCAGAACAAGTAACTGGAAAGGGGCCAAATAAAAACTAGCCACCGGTTGCATTTGGCCAGCCTGTGGTTCCCCATCCCTGCCCTAAACTTGACTTGAGAATATCAACTCCATGGATGCATTTAGCGTCCATCCAAACCGTGGCCTGCATTGGTGGTGACTGCGCGTTTGGGGTGGAGATGTGCTAGTTTGACATCGTTCTATGCTAACTCGCCTTTAGTTTTGACATGGGGCATTTCTGTTTTCAGTCATGACCCGAAGGGGAGGAGGATGTTCTCATAAACGTAGCTGCTCTGGGGATGCTAATCTGGAGGAATTCCTGCAGCGTAACTGGCGCCCCCTGGTTTTGCTCAGATGAGCCAGGAGTAACTTGATTCTGTTTCCTAGCTGGGAACGGCAGTGAGGGGCAGGAAAACGAGTTAACACAAGCCAACAAAGAGTATTGTTTGTAGACACGGAGAGCAAACTAACCCGAAACAAGTGCATGCTGGGAAGTGGGAAGCCTAACACAGAAAAACCGAGGGCTGGTTGATTCTGTTCAATCATTTCTCCAGAGTAGAACTCTCGCTCCTTTGCAGAGCTAACTTGACTCTTTACCTTTAATTCCTTTACTCTTCTGAACTAAAGTGAGGGTTTACTTGTTGGTGAACCCCAACAAGTCGGGGGTTTATTCCCTTCAGAATAACAGCTTGTGTGAACAAGCCCCAGGTTATCTGGGGTTATCATCTGTCCAGCCATGGTTCATGAAGGTCTCTGCCAACAATAAACTAACTCTCCAAAAGGCCTCGTGCGGTACGGACCAATGCTCTCTAGTTTAGGCTGAAGCTGGGCCCAGAGCCGACTGAGCCAGACTCTTCTGAACCAGGCCCTTTGGAGGTTTTGGCTCTTACGTTCCCATAGACCAAAATGAAAACATCAAGGTCAAAACCGCAAGCTACGGCAACCCTGCTGGAGCCTGGTGTGACTGGATGGCTCTACCCCCTCAATGGAGCACTGCACCGTGATGTCGTGGCGCTCTGTAAGGGGTGGGGCTATATTGGAAAAGGAGCATGGCTAAGGCATGCCCCGCCCCTATAGAGTGTTGTGACATCATGACGTCCCATAAAGGGTGGAGCCTCCCATAGGTGGGGAGCATCATTGGCCAGGGCAGGAAGGGACCAGCTGGGTTCCATCCAGGTTGGGTTGCCGGCCTCTAACGGCACTTGCCTCGCGGTTCAGACAACTGGCTTCTCAGAATTGTGCCTAATTACAGTAAATCCATGGGGGGAAGAGTCAGTTAGCCATGTCGCTGTTAGCTTGTGGGAGCCGGCACCCCAGTCCGCTGCAGAGAGATGGAGACGGGAAGGACTCTTCCCCCCAGGATCAGATTGGCTGTCAACTTGGAGGCTTTTTTGCCTTCCCTGCAGCGTGGGTGTAGCTCTCTTGCTTGAAGACACTTGGGTTTTTCTCTTATAAGATTGTCCCCTGTTCTTTCAGGCTCCGGCGAGTCCTGATCTCGACTTGTGTCCGATCTTGGTTTGTAGGCTCAGTTTCTTATTGGATGGATTTTTCTGCGCAGGCAGTTCGGATGCGGTGAATCCTAGATTAGCGCCAGGGACTGAACTAAGAACCTGTGCTTCTCAAACGTTTTTGAACTGCATCCCCCACCCTCTTCCCACTCATTGGTGATAGCCAAGGCCCCTTTCCCCCACCACACACACTACTCCCCCTCTGCTTTTCCCCCATTGCTTCCCTTCCCCACCCCCTTGTTCTTTGACTTTCTCTCCCTGTTCTTCTGGAGATTTCCCCCCTAGCTCAGAGTGGCGATGAGTGTTTGTCAGCAGTGATCATCCTTGCACATACATGCCCAGTTTGAGAACTGCTGGATCAGACGACCGTTTCAGGTTCCTCCCAGCCTTGCACCTCCTTTTGTGCAGTTGTAAGGACGTGCCCTCTCGTGGCTGGCATGGCGCTGAGACTTGCTCCGATCTGAACGTAGCCTGCTCTGGATTTGACCCCAAGCGGGTGGGCACGTTGACTCATGAGTGACTGCCAGCTGGCCAGGGCCGGGATCGAGCTAGATAATAGGAACACTTGTTTATGTTCCTGCTGCTGAATGCATTTTCACACAGCCAGTGACGCTGCCAGTGGAGGAAGGAGCTGGTTGATCGGACTGAAGCCCAACGGGACAGCCGGGAGATATTAAACAGGGATTCAGGTAGCCGAGAGTGTGTCAGTGGGGAGGGGTAGGAAGGGGGGAAAACGCCACCCACTCACACCTCTATCACACCAGGGAACTCTGCATTCGTGTTGCGTCAGGATAGTATGTGGGTCTGTTCGTGTGCTCACGCACTCTGAACATGGACCCCTATCATCATCAGGGCGCAGAGCTGTATGGCAGGGGAAGGCACCCAGTCGTTCGAGTTGCACTCGGTAGGGAAAAGGCTAGGAAGATACGTGAGGGGGGTGTAGGATCCACAGGGAAGGGAACCAGGGTTCTGTAGGAGCGGTTCATGGGGCTTGCACACTCGGGGGGGGTGAGGCAGGAAGGGACCCACCTGGACCTATCGCCACCTGGACCTATCAGAGGAAGAGGGGAGGTTATGGGCTGCCACTCCTTCAGTAGCTGTTGCACAGGACTTTGTGGGCCCAGGATATGTACTAACTTCTCACAGTGCCAACACCCTAGTGGGTAGCCCACAGTGCCCCTAGTGGGTAGCTCCTAGTGTTCCCCACTCAGGCTGTCATTATGCACTGCCAGAGGCCATTTCTGCGACAGTTTGGCCAAATGCAAAATTCTGCAAAAATGCCTGTTATTGCAGCAGCTCAAGAATTCACAGAGCCCTGGGTAAAGGTTCCCCCCCTGTACTACAGCTTCCTCTTGCTGCTGCCTCCAGGGGTGAGCTGAGATCATGAGCATCCAATGTCTTTTGCATGGGGTGGAAGGAAGCTGGTCCAGTGATTAAGAGCCTGGTTTGGGCTCAGGGTCCAGGTTCAGTTCCCAGCTCCATCTAGGATGTCCCTACTGCTTTTCTTGTTCGGGAGCTCCTTACTACTCCTCCGACTCCTTTCTACCAGAAGTGAGCTCAAAGGACCCTACAGAACATCAGATGTTGCTGCAGAAGTTTGTGTTTTTTCACTAGTAATCCAAGAGGAGAGGAGGATTTAGAAAAATGACTTTTTTTTCCCTTTAGCCTGAGGGGAGGATGGGGGAAGCTCTTAGACACCTTGAACTTGGCTGCATCAATCCTGGGCTCAGCTCAGGCCCAAATGCAGTTGGGCTTTGGCCCAAGCAGGTTTCTATTGCCTTCTTGCTCCATTCTGTTCAGTTCCTGTTGCAGGATGGATATGGGCAATCAAAAGACTTGTTCCCAGTACAAACACTTTGGGGGAAGCAACTACCTCCTAACCCACATAAACCTCCCCTTTGTTCCCACAAACAGGAAGGTTAAAGGGGCAGTACTTGCATGGCAACAAAATGATGTCAAAGTGAGGAAGGAGGCTCATACCTCTGAAGAAAATTGCCACATGCAATAGGAGTGGAGTGTATGTATGAGGGGGTGAAGAGGGGTCTTTATCTTCCACCTAATCTTTCAGACCTCAGCATTTCTAAATCCTCTCCCATTTGTGCAAAGGAAAACAATGTTTTTGCCTTCCCAAGCAGGAAGATCATGGGAAGGGAGGAGCTTTTTAATCACCGTTTCCCCCTCCTCATGGGAGCAGAACTAAAGGGAGGTACTTATTCCAGACTAACTACCCTTGCTCATGAAAATGAGCTTTTGCAGGTCTCCGTAGAGGAGGGGTGACTGTTGAACAGCACGCAGGAAAAATCCAGCTGTTGAAGATATGAAATTGAGAGATGTCCTCTCCTTCAGAAAGGGGACAGCTGTATCACCTGCATCTGGTGCCCTGGAGAAGCAGGTGGGTGAAACTGACTGAGAGGAAAACTTAGACAACAGGTAAAAATCATGGTGCTAATTGATTCTTTGCCCACCTACCCCTGCTATTTAAAGCCTCCTTTAAAATTCCCCTCGGAGAGCGAGAGCATCCGTGTGCGGCCCGCGTAAGGAAGATTTCACAGTGTCCCCACTCAGGCTCTCATTCTGTGCCGCCAGAGGCAATTTCTGGCCAAATGCAAAATTCTCTGAAAATGGCTCCCTTTCCCAATGAAACAGCAGGACGACAGGGGTTGGGAACCTAGCATATGTGTCCAGTGGGTTGTGGTGACAGTCGTGGTATCTATTCCATAAAACTATCAAACTTGAGAAGATTTTGCTTCTGCCAGGCTGGGTTTTTAGCTAAATTATTCCTTTTGTCTGGGAAACAAATTAGCGTAGAGCAGGGAAAGGGAGTCTTTCTGCCTCCCAGGGCCTCTTTTAAAAACTAGCAAAAACTCTGAGGGCCACATAGAAGTTGTGGGAGGAGGTGTTTTAAGGGGGCAGTCGGGAAGAAGAGGGCCAAACCATGGATCTGTGCCCTCTATGCATGCCCTTGTCTCTGCTCCCTTCCCCTGAGCTCTGTTTTAAAGTGCTTGGGAATAGGAACTGGTTCCAGGGGCCAGATCCAAAAAGTGGAAAGGGACCAAATAAAAACTTAGTCATGGGCCACATTTGGCCCTAAGATTCCCCACCCCTGTACTAGAGGGACTGACAGAAGCTTGTCCCCATTCCTCACTGACCCTCCATTCCTCTCCCTTTTTCATTACTGTTTTGTGCAGAATGTAATTGACCCCAACAGGTGAGGGCTTTCTGGCTTCTTGGATTGGGACTGGGCTGAGGATTTGAAAAGTGCCAGTTAGCTTGGACAGGGGTGCTGTAGTGGATTAGAGCCAGTATTCTCAGTCTAAGGGGAAGTCGGAGTGGAACTGGCAAGTGCAAATATTTAGTGGGCAAGCTTTGTCTGGAAGGAGACCTGGAAACAAAGCATCTGCAGAGAAGACTAGGTCTGTTGAGTGAAATCTGGGATCCTAGTACATCCTGGTAGCTGGGGCAGGAGGGGGAAGGGGAACTATATCCCATTCCCTTCTCCTCTGTAACAGCTAAGCACATGGGCTAAGCTTGGGCTCCAGGTATCCGAAGGGCCGCCTCTTCCCCTATGTTCTGTCACAGCCTCTTGAGGTTGGCCAAGGGCGCCTCTTGCAGATACCAACTGCTCACATAGTTTTTACCAACAAGGGCACGCAGGGAGACAGTCTTGATGACTGCCCCACAGCTATGGAACTCGCTCCCTGTGGAGGGATACTGTTGTTACTGGAAATACCAAGTTTTACCGACCCATTCCAACTTGCCATGCTACCGTTTTACCGACCCATTCCTACATGGAACGGTCAATAGAGGAATAGAAGTGGACAGAAAAATGGTAAATTAATAATCGGCAAAATTGTAATACGGTAACACAACTGGTAATTTGGTGTAGGTAATTTTAATAATTCGGGTGACTTGCTAGGCGCTAAATGAGTACTGTGGAGCTCCCCAGTCATCCGAAATGATTCGGGTACCGTGATTTCATTGGGTATATCCATTTTAGCTCAACCCCTGGCTGAGTTGAGCTTCATGTAAATGTGGTCTGGGATAAAGAAGCTGGGGTAAAGAGCTGACCTGCTAAGCTACTTCTAGAAAGTTGTCCTTTCATACTGTATCTCACGCTGCCTTTTTGGTTGCAGCTGGCATCAAAGCAGACCCTGGCCCTCCCCAGTTCCTGTTTTGTTTGCTTCCTAATGTGCTGGGGTAACGCTTTTGAAGCAAGGGGTGGACAGATGATGTGAATGGGGGGAGGAGGATGGAACAGGACAAAATTTACTCCTGTCTCATGGAGACAGATTTCCCTTTTGAAAAACAAGGCTCTCGACACCACTTTCTGCCATCTCCATTATCTGCAAACAGCGCCACATCCCCCCCCCCCCCATGTAGAAAAATTTGCAAATAGTAATAACCCGCCCCCCTGCTTCCCTCCCTCCCCCCGTCTGCAAAACAAATGCCTTAAAACCGTTAAAGGACGCAGAGGGCATTCATGAAAGGGCCTGGCTGGCGGTTACTGCAGCAGGGGGGAAAATAACAACATTTCGCTCTACAGATAAAAGGCAACGGAAAAGCAGCATATTTATAGCCAGGGAGCCTGGATTCCTTGTTAAGCTGCTATTATCAAATTAATGTCAAAATGCATCAAACAAGCCAGAGTGTTCCGGGCCCCCTTATGCAAAAGTTCTTTGCAAATTGCTTACAAATACATTTGTTTACAGGGTACCAAGCAGGCGCTGGCTAATTAGGCATTGTAGCAAATTTTTTGTGTGTGGTGTTGGCAATTACATAAACAAGCTGTTTTGAAGTATAAATACAAGAAATTTTATGGCCCCCTCTAAAATGAATTTTTTATTATTATTATTTTGGAGGAGCCGTGTGATTGCCAGGTTTCCTAGGGTACATACATAGCGCTGGCACGTCGAATGGGCCGAGGATTTGAAAAGCAGGCTTTTCTTTTGAAGGGTTGGCATCGACTGGCTGAGTGTTTTTAATGAGGTGCTGGGCCACCCATGTTTAAAGGTGGGGTGGCTTTTGGGGTGCTTTCTTATGAGGCAAAAATCCCCTTCAAAACTGGTTTTCCGCCACTCTTTTATTTTAAATTGTGTGAATCGATTAGGTGGCAGGGTGCCTTGCTTCTAACACGTAAATGGCTTGAACTAAACTGCCTAACTGAGTCAGACCAGTGGTCCGTCTTAGCCCAGTATTGTCACAGCCTGACACGGCAGCAGGGGTTTCAAATTTGGGTCCAAATCCGGCTCTTCCAGTGCCTCCGGCAGAGGCCATCCTGGTGTGCTACCGGAGACCCCTCCAAGCCCCCAGACATGCTACCAGGGATCCTGAAGTGAAGATGCTGGGGATTGAACCTCTGGGACCTTTATACATGCAAAGCACGCGCTCTTACCACTTGAGCTATGGCTGAAGTGCAAGGGGACAAATCAAGGTTTAACAATGTGCTATTTCCATCCTGTGCATTTCTGGTACTATGGCAAGGGATACGTCCCACTTCCAGTCTGCCACAGGGGTGTAGCAAGGCTGTCGCAGGCGCGGGGGGTATGTCCCAATTATGGGCCCCTTAAAGGCAAGGGGGCGAGGTCTTCCTTAGTGGTAGCCCTCCTGGCCAACCTTGGCCTTCCCCCTATCCCCATAAAAGTTTTCAAGCCCTGGCTTCCAGTGAGACACCCCCCCCCCCCCCCGAGTGGTCACAACCCCACCAGGAAGGAAGTTTTCAGAGTCGGCAGGGCCAGCACTTCACCCCCACATTTGCTCAGAAAACGTCCTCCGTGGGGCCCGTTGCAAGCATTAAAATAAAAATTCAGAGTAAGTGGAGGTGGAGTTTTGGTCACGCTTCCTTCCCTGCCCACTCTGAAAAATTCTTAGTGGTGCTTAGGTCACTGGGAGGGGAGGGGGCTTTAGAGTTCAGGGCCTGAGCTCAGCTGAGCACACTCTGTCCATGGCAGCTAGGCCCCATGTCTGCCGGCATCAAAGGCTGCATTCACCCGACACACAAAGTCGGGAGAAATCGCTCTTCCCCTGGGTTTCTTTTCTTGTTGTTTTGGTTTGCATTTGTTTTGTTTCTTGACTTGTGAAAGGGTTAGGTCACAAGAACCAGCAGCTGTAATGTGCATCTAGTCCCCAAAAAGTGTAACTCAAAACTTAGGGATTTAATAATTGTGCTAACTCCCATCATTTTTTTTTTTGACGGGGTGGGTAACGTGTGACGGCTTTAATCCTGCTGTCAGTCTGAATGCCCAGTAGAGCTTGTGCAGAGCTGCACAGCCCTAGGGAATAGCAGCTAGCAGCCACGGCAATACTGATTAACTTTTAAAGCAGGAGAGGAAATGTGGGAATTAGGAACATCTTTTTTTCTTTTTAAAGTGAGCTCTCGTTCTGTAGCAGCACTCTGGGCTCCGTGGCCACGGACGTTGGGTCTCGCCATATATGCGGAGATGGTGCACTCCACGGATATAATGGATACCAAAAAATGTGATTGCGCCATGGCAGCAACCCATCCTAGGTCAGGTTAGGAAGCCTCCACGTGCACGGGCCAGACCGGGTCGGACCGCGGAACAAACGTTCACGCAGTCGGGACCCAAGTGGAGGCAGGGAGATGCACAAACATTCAGCCCACTGGCCCCTCCCCACCGTGACAGCCCTGATCTGGGCCAGCGGGAAGAGATGGGCGAACACACTTTGGCCTGCTTTGCCCCGATGGGGTTGGCGGTAACCTGGACTGGGACTTGGGCCGTTTGCGGAGGTGAGAGCCTGGGCTAGCTGCCAACACACCCGGAGTCAGTCCAGGGAACATTGGGCGGCCAGAGAACAAATGTAACACTGGCCCGTGGGCCAAATTGGGTTACTGTCAGGTTTGTTTTTAGCCAATGTGGCTTTGCACCCTCTGTTCGGGGTTTTACAAAGGATTTCTAGAAGTGACCGGTGCTATAATGCCCTGGAACTTGTGGTACTGTAGACTGGTCTCGCATCTTGCAAACCATCTGCTTGAGCCTGTGCTTGTGGAGCAGTGTTGGCTTTTGGGCGGCTTTCGAAGAAGTGTTGTGTCCAATGCAGAGGAAAGCATTGTCTTGGGATCGTACAACTGTAGGATCGGAGGGGAACCCAAGGGTCATCTAGTCCCACCTTCTCCTCCTCCTCTAAGCAGCCTATCCTTCGTTTAATCTTGGTGCTCAACAGGAAGCCCTTAGTGGATACAGTGTTGGACCTGGGAGGCCAAGGTTTCGAATCTTGTCTTAGCCATGGACTTGCTGAGTGGCCGTAGGCAAGCTCCGGTCTCTTGGCCTCAGTTCCCCATCTGTAAAATGGTAAATGACCAACCTCACAGGGTCGTTGCGAAGTGAGCTAGATAGGAATTGTAAAGCACTCTGAATGCTGAAAGCGATAGATAAAACCTCACTGGTGAGGAAACTAACACACACACACGCTGCTTTGAAAATGACTACGAGTGCTGCACAAAGTACATTTTGGGGCATCACAAGTTCAGATGAGAGCAACGAAGTTGGTTAGGAATGAAAGCCCCGTGTGGATTGGTTGAAGGAACTGGGTGTATTAGAGGAGGCGGGGAAAGGAGAGGGGGTGGGGACATCCTTTGTATGACAGATTCCCTTTGCATCATCCCCTTTTGACTGTGGTCCCGCACGCTACAGAGAACCATTCTGTCACCACGCTCCGACAGGAGCATGCTCATGTTGGAAAGGGGTGAGATGATCCTGTCATGGGGGGAAGGGGCAACACAGACATTTGGGGTAATGGGACACAGAATTTGGGGTACTGGGGGTAAATTTGGCTACTAAGGACAGCTAAAGGTAAAGATTAGAGGATTGTGAGCCTTACCACCCTGCTGAACTGGTTTGGCAGGGTGGGGGGGACAGAAAAACCATCGTTAGGCAGAACAAGCATTTTGTTGCAAAGGTAATACCCAGGTGGGGTCTGCAACCAACTTAGAATAACAAAAGGAGCAGGAGGGAGGAAGTGACCCGAGCCCCCTGCAAATAAAGGAAGACAGAGGAACTCTTCACACTCTCTTCCTTCTGACCGGCAAGGAGTAAGCAGCTTGCAGGAGAGGCTGCCCAACCGTGAACTAGAGACTTTTCAAGTCACTAAAGGGACTGAGCCTGGCCTCAACAAGGCTGCGAGAGACTCTGATGGACCTGAATTGTGCCTTAGGGTAAGAGGACAGTTGGGGAACTTCAGTATATTTTAGAATGCGTGTACTTTATATTTGATTTGTGGACTTGCACCATCCGATCAACAGCCTTATAATTGTATTTACTTAATATATGTTTTATAACCAAGCCTAGCGTGCTTGTGTGTGTGTTCGGCCTTCGGGGGCTCACTAAGCGGAGTACCCTGTCTAGGTGAGAGCCTAGACGGACCTTTTTTTTAATATAAGACAACCCCACCGTGAAGTCTTCCAAGCTACGGGTGGCCAGAGAAGGCTCTCTGAGTTACGGCTGGGCTGGGAGAACAAGGGGAGGCGTTTCCGGGGGTGCGGACCTCCAAAAGCTCCCTGATTGCGGTGAGGGTTGCTGATCGCTTGGGAACCCGTGTGGGCACAGGCAACTGGGTTGCAGCTGGCCTAGTGGGCATCCAGGGGACAGCCTAGAGAAAGAGGGGGACTCTGATCCCAGTGACAGATCCTTTTGGCTCACCCCCTTCAACTGAAAGCCTTGATGGAAGGTGTAGCATCCATAGCTCTAACCCCTGGTCTATCCTTTACAAGCACAGCTGGGATAGTGTTAGAACAGATTAAGGAAACTTCTCCCTCCCAGGAGCCATGTTGAAAACTAGAAGAAGCTTTGAGGGCTGCATAGAAGTTGGGCTGGGGGGGTGCTGAAGAAGAAGAGAGTCCAGATGATGGATCCATCACCTCTCTGTGTGTGCACGCCCTCCTCTCGACTTCCTTCCCCTGAGCTCAGTCTTTCACTGCTGGGGTGTGTGAGAAGAACTGGATCTAGGGGCCAGAGCAAGGGACTGGAAAGGGGTCACCTAAAAAGTAGTAGCTGCAGGCTGTTTTTGGTCCCCAGGCCTGAGGGGTCCCACCCCTGCCTTAGAGATTCTATTTGCATGGCACGCTGCCACAGTGACCTCTCTTGCAAGGAATGAGGTTTTGCAGCATAAATCCTGTGGAGTAAGAACGTATCGGTGGCTGAACCCTACGCTGACTGGCCCATGTACAGTGAGGTAAGAGCTTCACAGATATTTCCTGGCTCATAAAAAATTGGAAGATTGCATTTAATCATTCTCCCAATCGGCTGCTTTGTAGGGGGTAATGGAGCAGGTCCAACTAAGCAAAAAAGCATGGGGCATTTTAGGGGACAATGCTTTCTCCCCCTATGTTCTCCTCTTCCCTCTTCTAACGTAGATTGTAAGCCCCTTGGGGCAGGGGCCCATCTCTTCTTAATGATTATTCAGTGCCATGTACAGTGCTGGTGCTATATAAATACTTCATCATAATCTGAGAATCCCATTTAATCCTCTCCCATCCACCTGCTAAGCAGTTCCGTGCCTCATGGATAGGAGGAGAGCTGTGGGGCTGCCCTTGGTGACTGTCCGGAAATTGGCAGAACGTGGCGGCCCAACTCCTTTCACGGGTGGGGTTGCCATGAGCTGATTACACCTGTGCTTTATAATCTGCACCGGCTCCCTAGCCTTCTAGGCATAATTCAGGGGGCTGGTTCTGATCTTTAAAGCGCTAACTGGTCTGGGCCCCACGTAGCGAGAATCCACCTTTCCTTCCATGCTCCCTTGCAACCCCTGCGGTCAACCTGTAGGTGCCACCTGCTAATCCTGTTTGTACGACAAGGCGCCGCAGAGAGGCGGTCTCGGTTGCTGCCCCGATGTTTGTTTATTTTATTTATATACATTTTATATCCTGCCCACAGGGCCGCCCAGGGCGGCGAACAACAATAATCAATAAAACAATACAAAAAAATTTAAAAATCATTTTAAAAATACAATATGCGGGGAAAAGAAAAACACCCTCCCTCCTCGCCAAAAGCCTGACGGAACAGCCAGGCCGAAATAGCAGGAGATTATGGAACTCCCTTCCCCTGGAGGTCTGTCGGAGCCCGACCCTGAACGGCTTCTAGAGGCGGTGTCAAGCGTTTCTCTTTTAGCAAAGCATTTGGCAAGCGGGGTTGGGGTGGGGAGGGTTTAGCGGGGAGGGTGGATTCTTAAATGGAGTTTTATGGCATTTTTTATGACGTGTGTGTTTATTATATAAACCGCCTTGAGGGAAGGGTGGGGTGGCAATTGGGATAAATAAGCAAAAGTAGTGTGTTCTCTTGGCAAGGGAGAATTTATTTATTTATTTAATTCATATTTATACCCCGCCCGTCCCCGAAGGCTCAGGGAAGCTTACAAACAATATAAAAACATTTAAAATACAATCCCCGACCCACCCCCAAAACCGAACCCACTCCCACCCTCCAGCAACCTCCCTTCTAACCCCCCAGCCTATCCTCCCCTTTTAAATTACATCCCTCCCCCGAAATTCAGTCCCCGCTGCCAAAAGCCCGATGGAATCAAAGGGTCCTCCATTGCCTCCAGAAGGCCACCGGGCTTGAACGCAGAGGGAGTTCCACAGCAACCGTGCGTTGGCTGGGAACACCCTCCTCGTAGTCGAGAGCCTGTGGGAAAAACCAGGGTCTGCAGTAAGGGCGCCCGCAGCCCATCACAGAGGCTGCAGTGGGACACCGGGAGCCAGGCAATCCCGCAGATAGATGAGGCCCTAGGCCATTTAGGGCTTTAAAGGTCATCGCCAGCCCCTTAAATTGGGCCCGGCCGAAAGACTATGAGCACCGGTGTCTCACGCTCGTGACGACACGTCCCCATGAGGAGGCGAGCTGCCGCGTTCTGCACCAGCTGCAGCAGAATAAAACTATTGGGGGGGTTAAGGGAAGAGGCAGCAAAGGCCAGAGAAACTGTTCCCGCTTTAAAAAGCAACGCTCCCAGCTCTCTGTTGTCAGAAGGAATTTTAACAGCCCCGTGGCAGCGTCTTCCTTTTGTATCCTTTCTGGTAAACTGGAATGAAATCACCTTCTTGACGGCACTGGCTCTATGCCAGGCAGGGCCTCCACTTACCTGAGAGTCCGGGGGCGTTAAGCCGAACCGTAAAGCGCTGCTCTGATTTGCACTCCCTAGAAAGAGCGAGGAGGCAGCCTCCGCTCAGGCAGGCTCTGCGTGCGGAGCTGCATCCAGATCGGCTAACATGGATTTGCTGGACATGTACCTTCTGGGCAAGACAGTGGGACAGTGTTCACAGATGCAGCTGTTTCAGTGGAGGGTCGTCTTCAAGGTGCAGCCCCTGGCAATGGCTGCCGCCCTTCATGCCCCCTTTCCAGGGGTTTTACACGGGGATAGTCCTTGGACTTGCCAAGTTGGTGCTGATTTCTAGACACATTGGGGGCAATCCAACGCCCTGCAGGTGCTGGGCTCCGGCTAGAACGGGCACGTGGGCAGCCGGGGCTGCGCTGCGTCCACAGCATGCATGCACACGTGAGCGTGCGTGGGGCTCAGCATACGTGGGCCGTCAGATTGCCCCTCTGTGGGGCACAGGTTGCTTTATCTGACTGATAGACAAGAGGTCTGCTAGATTAGGGTCGGGGAACCTTTTCCCTCCTGGGACCACTTTGAAAATGAGTACAATACAAACTCTGTTGACTGGATAGGATTTGGGGAGAGGGCATTGCATAGGCGTGCTGGGCATGGGGGATGGAAGCACAGGCATAGCCTCCAATAACACCTTTTTGCCCCATACACTAACGGGTTTTGTTATCTTGTACCAGACTCCCAGCAATATAAGGGTTGTACTTGATTCAGCAGACAATGGAAGTCCTTAGCGCCTCATTAATCTAGCTGGAGAAAGAGCTGGATGCTGTTGCTGCTTGTTTATTACTGGGGGCAGGGGGTGGAGTACCTGTTCTCACTTCAACAAGCTTCAGATAAGCACTCTTAGCAAAGAACAAAGAAAGGTATCACCCAAGGCAGGGAGAGCTGTGCGCCTGGGATCAATCAAGATAAAAACAAAAAGGTCGGAGGGGTGTGAGCGTGTTTGTGAGAGACGATTCTTTAGTGTGCTGAAAGGGCCTGTCACTGCTTCCCTCTGGGATCCCCTGATTGACTTTAAAACTAAAACTTTAGAGCCAAAGTCAATGCATCTATTTAAGAATGTTGACTTTTTAATAGGCTGAGTTGTAACTTGAACCATCAGGCCTGCCCCATACAAACCTGTGTGTGCGCACAGAGCCTCTCAGAGAGAGTGTGTTTGCCGTGTTGGTCCCCAAAATAGGTCGTAGAGACAAAGTAGTGTAGAGAGATCTTTTATTGGACCAACTTAGGTTGGTGGAGGTTTGCAAGCTTTCGGACTGCACAGGATCCTTTGTCAGGCAAGTCAGAAACCCAAGCTGTACACTGGAGCAAAGCGAGGCACGCACGGGGGTTATATACACGGGCTGGGGAGCATACAACATGGGAGGGTGGGTCCCCAGGCCCACCCTCCCATGTCCAGTGAGGGGTGGGGGAAGAAGTATGCAGTTGCAAGGGAGTAGGTGTGGTATTATGGGGCAAGTCATTGAGAGGGAGCCTGGGGAGGGGGGTGAGAGGGAGTAAGGTGTCTGTGATTGTGTAGATGATACCCCCCC
>QEPC01010859.1:12210913-12221947 GCA_003113815.1 Sphenodon punctatus | reverse complement strand
TTTGTCTTTTAGATTGTAAGCCACAGGCAGGGACCACGTCTAATTCTATGCTCTGTACAGCACCAGGCCACATGACTGGCGCTATATAAATGTTTATAATAATAATAATGTGTGTGAATGCTCATGTGTGAGGGGGTGGAGCGCATGCCCCCCTTTTTTTTTTTTTTACTATATTAAATGTTAGGAGCTATGCTGTTTGTCTGAGGATGAGACCCCTGCGCTACTTGTGGGCCGTCAAGGAATGGATCACTCCATCATGAAGTTGGGCACTTCTCTGAAGCAACTGAGTTGCTGCTTTCGGAGACAGGATGCTGGGCTGGATGGACCATTGGCCTGACCCTATCTAGCCGCTCTTCCCCAGTTGCTATGGCCACTTGATTGGCAGCTGGTGGTTGGGAGTGGGAGGTGGAGGGGAGGCTGGGTTGAGTTTTTAGGATGGACAGGAATCAGGATTAAGTAAACTGGAAATGCACAGTTTATACAGCTTGCTGGAGGAGCCAGAATTATTTTTTAAGAATTGGCTTGGGCTGTGCATATTCATAAATCATGAGCTTGGCCTACATAAGCAATGAAGTGTGCGACTCGCTAAGTGTAAGAGATTTTACGGGCGTAGGGCACGTCCTGCCCCAAAACATTTCACAAGTTCTCTGTATGGCACCCTGCCGCAATGCACTCCCTGCTGGAGTGGGGGAGCATTACAGCTGACTAGCCCCCCTTGGGAACAGGATTGACAGCCAAGGATGATAGGCCAAACTTTTGAGAGCTCCTGCCAAAAGCATCCCAGGACGGGGCTGCCACCTCTTTGAGGTTTGACCCGGTGTCTCCGGGTTCTGAGGGAAGTCCTGATTTCTCGTGGCCAGCCAGGGCACGTCTGACAACCCAGAGAAATGGGAGCGCCTGAGGGCTGGCCAGGCCATAAAGGGGGCAGGCCATAGGGACTTCCCACAGAGTGTCATGGAAACTCCATACCAAGTAGGGCTACGTCAGAAAGGGGTGGGAGTCCTTTGGGGGGGGACTAAGTGCCGACGCGAAACATGGGAGAGTGTTCTCTGCCCCAGCCCAATTCCTAACACATCGTGGTCTAAAAGAGGCCTGTTCAATTGCCCCTGCCCCCTCGTTCCATAGTAACTACGCCCCTGACCCCAAAACTGGGCAGTCTGTAGGGTAGATCCCACAGAGCACGGTCCCATCCACAGATGATGTGACCCCACAGGGGGCCAGGAACCTAGTTCCTTTAAGAACAGATGAGCTGGCCTGCTGGTTCGGACCAATGGTCCATCTAGCCCAGTTTCCTCTCCCTGACCGAGGCCGGCATCGCCTGCCTTGGAGAAAAAGACCAGGAGCCACAGAACAATCCTGCATTCTTCCACCCTTGTCATTAATTGTCAACTGTCCCAGAGATCTAGGGATGAGCTGAGTGTGTGAGCCCGTCAGGGCACATGGGTCACACAAGTCGCCTGAGCCTGCAGTGCCGTGAGCTCTGGCCTCTGAAGAGAGGTTATGCTCGGGTGAAATGAACCGTACCGCCCAACATTTCCAGCAACCAAAAAGGAACAAGCCCCACCCCCTGGTCAATAACTCTACCCCTCAGCAAATAGGCTCTGCCCCCTTCCACATTTACACATGCGCCTACACCTCCCAGCGTTCCACCTGCACAAGGAGGGACAGACGCTCACTTCTCATTCCGCTTAGGCTGCTTTCACATGAGATGCGCTCGCAAGTTAACTGTACGTGTGCTATTCCGCATTCGTCCTGCAAGTTACGCCTTGAGTGCTCCCACGTTACCAGGCTCCGCAATCCTACTCTTACAGTGACTGATGTTATGGTTGCACAAAATTGGGAACTTTGGGAATACCTGGCGGTATTACAATCGCAGGATACACGGGCATGGAAACCAGCAGAATGGAGCTTTGGCTCGTCCCTGGCTAGTTAATTTCACCTAGCTCATTAATTTCACCTCACTCTGCTGCCGGCTTGTTAATTTCACCCAGCTCTGCCACCGCTTGTTAATTTCAATCTGCTACCGGCTTGTGGTTTCTAACCCCGCACTGCGGACGGTCAGGAGTCAGGTGCAGGGGTTGACAAAAATTGTGCAAAACGTATTTGCGCTTGTGAGAATGGTAGAGCCCACGGTTAGTGAGACACACGAAGAAAGAAATTGCAGGAGACATGTCTTGTGAGAAGGGTGCCCAGAAAATAAATCGCGTGATTTTAAGTTCACGGGAAGATTGCAGGAACAAGAAAATTGCAGGAGACACCGGCTGCAATCCCACACGGGATCCACGCAGGTCCCGCGCAGGATCCATGTGACACAATGCAATCCCTACGGCGATGCATGTGCTTTGCATGCGTGTGCGCGTGCAGGATGTGTGCTGCATGTGCGGGGCATGGGATCACCCCCGCCATCTCATGTGAGAGCAGCCTTAGTTCCTTGTCATTTCATCCTCTTCCCCCTCCCCCCCCCTTGTCCTCTCAAGGGCTTTTCCTGGAAGGCAACCAGGAAAAGAGGGACCTGAGGCTTGAATCCTGTTCTTTTTGTCTCTCCTGAAAGAGGGACTTTGACCCCCCGAAAGAGGGACAGTGGGATTCAGCACCCAAGGAGGGACTGTCCTTTCTAAATAGGGACTTTGGGGAGGTTAGATCAACAATTAATCACAGTAACATTTTCCTTTATCTAACAGGTGAGTTAGCGCGTGTTTGCCAAAGAGTCGCACGTTTGGAAGGGCCCCCTCCATCGCCATTTTGCGTGGGAGCTGGTGCTGGGACCGGCAGAGGTGGGCGCTAGATTTCCGCTCTGCATTGTTAGTTAATGGAAGGAAGTTGGAGACCTTCTCAAACTGACGGAAGAGATTATTGTTGGACTAAAGATAATAGGATGGCGGTGCCTCTCAGGGACGCTCTTTGAACTACAATTCCCAAAATGCTCATGCAGCCAGCATACCTGAATAGTATAAAGCAAGCCTCAGCCCATTGTTCTAATGGTAGAGCGGTGCATGCTGGCGTTTCAAAGCACGTCTTGCTGCACAATTCTTGCCGCAATTCATTATCGCTTTTGACTTTGTAAGACATTGCAAAAAGCAGCTCTCAGCTGAGGTAGTCCCAGCACGGCTCAACCAGCGAAGGGTTCTGCTGCCGCTCCCCTGATTAACCGTCAGGGTTCTGGTTTGGATGAGGTCGGCCTCCCCAGAATGCACCGCGGGGGTTGCGGGTGACGGGCAAGATCTGATCGATCAAGTACAAGGAAACCAGAGTTTTAGGTGGAGGCATCAGCTCTGCCACAGGTTGGCTGGTTGGTCTTGGGCCAGGTGTGTATGGCCCCTTGGCCAAATCTGCCCCCCAGCTGTTTTTTATTTGGCCCTATAACAAAATCCATCCCCCCCAGCATGGATAAGTGTTTGCAGGAGCCAGGCCTTTTTAGTAATTGACAGACTACAGCGAGATATCAGTCAATCACTTGAAGGTTTTATTAGTGCCTCCTTGCACACATCCACAAAACACAGATACATTCACCATCAACATACCAACAATCCAGCCATCTCATAGTCCACCCGGAGTTCCCTCACTCCCAGGTTCACATGCAGCACCTTTGGCCCCCACCCCCCAGGACTAGCCCACTTCTAGGCTCCCAGCACAATGTCTCTGACTCCACATTTTTGAGCTTCCCTGCTCCATTACACCTTGCTGTCCCCCCTTCCAATGTCAGCACCCTGGCCAGCTCCCAACAGCAACTTAAGCACAGATCTTGCTGGATTCATGGCCAGGTTCAGACTGACGGTGTGTTAGGCTCTGCAGGACTTATATAGCCCCAGAGGGGCGGGCCTTCAAAGGTGAAGCAGACTCCCTTAAAGGCCCAGTGACTTGCTTTGTCATGGGCTTCTATTCAGTTCCTGGATCTGGCCCATTGACCTAGTCCCAGCCCTCAAGCACTGAAAGAGAGATCTCATGAGAAGGGAACAGAGATATGGGGATGCAGTCATGAATAAGGGATGGATCCATGGCACACATCCCCTTCCCCCCATCCTGAGTATATCCCTTAAGCACCCCCAACTTTTATCTGGTCTTTGGTACTTGTATTCATTTTTTATGACCCATATGAGGGGAAAGATTCCCCCCCCACTGATTTTAGACCAGAACTGTCCACACTGGCCTGTGGCCTTAAAATCTGTTTTTATTAAGGAACAGTATCTCCCCCCCCGCCCCCAATAAAATGCTTTCCATGCTTTCCAGTATGATGTCCTGCATCTCCACATGTTTAACGCGTGCAGTTCGTGGTGTTGATAAGTCTGAACACCACTTGTCTATTCCTGCAGGATAGAACTAACATACTCTGGCCGTCCGATGAAGAGTTTTTGTGCAATCCGGCCCACGGGCCACTAGTGAATTGCTGTGCGGCAATCTGGCCTGCAGCAACCAAGGAATTGGACAGGCCTCTTTTTAGACCATGATGTGTTATGAATTGGGCTGGGGCAGAAAACCCTCATGTTCTGCATTGGCGTTTAGTTCCTAGAATTTGTGTGATTTTCGTGCCAAAATACAGGCGTTAGTCTGAAACCGCAGCAAGGAGGAATTTGCAAGGCATGGGGGAAAGGCTGCAAGATGAGGACTGAAGGCTGATAAGGGGGTGGCAAAAAGAGCCAGTGGAACCTATCAGATAAGGTGCTGGGCTTGGATCTAGGAGACTGAGGTTGAATCCTGGCTTAACCATGAACTCTCTGGGTGGCTTTGGGCAAGTCACTGTGTCTCAACCTCAGTTCCCATCTGTAAAATGGGAACGTATGGATCCCTGTCTCTCCCTATGTTTCCACTTTTGTCCATCTTAGATTGCAAGGCCCTTGCAGCAGATTACAACTGTTAGCGCTGCATTTTCACTGCATTTCCCCATTGACAGCAATGGGGAAAACTCAGTGAACATGGGTTCCATATAGCACCAGCAATGTGCCTGGTGCTGTAAATCAATTCGGGGTGGGAGGGGAGTAGCAACTTCAGGGATCTGACCTGTAGATCCTGTCCCTTCTATGCCCTCTCGTTCAGTTATTTGGACGCAGGGAGCCATCTCCCTCTTGGCCAGTAGGAGGCAGCAACAACTTTCAACTGGGCATGTGTAGGGAGAGCGCCCCCTCACTTCCCCAGTTGAAAGTTTGCCTTCGGACCGGCAGGAGCGTCAGCAGGGTGCTCCGCACCCAGCACGACTTTCGAGCCCCTTTACTTCCTTTGACGGGGGGGCTGCTCCAGTTCTAGCCACATCGGGGATACCGCCCCAAATTCCAAGCGCCCAGCGGCGCCACCGGCTGAGCGGTTTCTGCTCCCTCTTCCTCCAGATCCGGCTCTCGAGCACAGACCGGGGCAGAGCAGGTGCGGGGGGGTTCAGCCTACCGGGTATGCCCCCCGCTCCGGGCCGCTTGCTTATGGCAGAGACCACCAAGCCCCGCAGGGCTGCAGCCCTCCGCACCACAGCGCAGCGATAGGGCCCTGCCGCGGTGGCCAGGGAAAGTGAAACCACTCCACTATCACCCCTGCCCAGATCCAAGCCGTGGCGTGCATCCAGCACGAGGAACAGCGCAGCCTTTCAGGAGCGGAACAGGATGAGGAGGAGGCAGCCTCTTCTGCCTCCCTGCAAGTAAGAGGGGCCCCCTCCATTGACCCCATCCAGCAGCTTCAGCTGGATGCCCTAAAATCGATGATGGGGGTGTTGGCCCGTATAGAGGGGAACCAGACCTGGGCATGACGCACATGCAAACGCCTGCCCCTCCCCCCCCCGGCCACTTTCAACGGGGCATCCAAGTCTGCTGGGAAGGGCAAGCAAAGTAGTAAGCGCAAGCCTTCAAAAAAGCGATCCCTTAGGGATCTCATCAGCTCCTCCTCGTCGGAAGACGATTCTGGCTCTTCCCCTAGTGAGGAGGGAGAGCTACCGACCGACGAGGCGTCCGACCCCGAACACCACCACCCCCTCAAGAAACGTAGCAGGGCCGGCAAACCCAGAACCCCCCGAGTGGTAGAGGTTACTTAAGAGGAGGACTCAATCTCTGCAGCCTCCAATCCCTCACCCCAGACCTCAGACGGGGAGCCACCTGAGTGGGAGGACATCCTGTCTAAGGGCCACAAGGAACTGCGCAGGGAACTACCCTCAGGCCAGGGCCCAAAGCTCAGGCGAGCGGAAAGGGTCCTCCAGAATCACCCCCGAAGCCCCCAAGAAGAAGGAATCCGATTCTTCCTCCAAGGAAGAGGACTCTGTTAGGGACTATATTCCCGAACTGGATCACAGTTCTAGGGGTGCCACCCTAGACAGGGCATTTGAATAAATCATAAAGGCGCAATAGAAACAACCCACCAAATCCTCCAAGTTGTCCAGGGTCCAACAGTCCCTTTATTCCTTCTCCAAACACAGCGGCGTTATATTCAAACTACTGCAGGTCGATGCAGCAGCCGCCTCCCTGGCCCAACAGTCCGTGTTCCCCTCTGAGGCAGTCCTCCTCCCCAAGGACTCCACCGACAAGGGGGTACAGGTCGGACTTAGGAAAAGCTACTAGGTCTTGACTAACATACTCCGGATGGCCACTACTGCCTCCTATGTATTGAGAGCCATTATGAAGTGGTTTAAGCTGGGCAAGGACCCTGACATATCCACCGCGCTGTCACGTAAGTCGGCCACTAACGTCAACCTGGCACACACATTCCTAATGGACTCCTCCATGGACATGGTCACATGGGCTGCTAAGGGCATGGTGGCCAGCGTGGCAGCCAGGTGCAGGCTGTGGCTCCGCTCCTGGCGGGTGGACCCTCCCGCAAAGAATCTCCTAGTCAACAGCACCTTCAAGGGGGGCAAGCTATTCGACTCTGGCTTGGATAAGGCCCTGGCCGAGACATCAAAGAAAGAAAGAAAGCACTCGCTTAACCAGGTCCAGTCCTTTAAAAGTTCTTTTCGTCCCTTTCTCCACTTCTCTCAGGGACCCAGACGAGGCCAGTCTTCAGGCAACTCCTGGAACTTTCAAGCATGTGCCAGAGGACATCGGGAACGCGGGGCAAAGCCCAGCAGATTCCCGTCTCAACCTCTGTATCCCCGGCGCTCTGGATCCTCCTCCTGAAACAAGCAGGACTCTTGACTGCTCCGGTCCCTCCTGCCTGGCCTCTACCTGGCTGGGCGCACGACTGCTTCAGTTCGCGCACAGGTGGGAGCAAGCGACCACAGACTCCTGGGTCTTGCAGACAGTGACGAGGGGATACTCGATAGAATTCAAACACACACTCTTCCGGGTATCCCCTCGCTCACGCATCGCCTCCAAACACACAGCGATGCGCAGGGAATTAAACAGGCTGCAACAGGTCGGAGCCATAGAAAGGGTACCATGGCACAAAAGGAAGAGAGGTCTCTACTCCATTCTCTTCTTAGTGCAGAAGAAGACCGGAGAGTGGAGCGGAGTCCTCGACTTGAAGCGCCTAAACAGGGCACTCAAAGCGCAACGCTTCAAGATGGCCTCCATTTCTCTTTCAAGGAACGACTGGCTAGCCTCCTTGGATCTCAAGAACGCCTATCTCCACGTCCCCATAATTCCAGCTCACAGGAGATGGCTGTGCTTGTTACGAGGGCCGGCACTGGCAATATCGAGCCCTCCCCTTTGGCCTGGGCACAGCTCCCCGGACGTTTACCAAGGTCCTCATCCCTCTCGTCGCAAACCTTCACTTGGAGGGGATAGCCGTATTCCCATACCTCAACGACCACCTCATCCGGGCCCCGTCACAACAACTCGCCCTGCTCCACCTCCATCAGCTACCTGGAGCACCATGGGTTCCTGATCAGCCGAGACAAGAGCTACCTCACTCTCGCACAACGGTTAGAGCACCTGGGAGTGATCATCGACACTGCCCTGGACAGAATGTTCATCCCACCACAATGTCAGAACAAGATCCTAAAGCTGGTCAAGTTGGTACGAGCGCAACCTCGATCCCCTCTGCTAACACTCGCATCCCTACTAGGCCTCATGGTGTCCTACACTCGGCATCTGCTGTGGGCCCACTTCCACTCGCGAGAACTTCAGAGACTGCTCCGACCCTGGCAGGCGGACATCATCAACCGCTCACCAGCTACCCTCGCAGTCATTCAGGAAACCCTCCTCTCTTTCACTTGGTGGGAGGACCCTCACAAGTTCGACCGGGGAGTCCTGCTGATGGAGCCGACAAAACTAATTCTCACGACAGACGCCAGCTTGTCAGGGTGGGGAGCCCACCTACACTCAGACGCGATGCAGGGCATCTGGTCCGTACAAGATCGCAGTCACAGCATCAATTGGCTGGAGCTCAAAACCATTCGACTTGCTCTGCAGCACTTCACCCATCAGGTGCAGGGGAAACACGTCCTAGTCTTCATGGACAACACAACTGCCATGGTGTACGTCAACAACCAGGGAGGCTCTCAATCCTAGACACTCCACAAGGAAGCCACGTGCCTGCTACACTGGGCGGAGGGCCATCTCCTCTCCCTCTCTGCTCTCCGCATACAGGGAATGGACAACATAGAAGCAGATTAGTTGAACCGACAAGTAGTGGATCCAGGGGAATGGTCCCTCAGCCAAGTGGCATTCCAACTGATCATACACAGATTCGGCCTCCCAGTGCTGGACCGGTTTGCCTCCCCATCCAACACCAAGACAGCCCGATTCTTCAGCAGGGGTCCCCACCCCAGAGCAGAAACACACGATGCTCTCAATCAACAATGGCCTCCGGGCCTCCTATACGCCTTTCCTCCTTTTCCCCTCCTCAGTCGAGCGATCCATAAGTCCAAGGAACAACGAGCCACCATCGTCCCCGCAGACTGTGGTTCCCAGACCTGGTCACCCTGTCTGCCGGGGAACGCCTAGAACTCCCCATTGCCCCGGACCTGTTATCCCAGGGTCTCCTGCACTACAACCAGCCAGGATTCCTGAGACTGACAGCCTGGCTGTTGAAACCTTAGCCCTCCTGAAGCTCGGCTATTCCGCCTCTGTCATGCAGACACTCTTGGTTTCCAGGCGCAATTCTACCCGACGCATTTACCAAAGACCCCCCCAGTGCTCCTGGGGGGTCTTCATTAAATGGTGCCATGCCCATCAGGTCCCACCCCGATCCCCTTCCATAGCAAACTTCCTCCAATTCCTTCAGGAGGGGTTGGACAAAGGTCTCCGACCTAACACTCTCTCTAGACAGTTAGCAGCACTAGACAGTACCCTAGGGGCTTTCTCAGGGCACCGCCTGTCAGGTCACCCCCATATCAGACAGTTTTTAAGGGCTACCCGTAGTCCATAGGTTTCCCTCCTGGAACCGCAATGTGGTTCTCTGGGCCCTTACTGGGGCTCCCTTCAAACCTCTTCACGAGGTCTCTCTCTACTTCCTATCTCTCAAAGTAGCCTTTCTCATTGCCATCACCTCCACCAGAAGGGTTTTGGAGATAGGGGCCCTCTCCATGGATCTCTCTCTATGCACCTTCTGTAAGGAATCGGTCATCTTTTATGATTGGACCCTTCCTTTCTGCCTAAGGGGTCATCACTGTTCCACCTTTCCCAGGAAGTAGTTCTTGCTTCCTTCTGTCCCCACCCTCGCCACCACCTAGAAAAATTATGGCACACATTAGACATACGCCGCGCTCTTAAAATATACCTTGAGCGCACTGAGCCCTTTCGACGCACCTCCTGCCTCCTAATCAGCTATCATCCCCGTTCAAAAGGCGAAAGGGCTTCCAAGGCGGTCATTGCCAGATGGATCTTGGCCTGTATCGCTGATGTGTATAGAGCCGTGGACCTCCTGCCCCCTACTAGGGCTTTGGCCCACTCCACACGTGGGCCTGCCACCAATTGGGCCTTCAGATCCCGGATCCCACTTGGAGAGAGATGCAAGGCAGCCACTTGGAAAAGCCTGCATACATTCACCAAGCACTACAAAATCGATCTGTTTCGGCCAGTGGATTTTTCAGGGTGTCCTGGGTTCTCCTTAGGCTCTCTGTCCCTCCCTTGCCGAATACACATTACTGCTCTGTTACCTCCCTGCATCCAAATAACTGGACGAGAGGGCATAGAAAGGGCAATTGGGTTCCTTACCTTGGGAATTGCCCTTCTGTGTCCCTCGAGGGAGGTTATTTGGCCCACCCAGGAATTTCTTCTCTTTCTCTGTTAGGGTTTCTGGGGGGCTGGAGCTGTTGCACCCTTCTCATGGGTAGTTGGTTATGTTTTTACTCCCTGTAGTTCGGGAGAGGTTGTGTTTTTCTCTTTCGTTGCAGTTTGTCATCCGGTTCCTGCGGCTGTGGTACACCTGGGGAAGCGAGGGTGTGCTCTCCCTACGCATGCCCAGTTGAAAGTTGTTGCTGCCTCCTACTGGCCAAGAGGGAGATCGCTCCCTGCGTCCGAATAACCTCCCTCGAGGGACATAGAAGGGCAATTCCCAAGGTAAGGAACCCAATTGCCCTTTCCCTTCAGTGAATGCCTTCATTTCTGCTGCCTTGCTCAGTACCATGCTTCTTCAGCATTCAAGGGTAGGGACTAGATCCAAGAATTAGAAAGGGGTCATGGGCTTGGTTCCCCTCCCCAAAAAAGTACCATTTTAAAAAATAAATTACAGCCCTGATTATAAGATAATGTCTAAATGGAAAGTACCCAGTGCGGAGAAGTTTGCACGTGTGTTTCGAGGGGCCAGCTAACTCTTGGCGAGAGGTTGTAGGGGAGAGGTTTGGGAGAATAGAGAAGAGTTCACTTGGATATTGCAGTCTCTGGTTTCTCTGAGCTGAGGGGCCTCTGGCTTCCCCTACAAAATGCTCCATCGCATTCCAGGGCTCGGATCACCATGGGCTACTGGGCAGGGGGCCGTTCCATTACAGTGTCTATTAAAACAGCAATTAGAGGCAATGCTAGTGGAGTGTCATAGATGGTGTGAAGCTTAACAGATGCTGAGTGCCCAGTGCCAATCTGATAAGGAAATGAGAGTTGATCGTGGTTAATATTAAAGAGGTATCCTCTTTCTCCCGAAGATGTGCCGCAAAGCCCTGGGGCTTCTAGTCCCCGGTGCAAATGTCTC
>QEPC01010859.1:12197703-12210559 GCA_003113815.1 Sphenodon punctatus | reverse complement strand
GGACTCTTTAGCAGGCCTGCGTGGCAGCCAAAAATATGCCACGGAATGAACGTTTGTTCACTGAACTTGCGAGGTTCAACAGGAAGGCTTTGTACTTGTCACTTTCACCAGCAGGGAGGATTGCCTTGCAGGAGCTTTGTCTGGTCAGTTTCACCAACAGGAGGATATCCTGATCAGTTTTACTAGCAGGGAGGATTGCCTTCCAGGAGGAGCTTTGTTTGGTCACTCTCACCAGTGGGGAGGATATCCTGGGGACGGGGGGGAAATCGTTGTCTGCTCAGTTTCACCAGTGGGGAGGTTTTCGTGGTCAGTTTCACCAGGGAGGAGGATTTGCCTCGCAGGGGGAGCTTTGTCTGGTCAGTTTCACCAGCAGGGAGGAGTGCTTGGTTAACTTCACTAGTGGGAAAGATTGCCTTGTAGTGTGGCGCTCAGGGTTTCACCCATTTATGCTGCCAGTCAGAGTCATAAGGCAGCAGCATAAACACAGAACAGGGGGAACATTTGTTAATGCTGTTCCACCTTGGGCTGGCATTGTACAGAGTACCACAGGGTTGATTTCCTCCGTGGTTAATGTAACAGGTAGAGTCACCCAGTGAGGAGGGGAGGGGACTAGATAGTGCTTATTTGCATAAACTTGTTTGCACGGATTTATGCAAATTGATAACGACTCTTTAGGTTGGGCTAAAGGGGAAGTAAAAGAGATGAGTTAGGGGTCGGGGGGAGTGACTGGGCACAGAGTAGGAGGGCTCAGGGGTTGATGTGCAGCCCCGTAGCCCATGCACAGAGGGGTTCCTGGGTAAAGAGACTTGGTGTGTTTTCCCCCAAGACTTGAGGCGCTGGGTCTTTTGCCCCTTTCATTTCTGCCTCTCGCGATCCTGCTGCTCCATCTCTCTGCAACTCTGAGGGTGAAAACAGACATCATGCTGACTCCGTGTTAACATTGCTTATGCATGTTGCAGGGCTGCACAGGGCACCAACGTAGCCCTGCAACATGCATAAAAAACTGTTAAAGTGGAGTTAGCGTCATGTCTGTTTTCATCCTGAGACTTCGGGCCAAACTTTGAGTGGTAGGGTCAAGCCCAGCCCCATGGGTTGGGGTCCCCCTCCCTGAATTGCTATGGGTTCTTGACAGGCAGGGCTCCTTGTGTTTGAGGGTCTCTGCGCTTGTAATTTATGGCCGTGCTTCTCACACTCAAGTTGTCATTTCAGGTGTATTCACATGAATCCCATGTATTGGGGAGGGGTCTCTGGGACTCTGTGCCATCTCACAATCTGCTTTGTAAAGCACCAGGTACATTGCTGGTGCTATATAAATGCTTGATGATGATGATGATGATCCATCCGTGGTTCCCTCCCTCATGCAGTTTCCAAAACCCTCCTCCCACTCCCGGGACAAGGCGAGTCTTCCAGTTTTTGTGGGCAGCGTGCAATGCAAAGTTTGCTTTGGAAGTGCTATCAGCCTCCAACGATAAGTTTCTCCACTTTGCTGCTTAATGAGATTTATTGCCACCGAGATACAGGACGGGCGCCTCAATTTTCTTTTCAACAATTTATGGCAGCGCGGCTCGGAGGGAGGCAGCATCTGTTTGCTTTTACATAATTTCACAGAGGGTTTGTCTCCGTTGCGGGGACGTTAAATGACTTGCCCAAGGTCATGGCATATCAGTGGCTCAGCTGGCAATTGGAAAGAGGGCAGGGCACTTTCTGATTATCGAGGGGGGTGGTGCTGGAGTTGGATGTGGGGGTGGGGGGAACAAGGGAGCCATGACCTTTCCCCGGCATCGGCTGCAGTTGGTAACTGCACCTCAGAGTGGGACGTGCTGCTCTCTCTGCTTCAGGCTCTTCCTCTGAGCTGCGTACACGATTCTAAATATCCTCTTTTCCCTAATCCTGCCCTTTTGGAATGTTGTGATCCCATAATGCTCCATAGGGACAGAGCCGCATAGGAAAGAAAGCCTATGCCCTGCCCCCTTACCACCTTGATTTTCCAGGTCATTTATTTATTTTAATTTATTCAAATTTTTATCCTGCCCTAGCCCAAGTGTTCAGGTGAGTTACAAACCATTATCTTTATTTATTTATTCATTTAAACGTGTGTGTTGCTGTAACAGGGCAGAGTCCCTGTAGGCTGTGGGCCCTTTAAGAGCCCAGGAGTGGAGAGCTAACCATGCCCACTGCTCACTATAAGAAGAGGAGACTCAGAGGAATAGAGGCAGTCTGTACCTGGACTCGGAGGAGTAAGGAGCTCCTGGAGGTAGCTGACCAGGGTCCTGAAGCCCTGCTACAGAAGAAGCCTAAGAACCTGTAAGTGGAAGACTGACCTAGCATCGCAGAGGCTTCAAGCAGTAAGAGTTGTGGTTGGCAACGACTTTGGGGTTCAGTATGCTACATAGAGACTGGATGAAAACGACTCTCTCAGCCAGTTGTGCCAGAGAGATGAGATCTGTAGATAAGCCAGCCAGAGGACTGCGACTGAGCGGAGCTGTGACTAACGTATACAGCACTAAAGAGACTCTCTGTATTTGGACATTGGTGTATTGAGAGAGCCAATAGTGTTGGGACTGTGGGAAAAAAAATAATCCCTGTAAAAGTTGATACTTTTAGGCCCTGATCCTGAGAATACCTACCACAAGGCACCGTTACCCTACAACAGCCGCCCTTCTCAGATTGGCTCATATAATTAATCAAAACCCTTAAAATATTTAAAAAAAAACCCAATTCTCTCTCTGGAAACTCTACCCCCTAAAGCGCCCCCCCTCCCGAAAACTTCCCTTTCCCTTCCTCCCAATCCACAACCACATATAGTCTCCCAACCAGCCCCAATCCCTATCCCCACCGGGCAGATGCCTTCCCAAACAAGAAAGTTTTCCGCTGCCTCTGGGAAGATACTCAGACTTGGGCTCAAGTGAACCTCCAGAGGAAGGGAGTTCCATAGAACTGGGACAGCTACCGCGAACCCCTCCCTGTGCATCCCGTCCCACGGACGAGAGTAACCGATGGAACCCGCAAGCAGGGTGCTCCCGGCCAATGGCAGGCACCGTGCTGAGGCACGGCAGGACAAGGCGGTCTTTCAGGTATATGAGGCTCCTGCCGTTTAGGGCTTTAAAGGCCAAAAACAGCACCTTCAATTGTGCCCGGTAAGCTATGTAATAGAGAGCCAGTGCAGACTCCGGCGCTCCAGTGTAATGGGCTCCCGGTGACCCATCCCCAAAAGCAACCAGGCTGCTGCGTTCTGCACCAGCAAAATTCACAAAATAAAAACCTATTGAAATCCATCTGGCCAAACAAAAAGGAAGATAATAATAATTGCTTCTGGAAAACAATCATCATTTTTTATTTTTATAGTGCCCTCTTGCCTTTAAATGGCACTTGGCGTGCGTTACAGTAAATAAATATATATAGATATAGATAGATAGATATAAAAACACCATATCAAATCAATTTTAAAAGGGGAAGAAGATAAGGAGGGAGGAAAGCCCACGCTAAGGGGAACCTGCAGTGACTCCTAAAAACACCTAGAGAATAAATGAATTTCCGGGTGCTTCTTAAAGGTGAAGAGGGAGGAACTTAGGTGGGCGGCCGGAGGGAGCAAACTCAAGACTCCCGCAGGCTCAAGCGTAGGTGAATCTCCAGGGGTGGGGAGTTCCATAGTTGTGGGGCAGCCACCTCTCTCTCCGCATGCCCTGGCTGTACAAACCTGACGCGCTCTGCTGTCAGAAATAAGGGAGGAGGCAGGCCGGGTGCCCTTGGCTGACCTGGAGAAATTGCGGGTTCCCTTAGAGCACCAAGGTTCTGGGTAAAAAGTGGCAGCTCTAGGCTGTGCTGGGTGACAGGAGCTAGCCGGGTGCTCTGACTTCAAAGCCAGGTTCGGCATGCAACCGAGCCAGTGAGGGAACGAGCATCAAAAATATCCAGACTTTTCAAATGAAAGTGCAAAGCCCTATTCTAGGTCTAATATTAGCTGCTTCCTAGCATGGAAACCTTTTGTCGTGCAAAGTCTGCTTCCCCGCTATAGAGTGCTTCTTACCACCAGCTCCTCTTCCACTGCAGACAGAGGGCCAGATTCTGATCCCAGCGACATCAAAGAGGAAAGCTTTTCCCCTGGCTTCAAGACAAGCAGCACTGGGCCTACAGCTCATTATTTTTGGGTGTATAACAGGAGTGGGGAACCAGGGGCCACTCTGAAAATCCACCCAATGTTCCGAGAAGTTGGGGCAGGGGGTCCTTAAGGGGTGCACTCGGGAAGAGGGCAGTCTAGACCATGGATCTGCGGCTTGGATCTGTCCCCTCTCCTTGTGGGCATGCCCTGTCATCTCTGCTCCCTTCCCCTGAGCTCAGTCCTTCAGTGCTTGGGGGTAGCAACTGGAGCCAGGAACTGGAAACGGATCACATGCCATGGGCCGTGTTTGCCCATCCCTGGTGTAAAGCATTTTATTTTGCTGTATTTTATTTTGCTAAAGTTCTCTGGACTGAGCGATTTGGAAATCAATGAAAGCAAATGAGGGGAGGAATTGGGAAGCCACCTCAAGATGCTGGCCACCAAAGAGACTGAATCAGCTGCGGTGCTTCACCCTGGGCCGGGCTGTCAAGACGTTAGTCTCCCTCCACCTTCCCCAGTGTCTGGCTTCTTTCAAAGCACTTCCGGGCTCTGAGCCTGTTAGAACTACAACTAGGCTTTCCCCCTTCCCTCAGGGTTTGACCCAAAGAGGGTGGGGAGATGCCAGAAGGATTGGCGCCAAGTCACTCTCCCACAATCCCTTAAAGCCATGACTCCACTCCCTTTGGAGCCCCGTAATTGCACAACACTCCCAAAGTGGGAGGGGCAAATGCACTCCGGCCCCTTTTTGTGTGGCCACGCCCCCTCCTCAGAGCATCCTGAGGCTTCACAGGGGCCATGCCAGAATGGGGCCGGATGGAGTGGGTCTAAAACGAGATTTTGCCAAAATGGGAAATCTTGTTGAAATCCCGGTTGCTGATACCATCTCAGTTGAATCAAGAACTACTTGGTAATGTCTCGAAGGACATTTTGTTTCTCGATTTATTGACTTTCCGCTTACCGGGACCCCATTTACTGCTTTGCTGTCAATTTTGGATTCCAAGAGGTAATACTGACACAATACTGAATTTCTTGCACTCATTTTCCCTTGTAAATTAGGATTTTCCTTTAGGATTAAGGATGCTGAGAGCACCAATCAGAGAGGAAAACCTGAGGCCTCATGGGTATTTATTAGGACTGAAAGCTCAGTCTGAAGAGGGAGGCTGAAGAGAAAGGAGCCCAGGGCTGGGTTCTGCAGTAACGGTGGGCTCTGAGGCGGCTGCTGGGCTACACAGGACTGAAGCCAGGCAGAGACCCCAGGACAGTAACTCAGCAAAGCACGGACACCTGGGGACACGGCATCCAGGTGGGAGTTTTCCTCTCTTCTGCACTGAAGAGGCTTATATGGAACTGCATAGACTAAAGCCCAGAACCCACAGAGGTGGAAGGGGCTCTGAAACTCCTTGGTGGATCAGGCTGGCTGTAGGGCAGGTTGGAGGCCAGATTTGCTCCAGGATATGTATAAAATACTGTGTCGGTACTTACCCCAGGATCAAGGACGTGGAAGCTGCACGCCGATCCTGACTCTTGGGTGAAACCCTGAAATGTTTATATAAGTGGGACTATTGTGTGGGGCTGGGACCCTGAGCTGAGACCCACCAGTGCCCCCCACAGGGCCTGCCAGGTGGTCCCGTCTGTACAGTCCACCAGATTCCTCCTGTCAGAATCTGGGGTCTCTCCCCCCTGACAGAACTGATTGTTCAGGGTTTGGGATATCACTCCTGGTTAACCCCCCTCCCCCCGAGTCCATGTCCAGCTAGGAGGGTTGGTAACCCTAGATGCCAGTAAGGTAAATCTAAGGCAGTTGCCTCGACTCATTCCCCCTAAGAGCGGCTGTGTTCCAGCACAGGCCCTGGAAACCAGATGCCGCGCAGCTCGTTTCCTAGGAATCCCATCTGATCCAGACTTGGCCAAAATCCCCTCGCATCTCCCCACACCCGAGGAGGAGGAGGAGAAGAGAAGGCAGCAGGTCTGCGCCAAACCTCAGCTATTGTTTGGGGGAATTTCCCAGCCCTTCTGGTTTTTGCTTTAAGTTCAGTGCGGGGGGCCCCAGACGGTTCGAGAGGATTGTTCACATGGTGTTTTATTGGCATGGGGGAATGGCTCTGTCTGGTTTTGGTTGGGCTGATTGATACCCCCTCCCCATAATGCCTGCACTCTCCCAGCCCAGCCTTAACCACACTGGCCTTTCCCTTTTTTCATTTTATTGTTCCGAGAAGCACCCGCTGCTGGGATTTTTTTCTTTTCCTTTTTCTCACATAGATTTGGTTGGAGCTGAAATAACTTTGCCTGCTGTAACAGCGCCTAGTTTGGCGTCGCCTCTCCCAGGTTTTGCCCAGAGTCCAGGTTTTGACGCAGCGGCTCCTCGCCCCCTTTCCAAAGAGGCCCTTCCCCCCCCTGTGGAATGTTGGGGTGTCACAACGCTCTGTGAGGGGCGGGGCTACATCAGAAGAGGGTGGGGCGGCCCCCTTGTCTTGCCCCACCACTATGAAAAACCTCCACGTGAAAGACCGGTGGGAGGGGGTAAACTTGGTGCCCAGCTCAGATGAAGGGTGGGGTTGCCCATCTGAAATGCCAGCATGAAGCCCTAAGGCAACTCAGCTAACCAGAGGATCACCCCCTCAAACATTCACCGAGTCTACTGCATCCCCCTCAAACACCGAACCGAGCCCAAACGTTCCCTCCTGCCACTGCTGGCCACGGCGAGCTCAGTGCGCGCAGAATGAGGAGCTCCAGGATGGGAGGGAGAGTGAGGTTACCTACTCTTAGGATCCCTGTGGTCATGTGATCTGGTCTTGGGAGGCTGATTTAGTGAAGTCTGGAGTAGCAATTCTGTTCTCTATGTGCTGCTTAGCAGTGTGGCGATCTCCCAAATGGTTCTGGTTATTGCTCTATAGTGCCCCCAGTGGTGGCTCGGCTATAGCCCTGACGGATGCAGAAGGAGGCTTCGAGAAGCTCTCTCGGGCAGGCGGAGAGGCAGCAGTGGAAACTGGGCTAGCGAATGCCAAGGCCTGAGTTTGTGCAAAGGAAGTGGGTGGGAAACCACACGCGTTTCCTCTGCCCGTGGGAGGAAGGGCCCCATCCAACAATGAAGAGGAGCGAACCAACCCTGCCAGGGTTCTGTGGGGGCCAGGACCGCTCCCTGCCGAGTTGGGCACAGAGCTCGTAACCACACAAACACGTGAGGCCTGTGAGGCAGCTTCCCTCCAGGGAAGCCTGGTCATCTGTGCTCAGTTGCTGGGGTACACATGGCCCTCACTCTGTCCCCTTGTCGCAGGCCCCCGTTCCTGACTTTTAACCTAATCCTTCTCTTGATCCCGATGGGGACCCTGTCCGGTCCAACACTCTGCACTTGGTGTAATCCAGCCTGGGGCCGTACCTCTCCAATGGCCAGAGAGACGAGCCCCGCCCCCTCAGCCAATAAACTCCACCCCTCTGTGAATAAGATCCGCCTCCTCACGCACTTACACACACCCTTCCCAGCGCATAATGTCTCTCTCACTCCTGAAGGAGGGAGTTTGACCTCTGAAAGCGGGACAATGGGATTCAGTACCCAATGAGGGACTGTTGGGAGCTAGGCCCTCGGCCTTCCCATCTAGTCTATGGAGGGAGGGTATATGTGTGTATATGTATATTTATTTATTTTTATCTTGCCCTATCCCAGGGGCTGAAGATAGGTTACAACCTGTAAAATCATCCACGATAAATAAACGCGCACATGTAAAACCAGTTCAAATCTCTTATTCCCAAACCCGCTATCCCTGCCTGGCTAACCGAACAAGCCTTGCATTCTCTCCAGAGGATGAGCAGGTTTGGGCTTTGACGAACCTTCCGGAGGAGGAAGTCCCGTAACTGTAGGGCAGCCGCTGAGAACGCCTCTCTGTGCGCTTTTGCTGGGCAAAGGCGATGGGCAGGATGGTACCCGCAAGAGGGCATGGCCAGCTGAGCCTTTGAGGCCACAGAGGGACATGGGAGAGGTGGTCCGTCGGAGAGGTGGGGCCTGGGCTGTTGAGGGCTTTTATAGGTCAGGCCCAGCACCTTGAATTGTGTCTCGAAAGCTCTCGGGAGCCAGTGCAGACTCAGCCCTTTTCCCCCAAGCACTGCCCCCCTCCCCTGCCAGCGTTTATTGCTCTGCACCTATTAATTCCAGCACGGAGAAACGGCTTGTATGTCTAACCATGACCTCAGCAACCTCTGACCATCATGTGGTGCGGCACGCCAATACAGATGGAGAGTAGGCTCTTTCCTCCCCATTGATGTTGTCATGCCCACCGGCAAGGACCGAGCCCCTTTCCTGTCATGCTCGGCCAATCAGCTTGCTCCCACTCCGAGCCTAAGAGCAAGGCCAATTAGATAATAAGCCCACTTTGGATGCCCCCTTTGTCCTTCAAGAAATAGGCTGGGGGAATGGGATGCAGCCAGCAGTACGGACAGGGGGGGCTTCCAGGAGGGGGAGAGGCTACTGGGAACCGTGGGGCTGCTTGTACTCTAGTTGAACACACTGGCCGTGTAAATCCATATCAGACACTGCAGAAAGGCAGCTGGGATCATCCGGGAATCAATGACAATCCCCAAAATAACTATTGCTTTGAAACCCAGGGCTGGAGAACTTTTTCCTTCCCAGGGGCCGCTATTTGGCCCCTTTCCAGTTCCTGGTTCCGGCCCCTGGATCCATTCCCTGTCCTCAAGCATTGAGAGACTGAGCTCAGGGGAAGGGAGCAGAGATGAGGGCAGGCACTCAAGGACAGAGAATCGATCCATGGTATCAGTCGATGATCTGCACCCTCCCATTCCTTCTCCTGTTCAATGTACACCCCTTAAGCACACACACGCACACACACACACACACACCCCAAAACCCTATGCAACTTAGCTTGTAATTATTTTCAAAGTTGCCCCGGAGAGGGAAAAGGTTCCCCACCTCTGTGCGATGGATCCATCCCCTGTCCCTTGAAGAGTGCAAACTGCATACCCTCATCTCTGCTCCCTTCCGAGCTCAGCCTTTCAGTGCTTGGGGGTAGGAGCTGGAGGAATGGGCCAGATCCAAGAACTCAAAACAGGGCAAATAATAATAAAAAAACCCAGCTGTGAGACAGATTTTTTTTTCACCCCCTTGTTTAACCTTTCAGAAATGAATGTGATGTTGTCCATTGCCAGATAGTCAGCCTGGGGATTTGGGTTTTTATTCTGATCCACTGTGTGATGCTGGATACCACTGCTCGCTAATGTTTCCTCCTTGCATTCTCTGTCAGGTAAACTGAGGCACAGAGAGTGAGGAGTGCAAATAGACTCAAGCCTTAGATTCCCATCCCTGCGTACTCTGCTCTGGCCCTTGACCAATGCTTCATTGGCCGTCTCGAATAAAGAGGAAATGGTGCCGGCAGCTGAGCACATGAACCAGCCTGCTCCGAGCATGCGTGCGATGGAAACATTCACTCCCAACACACACTTGCTGCTTAGAGTAATAGTTCTTTTTCTTAACACACAGCATTACCCAAGCTTTTTGGACCAACAGGCTGCTGTCCACCCTGGAAATTTCCCAGCATGCACCTGCAGGAAATGGCCACAGCCTGGCATGTACTCTCCGTGCCAGCTGCGTACAATGGCACACACGGGGCCGTGGGCATGCACAGGGGGAGGGGGGAGCTACAGGATGATTGTTAGATGCTGTCCTGGCGAGTCCTGGCAGGATCAGGCCTCACAGTGAGGTCCGGTAGGTCTTTGCAGGGATGTCTCCCTTGCTGGCCAGACCCTCCTGAAAACTCCTAAAGGATTAACTGGGGCAATTAACCCTTTAGAAGTGCTTCTGGCCGGGTGCGTCAGGAAACTGCAAGGCAGCTGCAGAGCACCAGCGATATAACGGCTGAGCTGGAACTCAACTGGGGATTGATGGCTAGAGTGTCATTCACCCGGCAGCGGGTCTGCTTCTGGGGCTTGGGTCTGCCTCGCGGGACAGAGACGGGGGGTGAACTCTCACGTAACTCTACTGACGCTGAGGTCCACGGGGCCCCGGAAGCTGTATAATCCGCCCCGGATGATCCCCCCCGGATCACTGTTGTGTGTGAGCGAGACACTCCTGAGTTCCAGCCCCGCTTTAAACTCGGATCTGATGAATAGATCGGATCTCGACATCTAGTCGTAGGAGTAAGTATTCATTGGTTCGGCTTTCACCAGGCCCCATGCAAAAGACAAACAACACAATACGTTTCCAAATACGCTTCATTCAAAAAGTACAAAATAATTTTATCAAACTTATTCCCCTACCTATAAAACCCTAGCCCTGTCGGGCTTGCGTACAGCGAATGTTTCACCTTCTCGGGACTTACCCTTAAATAATAAGTCCGTGCCCTTCTTGGGGAATCGAAATGTCCGATCCGAGTTTAAAGCAGGGCTGGAAATCCGATTTTTGCCTCACTCGCACGCCACCGCGATCCGGGGACCATCCAGGGCTGTTGATACCGCTCCCGGGGCCCCGCAGCCATCGGAGTTTAGCAGAGTTACGTGAGAGTTCACCCTGGAGGTCCGCCCCAGGCCCTACTGTAGGCAGGGCTGCCCTGGATCTAGCAGGCCTGAGAAGCTAAGTCACAGGGGCACCAGTACCGGGATGGACCAACATGTGCTTCGCTCTCGACCCGACTGGCTCTGTGATCCAACCGAACATTATCTACCTTTGGGGTTTAATTTACAGCAGGGCTCAGCCTTGGCATTTCCATCCGGATCCTGTCCCTGCTGCTGTCCTGCAAGGCCCTACCCATGTGGGGAGATAAGGTTTGATGGGGTCAGGTCAGACTATGGGGGCTCTATTGCCCATCAGCAGCTTGAGGTCAAAACACCCTCGATGCCAAACAGTTGGGGGGGGGGGAGAGAAACAGCAGTCCCCGTGTCCCCCCCCCCCTCCCCCCGCAGAAGCACAGGTCTGTCTGTCTGGGGCTGCTGTAATCTTCATGGATTCTATTTATTATTTGGGTGTGTGTGTGTGTACTATGATCACCCCTGGCCCCAACAAAACACAGACCCCACCATATTCTCCCAGTAGGGTGACCATACCTCCCCTTTAAAAGAGGATGCTTATGAAATATACATGATGCAGGGCTGAACTGGAACCAATGCAGCCCTGCACTGTGTATTTTTCATAAGCATCCTCTTTTTAAAGGGGCGGTATGGTCACCCGATCTCCCAGCCCCCTGCGATATCTTTGTTTGGACCTCCTGATCCAACCTCTGCCCAGTTCAACAGGGAGACTCTGTCGGCTTTCCTGGAATTTCAGATCCTCCCCTTGCTGTGAAGGAAGGCAGACAGCTCCCCTGCCGTAGCTGATGTGTGTGTGTGTGTGTCTCTGTCTCTCTCTCCACTAGTAAATTGACTCTATGGGTGACCCCGGTTACCATATTAATGCAGTCCCGGTGTGATCCCGCCTGTGCGTGCGTGTGCGACTGACAAATCGAGGGAAATAAAGAAATGTATTGGGAACAAGTGCTTATTATATTCAGAATATTAATGCGCCATACAAAAACACCCCACTCCGTGCTCTTTGAGTCAAATAAAACATCTGTCAGGAAACAGTCGTGCAGATTTCCTCTGAGTGATACCTCATACATTTTATTTTAACTGAACGTTAACCCCGGACAGGCTGTACCCCTCTGATTTGGGGTGCAATTCTCTCTCTCCATTGGGTTCAACGGGAAATTAGCCATTGACTCTACCTAAGATCACCACCTCTCGGGTGTTCACTGAGAGTCTCTGGGGGGGGAAGAGAAAAATTTCTCTGGGCCAGCCAGGGCTGTCCCAAATAGCCCAGAGAAAGCGGGGCTTCACGGGGGTGGCCATGTCTGGATGGGAGGGGGCCGGCCATAGACTTAGCCACTCCCTTTTGATGTAGCTCCACCCCTTACAGAGCCTCATCAGGGAGGGGCTAACATTCCCTTTGCCCCACCCCCTTTCCAATGGACCTTGCCCCCCCCTCTAAGAGGGGGCCATGTTGGAAAGAGGCGTGATAGCCCCATTGCTGCTCCCCCAGGGGGTAGCTGGGTTGCAATGGGCCCTGGTGCAGGAGATGGAATAGGTCCTCTCCTTGCACCAGCCAGGGGCACCCAGCATGTGTGTATATATATATGTGTGTGTGTGCAGAGGGACGTAGCTATCCTAGGGGCCGGAGGGACAATTGTCCTGGGGCCCAAGCTGGAGAGGGGCGGGGCACAAATCCTGTTCTGTTGCGGTGCGGCCAGGCGGAGACTGAGTGGAAATGCCTGCAGCACACTGGGCATATGGGACCCGCCAGTCAGGCAGCACAGGATGGGGCAAGCGGCGGCACAAGGCAGACAGCACAGCCGCAATCTCCCTCCAGGGCTCAGGCGCAGCAAGCAGAGGCACTGGGGGGAGGAAAGAGAAAGCAACGGGTAGTAGGACTAAATGATCAGTTTTCACAATGGAGAGATGTAAATAGTGGTGTGCCCCAGGGATCTGTATTGGGACCGGTGCTGTTTAATGCATTCATTAATGATCTGGAAAAGGGTGTTAAGGGTGATCAAATTTGCAGACAACACCAAGTTATTCAACACGAGCAGACTGTGAGGAACTGCAACGGGATCTTACAACACTGGGTGCCTGGGCATCTAAATGGCAGATGAGATTTAATGTGGACAAGTGCTAAGGGAAAAATAATCCAAACTATGCGTACACAATGCTGGGTACTAAGCTAGGAGTTACCACTCAGGAAAAGGATCTGGGGGTGGTTGTGGACAATACAATGAAATCCACAGC
>QEPC01010859.1:12170953-12197077 GCA_003113815.1 Sphenodon punctatus | reverse complement strand
GGGGGGGGGGGGGGGGGGGGGGGGGGGGGGGGGGGGGGGGGGGGGGGGGGGGGGGGAAGGAGTCAGTTTCTTGCACTCGGGCCCATTCTAACCTAGCTACCCCTCTGGGTGTATGGGTGGTAGCGTGCATGAGACCCCCAGCCTCACAAGCCCTGGTCCAGCTACGCCACTGCCCCCATCTCTGGGTTTAGTTTCATGCTAATGAATGCAGCACTGGACTGGACTGGTTTGTTTTATCCTGACCCTGCAAAGACTCACACACTTCCCAGGTCCCAGGCCTATGCATGAAAACGAAACTATGCGTTTGTGATGTGGGAGGATGGAAATCTGATTAAACCAATCTAGGCAGGGTCTCCTCCTGACACTTTTCCGACTATTCATTCAGATAAACTAGAATGTGCTTCGCCTGGGACTCCGAACCCTTGTGGTGTTTGCTTTTTGCAAATGAGCTTACTGGCAGGGATGCTCATGAAAACTCATGTTAAGGACATATGGGAGAATAATTGCCAAAAGCGATTTTTTAATTGGGGGTAATTTACACCAGTAGCTGGAGTAGATAGAATGTCACTGCCACAATCAGATATTGGATACAATATTATGGACTCACTCAGCCCTCCAGCGGGGGAAGACAGCCAGGGTCTTGGGATTTGGCATCTACCTATGCAAAGTCAATGGTGTTTTAATAAATAAGTTTAATAGCAAAGGATTGTTGTGTACACACACACACACACACACACACACACACACACGGGCCCTGCTATTCTCTCTTCTTCCAGGGATCCTGCAGTGGCTCCAGTTTTTACCTGATCATGATGCGTCCCGCTCCCTCCTAGCGAGGCCGCGAACATTGCCACCTCTAGGACCCCGCAGATGGTGGCCCTGAAAGGGCGTGGCCACAGGGGCGGGGTCACCAGAGGCCCTGCATTTTATCTTCCCTGCCTGGGTATTCAGTGCACACTGGTCCATAAGAGTGGTGTAGCAAAGCCGGCCTTGCCTTTTGGAGTGTGGGGGCATAACTGGGACACAAGGCCCGGCCTTGTGTCCCAGTTATGCCCCCACACTCCAAAAGGCAAGGTGGCAAGTTTTCTGCATAGGGGAGGGGATAAGAACCCCAACTTTAAGCTTCCCCCCCCACTCTTGAGGGGGCACAGCCGGGAGCCCCACCACAAGTCACTGACTGACACACGCAAGCAGACTGTGCTGCGCACCGCCAGGGCGTTTTCAGAGTGGGCAGGGGGAGGGAGCAGGGGCAACGCTCTGAATGCGGGGGCCCACTCTGAACATTTCCTACCGAGGCTCAGACCACTTGCAAAGGGAACCCGCCAGGGCTTTGACTCAGCTGATCCCCCTTGCTCTATGGTAGCTACATCCCGGGTACATTCATAATCATCCACAAACCAAGAATGAGTTTCTGAAATTGCTTCCCAGTCATTTTAATCACAAGAAGCGGCTCATGGCGGATCTACGACAAGAATATGGCGACATTCATTCAATAACGTATTCTCTGTGATATCACTGATTTATAGGCTGGGCACAGTCTCCTCCAAAGCTTTGCCTGCCAAATGCTCTGGCACGCGGGGGGTGACAATCTGAATCAGCTCTTTTCACGTTTTGGAAGCACAGAGTTTTTGCTGCTCTCTTAGCTTGTGGGGCCGAGCCGTCGCTAGCCTATGGCCAATGGGGCATTTAAATGAGAGGCACCGACCAACCCATCAGCTCTGTGTCTGTCATGCCGCGGTTTCCTGTCCCAGACTCCCTTCGCCGCTGGCTTTTGCCAGCCAGTGCCAAACAGGAGTGCTCTGCCAGTGCTCCCGGGAGGGAGCTGTGCCCCACCCAGGAAGGCCCCGCACCCATTCGTACTGGCTCAGCACTAAGGGAGTCTGGGGTAGGCAGCCACGGTGCAACAGGCACAGCTGCTCTGGGGCGTGGTTGGTTGGCACCCCTCCTGGAAATGGACCCATGGCCACCGCCACATTGGCCCTAGGCTAGTTGTGACTCTGTCATAGAGTGCGACCTACTGTCCCCCCACCCCACCCGCTTTCCTTAAAACCTACTTTTGTTTATGTCCCGCTTTGGACACTTAACATCATGGGAGGTACGCAAAAATCAGCAGGGGGGGGGGGTGGGGGGGGGGGGGGGGGGGTTTCCGGCCACTGTCCTGGGGGCCCAGGCTTTCAAGGGGGGCCCATCACAATGTCCTGCTTTCTTCTTTCTGCCAGAGTTGCCTGTGCCGCCAGGAACCAGTACCACATCTGTCAGCAGCTGCCACATCAGCCCCAGTGCCTGCCTTGCCTTGCCAATCCCAGCCCACTCCTCCCACAAGCCTCGAACTGCTCCAGTGCTTCCCTCTGCCCTCCCCCTGAACCCACCCCACCCCACCCCACTCAGTTGCTGCCCCAATCCCTTCCCCTGGAGGTTTCAGCCCAAGCGTGAGCATCTTCCGGAGGCAAAGTGTAAGACTTTTTTATTTGCAAAGGCATTTGGTGGGTGGGGATAAATTGGGGATTTGGATGGTTTGGGGGGGGGGTTGTGAGTGGGGTGGTGGGTTTGTGGTCGGGTTGGGGAGGGGTTAAGAGTTCTTTGAATTTTAATGTTTTTATTCTTTGTAAGCTGCCCTGAACCTTTCGAAAGGGCGGCATAGAAATTTAAATAAATATTAACCTTAGATCTGCCGCTGACATTCAGGCAAAGATAACTGAAGCCAAAAACTAGTCCCTCCCTGCTGGAACAGGGCATTGCTGTATGCTGTGATATTTTGCCTTTCCAATGTACCACATTGATTGGTGAAAAAGCCCTTCTGGCAGACCAAAAAAGAAGGCCATCGGGTCAGTCGGAGGAAGTGCTCTGACTGATCCATCCAGGAGTCACTGAGATCCAGCGTCCTGTCTTGATTGAGTGAGTCCATTCTCTAACTGCAACTGTGACCGAAGGGGAGCTAGTACGAAGACTGCCTCTTAAACAAGGAAATGTCCCAGTCCCTCGCAAACCCCAAAAAAGCCAGGCGGCTGAGTAGATAACTAACTGCCTGTGTTAGCTGCGCAACTGGGACCTTCATGGGTTAACAGCCGGGTTGGCAATTACCTAATTCCTGAAGCCTAGGGCCTAAACTGCGGCCTTCATCTTGAGTTCAAAACACACATTGTCTGTCCCCAAAATTCCTATTGGGCTGATGCCTCCCTGCTTAGTGTGTCTTCTTCAATGTAATCTACTCCCTGAGCAGGAGAGAGGGTACAGGATCATCTGGGGAGAGTTTGCAGCCTCTGTTTGCTCACCGTCGGAACCTGGATGTTAGGGAGGGAAGAGGGTGAACCTGTTGGATTTTGGGGTTCATGGAAGAGGGATGAGCAGCTTGTAGAGCTGAAGTCTATAAAAATGTAGTCAGTGCCATGCTGGTCAGGACCAATAGTCCATGTAACCCAGCATCCTGTCTCCAACAGTGGCAGTTTCAGATTAGTGCACGATAGGCAGAAATTCTGCCCCAGTTCCAATTTCAGCAGAACGGGAGGATCAATCGTTTTGACTGGAATTTGGATCAGACGGAATTCTGATCAGAATGATCTAAATGAATTTTGGCAATTTGAGCAGGCGCAGAAGGGCCGCTGCCCTACGCTGAATTTCGATCAAAATGCCAAAGAGCTTTTCTGCAAAATCGGAATGCCTATTTCAAACCTGCCCTGGTGACAATCGGTCAGAAAGGAATGATCATTTCTAATTAGTCCCAGTTCCCAACTGTCAGAGGTTACATCCCACCCCCCACCCACCCCCAAGAACAACTTGACTAATATGCCCATTGATGGACCTATCTTCTAAGAACTTATCCACTCCTTGTTTAAACTTAGTTACGCTATTGGCCTTAACAACATCCTCTGGCCACAAGTTAATTGTATGAAGAGGGAGTAAAAAAATATGTCTGTTTTTAAATCTACTGCCAGTTAGTTTCACAGAGTGCCCCCAAGTTCTAGTATTATTTGAAAGGGTAAAATAACCACTCCCTATAGTTCTGCATCACTTGTGATTTTGTAAACTTCCACCACGTCCCCTTCTTGGTCCTCTCTTCTCCGAGCCAACGAGCCCTAACCTATCAAGTCTCCCCTCGTACAGGAGCCGTTCCAGACCCTCGATCCTTTTTGTCACCATTCTTTGTACCTTTTCCAGTTCTACCATAGCTTTTTTTTGAGATGGGGAGACCAGAACTGCACACAATATTCAAGGTGCGGTCGCGCCGTAGATTTATACAGCGGCATTATGATGTTTTCCGTTTTATTCTCCATCCCGTTCTGAATAAACTCGTTCCATACCTTTGATCATTTTGGCTGCCCTTCTCAGCATCTTTTCTTTCATTTTTTCCACTTCTATGCTATCCAGATGTGGCGTGAACCTCCCTTGGGGTCTTCCCCGGCTCTGTCTGAGAATGGTGTTCCTTAATAAGTCGTACTTGCCTCTCCAGGTCCCTGCCGAGCTGTACTAATACACCTCCTGAGTTTGGAAATGGATGTTGTGGTTTTGTGAGATGGGCAGGCTTCTTTCTCCAGGGGCTAATTCTGGGATCATCTCAGTAGTGGGGGGTCTCCTGGGATGACCGGCTGCGTCACTTTATCGTGCCACTTAGCTTCTGATGCCCACCAGGAGGAACATTAAGCCCCTCTAGAATTCGTATGAGATGGCTTTGCACTGCACCTCTAAGGAACAATAATCCTAAATTTAGCCACCATCCCTAAACTCTGTCCTCTGTTACAAGCAATATTTGAGCTAGGGCAGCACTCTGGTGTGATCTCACTCTATCCTGCAGATACAGCTTTAAGAGATGACTGAAGAAATGGTGTCAACCCGCTGTCTGGGAGGTGGGCGGAGCTCCCGAATGATTCCACATGCGCTAGCAGGACCCAAATCATCCAACAGTCTCTGTTCAGGTGGGGAATCTCACTGTCCCTCAAGAGAATTTCTTGGTGCTTTTAGACAAGCATCTCCCCACCCTACCCGGGGCTGCAGTTTTGCCCTGCAACATGTATAATGGGGAGGAGATGAGTGGGTAGTGCCAGGTGGGGAGGTGCTTTACTAAACACACCCTTAGTCTCTCTTTATGCCCCTTGGAATGTTGGGAGATGTGTGTTCAAGAGGGCAGAGCTTATTTGAGGGTGGAGCTTATTGGCTGAGGAGGCGGGGCTCGTTCCTCTTAGGCTGACTGAAACGTTGGAAGGTACGAGGACCGAATCCAGGCTCAGGTGCAGAGGCAAGATGAGGGCTAGTATGGATAGGACAGGCCAACGTCTTGTGGCAGCTCAGCTGGGCAACCTTCGAAACAGTCCAAGACCAAGTGGAAAGCTGGAAGGCCTGACTTGCCTTCAGTCCTGATCTAGCTGCCACTCGGACATGGAACCGATCCTGTAAATACTTGCAAACCTTAATTATTATTATTTTTTGAGGGGGGAGGCTTTCTGGGGCCCAGCCCTCAAATTAAATTCAAAAGGGGGCTGAGCCCTGGGACACAATCCCAATAGGGGTGTGCCCACCGAAATGTGACAGACCAGGACAAGGCTGACATTGGCCATTTCAGGGTTGGAAATGAGAACCAGAAAAAATAATAATCCCTGGATTATTTATTTGGCTTTCGTTAATGACTTTCCTGCCCCGTCCCCTATTCTGAGCATTCTATAGATGAAATGACAATACCTCCCGTTTTATATTCAGCTGTAAAGAGAGGCAGGGTGATCCAGTGGTTGAGGTGACAGAGCAGGGAACTGAACTCTACTTTCCATCTGACAAGCTCTGAGATGGGACGTGCCTTCTAGGGCAGGCTTGGATCCTGTCAATTCCTTTGTTTGATTTTTATTTTCATTTTTTAAAAATGAAGCACTGCCTTAGGGCCCTGGCCAAAGAACCCCATCCCTCAAGCACAAGCCCCTCCTCAGCTTTAGTGGGTGCATGGAGGTGGGCACAAAATGTGTGGGTTGATGGCGCTGTTATTAGTATTATTAATTATTATAGAGCGGCGGGATTCGCTCTGTAGTTAAGGGAGGAGCATTTTGTTTAACAAACCCCAAATTCTGTTGCTTACAATATTGTGGTGGAAAGTGTTTTTGCTCTGGAATCTGGCTGACAGAGTCCTTTGGGTAAGGGCTTTAATCTGTGCAAATTTGAAAGAAAAACAACAACAGATAAACAACAAAGAAGTTAAGGCAGTCTGAAAAGTAGGGCACAAAATCATTTTCTTTTGACTTGGCGACCGGGGTTTACCCCCAAGCAAATGATGTCGGGAGAAAAAGAAAAACCTATTGTGATTGCAGAGAAAAATCAAGGGTGGGGTCCGACTTCCACTTTTGAAAACAGTTGGGAGTTAGGCTGGATAGTTAGGGAGTTATTACATGTGAAACGTCCCATTTTAGTCTATGGGGTGGGAGAACACTCACGCGCGGCCACTTGCAGCTTCGGAGCCTTTGAAACTGACACGGTGACAGCAGAGCAGCGTGGTTGCCTTGACAGTTACAAAGACTGTGATCCACCTCCCAAGCCTCTGCTCCACTAACTACTACAGCCCCCTTGCCAGCAGCCTGGGCGGTGTGGGGGAGTGGGGGTGTAATATTGCCCCCCTCCCACCTGCTGCACTATCCATTTCCGAAGCAAACTACCTACCTCCACCCCACAAGGACTCGCCGCCGCCGCCCCCGATGCCGCCACCACCAGTACCCGGAAGAAAATGCAATGTACCTGGCGCTGTACAGTCAGTAGTTAGAGACAGGTCCCTGCCCCAGTGGGCTTACAAATTAAGGGAGAGCGGAACATAGGAAGAGATAGGGATACAGCTATGAAGGTGAGAAGTCACAGGTGCACGTGCTTAATCAGGGAAGAGGAGGCGGTAACTTTAATTGGTCCAGCTGCACTGGGGCCTATGAGCCTGCCTCCCCTCCCCACCCCACACACGTGGAGTGCGTGTGCAGCTACGTGGCATACCTCCCATCCAGTGACCCTGGTGATTCCTAGTTTTTCCCTGTCCAGGGATGACAGTGGAGAGAGAGGGAGGGACATTCTCGGGGCCCATTCCAGCCCCTGCCTGTTGATCCCAAAAGCTAGAATCCAGAACCACTGATCCCCTGTCTTGTTCCCTAACTCGCAGTCCCAGTAAATAAACGAATAGCAAAGCAGCTTGGCCCACTTACCCTGAACACCATGCTTCTCAGTAAGCGGGGGAGGAGGCCAAGTGTAACACACAAGGGTTTTCCTAGCTTTGCACAGGAATTCATCCCCAGATTTGTGTCCTGTAGATCTTGTATGTTGACTCTGCGCCTGGCAAACGCACCTCGCTAATTGCCCTCCAAGGTGGAGTAAAGCACCCCCCAACTTCTGCTTTCAGGCTGCCAAGTTTGCTTGGCATGGCAGATCCTTGCTAACTTGCCAGCCTTTCATTGCATCGGAAGGGGACTCCAGAGAGAGATCAATTTAAAAAAAAAAAAAAAAAAAAAAAAGCCCCGCACCACCAAATCATTAACATGCGCGGCATAGTTCTCGTACGTGGCTTTCTCTCTCTGCGAAAGGTACCAGAAAGAGGGCAGAATCAATGGAACAATTTCAAGTTGTGCATTGGTGAAAATCAAGCGAAAGCTAAGGGAGCTGGTGTGGGTTGACGCACAATCCCAAACGAGGTCAGAATTATTATCATTATTTCTGTAGCATGAGCAATGGGCCTGGTGCAGGACAGTCGTGATTAGAGAGAAATCCCTGCCCCCAGGGGCTTACAGTCCAGAACAGATAAGTGTAGGTATAAGAAGAGGTAGGTTTTTAGGAGGGGTCTGAAGGGTGGGAGCGAGCAGAGCCTGCGTGTTCGGGGAGAAGGGGGGAACTCCAGGCATAGGGGGCAACAAGGGAGAGGTGATCAGACGGAGGGCCAAGATACATTCATGAAGTTGAGAGGTTGCAGAAAGACAGTATAAGGACGGGGAACCTTTTCTGTCCCAGGGGTCACTTCAAAAATGAGTCCAAGCTCCCATACCAGTAGGGGGCGGGAGTGCTTAAGAGGTGCACGCAAGAAAAGGAGTCTGAATCATGAATTTGTGCCATGGAACTGTCCCCTGTTGTTGCGGGCATGCTTTCATCTTTGCTCCCTTTCCCCCCCCCCATAGCTCACAGTCGTCGGGAGTAGGATCTGGATCCAGGGGCCGGATCCAGGAACTGGAAAGGGGCCACACATTTGCTGCGTTTGGGGTCGCCACCTCTGCCAATGTTTAAAGGCACACTTATGAAAAAGCCATGTTGCAGGGCCTGCCTAGGGCACCAATATGCAGGCCCTGCAACATGTCTTTTTCATAAGTGTTCCTTAAACATTGGCAGAGGTGGTAACCCCAGCTGCATTTGTCCCCCAGGCCTGAAGTTCCCTGGTATTAGGGGAGAAGCACAAATGGGATCTGAGCGTGAGGAGCTAGGGAACGCCTGGCAGAAGAGGTAGGTTTTGATGGGGTGGGAGGGAGCAGAGCTTATGTGTTCAGGGAGGAGGGGGCACTCCAGGCATAGGGGGCAGCATGAGGAAAGGAGTTACGTTGTTTAAGATTGCAAGAGAGTCTGGGTGAAAAGAGACGGGCCGTTGGGCCGTTGTGGCTCGCTTTGCACCGGACCTCACCTGCATGTTGGCACAGATGCTGCCAAATGTTGGCTCAGGATTGCCCCGGGCCGTGTCGGCGGCTAGCCCAGGCTCTCCCCCACTCCCCCGCCCCGGACTATGTCCAGGTCACACAGCCTGGGCTGGGCCAAAGCGAGTCACAATCACGTCTTCTGTGGCCTGGCCGACCCGGCCCGGATCGGTTTTGCTATGGCTGGCCATCACTGACCGTGCCCGTGGCGTTCCGTCATGGGGCTGCCCGGCATGGTGCGGGGGGCCGCGCATCGGGTGGGGCTGGCCAGCTCCGAGTTCATGCCTCTCCCCACTCATCCCGGTGGCCCAGCCTGGGGCACGTTTGTTGTGCTGCCTGACCTGGTTGGGATCATGTCTGCCACGGCTCCATAAACCCGGCCTGGGCTGTCACGTCTGTTTCCACCCTCTGAACATCTCGACACTATCACTAAGTAGGGTTGCCACCTCTTCCCGTTTTGACCCGGAGGCTCCCATTTTGGCCTGTGGGAGCGTTGGGATCAAAAATCACAAGTAGGGGCAATGATCCTACAAGTGAGTTTCTTGTGAACCTGAAGTGGAAAGAGTCGGGGTGAGGAGGAGGAGTGTTGTCTGCCTCCATCCCGATCTCCATCTCCCCTCTGCCCCTACCTCCCACCTCATCTGCATTCCCGTTTCACACACTTAAAGCCTCCTCTAAATATAAACCTGCAGTGTCTTGAGGAAGAGTGTATTTTTAAACGGATGTAGTTAGCTCTTGTAAATCCCTGTAGGGACATTCAGGAGTCGGAGAGAAGCCATTTGGAAAGTGTTAGGGGGGCAGCCACGGGATGCTTTGAACCAGGTTCATGAGCAGCGTGATCGTTGGGACATTTATGTATTTATTTAGATTGATAGCCCCTCCCTTTCCCCCATAGCGTAGTGGATGAGGTCTCTGCTTGGGCAACTCAGGTTCAAATCCTGTGTTTAAGCCATGTTCTTTTGATGAACAGTGGTATACTGAAATGACTACTTTGGCTGTTTTTAGATGTGCCACCGGGGCTCGCGGATTTAAATAATCCGCCTTTGAAAAGTAGCACGGGCAACACTGCCATTGAAAACCGCCGGTTGCACATTCTTGCACGACCGATGGCGGTGGCACTTTTCAAAGGTGGATGATTTAAATCTGTGAGCACATCTAAAAATGGCCTTAGATTTACTTCAAAATAACTGTTCCACTTTTGTAGTGTTTAGACAATGTAAACCAGGGTGGAGAACCCCAGGCCCAGGGGCAAAATGAAGCTCGTGGTGAATTTTTATTTGGCCCCTTCCCAGTTCCTGTATCTGGCCCCTGGATCCGGTCCCTACCCCCAAGGCCTGAAAGACTGAACTCGGGGTAAGCGAACAGAGATGCGGGAACACATTGCACACAAGGCATGGGGAACAGATCCATTATCTGCACCCTCCGCGTCCTGAGCGCACCCCTTAAACACCCCCACTCAACTTCTGTGTGGCCCTCGGACCTTGTACTAATTTTCAAAGAGATCGCTTGGTGGGAAAAGGTTGCCTGCCCCCTGATATAAACCAAAGTAACTACTTTGATTTGATTCAAAGTATCTACTTCCCTTTCAGACCTAAACCAAAGGAGTATGGAGGCAATTTCCCCCCTGCTGAGATGTAAATCAACAGGGATGGGAATTTCGGTTTCGAATAAAACCAAAAGTACCCGAAAATGGCCATTTCGAATCTGAAATTTCGGGGTGGGGTGGGGTGTCGGTTTCGATACTATCGGATTTTTTGCATTGAATTTTTGTACCGGATTTTTAACATTGCGGTTTTCCCCCATTGAAAAAAACGCCCTTTCTATGTAGCCTAACCGTTTTTTCCCTGTGGCTTTTACTCTTTCCAAGTGGATAATAAAGGCAGGTTTGGAGGCGTTCCCGCCCTGCTTTTACTGCAGGAAAGCCTTTCACCTGCCTCCCATTGCCTGCTCTAAACCCTGAGTGCTGCAGCGGCCTCCGTGCAAGGCTGCCGTCTCTCCCGAGGGCTGCTTTCTTCTCCAAGTTGGGCTCCCCAGAAGAGCTCTTTAAAAGGACCATCCCTGGGGATGGAGATTAAAGGGGCTCATTGAGATCTAAGAATTTCTGTGCGTAAAAAGGGAGCAAGAAATTGTTTACTTTCCTGACGGGCGACACGTTCATCGTCGCGTGAGTCAGAGAGAGAGAGAGAGAGAGAGCGTGAACACAGAGAGATGAACCCCGTTGTTATTCCTCTCATGTATGGGGAAGAATTTGTGAGCGCACCATAAACCGCATCGCATGGTGAGAGCCTGGGTGAGCTCTAATTGCATCTATTTGCATAATGAGGCTGGGCTGAGCAACCTGCTGATATCTGAAAGAGGGAAATCAAAATCTCTTCTAGATAAACAACTCTGCTCTCCCTCCTACACTCCAATCCGATCGCTCCCTCCGCTCCTTTCCTGCTGAATCGCCTCCTTCAGCTTGGCTTCTTCTTTCCTTAGCACACTTCATGGCCTTCTGGGCCTTCCTTCCTCACAAGCTTTCCTCCTGAGCGTGTCAATGCATTCCCACAGCTGCTGACCTCCTGATCGCCCGCCACCCACACCACCACTTTGATATATTTCCCATAATGCAAAGGGGAAGGAGGAATGCCCTTGTGATATCCCTGCATGCAATGTTTTATTTGTTGTTATTATTATTATTATTATTATTTTTATTATTATTATTATTATTATTAAAACTCACCCACCCACCCTCTTCCCCCAAAGTGCTGGACTTGGACGGCCAAGATTCAAATCTTGGCTTCGCAATGAACTTACTGGGTGGCCTTGGGCAAGTCACAGCCTCAGGGTAATTTCAGGCGTTACGGGACCACGGTCAACCAGAGTGAATCCCCCAGTGGCGGCCGTTTGTCCCGTAACGTCTATTTGCTCCCCGCCAGATGTTCACCACAGTGAACCCCTGGCGGGAAACAAACTGACCACGATTCTGGACCTCCGGCCGCCCGGTGGGATCGGGCCCCAACCGTGGTTGGATTGGCCACGATCTGGGATCGGCCGAAGGTAACATCTGTTACCTTCCGCCGGCCCGGATGGTCGCCCACTCGTCTCCCGGAGGGCGGGCAACTGGGGGGGTGGGGGGGAGTGGGGGCTGTGTGGCCGCACATCACGCCGCACAGCCCTGCCCCCTCCNAGGGCGGGCAACTGGGGGGGTGGGGGGGAGTGGGGGCTGTGTGGCCGCACATCACGCCGCACAGCCCTGCCCCCTCCCCGATCCCCTGTAGGAATCAGGCCGGCATGTCTAAACGATCCTGGACCGTGGTTCAGCGTGGCGGGCCGAACAGCCCGCCACGTCTGAAATTACCCTCAGTTCCCCATATGTACTCCTGTCTTTTCCCATGTTCCCCTTTCACTTGTCTCGCCTTCCTTGTCCAGCCTAATTTGTAAGCCCCTGCAGGGCAGGGACCTGTCCCTAATTACAATTATTCAGTGCCAGGCACATTGCAATAAATAATCATAATAATTTTTTAAAATAATTAATAACATATAGAATGATTAATTAGTATTATAGTATATTATAAATGATTTATATACAATACTGCATAAAATATGAGAGAGTAAAAACCTATAGAAATACAAACTGTGTAGAATTCCTTAATTAAAAGCAGCCTACAACCCTATCCCCACCTGCCAAAGGCCCGGCCAAATAAATAGGTGTTACATCACCTCTGGAAAATGTTCAGGCTTTGACGACCATCCAGGGGAAGAGAGTTCCAAAGCTGTGGAGCAGCCACTAAGAACATCTCTCCGCGCACCATTGCTGTATGGACTTGGTGCCGGGATGACGGAACGTGCTTGAGAACTAGCATTGAGTGGAGGAAGGAGTCTCTGCTGTTGGGCTTTCTAGCCACACCTCTATGTTCACTTGGAGGTAGGTAGGACACAATATAGAGGAAATGATGTAGCGAGGACAGAAGCTCGCTGCGGGTTAATCGAATCACACAACCCAACTGCTACTTCAGAGTTGGAACCTTGCAAGCAAATCCTTTTGAGTCAGGTGGCAAACAGCACAAAATCATCAGGAATCGGTAAGGATTTCACATAATACTCAGAATGGGGGATTTATGCCACTGACCTCCCCCCCTCCCGAAACGAACATTGGATGTTTTTAAACAAGCAAGGCTTGGGGGTGGGGGGAAGGGGGTCCGTGGGTGCTGATCCACGGTGGAGTGAGTGGGGGGTGATCGACCTGCCACAGACCATGGAGGAGGGGAGAGCGCCCATGGCTCGCCTTTGAAATGGACACGTCCTGGGCAGGAGCACTGGGGAACCCAGGCCGCGCACTCACGGCCAGTTCCTGTGACTTGCAAAGGCCGTGTCCCCCGCCCACAGCACCTCTGAGCAGCGGACCCATCTGTTCGCGTGGCTGGATGCCACTGTCCATACGGACAGAGGCTACGTGGCTCTCAGTTGCCCTGCACCTTTTTGGTTTGGCCCGCACGGAGCAATCCAGATTTCTCAACAGTGCACCATGGGCAGCCAGGAGTGGGTGCTGCGTGGCTCGTGGGAGCGTGCATCCCCCCGCCACACCTTCAGACGGATGGTCGGAGGAGCGGCCATGCGTGGTAGCATCTCATTGAAAAACACCCATTGCCTGAATGAGCCTTGGTAACATCCTTCAGCCTGCGGAACACTCCTGCCGGCTGCCGCTCCTCGGCCACCAACAGTCCTGGATCAGGGGATTTTTAAGGAGGACCGCCTACGGATCTGGCACCCAGGGAGAGTAACCAAAAAAAAAGTTTTTATTAAAAGGTTTATATAAAAGTTTCAAAAGCAAAGTCTTCAAAGGAGTGGCATTTTCAGCAGAGGATTAAAAATTTGGCAGCACGATCTTAACAGTTTGGCAGCATGATTTAGGGCGGGGGCGTCGGATCGGATATGCCGTGTTCCAGGAGCTTGTTCTACCCAGAGGCTCTAGTGGAGAGTGTGTGCGCTTGAAAGATTGCAGGGAACTAGAAGGCGGCAGTACCACAACATACGGCAAGGAACAAGCCCAGCCTTTTTGTGTGTCTCTAGCCCCTGGGAGTCTGGTCTATGAGATAAGTTGTTAGCCCCTGAACTGACTCCCTAGGAAGCAGGGGAGGGGAACCTCAGGCCCAGGGGCCTAATCTGGCTCCCAACTCATTTTTATTTGGTCCCTTTCCAGTTCCTGGGTCCAGCTCCTACCCCCAAGCGCTGAAAGGCCGAGCTCAAGTTAAAGAAGCAGAGATGAGGGCATGCCTGCACACAAGGACAATGGACCGATTATGATCTGGACCCTCCTCTTCCTGAGCGCACCCCCGCCCCCCATTTTCCATCCGACCCTCGGAGCTTGTACTCATTTTCAAAGTGGCCCCCCGGGAGGGAAACGTGTCCTCAGCCCTGCCATAAAGTCAGTGGAAAGACTCTCCCTCATTTCAGTAGGATTGGACCCTGCTTTGTGCCTGGAACGGGCTGTGTCTGTGTCCTTGCGCTGTCCTTCAGGATGCTCAGGAAGGAGAACTGGCAAGCGCACGTGCATTTAGTAATTCACTGTAGGAAACTGGCAAACGCTTCGGCTCCTAATGGACACGCGACTTGCATCAGCATGTCACCCGTTCAGCCTAGCTGGAAAAGACCCCGGCGTTACAGCCGGTTACAACTTGCAGACTCGCAGCCGTTAGCTCTCATGATCAAGGACGTTAAGCATCTTCCTTGCTCAAGCCCCATAGCCGCCGTGGTCCTCTGTAATAAGTTAACTAAGCCAAGCACGTGCACCGAAGACTTCTCAACTTGGTGAGTGTATCCCCTGTCTCTCCCTACGTTCCGCCCCTTCCCCCCTTGTCCCTCTTGCATTGTCTCCAGTTTAACCATGGTTCAGTGCCTGGTACACTGCTGGTGCTATATAAATTATAATACAGCATGGGCAAAGTTCCCAAGTTCATGAGCTGCACACCACAATTTTCCTATCGCAGAGAGCCACAAGACGCTGTATGTTAATCCTGCCTCCCCCACACCCTTGATTTCAGGGATAGAGCATTGCATCCCCCAATACCCCTTTACGCCAAAGCTCTGACTCCCAGGCAGTCAGGCAACAGGGCACAGTAGGGTTGAAATTTTGTTTTTGACTGGATTCCTTTCCCAACAGAATCCAGTCATCCGATCCATTTTGGCGAAATGCAAGAAGAACGAACGTTCTGGTTCTGCTTTGCCGGAATCAGTCAAAGAGATTTTCATCTGATTTCCGCGTGAGCGGAAGGACCACGGCTGTACTGTGCATGGGCAAAATGGCCGCCACCGTACCACAAAACGGTGGCCGCCACACTGCCATTTTGTTGTGCAGTGGCTGCCATTTTGTTGTGTGGTGGCTACCATTTTGTTGTGCGGTGGCTGCCATTTTGTTGTGCAGTGGCTGCCATTTTGTCATGCGGTGGCTGCCATTTTGCCCACGCATGAATAGTTGGATCAGAATCCCAATCAAACGTTTGCCCGCAGTTCAGATTTCATGGGAAATTTCCACCGATAGACCGAACCGGTCAGCTCGACCCAGCCCTAGGCCATAGTGCCATCATGGCCCCCAGGTGGCTCCGGCAGCAGCAGCAGAGGAAACAGCAGCTCAGCATCTCATGCTGAGAAGCAGCAGCATCCTCAGAAGCTGCATGGACACCGCTCCAAGCAGCCAGTCTGGCTGGCAAGAGTGCAGTTGCCGGAGAAACACATGTGGCTCCCAAGACAGCCTCTCTCTGTAATAATACAGAAGGCCTTCATGTGTGGCCACCCTCTGTAATAATCCCTGAATTTACTGAAGGTGGCTAGGCAGGGCTGCCCTGGGGTAGACAATGGAATACAGTGGCACAGAAAGCCTGTGGCGGGGCCAGGATCATAACCCATTTATGCCTCCCACACAGGGCAAGGGGGCAGGGTCTCTGTGGGGTGGGAGTAGGAACAAACCTCATCAGGAGGGAAGTTTTCAGAGTGGGTGAGGACAGGGGCAGCCCTCTACCTCCACTCACTCTGAAAACTTCCTTCTTGACAAGTGGCCTTAGCGTTGTTAGGAGATTTTCAGAGTGGGCGGGGGAGCAGCTCGGGCCACTTGACAAGTCAGCCCCCTCCCTCCATGGTAACTGCGCCCCATCAGTGCCAGCTATGCAGATTTTTAAGGAGCACTTATAAAAAATACATGTTGTGGGGCCTGCATTAGCACCTAAGGTGCCAATACAGGCCCTGCAACATGTATTTTTCATAACTGATCCTTAAAAGTTTGCATAGCTGGCAACCCTAGCATGGCATAGGCCTCCCTAGCCCACACTCCCAGCACCAGAAGACACATCTGCCCCAGGAAGTATGTGCCCCCCCCCCCCCGAGTTGTAGATCCTGGTGTAGCTGCATTACCTGTCCCTGGTGTAGCTACACCTTTGAAGGGCTGCCCTCTTCTCTTTGGCTCTGCCTCCTAGCTACTTTTGGAGGCATCCGCACTGGGGACACGCATCTACCTAAACTCCTTGTTGTTGCGAGAGGCTGGGACGGGGTTTGATTCAAGTTCCCCTATAAACCAGGACGGCCCCTTCGATCTGCCGGGAGCGCCTTCCTAGAGGTCCTCCGCGTGAAGCTCGGGGGCCGGGCCGCGGTGGTGGAACTCCCTCCCGGAGGAAGCCCGCCTGCCCCCAAGTCTACTGGCCTTTCGTCGGACGTGTAAGACGTGGCTGTTCTCCCAGGCCTTCGGGGGGGGGAGTGTAAATGAAGCTTTTAAAATGTTAATTTTATTGGTGTTTTAAATATTGTTTGACTTTTGTATGGAAGCCGCCCCGAGATGCCGTCGGCATGAGGGGGCGGCATATAAACACAACTAAATCAATGAATCAATCAATCCCCCGATGCCGAGGCAGGTGCAGGGGGTCTCTGGGAACCCCCCCAGGTGGGCACGGGCGTGCGGCTCTGAAGCCCTGTTACTAGAAGCAAACGCTGGCAGAGAGGAGGCTCCTGACATTGTCTCTCCTGTTTGAGATTAGGTCATTTGGATGCCTGCGAGCTCCTTGGCACCGCGGGGAATCTTAGTCGTGCTGCGCACCGCGCTGCGGCAGGCTGAGCGTGCAGGGCTGGATTCAGGGAGACTCGGCAACCGCAGAGGGAGCCCCCTCAGGGCTCCCCAAGACATGGAGGGAGGGTCCCATGAATACACTTGAAATGACAGTCCGAGTGAAAGAGCTGGCATGAATCCCAGGCCCATGGAGTCACAAGTGCCGGGAGCTGCAGCCTAGGGGAGGGGGCTCACAGTCCTGGGTTAACGTTCCGGCTCTGAACTTGCTGGGGGACGCCTAGGGGGCTGAGGGAGTAGTAGAGGGGGCATGACAAGGGCCTCTTTTTTTACCCAGTCACAGCAGGGGTGGAGCAGGGCTGTCCCCCCGGCCTCGGGGGCATTAGCTGAAGGCTCTTTCCCAGCGGGGGTGGCAGCTGAGGCCAGGGAGCACGGCTCTGAGGTGACACTCCCACGCTCACCCGTGCCTCGGCTGCCTGTGAAGTCCCATCCTCTCCACCCTTCCCAAGTGCAACTTTAGTTGGGGGGCGGATCTGTTGCCGTCCCTCCCACACCCCTGGTTTAATGGGGGGCATGAGCTCCACAGTGCTTCATTTTTATTTTATTTTTAAAAGTGAATTGCTGGTCCCCAAGCCTGTGCAGAAGCCACAGCCCCCCCCCGCCCTAGCACCTCCCTGCCTCTCTACAGCTGAGTATCAAACAGGAGTTCTTCTGATTGAATCTATACTATGATCAGCGCTGAGGGGGGGCAGGCAGGAAAGTCACTAATGAAAGCCAAAAAAACCTGGCTTTTTCTGGCTTTTATTTCCAACCTTGAAATGACCAATATCAGCCTTTTCCTGGGCTGCCACATTTCAGGGTGCACATTTCCTACTGGGAATATTTCCCAGACCTCTACCCCCCTTTCTTTGAATTTAATTGCCAGGGCTGAGCCCTGGGCTGGCACTAGGGTGACCAGATATATGCAAATTTTAGAGGGCACTTAGGAGAAATACAGGTCTGCACTGAAGCCAACCCTGCAACCTGTATTTCTTAAGTGTCCTCTAAAATGTGCATATCTGGCCATCCTAGCTGGTGAGCCCCCCCCCCCCCCCATTACAAATTAAGCCCTGGTCCCCCACATTTGCCACAATAATTACGCCCATTGGCCCACAGGGATTCAGGAGAAGACCCTTGGTATATGAGGCCAATTAATAAATGAGAAATAGCTTCTGTGTAACATACAGCCTGCAACACCCCAGAGAGGCTGTTCTGTTTAAACAAATGTCAAAAAATGAGTTACAGTAACCTTTCCCTTTTTCTAGTGGATGAATCTGGCTGTGTCAGTCAAACTTTCATATCTGGGGGGGCTGCCACTATATTTGCACTGGGCCCCAACTTCCCTGGACCAAGCACATCGCTCCCAAGGACTTTGCCACTTTCTCTACTCTAGCCCGTCTCGGAGGCGTCATGCCTGATGATCCTAACGCTGGATTGTTCCTCCTGACCGCATTGAGCAGTTTGCAATTTCATCCTTGCTAATGAGGATTATGTTTGTAAGATGCAGTCAATACAAGTGAGTAGTTTACTCCAGCCACCTCAGACAGGCAGCAGTAGCGCTTGTCATTCAAAACATAGAAACTAGCTTGGGTGGGAGGGTGTATTTCCATTCTGTGTTTGCTCGGTGGGGAGGGGAGAGAAAATGGTAAATATAAATACGTTTGGGGGGTGAGGCCTTTGCTCAGTTAGATGAGGTGTCAGAGAGGCTCTGTCAATTAGTTTGACGGTCTCTCTGGTTACATCCAATGCAAAGGTCATGGTAATGGCTCCTGAGTTCAAGAATAAGTACAGACTGAGTAGGGATTAATAACCGGATCTGTGCAGTGCTGTGCAGCCAGGGAGACGGAGCACTAATACAACATATCGCCCTGATGCTCTGTGTGTGTGTGTGTGTGTGTGTATATGTATGTACCAGTAGCTGGGAGTGGTTAGTAGGAGATGGGTCACACCTTCATAACCTGTACTTGTACTTCTCTCGAGCTACTGTAGCTGGCCGCTGTTGGAGACAGGATGCTGGGCTCGATGGACCAGGGGGCTGACCCAGTATGGCACTTCTCATGTTCGTATGTCGTGGGGGTAGCAAGGCGGACTCATGTCCCAATTATGGGCCCTTCTAAGAGCAAGGGTGGGTGGCAGGCCTTACCCATGAAGGCCCCAGCACTCCCCGCAGCCAACTCTCCACCCCCACCCACTCTGAAAACTTTCTTCTTGACGGGGACCTTTGCAAACAGCCTGAGCGCCAATAGAAAGTTTTCAGAGTGGGGGGAGGTGGTGTGCTGGCCCGGCTCCCTCCTCCTATGAAAATTTACTAGCGGCGCTCAAGCCACTTGCGAAGGGCCCCCTCTGAGTCCAGGGCCCGGGATCTGGTGAGCCTCCTTGCTCCATGGTAGCTACTCCTCTGTGTGTGTGTGTGTGTGTGTGTATGCGCACGCAGGCACAGGTGTGCCCACAACCTCCCTCCCCAAACTCAGTGTTTCTAAATTTATGATGGAAGGGGGAAAGGGGAGGCATGTTTTAGTTCTATTCAATGGAAGGAGAATCCCCAATCCAGTCGCATGCTGACCCTTTCCTAGCCGCCCCGGCACAAGGGTTAGAGAGGCGTTCCTGGAGCAGGATGCCAGCAGATGTCACTAGAGGCTACGGAACAGACAAAGGCTATCGGCCTCCTGAGGAACTTGGGTCTTGGCTTTAGTGGCAGTTACTTAGCAGGGACGTAGCTAAGGAGGCTCAGTTGAACCTGGGCTTGGGGGGGCGGCTTTGCAAGTGGCATGAGAGAACTACTGGGAAATTTTCTGAGCAGGCAGGGGAGGAAGTGGTGCCAACACTCTGCTCTCATCCCACTCTGACATTTTTGTTTAGTGGGACTCAAACCGTTTGCAAAGGGCCCCACTAAGAAGAAAGTTCTCAGAGTGGGCATGGGCGGAGTGATGGCCCCGCCCACACCCACTCTGAGACCTCCTTTCTGGTGGGGCTGGTGTCTCCACTGGGAGCCAGGGTGGCACCACTATCTTTAAAGGGGGAAAGCAGCTGCTTCTAACCCTGCCCCCTTGCCCTTGCACAAGCCCATAATTGGAACGTGAGACCAGGACCACGATAACCTTGCTACGCCGCAGCACCTTAAGTATTTTGTCAAGAGCATTGCCTGTCGCAAATCTGAAGAGATGGTGCAGACATTACTGGCTGAAAGAAAACGGTGGTAGTTGTGAGGCCTCTGCTCTCTGCTGCTGTTGTGCCCAGCCAATGGTGTAAATCCCAGGGTGTGTTCACACAAGCGTCTTCTCCTGCTTTAGAAATTCCGTGGCAGGTAACAATTTTGCTGGATGGATTTTCATGAGTTGCTTCCCCCACTTTCACTTTTGTCTCCAGTATTACCCCTGCCGCCGCTAGCACGCCCATGCTGCTGCACGGCTGGCTTATGCCTCTAGGAGAGGGAAGTGGCTCTTCCCACGTTATGAGCAGGATTTCTAGTTTTCTCTTTGCGACGGAAAACCAGAGAAAACTAGAGATTTTGCCTTTTCCCAGAGAATTTTGCAGAATATGGCAAAAACTGGAAGGAGGACACAGCGAGCGTGGGGCAGTGAGGACACAGAGTGGAGCTGAGGGGAAGCAACCTGAAGGCGTGTGCTGTGGAAGGGCGGGGGCTCTGCATTTGGAGGGGCGCCACAGACCTCCTGTGGGTTGGGGGGAACCATGATGAATTGGGGCGGTCAGGTCTTCTGGACCTGGGAAGAGGGGACAGGAGGTGGGCCTCATTGGGCCCCTAACAGCTTCCCCAAGTGCCAGCCTCTCTATGGTCCCTTTTTCTGGTTGGCAGAGCGGTCTGGGATCAGGCTGGGGGAGGAGGCGGCAGAGCACAGGGCAGTGACTAAAGGCATGTGCTGGGGGGTGGAGCGGCTCTGAATTTGGAGGGGTGTCACAGACCTCAATTTTATTTGATTTTTTGTTGAACTGTTGGTGGGGCAGGTGGCTGCAAAATTGCGTACAATGAAAATATGATAATAAAATGTGATGGTCGAACTCATACCGATATAGATTGTGGTAAGGGAAAGTCAACTGGCGTTTACATTTAATCACAGAGAAACAGAGATTTGGGATCATTTATTTATTTATTTATTTATTCATTCACATTTCTTAGCCGCCCCCTCATGCCCATGGCATTTAATCAGAGAATTGCTGGGGGTTTTTTAATCAGAGAATTTCCAATTTTTTTGTCATGGAAAACTAGGAAACCTGGTTATCAGAATTGTGCCAGGTGAAAATGGCGTGATTGTTAAACCTTGGTTTATGCCTTCACACTTGTGGGTCATTTGCCAAGTCATCCTGCAGCCTAATCTAGTGACATGATTTTTTTAAAAAGGGCGGGGGTACAGGTTTTGGTGCTTTTTTTGTCTAGTTAGAGAATGCGCCCCTAGAGTTGGAAGGAACCTTAAAGGTCATCTACTCCATCCCCTCCTTTTAGGGTGGCCGTACCTTCCCTTTAAAAGAGGACGATTATGAAAAATACATGGTGCAGGGCTGCACTGGAACCAATGCAGCCCTGCACCATGTATTTTTCATAATGCATCCTCTTTTAAAGGGGAGGTATGGCCACCCTACCTCTTTTTGATGCAGGAAGTTCACCGCTGCAACCTCTGCTTCTGGAGGTGTCTGTCACCATTTGAGCTACAGTCAGTTTCTCGGGGGTATCTGAACTCCCAGTGTTCCCAGTGCCAGGACCCTCGTACTGTACAGCAATTCTCTGCCAATGCCACAATACCCTTTAACTTCCCTTGAAAGTCAAAAAGACTCCTCTTTAAATACACTTTCCCCCTGAGCATCTCTGTCATTGGCGGGGAAGGTTGAGCCAGGCCTCCACCAGAGACTGTCACTGCTCCTTCCTGATTAGCTGGAGGATTTTCTATTGACAAGGCCGTCACCCTACTCTGTCCTAGGAGTAGGCAGGTGAAGTGGGTTCCCATGGAGATGGTTCAGCAGGGCTTTGCCCCACTGACTTCAGTGGCATCAACATTTCACCCCTTACCTGGTGGTTTCAGTCGCCTCTTCTCCAATGAGCTTCGGGGATTTTAGTACCAATGTTGGCATTTTGATGGGCCCACATCCCATTGAAATGAATACGAGCTGGGCTGGCACTATGCCCTGCTGTAGAAGGGGGCCCAGGCTTATGTCCCAATTATGGGGCCCCTAACAGCAAGGGACTGGGGTCTCTTTAAGCAGTGGCCTTCCCTAGGCTTGAAGTCAGCCTTGTCCTCTCCTGACAAAGGTGGTGGCATTGCCCTGGCAGCAACCCCACAAGGAAGAAAGTATTAAGAATTGGAAGGGCCTGCACTCCCTGCCCCCCATGCCCCAAATGAAAACTTCCTTCTTGGTGGGGCCCTTTCTAAGGGACCTGAGCACTGCTAGGAAATGTTCAGAGTGGGTGGGGCAGAGTGTTGGTCCTGCTCCCTCCCCCGCCCACTCTGAAAATGTCCTAGTGGTGCTCAGGTTGCTTGCAGAGGGACCCCCCCCTAGATTCCAGGGCCCCTCTAAAATCCACTGAGCCCCCCTCACTCTATGGTGCTATATCCCTGCACTACTGCTAAATGGCTTCAGGATCTTGTTCCTCCTTATAAGCTTGACCTGCGATCCACAATGGGCTTCAATAGGGCTCTTCCAAAGTAAGTGGACTGTGGATCCTGGCCTTGGGCACCTTTTGATTTAGAGCAGGAGTGAGGAACCTCAGGTCCGGGGGCCAAATGTGACCCGTGGGACGTTTTTATGTGGTCCCTTCCTGCCCCTGTGGGAGCTAGTTCCTACTCCCAAGCACTGACAAACTAAACTCAGGGTAAGGGAGCAGAGAGGAGAGCATGCCCACAAGGAGAGGAGACAGGTCAATGATCTGGACCCTCCTCTTCCTGAGTTATCTATCTATTGTGCTGCAGTGAATCTAGGACTCAGAAATGCATCTTGCGCGGGTTCACCTTCCAAATCAGAGCTGCACATTCAGAGTATTTCAGCATAGCTGTAGGGGGGGTGGGGGCGCGGAGTCGTGTGACTTGACTTTCAGCAAAGAGCAGCGCTCCCTGGCTTTGAACCCCTCTGCAGTCTACGTCGCCAATGAAAGGAGTTCTCGAAATATTTGGCAACGGCCGCTGATTCCAGCAGGGGCAGGCGTGGAGCGGAGGGGCATTGCTAGCCTTTGGCATTAGATCGTAGGTAATAGACACCACAAGGGAGTGTATTCTTTCCATCCCTCTAGGGGCCTGACTACAGATGATACCCACAGCCATAGCACAGGCTGGTATCTCTGTACACTTCCAGGAAATTCGATCAAGTGCTGATGCCAGCCCTTTCCCTTAAATGAGAGCCTCCTACAAATATCATGGATTGATTTCAGTCTAGAAGGGAAGTTACCGATGGCACCAAGGAACTACTCATTGGCATGGAGGTGGAATGGAAGATGTCGTAGTCATGGGCCATTCACCAAAAAACAGCAGAGAAACGAGGCTCCTTCAAGCGTTTGCAAGGAGGGAGGATGCTCTCGTAGCTACGGCCATTGGGCTGTGACTTCAGGAGACCTGGATTCAGTTTCTCCCCCACAAATGTCTTGTGTGACCTTGGGTGGCATCAGGGCCTCCCTTAGAATCTGCAGGGACCAGGGCAAAGATAAAATTAATTCCTCTGTGGCCCTGCTCCCGCAGGGCACCCTCTGTGGAGACCTAGATGTGGTCGTGTTTAGGAAGGAGTGGAGTCCCCCACACCCTGCCCTGGTGCCCCCCCCTGAAATAAAGAAAATAGCAGGGCCCAGGTCACCTTCTGGTAATGTTGGCTCTGGGTGACACAATCCTCCAAGAGGAGGATGCCAAAATGGAGCAGATTCCCTTGGCTTGCCAAAGAAACCTTCTAGCATGATGCGTAGACCCCAGGGAAGCCATCACGGGCTCTGCTCTGGGTTGGCTTGCCCTGGTTTGGGAATGGTGTGTGAATGTGCCCTCAAGTGCTCCATCTGGGGTGGCTGGGTCTCTCTCCCTCTCAGGCTGTGGAGAAGACAGGATGGATGGGTGTTTGTTTGCCAAACGCTCTGGTGAGGGCAGGCATATGAAGACCTAGAGATGGCATCTGGGGAAGCAGAGGGCCCTTGGGCAAAAGGGTCATGCGAGCCTCCTAACACAGGACCATTTGCACACACACTGCCTCGCCCATTAGTAAGAGGAAAACGTAATTAATTTTTGATGTTAATTAAACAGAACATCCCTGTAGCAGAGTGAGCTGGAGCCCCCATTGCTGGGCTCCCTGAGGCTGAAATGTCTTGAATTGCCTAAGTGGCACTGCTAAGGGGAGGGTGTGATTGGTTGGGGACTGGTCACATGACCGGAAGCCCTGCGTATTTAAGGCTGGTCTGGGCGCCTTGCTGAGAGGATCGCCAGGGAAGCCTGGAAGGGAGCAGTTACCTCTGGGCAGGGGAACTAAGCTTGAGAGCAAGGGATGGGATTGATGTTGGGGTCTATACCTATGCGTCTGAGGTGTAAGAGCAGTGTTTACACGGTCCAAATCCACAGCCGTGAGGAGGACGGTTGCCACCTGTGGTGGGGGTTATTTTGACCCCGAGACCCCCATTTTGCCCTATGGGAGTGTCAGGGTCAAACTGCAAAAAGGTGCCAAGCCGAGCAGTGATGGGGGGAGATTGGGAGAAAGGAACTGGGCAATAAATCTTGTTTACTGAAGAACTCCGAGTTTGGTGCCTGGTTCAGAGGGGCAATGAGGCACCGCCCCTGCCCCCTGTGCAGGCAGGAAGCTGGGTGAACCTGTCATAGGCTGTTAACCGACATAACACGGGCCCAGTTCAGCGTTATCTTTGTTCTGGGCCCACCAGGCGTGGGCCCGGTTCAGACCCCAGCAGGGGTAGCAGCTGGGCCGTAAATGTGGGCCCACAGTCCCGGGTGGGAACATCTGTTCCTGTCCTGGCCGAGCTGCGTGGGGGTGGTGTGGGTTTTTTTTGCCATGGTGGGGCAACCATGGCTGCCTGTCAAGGTGGGGGGGCGGGGCAATGGTGGCAGCGTGGGTGTGTGGCTGGGCAGCTGCACGTTGCCGCAGTCCTGGGGAAGCCCTCTCCGCACAACGCCGCCGCCGCCGCCGTCACTTCTGTTAACACCAGTCGGCGCTTCCAGTGTTACTGCCCCGTAAGTTACGCAGTTGTTATTGGTTGTTTATTCATGAGCCCCATTTGGGGGGGCAGGGGGGCTCCCTCCTGAATTGCCTCACGCTGCCGGAGCAGAGCAGAGGCTCAATTCAGTGCTGGCCCTTTAAGAAGGCCAAACTCTGAGCTTCCGAGGCACAGCTGTGTGGGGGCTAAGCCAGCCTGAAGCTTAAAAGCCTCAGGAGCAGCGCTCTGGGTGCTGGAGCTAGGAGCCCATGAGGGCTGGTCTGAATGGGGAGCGCTGTGTGTGAACTGTAAATGTGTAGAGATTGTGGAGGAACACAGCAGTGGTGAATTAATGGACTTGCAATAATTCCTGGGGTGGGGGGTGGGGGTCTGATCCTGCAGGAAAACACCTGGGTCAGGGCTCATGCTCTCACAGCGACATTGGAGCCTCTGGGGACTCTTATTTTACACCAGCGCTTCCAAACTCACACTCATGGTGTCGTTTCACATTGATTGATTTATAGACACACACACACCCACACCCATGTATTGTAAGCCCCTGTCCCCAACACACGAGACCCTTCAGAGAGGATAAACTATGTTATCAGGATCAACTCTTTGGGATTAAGAGGTCGGTGTCTTTTATTAGACCGATTTCTGCTGGGGAGAGTATGCGGAGTCAACAGACTTGACAGCAACATCTATTTTCTGAGCAAATGCAAAAGACCGAGAACGTTACCCCAGGGTTTACTACCCACAATCCTCTGCCTATAGGCACCTGACTTACATTTGCTCAGGCTGTAGTTCTGAACTCTTACATGCCCGAGGAAGGGCCCCATGCAGCCTAACAGCTCACAGACTCTCCCCTACAGAAGTTGGTCCGACAGAAGAGATCATCTGTGTCTCATTCGAGACCAACACAGCAACTCCACTCTCTCCAGGGAACTCTGATTTGGGATGTTCTGACCCCTACCACTTGCAACAGGGACGGGGGAACCTTACGCCCCGTGGCCAAATGTGGCCCCGTGGCTAGATTTTATTTGGTCCCTTTCCAGTGTCTGGATCTGGCCCCTAGATCCGGTCCCTACCCCCGAGCACTGAAAGACTGAGCTCAGCAGCGGGGGCCCTAGCCTGAGGGCGCCTGGGGCAGTGCCCCGCCCCCGCTCTCCCCCGTCCCCGGTGCCGCTGACAGTAGCGCTCAGCCGCTCACTGACTGAGCGCTCTCTGTCTCCGCCGGCGGCTGAAATTGACATCGGAGCTCCGTGCTGCTCTGACTGCTGCAGCTTGGCTTCCAGTCAGAGCAGCGCGGCGCTCCGATG
>QEPC01010859.1:12154759-12169378 GCA_003113815.1 Sphenodon punctatus | reverse complement strand
AATTGAGGTTTTGAAATCGTGAGATGTAACTGTTAGTCTGGTGATCTGCCTGCTTTTAAACCTGACAGAGGAGGTGAATATAATCTGCCTAACTGAAATTGCTGGATTAAGTAATGTAATGTCCATCCAATGTTAACCCTGGGAACTCCTTGCTTCTGGCTGGGTTATGCCCTTACCGTATCCCTGGCTCCGCCTACCGTATCCGTGGCTCTGCCCCTAGGCTAGGCTCCACTCCTAGACCCGCCGGCCTTACTACCCCAGTGCCCTTCCAATATCAAAACCCACCAGCCGCCCCTGGAGCTCAGGGGAAGGGAGCAGACATGAGGGCACAGATATATGATCTGGACCCTCCTCTTTCTGAATGCACTCCCTATCCCCAACTTCTATACGGCCCTCAGAGCTTGCACTAATTTTCAAAGCGGCCCCTGGGTGAGAAAAGGTTCCCCTCTCCTGTCCTAGAATACAGGTTCATCCTGAACAGATCCAGGGGCACTGCAGCTTCACTGCGTAGCTGGCACCCCTAGTGCCAAACCTCTAGCAGAGGTGAGAAGAGTGGTCTCAAACTTTAGGGATTATGGGTCTGAGAATGACGTGGGGACGCCATTGTAGTAGCCTGATTCACTCATTAAAATTAATGTTAAAGGTTTCAATATCTGTTGGCAGGCTCCAGAAGTTTAAACACAAACTGTCTTTGAGTCTAAACAATAAAGTTTCCTTTTCTCTTTAAAAAAAAAAAAAAATTATATTTTTTTACAGTCAGGTAAATGAGTTCCTAATAGCTGTGTTATGGGGAATAATGTCGTCTCCCAAGTGGCTGGTTAGGATAATTATAGGTGTGTTTCCATTAAGGGCACTCCCAGGAGCCCGGCCCCTAGTTGCTTTGTGCAGCGGGAACGGGGTGGCTTCCATTCTATCCCTGGAAACCATTTATCCCAGGAGAACTCTTGTTTTCTTCAGTTGCAACATAATTTCTAACTCTCTTCCTCGTCCCATGAGGAAGGGAATCTTAAAAGAGCCCACAGGGTTCCTGTCCCCTCATGGGAATACCAACTGACTCAAGACACTGTCTTTCTGCGAGCTTCTACAGGTGATCAGTAGTCCTAAGCAATAGACTGGTTATTCTTTTTCGAAGCTTAGTTGCAAACTGCATCTGAAGATATTTAGCTAGATATTTAGCTGAAATTTCCATCAGGATTACTCCCCCCCAATTGAAATCAACAGCATTCCTGTCCCCCAAGTGCAGAACTGCCCCCTTGTTACCATGGCTTATGGGGAATTATTTCTATAGACATTTCAGTATTCAAAGTGCTTTACAATCCTTCTCTAGCTTACCCTGACAGCAGCCCTGTGAGATGGCCTCAGTTCCCCAACTGTGAAATGGGAATAATGATGACCTCAGAGAGTGGCTTGCCCAAGACGGCCCATTGAGTTCATGACTAAGGGCACTTGCACGTATTACCGGGGGGGGGCACACACACTTCCATGAGGGCAATTGTGTCCCCCCCCCTCCCCCACCAGGTAATGTGTGGAAGTGCTCCCCCCCCAACAGGATGTAATAGGATGTTTCCCAGGTGCAAAAACCAAACTGTTCGCCCAGGGGTGGGGAACCTTTCCCCACCTGGGGGCCACTTGGAAAATTAGTACAAGCTTTGAGGGCCGCATACAAGTTGGGATCGGGTGCTTCACGGGTTCACTGAGGAAGAGGAGGGTCCAGATCATGGATCTGTCCCCTCTCCTGCTGTGCACACCCTCACCTCTGCTCTCTTACCGTGACTTCAGTCTTTCAGTGCTCGGGGGTAGGAACTAGATTCAGGGCCCCCCGGACAGGGGCCACAGAAAAATTAGCCGTGGACTGCTTTTAGCCCCCAGGCCTGAGGTTCCCAATCCTTGCCTTAGCCACTAAGCTACACTGGCTCTCTTATGGAAATGGACATTGATCACCTTTATAGCCTGCTAAGATTTTTTCCATAGAGGAAACTATACTCTATTCAACCAGTCCTGTTCTGTGGGTTCTTGTGGGTTTTTCCATTTAATGGCGATAGTGTGGATGCCAGCGGTTATAAATTGTACACAAGCTGGTTTATAGTGGGCTATTAATGAAACTTTTGGGAAGTTTTTTAGCTCCCCCACCTATCTATTATTTATTATCTTATTTGTTATTTTAGCCCTGTTTTAATATTGTTACATTGTATGTTTTAAATTGTTTTTATTATGCTTTTAGTGTTGTAAGCCGCCCCAGGCTGCTTTTGCAGGAGGGGCGGGGTATAAATCTTCGAAATAAATAAATAAATAAATAAATAAATTAAAAAGAGCCCCACGGAGAGATTCTGCCATCAGCACTGCTTGCTGAGAGAGGCTGGCGGGGAGCTGATGCATGCTGCCACTACTGCAGGAAAGGAACAGCCAGGAGAGAGACCCACAGCAGGCCACCGCTATGGGCCTCTAGAGCAGGCGGCCTCCAGCAGAGCGCCTGGGTGCTCCCACCCACCCTGCACCCCCTTTGAACGGTGGCAGTAGCCATCTCAATGAGGCTTCCAGCTAGCCTTGCCCCACCCCCAGCTCCCCCTACCCACGCTTGGGTTTTCAAAGGGGATATAAGGCCTGCACTCCACCCACTCTGAAAACACCTCTGGCAAAGCCCTTGCAAGCGGTCTGAGTACCACTAGGAAATGTTCAGAGTGGGTGGGGGTGGGGGTGTGTCAATTGCTGGCCCTGCTCCCTCTACACTGCCCATTCTCATAATTTCCCAGAAGTGCTCAGACACTGCTTGCAAAGGGGCCCCCTAGAGTGTGGGTTCCCAGCTCAACCGAACCCTCTTGGTCCATGCTAAGTATTAGGGTTGCCAGCTAGGCAACGTTTTAAGGAACACTTATGAAAAATACATGCTGCAGGGCCTACATTGGCCCAGCAACATGTATTTTTCATATGTGGTCCTTAAAACGTTGCATAGGTGGCAGCCCTAATAGTAATCTATGCCCCTGGGCAAGATGCTGTGCTATGGATAGCCTGAGAGATGGAGCTGGGTTTTGTATTGGACTCGTTGCTAACTAACACCCTCTGTTGGAGAGGAGAAGCCTTAAAGATGTCCCTCTCAATGGGGAATCGTGTGATGTAGGAAAGGGGACTAGGTCTCCTGAGAAGGGAAGAGAAACCAGGAGCTATTTTTTGGAGCCAGGTTGGCCGCGTGAGCTTGGCCGGGCCTCTTAACCACAAAAATGTCAGCAAGAAGCCCTTGTGCCTTTGCCAAGATACCACCAGCCCTTTGAGCCATAAAGAGCGGCCTGCTTTGCCCGTGCCTTGGCGCAACCTGGCCCACATCATGACGGGTGATTAATTAGGCTAGTGGCCTCCAGGAGGAAGTGGGTGCTCTGTGCACAGAGGGAAGCTTATGGCAAATCCGCAGATGCCTTGCCTGGGCCCTGCTGCCAGTTTGGCCCCTCTTATCCCCCCCCCCCCGGCCAGGCTCCTCCACAAATCAATGGGACTGTTGGCTCCTCAGGCCTTGTAAGCTAGGAGCCAGCTTTCCAAACCAGCCCGGGAAGCTCTCCCTCAGTCTCCGCTTGGCTTTCTGCGGGGGGCTGATATGGCAGGCAGGAAACCAAGGGCTGTTCTTTACATCTGGGGTTTGGAAATCTGCGTGGTTTGCGTTGTTTTCCAAGCAACATGCCGCCAGGTTAAAGACTTAGAGTTTTCCTGGTCAGCCTTAGAATTGGTGGAGCCTAGGGCGGGAATGGGGTCTCTGGGGCAGGGGAGCAGAGAGGGTGAGGAGGGGCTGAGGTAGGTGGAGGGTCCGGATTTACCTAGGTGAGGCAGTTAGCACCCCAAAGGAAGCACCTGCCCCAGGAGCCGTGGTAGGGCCTAGAGACACTGCCCCATCCATCCGGGGGAAGTTTGGGTTCCTAGGTTGGAGGAGGGACAGCCTGCCCGCCTCACTCCACCCGAGACAGACTGCAACTACTATGCAATCCCACATCCCCCTCTATCATGGGCAAGCGAATTGGGGGTGGGGGTGGGGGGGTCACAACTAGAGTTGAAGCGGGTGGCTCTTTTGCTACCTGCAATTTTGGGTACTGTATTGGGTGCCTGAGGGGCTAGCCAAGTTCCAATCGGGCACCTGAATGCCTGAACTTGTCAGGTATGATTGATACCAAATAATTACCAATGTGCTGAGCAGTATATCGGCAAATCGGTTTAAAAACAAATTAGGATGGCAAGTCCAAAGAATGGTATGGAAAGTGGGAAGTCAAAACAATTGGGATGAAAATCAGTATTTGGGTAGATTGGGTAGTCTATCAGGCACAAATTGAGCATTGACTGGTACCCAGTGTTACTGGGTTGGGTTGAGTACTGCAGTTCCGATGGGTACACCTGGTATTGTGGGTTTCCATTCAGTTCTAGTCACACAGCCACCTTTAATGTAAAGTGTGCCTGCAGGAAGGCTTTTCCCAATGCAAGCCTGTGGAACCCATTGCCACAGGATGTTATGAAGGCGAATAAGGTAACTGGGATTCAAAAAAGGCCTGGGTAAGTTCTTCGAGGATAGGTCCATCAAAGGCTGTTATTCAAGTCGGCCAGAGGAACAAGACCTCTGATTGTCAGGGGCTGGGAGTGACTAGCAGGAGATGGGTCACTCCATTATGACCTGTTGGGCACGTTTCTAAAGCAACTAGGCTAAATGGACCACTAGTCTGACCCAGTAGGGCATTTCTTAGGTTCTTATACATTTGAAATAGGGACCTAATTTGGTAGCAGCAGGGAATACTCGCATTTTCGAGGACCCTGTTGGGTATTCGACAGGCTTCCTGATCACCGATCGAGTATCCGGATCCTGAAAAATTGGTAATTTCTGGATCCTGAAAAACGGGAAGTTCTTTGATTTTCCAGTTACCAATCTGTGAATTGGGACGGAAAACCAAAATAATCAGGATCGGAAGTCGACAATATGGGACATTGGGTACCCGAATCAGGTCATAATCAGGAACCAATTAATACCTGATATTTGTGAATCAACTTATTAGTAGTAGGTTTTATTGTTTGGCCATTGGCCATAACAAATCAAATATATATACAAAAATAATACAACAAATCAGAATAACCGGTCAACAGTTATAAACATAAAAAAGAATTAAAATTAGCTTGCCCTTCCAAGGGCTTATAAAGGGGAAATAAGGCCCCTGTATAATTCCAGAACAAACCAAGGCAAGTTAAATTATTTAACACAGCTATAACGGTGTTGAACCGTGGTACAAAATTTACATTTTAAAACAAATCATTTCAACAACAGAAGTAGGTACTCAGCGTACCTATCCATTATCCAATATCCCCCATCCCAAATGGGGAAAAGATACAAGCTTTGGGATGTTGTAATAAGCCATCTATCCAAGGATGGTTCATTCTTCCTAGCTCCTCTTTCGATGGTCTTTTCCCCTGGTCAGTTCCGCCCCGCCCTGGCAAAATTCGCCATGGCTCTTATAACCACTCTACTTGTGTTAGTGGGTAAATATGAGAGTTTCCAATTACCTCCCAGTGTTCTTTCCCTATTAATAGTGGTTTAATGTATTTAGTCCTCAATGAATCATTTAATGGGCATTCAAGAATGTAATGTGCTGCATCTCCTACTCTGTTCTGCATGCAACTGCAGAATCTCAGTTTATGCGGGATACCCGAATACCTGCCTTCCAGAACTGCAGAAGGAAGTAGCTGCAGCCTTAACCTAGTAAAGGCGGCTCTTTCAGCTGGATTCTCCACTTGGGTCAGATACTCTTCAAATATAAACACCATTTTGAGTTCCACATCGCCAGGTGCAATAGGAGATACCCTAACCTGAGCCATTTAAACCTGGGGGAAAATATCGGTAGTTCTAGTACCTAACAGGTTTCTTGCTTTACTTTGAGGCATGGACTTAAGTCCATCCAGTGACAATCCATATGCTGTAATTAGCCCCTCTGTTTATGCAACCACGACATTTTCCTTTGGAAGCCATCCTGCTCCCTGAGGCACATTTTAGGTAATCGACCATCTGCCATACCCTGCAACCGCACCCAATACCTAAAGGTGGCAATTTTTATTTTATGTGCAACAGGGAGTAAACCAAGTTCCGCCCTTACCATGCTTGAAGGAGCGGATAGGGGAAGCCCCAAGATCTTTTTACAAATTTTAAGTTGGGGTACTTCTAATCCTAAAGAATAAGCGTGGCCCCAAATTTCTGCACCATAAATCATTTGAGGAGCCAATTTCTTATTTATTAACGTCACTGCAGGCTTGACAAGCTTCGCCAAAGCGGTTCTCCAGATTCGTATCACCCCACTGGCAGTATGGTCTGCCTTCAGCTTTGCTGCCTCGACGTGCCCCGTCCAAGTGCCTAAATAAGAGAACAAAATTCCCAAATACTTATCACTTTTAACTTGCTCAAGTTCCTGAGTCCCTATTTGCCACTTGCTATGGGGAAAATGGTTTGCAAATACCATCACTTTTGTCTTTGTGTACAATCAACGTATTTATTTATTTCAGTTTGTATCCCACTTTTCCCCTTAGGCTGGCACACATTTCGGCTTATTAACTTTAACAATTAACACTAAACTAATCAACTCAACTCTTAATCTTCCCAACAACCATGTGAAGTAGGTTAGGCAGAGAGATCTGTGACAGGCCCAAGGTCACCCAGTGAGTTTATGGCTAAGGTGAGTCTTGAACCAGGAGCTCCCCCTATCGTCTGGTCCAAGTACTGCACTCTTAACCACACACTGGCTCTTTGTTGTAGCCTCAGCTGGCATAAATTGATACATTTTCTACTGAATTTGGTAGAGCTATCTACGGCAGTTGAATCTCAGTATGGCCCTGGCCCTGTGAGTCTGCTCTGCCTGTCCTTCCTCTCTGTTATGTTGGGGGGAAAGAAAAGTAAAAAACAAAAAAGATTCTAGACCTCTGACCCCCCCTTTTTGGGTCAGAGGGAAAAAGTTGCCTGGAGCTAGGTGCTGCTATATGGGCTAAGAATGCAGCAGGCCCATTAAATCCACACACTTAACTAAAAGTGCCATCTGTAATGGAGCAAAGCGTAGAACGACCACTTATGATACAAAATAGGCCAATAACCGCAGCTCAAAATTACCTAAACGCCTCGCCCCTGGTCGTCTTCCACGTTACAAATAGCTCAGCCATTCCGGGGCTAGCCCTTGCAGCATAAACAGTTAGGGCCGCATACAGGAGACATCCTCGTGAAATGTGCAAGTCTTTAAGGCTTGCTTGAGGAACTGCCAACAAGCCGTGCCTTGTGTACGCATCCTATCCCGGACGGACACACGCACAACTCTCAGCGTAGACTCGAGCTTGTTTCCCCTCCCTGCTGCTTTATTCCTCCCTTGGAACAAAGTGTTCCACTGAGGCTGAGTTCCCCAAAATACAAGGGCCTCGGCCACATGCGGAAGGGCGCAACGTCAAGCCCTTTTTGACCGCAGGATGCATTCCTCTGGCGAAAGTCCCCTGCTTCTAAAAAGGTAAATCAGGCTCCTGCTGGGGTATTTTTTTGTTGTTGCCCCTTTTGAGATTTCCCTCCCGTCTGACACATTCTCTGCCCTCATCCCCGGACTCCTTTTTCACTTGGTGCGTGAAATCCTAGCCGCAGACTGGGTTGGTTTTAACAGTTGGTTTCAAACTAGCAGAGATCCGTGCCTTGGAGGAAGTAGTAACAAAGTCCCTGACTCTCCAGGCCACAGAAAGTGTCCACTAGAATCTCCCCTGGTCTATCAGCCAGCCACATCTGCAGCCAGTGTAAAATGATACATTTCTATTGAATTAGGGAGTGCTATGGCAGTTGAGTTTAGTGTTTTCAGATTATAAAACATTTCAGTGCTTTATAATCCTTGGCTATTACCGAAGTCAGGGAGGTAAAAGCCAATCTCTCTCCGGCTCGGCTGCTGGAACACTGCTTGCCATCTTTCCTCCACCCTTCGGCTCTCTGCTCCAAATTGTCAATACTTGTTCCCATTTTCAGCAGCTTAGTTATCTCCCTGTGATCAAGGCTGGCCGAGGCCTGTCTGGCATCTCTTATTTAAGCCCCTGAACCTAATCGACTGCCTTAATGTTCCTCTTTCCTCACGTACGCTGGTAAGAGTCAGGCCATCTCGCTTTCTTGGTTTGCTGTTAGCCCCAGGTAAACTCTTCTTGCTTCCTCTCCCCAGGCGCGGCTAGCTTTGGCCTGGTCAGTCGTGTGTGTTAGCTGCAGAAAAGGCACCAGAGGGGGAAGGGGGGTTAGCTCAATGGACAAACGGAGCTGCTTGTGCGGAATGATTGATGGCCTCAGAGCCATTTTGCGTTACGTTTTTAAATCCCCTTGCAACTGCAATCAACTGGTGGCTTCTATTATTGTTACGTACCTCGCAACATTTTGAGAGGCCAAAGGAGGACAAGCCCCACCCCTTGGCAGATAAGCTCCACCCCCCCTTACACACTTGCATGCATCCATCCATCAATCATAACAATATCAAGAGGGACAGACGCTATCCTGTTTCTCACTCCATCCTCTCCCCCATTGCCCTCTCAAGGGAGGCAAGTAGGGAATTGGGGCTGGAGGCTTGGACACTCAGTCTCCTCTTGTCGCTTTCCCCTGAAAGAGGCCCCCCCCCCTGCAGAAGTGACAGTAGGATTCAGCACCCAAAGAGGGACGGTCTCTCCCAATAGGGACTGTCAGGAGGTATGTTGTTATTCTTGGGTATGTAGCACCGGTAACGTGGCTACTGGTCCCTTGTCTCTCCCTATGTCCCCTCTCCCTGTCTCCCCTTCCGTGTCTGTTAGATTGTAAGCCGTAGTCAGGGACCGCATCTCTCTCATTGTTCTGTAAAGCACCAGGTACATCGCTGGCGCTATACAAATGCTTATAATAATAATAATAATAATAATAATAATAATACTGATGAGCAGTCCTGATGAGAGACAGGACCATGAAACTGGTGGCCCCAATAGTCACCCCTCTGAGCAAAGCCGTACGCAAGCTGCAGCCCTGTGCTAGAAGCACACTAGCCACTGCAAATGGGAACACATCCGGCTCTTCCTGAACTTAAGACAGGTAGATGGGCCCCCGGCCCCTAATGAGCGGCTACAAAAGGGAGCAGCTGAGCAGTGGGCTATCGGTTTGTTCTCTGGGATCTAAGCTTTCCTTGTGAGTCTCTGTTTTCCGTGGCTCCTGATTAGAGACAGGGCCATCCCACCAGGGTGCAGTCCTGACCCACGGTTGGAGTTCTGCCATTCATTTGAACGGGCTCAGGATTGCATCCCCGGTTCAGGTTTTTGAGGCGGATTCCCCTTTTGATGCATCTCGCCACAATGACTGGCTGTGAGGAGCTCCATGTAAAAAGGCCAAGCCCTCTTTGCAGTGCGCCCTCTTCGCAGAGCCTAGACCCTGGGTGTTCTTACACACACATTTCTCCTGGATGTTTGCTGAACTTTCTGTGTGTCTCAATCACTCACCCAGATCTTAAACATCTGGCTCTTTGAACTTCTGCGTAGAACTTCTCCCAGAACTTTTGTGTGTAAAATGTTCTCCTGGTAAACTTCTTTGCTCCAGGCAGCTGTGGTCACTTGGTTTCCATGGCAGCCTGTCACGTCTACGGCTGCGGCTACTTTAGGCTGCCTCAGGGCTGTGTTTGTGTGAAGAATGCATCCAGGAACTGCCTCAGGGCAGTGTGTGTGTGACAAATGCATCCGGAACTTACTTGTGGACTTGTAAACCCAGAAGATTGAAAAATCTGGAACTTTAAGGTATGTGCAAAAATGCCCATAAACTTGGGCAATCTGGGTCAAAGCTGTCAAGGTAGCAACACTAAGCATGTTGTTATCCGACTGGACCACACTAGCCTTAATGTCAGGAATGATGCGTTCTTAGTGATGTTAAGTTATTAATGGACAACGCTGAAGAGTCTGTAAAACTGTAGTTCCCAGTTTACCCTGGACCGAGAGGACATTTTTCTTTGCAGGGGAGAAAGTCCTAGGTGCTAGTGTGCTCCTAAATCAAGCAGAGGAAGAGCTAGAGGCTGAAGTAACCGCAGGATGATTTCAATTAGAAAAGGCCCAGGACAGGGGATTAGCCACTGGAAGGGAGTAGCAGAGGGAGGGGGTGAATTCCCTGTCAGCTCCAGTAATCTTCAAACCAAGAGTGCTACACAGGGGGGATCTGGCTAAAGGCCTGTAACTGGTGATCCTATCAGGCTGGGGTCATGGACTTTGTTTGCCGAAGCCCCTCTGGCTCTGCTGAGCTCCCTAGCTGTAGATGACCCACCCCCACAAAGAACTGTGTCATCATGAGGCTCCATTGGGGGTGTGGCCACATTGAATGGGGGCAGGGAACCCCTTAGCTCCGCCCCTGCTCTGACATAGCCCAGCCCCTTTTCTGACATATGACATGTTGTGGCCACATTGGAAGAGGGCAGGGAATACCTTAGGCCCACCCCTTTTCTGGCATAGTCCCGCCCCCATGCAGGGTTGTAACATCACCACGCTCCATGGGGGGCACCTAATCACATGAGGCATGAACTCAAAAAAGCCCCCAGCTCAAGACTAGGACTCAAAACGAATTCATAAAACATGTTATGTGGCATGTTCTCATGAGCTTCCTCAATATGGGTTAGTTAATCCAGAATACTTAACACACTTGAACCCCCTTTCGGATGAGTGGTGCCAAGTTACCAACACCCTCATTTAACCACCCGGTGGGGTGGTTAAGGGGTTAACAGAGGGTTAGCCCGAAACTCACTGGGCGACCTTGGCCCAGTCACAATATTCTCTGAGGCTGACCTACCTCACAGGGTTCTTGTGAGGATGAAAAAAATGTGTTAAATTGTTGTGCATAAAGTGCTCTAGCAGGGGGGTGCTATATAAAAAATAAAGATGATTATGATTATGATTATGAAACAGCTGATTGTTACGGAACAACTATGCGCCAATGCAGGCCGTTACGGAACACTTATGCAAAATACATGTTGCAGGGCCTGCATTGGCGCATAGTTGTTCCATAACAATCAGTTGTTTCATAATAATAATCATAATCATAATCATCTTTATTTTTTATATAGCACCCCCCTGCTAGAGCACTCAGAGCGCTTTACACACAACAATTTAACACGTTTTTTCATCCTCACAAGAACCCTGTGAGGTAGGTCAGGCTCAGAGAATATTGTGACTGGCCCAAGCTCACCCAGTGAGTTTCTGGCTAAGCATCGGTTAACCCCTTAACCCCAGCACCGAGGGCCTGGGTTCAGCTGAGCCCCTTTGCTCCATGGTAGCGATGCTGCTGGGAAACTTGTTTCAACTTGCAAACTTCTCAAGCTGACACGCCAGAGGAGAAAGGATCCAGGGCAATTTGCCACAGCAAAACAAAACGTTTTCTCAAAAAATAAAAATAATATTGCAGGTTATTTTTTCCCCTCCCTTTGCTTCTCTGGGTGAAAGGGGGGAAAAAAACACACCACAACTTTGGACTGAACCCTAATGGGAGGAAATCATAAAGCAAAATTCCACTGCAGCGATTAAGCTAAAGGAAGAAGATGGGAGGCTAAGGTTGAAAGCCAGCTCTGCCTGCAGCCAGGCGATTGCTGATTCCTGCAGGCTGCGCTGCGCCCGGGCTGGCTCGCAATCCGAATGATTCAAGGGGCCGAGGAGGCGCCGCGCCAAGTAACCTGTTGGCTTTGCTGGTGTGTGTCGCGCAGGGGGAGGAGGGGACTGTTTATTCAAGAGCCCTGGAAAGGCTCGGCTTGGAAGAGGGAGGCTCAGCCGCTTGAGTGCAAGAGCCTGGCATTGGGTTTCTGAGCCCAGCCTGCCTTGCAGCTCAGAGCGCTGGCGGGGAGAGAGCTCTCTCTTTGCAGAGGGTGCAAGCTTTTCGGGGGGGAAGCTCACTCACTCGAGCCTCTAAGATGCAGCCCCAGTTTGCGAAGCAGAGTCTGATCAGAGCCAGGCTGCCTGGTGCTCAGTCAATCGCCCTGCTTGCCCCCCACCCCCTTTAGGGTTGCAAATATAGGCGCAGTGGGTGGGAGTTGCTGCTTTTTCCAAAGTCATCCCGGTGTTGGACGCTGCAAAGCGTCCGATGACTTGTGCATTCAGCAGCGGCGGCTGCCTGTGTCCGGGGGGGCAGACAGACCCTTGTGGGGGGAGGCATCCAATTCCAGCTGGAGCGGTGGTTGGATGCATCACCAGATTTTTTTGGGGGGGGGGGGATGTCTGCAAATCTCGATCTGCTTTTGAGTTTGGTGGGGGTTGTGTTGCTTTGGGTCCCCCCCCCTCACTTGGATTCTCTTTCTCCCCCCNTTTTTGTTGGCAGAGGCAACCAACCTCTTGTTGCTTCTGGAGTGGTCTCATTTGCATAGAGAATGGCTGGTATTATTATTAATTTGCAAGAGGCGGGGGGGTGTCTCTTCCCTTTCCCCCTCGTACACCGCTCCCTCGGTGCAACGATTGCTTTTCTCTCTCCTCTTCCCCCCCTTCCTGCAGAGCTGCAGGTTGGCTTCTATATCAAATATTCGGGAAAGTTCATTGGAATGCACCGCGCGCCCTCGGCTGCTCCATTAGTAGAATTAATTTGAATAGATTGCGTTAAACACACACAGATCGGGAAGGGGGGGGGGATTAAAAAAAACACCCCACACATGGACAAATATATTTGGGGGTCGTGTTAATAAAAAAAATAGAGCCTCAGAGCTGAAGTTAGAAACAAAGGCAGAATTTTTTGCATTGAACTCAAATTTAAATTGAAAGGTGTGTATATGTGTATTAATATGCTGGATTTTCTTTTTGAATAGAGGAGGAATCTGAGATTGGAAATATGGGATCTAGGAGGCTGATGGAAATTCTGGCAGTGGTAAGGAGCTCTTGAGACTCCCAATAGAAATATCCTAAACGCAGCCGGATGCTTTGCAAGCTGAAGTGATGGAGCGTTTTGGGGTTTGTTTTTTTAAAAAAAAGGATATTTCTGTCCATATGGTGTGTATTACAAGCGTCTTTCTAGTTGTAAAGATTAATATAAGGCCTCCCTCCTCCACTGACAAATGAACATCTGAGTTTAATGTTGCCCATGTCCTTATCAAAGTTATTTTTTCATGAATATTTTGTCTGTGTGCATGTGGCAGCATCTGTAACTCTTCCCAATCTGAACGTCCTTTGCAATTCTATTTAAATGCTATTCCTACGGTAGCTATCCCCCAGTGTTTATTAGACTTGCATATTGTGCAATTTGCCTTGTGTTTTTGACGGTTGGCCCAAACCTCAGCAGGGGAGAATATTGGAAGATAAGGAGGAGGGGAAATTGTGTTTTTCCTCCCTCTGTCATCTCTCTTCCTAATGCACTTTTTTCTTTTTTTTTTATAAAGACAAAATCAAACTTTGATCATTTTTAGAGCGACATTGTACGTGTGAATAATTTACCGCTGTTTTGCGAGCGTCGAGTTAGCATACATGTAAAACTGAAGTTGTGTGTATCTATACATAAAAAATAAATTAAAAATGCAAACAGCTGCAACCAATAATGGAAGTCGCTTTGTTTTCAGCGAATTCCAGTCATGTCTCTGTGTCAAATGTATTTAAAGCTCTGGAAGGTTTGGATTGGTTGCATTAGGCTCTTGGAGCCCTGGGGTTCTGCATGCCCAGAGAACTTCTGGGCAGGATACTACAGGAAGAATAAAGGAGAGGGACAGGAGAGTGGTTTTTAAAAATAAATATGGCAACTTTCAGGTACAGTAACAAAGATGGGGAGAATGTTTGATCTCTGCTGCCCCAAAGATAAACAAAAGGGAATGGGCTCAAATTACGGCAAGGTAGATCTTGGGTTAAATAGGTGGGCAATGCGGTAGGTGGTCTAAGGCAGTTGTCGAATCTCCTTCCTTGGATGTTTTCAAACAGTGGCTGGACAAGCCTCTGTAATGGCATCAGCCGGGGCCCTTCCAGGGGCCACTTTGAGAACGAGTACAAGCTCCGAGGCCCCTGTAGAAGAAACTGGGGGCAGGGGGGGCACACAAGCAGAGGAAGGTCCAGATCCTGGATCTGTGCATGGTTCATGCCTCCATCTCTGCTCCCTTCCCCTCAACCCAGGCTTTCAGCGCAGGAAATGAGTCCAGGGGCCAGATCCAGAAACTGGAAAGAGGCCAGATAAAACCTAGCCACCACAGATGGCATTTGACCAGCTGGGCCTCAAGTTCCCCACCCACCCCTGGGTTCGGCTATTCCGCCTGGGCCTACAGAGCTGCACAAACCAGGGATAAACGGAGGGAAGGAAGATGGGTTAAAAATGGCAGACGCAGTAAGCCATGGTTTAATAATAATAATTGCTTCTTACTCCCAGTTACAGTCCATTTTTATTTTTTGACATCTTCAGAAATCACCACCTCTGTCCAGAGAGCAGTAATTATGCTTGTTGCAACAACCCCCGCGATGGACTCACAATCAATAGTGCAAATATTAAAAGCCATAAATCTCGCCCGCCTTTGACGTCGGAGCACAGTTTGCCGATCTTCCCCCTCCGACGTGATTTTTCATTCGGGGAGCACTGCAAGGGGCTAGCAATGACCTCTAGATTGAAGAGTCGATTTAGTTTAATGTTCCCTCCCAACAGACTTTGCTCCACCACACACATACATCCCCCCC
>QEPC01010859.1:12111721-12136219 GCA_003113815.1 Sphenodon punctatus | reverse complement strand
GAGAGTAAGTTGTTTGTGGATGATTGCTATAAGGGCCCCTGGCCTTCAACCCCCAGTCTCGGGATTGCCGGGGCCACCACCCGGGCCTGTTTTCCTGCCCAGCCTCACCTCCTCATGTCTCCTCCCAGCCCTTGTCTTGATCCCGCCTCTCCTGTCCGTCTGTCCTGTTGCCCTGCCTCCCAGTTTCCTGGTTGGCTGCCAGCGGTATAAAAGTATGCTGGTAGCAACAGAAAGCTGTTGCTTTCCTAAGGTGAAATAGTACCTCTCCTTATGTACTTCCTCTCAGTTCCTCTGACTTATGCGTCCTAGTTCCTTGCTCTGGCTCCTGGTGTCTACTAGTTGCCTTGCTGTCTAGCCCCTTTGCTCCTGGATTCCTAGTTCCTTGCTCTCTAGTCTTGTTCCCTCACTCCCTGGTTCCCTCACTCCCTGATTCCGAGTCCCTCGGTCTCTGGTGCCCTTGCTCCCGGCTCCTGTACTCTATCCATCCTTGTGTGGAATTCCTCTCTTCCCCAGGACCTTGATGATAAGTCTTACCCTCCCTGTGATCAGAGAGCAGCTGAGAGGGTCTCCTTTTCCCTTGCTCCTAACCCCCTCTACCGGTTACCAGACCTGTCTCCTCTCTCCCTTCTAGTCCTTCCCTTCTGATCTCTCTGGGCCCTGGCCCTTCTCTCGTGACAAACCTGGCACAGTTCTCTAACTGGCGTTGAAGAGGGGCAGAAATTACTAATCCACTGAGAAAACGTTCCTAGCTGCCTCCTTTGTTTTGCTGTGTATCTGGCTCTGCTGGCTCTGGTTTTGTCTCCTGTTTGGGGTTTTAGAATGCTCTGGTTGGGAAAACTTTTGTCCGAGGGGGGAGGTAAAAAGAGGGTGACTATTGGGATAGGGATGTAGCGAGGTCGGAATGGATCCTGGGGCAGAAGATGGATTAGGTTCCCTACCTTGTCTCCCAGATGAAGGCAACTCAGCTGAGCTGCATCAGCGAACGAGGCCATTCCAATGTTACGACAAAAAGGACTTTACAACTGTAAGAGTCAGTGAGTGCTGGATCAAATTCCCTAAGAAAGTTATGGAGTCCCCCATCTCTGGTACTTTTTAAAAGATCACTGAGAAAGCATCCATCCAGGGTTGCTTGCAAGGGTGGAGCAATCATATGGGCAGGTGAAGCAGGTGTCCATGGCCCACGCTCTCTGGTGCAGCTGTGTCCGTGTCCCCTGCTGCTGGGGGAAGGAGCAGAGGGATCCATTCCCTCTTCTGCACAAGGGTCCATTCTAACCTCTGGTTGCATGCGTGTAATCCTACCTCGGGAAGTGCAGGCGGGTGGGCGAAGGGTCTAGAGCGGGGGTGACCAACATTCCCGAGAGCTGTGTCCCAAACCCTTCATCGCTGCAAGAGCCACAAGACACACCCACGTGCCTCTCTCTGGGCCGACAGAGGCGATACCTCCGTGTTTCCGGAAGAGAGAAGCTGTAAAACACAGGGGCACTTTTGTTGGTTTACTCTTTGGTTGCGAGACTTTCAGCTTTGCTTCCTGAAATGCTGAGCTCTGGCTCCAGAAGAGGGTTTCCGCAGCTTTCTGGAAAAGACCATGAATGTCGCATCTGCCTCCCTTGGGTGCCAAGGTAGAGAGGGAAGTTTTGTCTCCAGGAGAGGTTGGTCCAAATAGCAATCGGCCCTTGCTCCGTTGTTGGTGTTCATACGGGTCCTCTGCTCCTTGGCAAAGGTTGGATCAAATGGCAGGTAGCCGAGGCTGGGCTGTTGACCCCGTCCAAGCTGAGTCAGTGAGTCAGTCACAGAATCATAGAGTTGAAGGGATCTTGAGAGGGACATCTAGTCCAACCCACTGTTTTGGATGCAGGATGACTTCAGCTACAGTCAGAGCTGGGCTGGTGACCATTGGCATAGGGTCGCCACCTATGCCCATTTTTAAGGGACACTTATGAAAAATACATGTTGCAGGGCCTGTATTGCTGAGGCACCAATGCAGGCCCTGCAACATGTATAAACATTGGCATAGTTGGCAACCCGAGGTGAGTGCCCTGTCCGGGGTGGCACCACGTCTTCCATGGACACATTAGTGCCACTCTCTGAAGGTTGTGCTCGGTCCGGAGACCCTTACGTTGCACCAGTTTCATTGAAGACTGGGAGTGTTGTCCGTCCATCAACCCCACACTGCGGCCCCCCACGCTGGGACTCGATCCCCAAGGATCTCGGCTACTCAGAGAAATAAAGCCCCAGCCCTTATCCCCAATCTCATGGAGCAGGAAGGGAACCCCCCATTACCTGAACATTGCCAAACCACACACCCCCCTTAACTTTGTGGGGAGGGCATGTCCCCTCACAATAATTATGCCCCCATAAATAAATAAGGGGGAATAAATAAATCAAGTTACAGGGGTGGGGGGGACTATCCGAATGGCAGCCTAGTCCCAGTGTGGCAGTCACATTTTATTGTTATACCCCCCCTTTCGCCTGAGGCTGCTTGCTACTCGAGAATGTGCTGTGCTCCTTGTCCCACATTTAGTGGACGAAAAGCCCAGAGCCGCCCTCTGGGCTGGGAGGATTGTCTTGCAGCTCAGACAATTGTCTGGTGATCCCAGGGCAGGCTTTAAAGCCAATGCCAGCCTCTCTTGGTCTCACCCTCGACGGCTCCACCTCTGCGTGTAAAGGGAGCCTAAAACTCTCTCCTGAACTCTCTCTTCCTTGTTTATTTTCCAGCTGAAATCATAGGTCCTTGTGTCGCAGGGGGACATTGGCAAGGTCTCTGTTTGGAGGGCTTTGGATCAAAATAGCCCTTGAGGCTGAAGCCTGAGCAGCAGCACACTGTCTGTCTGTCTGTCTGTCTGTCAGAGAATCATAGAGTTGGAAGATACCTCTGAGGTCATCTAGTCCACCCCCTGCTCAATGCAGGAATCCACAGCTACAGCATTCCTGACAGACGGCCGTCCAGGCTCGGCTTGAAAACCTCCAGTGAAAGAGAGCCCATCACTGCCCTAGGCAAGGCAGTGTCTGTTCCACTGTCAGACAGCTCTTATTGTTAGGAAGTTCTTCCTAATGTTTAGCCGAAATCTGCTTCCTTGTCATTTGAACCCATTTGTAATTTGAGTCTGTCTGTCTGTCTATCTAGGGTTGCCAACCACCTCTGACAAACCAAGGGCATTGACTGTTTCTCCAATCTCCTGGCAAACTGCAAAGCAATAATTAGCACTTTTCTGAATGCGGAGACCTTCCTTCTACATCACACACGAGCAGGAGAGAAATGATAACATTTATTCCCCTCCTCCTTAGCAATCCACTTTTAAGTCGAGATTTGTCGCTGAACTCTGCCCAGCAAATCAGTTTGAGCCCTTTTTTCATTTCTTTTGGATTTAAGAAAAGCTTCCAAATTCCTCAGCAGCCAAATCCACGCTGGAGATGCCAGGGAAGCTAGCCAGAAACAAGTATGTGCTGATGCTAACCTACAGCAAAAGAGTTCTCCTTGCACTTTAGCGGGAGAGAGGTTTTAAATCACACATCCTTCCAGCTGTCTTGGTTACTTTACTTTCTCATCTGGCTGGCTTGAATAAGCTTACTTAAGAATTTTCCACCCTGGGTTTGGTAGCCAAGAGCAAGCAGTAGCAAGAGGAAGTCCATGGAGGTGGCTCGATTGTGCTGGATGCTGGGCGTTCTCTCTCTGTCCAGCAAAGGACTTAAGCACGTGCTTAGTTTTAAGCCCGAGCCGTCTTTGGGCAAAGGTGACAGGGGAGGGCACTACCATGACGGACCTGTGCTTTCAGAGGCTCAGGGCCCCGGAACGTCCGAGGTAGTGACAGTAACTAACTGCAGGGCCCCGGAAGAGCCACTCTGGAAGCTCCCAGGGCACGGGTTTCTTAGGGGCCTATCACTCCACCTACCAATCCCAGCAAGTCTGCCCACCTCATCTGGGTCCCCAAACCTCACCCCCAGCCCGGCCCCCAGTGTCTGTTCTATGGAGCCGTGTGGCACTCTGGAATCTGGCTGAGGAGCTCTATGGAGCTGGGAGTGGGGTGTGTGTGTCTTCCTTAAAATAGGGGATGCGTGATGAACCTAGCACCCTCGGGTTCCTGTGAAGCTACCAGGGTTGCTGTTTTAGGGAAGTCTGCAATCATAGCTATGCCGCCATTGTTTGTAGCTAATGAGAGCCACTGTAACAGTCTACTGGATACAGTCTTGGACTTGGAAGACCAGGGTTCAAATCCCATGTTAGTCATGAACTCCCTGGGTGGCCTTGAGCAAGTCACTCTCTCTTGGGATCAGTTTCCCATCTATAAAATGGGAGAAATAATGCCCTAATGTCAGGGTCTGGGATTAGAACCTAGACCTTGGGGTCGGGTGCCCAGTTCTACTGCACCACCTTTGTGCTCTGGTTTGGACCAGATTTTCCCAGGCTGAGCTCTTGGGTCCAGCCCCCCTGCTGGGATTCTCTCCCCACGGAGCTTCCGATTGGCTGCTGCTTGTTTCAAACCCACCTGATGGGAACAGGAAGTGATGCGGAGTAATGTATCGATTTTGCTCCTGTGTTCCTGTACCTGCTTGCTTGTCTGCTTACCCGCTCTGTTTCCAGCCTTGCCCACCCCAACGAGGGTGACCGGAGATGCAACTTTTAGAGGACACTTAGGAGGAATACAGGTTGCAGGGCTGCATTGGCTCCAATGCAGCCCTGCAACCTGTATTTCTCATGTGTCCTCTCAAAGTTGCATCTCTGGCCACCCTAACCCCAACCCTAGCTCCTTGTTCCTGCCCAGACCTAGTCCTGCTTCCTCTTAGTTTGAACTGACCTTCTGGTTTGACTCTTTGGCTCATTCGTGACTGACTACAAGCTGGACTGTGCAGTGCTCCCAAGTAATCACTTATGTCACTCCAGTGCTTGTGACTGGAAAAAGATTGAGAACCCCTGGCCTACACTGACGGACTGCCCAACTCTGACGCGACTGTCCCCTGGTCCTGATACTGTCACAGCTCAGTCTGAGCTCTGGCCTAACACCTGCCTCACAGGTTTGGTGTGAAGGGGGACTCGATAAGGACTATAAAGCACTTTGAAAGCACTACAGAAATACAAATCTCCAACAGCGGGCAGTGCAAACCCTGTGCTGGCGGGAGTCTGGGCCACGAAGCTCACGGCCCACAGGGAAGCCCGTGCCGTTGCGTGTCAGTGCGTTCTCTCTGAAACGCTCCCTGGCCGCCCTCCCTCGGAGAAGGGAAGCACGTTTTCTTTATCTGCTCCTCAAGCAGGATTTATTATCCACATGGCTTCCTGTGCTTTCTTTCAACATGCTCTATTTCTTTGGGAGAACAATCAATCAAAACTGTTTGTTTCCTAGTACGTTGTGGTCATCGGGCTCCTGCAACAGCCCTAGTGACAACTGGGTTCGCTACAGCACTGCCGTCCCGCTGGCGCGCAGGAAGCGTCTCTCCCTTGACTGCATTTGGAGGGGAAAACGGACAAGAAGGGGCATTGGGAAACCCCTCCCCCCCTCAACCAGCTTTCCGTCTAATGTTTTAAATGTTCGCCCTAGAACTAAATCCAAGTCGAGTCCTGACAGATCCCATCTTGTGTTTTTGCTCCTGCTAACCACCTGGGTTTTCATCCAAACCGCTTACAGGCTGCATGGGAGAGTAAGCCCCCCCCCCCTCCCCTGTACTGGGGAGGGCTTCAGCCATGCTCTTTGTGGGTTGGCAAAGCCAGCCTCCTCTGATGTGTCTTCTTGAAACCTCACCCAGCTTGTGTGGAAAGAAGCCATGAGTGGAGAATGAAAAAGCACTCAGTGTGCCGTGAATTTGGAAACTCCACTAGGTGGAGGGAAGGGCCGCAGCTCCCCGGGTGGGCGAGAGGACAGGCCCACGGGGTGGGTGGGGGTCTTCCTCCTCAAAGGAAAAGCGGTGCACTTTCCCCTCGAGTGAAGCAACACACACATCTGTGATGTTGCACTGAGCCCAGACTCCTGGCTCTGTGGAATTCAAAGTCCAAGCAGCAAGACAGGAGCTTTCAGGGGTGGCTTGGGAATCTCCTTCCCTGCCTGGATGTTATCAAGTAGGGTCTACTGGCTCTGCTACATGCCTGAGGGAGGGTCCTGCACAACCTGAAAGCTTGCTCATTTCCACCAACAACAGTTGTTCCAATAAGAGAGATCATTCAAACCACGTAGTCTCTAAGAGACTGGACAGGCATCTGTCAGGGATGGCTTAGGTACAGGGGTATCCTGCCTCAGGGTAGGGGTTGGAGACAGGATCCTTTAGGTTTCATCTTTGCCCCTCCCTTGCCAACATTATTATGATTAAGTATTTATATAGCATCAGCAATGGACCTGGTGCTTTACAATTGTTGTTGTTGTTGTTAGAGAAAGATCCCTGCCCAGTGGGCTTACAATCTAAGGTGGACAGATGTGAGGGGGACAGACAGACATTCCCATTTTACAGATGGGACACTGAGGCAGAGACTTACCCAAGGCCACCCAGTGAGTTCACGGTTGGGGCAAGATTCAAACCCTGGTCCCCATCCAGCACCTTTATCCACTACACCACAGGGCCCTGCCCCCTCGGCTTCACTTTGTTTCAGGTTCACCCTGCCCCCTCAGGTGGTAACCCTCCAGTCATTGCCCTCACCCAAGCCTGGAAGAAGTTTGTGGTGCTCACATACCCTGCTGGGCCCCCTGGAGCTGGGAAGAAGAGCGGCTGGAGGCCGGACTAGGCCCCGGTGCAGGTGACGTAATGCCCCGCCCCCTGGCCCCCTCCCAGCGGCCGAGGTCCAAGCTGCACTAGGCAGTCTGGGCCACGGGTTGGGCTCGTGGGCCATGATGCAGCTGTTCCGCCTGTTGCCCCTATTAGAACTAGGTGGTCAGGCGAGGCAGCCCAAAAGACCGCTGCAATCCCCAACAGCTTCATGCTATGGGGCTTTCCAAAGATAGGCACATTTTCCCCAGTACACTTATGAAAAATACATGTTGCAGGGCCTGCCATGTCACTAATGCAGGCCCTGCACCATGTTGTTTTTTTAATGTGTCCTGGAAAAAATGTGTCTATTTGGCAATCGTAAACAGGCGATAGGAAGAGGGCAGGCCAAATCCCCCGGTGCCTCCCTCCCTCCCTCTTCCCAGCTCACTGGGTCACTGGGCCCCATGTCACTGCTGCCAGGCCTAATGCCACCGATGAGAGGCTGGGCCCTAGCTGCCTTTGAACAGCCTGCAGCCCTGGAATTGAAGCACAGTGGGGGCGGTGGCATCCCCCGCTAGGGGTGTAGTGAGTGATGCGATTCAGGAGCCTGCTACTCTGCAGCGCTAAGAGAGTGTCCTCTTTTAGCTCAGAAGGTAAAGGGGCTCTTGCCGATGATGGAGCAAGAGGAGGGTCCCCGGTTCAATCCCTGCTGCTGGGTGTCTGGTTACGCTTGTGTTGCTGGCTGGCTAGGAACGCAAGAGGCAGTGAAAGCCTATACTGAGAGGCCAGTCCATGAGCAGTGATGACCACCATAGCCACTGTACTGCCATGCCAGTGCAGAAAACAGAACCTGGAGTCCCTGTCCATGAGACTTACTAACCTCTGCCCATGAGTATGGGGAAGAACTTGGTTTACCCCCAGGTTATTGCATATGTCCATGTGACCACAGGGGCAAAAAAGGGGGTTCTGCTGGGAGCTGTAACTGTTTATTTATTTATTTGAACGTTTACATTACATTAATTTACAGGGAAAGGTACAATACCTAAAACCATACAAAGTACAGAGTTAAAATCAAAGATGTTAAAAGCCCTCATCCCAAACCTCCCCAACTCCTATCCCCACTTGCCAAATGACTGGCCAACTACCCTGGGTATAGAGGAGCAGGGGTGACTTGGAAGCTACATGTGGCTCTTGGGCAGCTCAAATACAGCTCTTGGCCACAGCCAGTCCTAGGCCCCATGTTACCTTAATGGCCCGAGTCTTACCTGAGTCTCAGCAGTCACTTCCCAGAATACTTTTGGTGTGCGCCCATGCATGTGTCTTGAGGCTCTTGGCCATATCAAGATTCTGGTACATGATGAGGTTGGAAACTTTGGTCACCTCTATAGAGGAAGCTCCTGCAGGAATCACTCCTGCAGCCACACCCTCCCAGAGTCCTTCAGGGCTCCCCTGAAATTAACCATAATGCTAAGAGGTGGGGGAATTCCCAAGACTTGCCCCCCCTGGGATCTGTTCTAATTATGCAAAGCAGCAGTTATGTTTGGAGGGAGGGTGGAGGAATCGGTTTCCCACTCTCTGCTGCTGGTTGATGCTTTGCCAGGAGCAGAAACACCCACTGGTGATTCATGGGACGGGACACTTCTGTCTAGGTCACATTTTGTGTTTAATTAGTTCCTTTAATATTTTGCTGCTCGAGATGTTTGTGTGGAAACATGCCAGCTCCTTGGCCCTGAGAATCTAATCAGCTCTAATAATTCCTCCACCCGCGGGCATCTGAGTGATGCAAAAGGCTTTTGCATCACAAAAGGGGAGGTTTGAAGTGGGCGAGGAACTGACTGAACTCGGAGGCTGGGTTTTTCTAGAGCAGCCTCGGAAATCTCTGGGAGAGATTGGCCTGCTTCCTGTTTTTGCATGGGCAGCCTTGCACATACAAGAATGTGCAGGCCCTAGCTATGTTGGGGACCTGCTCCGGGAGCCTCGCATTGACATTTACCTGCGCTAAGGTCACCACCGATGCACATTTTTAAGGCACACGTATGGAAAATACATGTTACAGGGCCTGCATTGCCTGCAATATGTATCTTCCTTAAAAATACATACGTGTTCCTTAAAAATGTGTGCAACCCTAATCTGTGCTCAGCAACCACATGCTGTTTGGGGATCCCTCCACTGTGCCTTAAGTCGGTGGGCAATCGGGGATCGGGCCTTTGCGGCGGCAGCAGGCCCCTTGGTGTGAAACTCGCTCCCTCCAGATGGCTGCCTCCCTTCCTCCCGCCTCATCCCGTCACCTTCCCCTTTAAAATTGTTAATTTATTTTTACACAGATTTATATTTCAAGTGGATTCTATATTTCTTTTGTATTTTTACGCTGCAAAGCGCTCCGAGAGCCACGTGTGTGTGCTATAAAATATCATTATTATTTATTTGTACATCCATGGCATGTGCCATTTGTGCCAGGCACGCGTCTCGCACGAGGAAGAGCACGGATGTGTACAACTGCATGCGTGTTGCTCCAAGGAGGGGCTCCTTGGGAGGGGTTACCCTTAAGGCACAAAGCGAGAGGTTATCGTTTTCCCTCCAAGGTTTTCCCCAGAGGGGGTGGGGCCCAATGCTCAATGCCCCCCCTACCTTTTTAGGGGGTAGCCTGACCCCCCCCCTCCCTTTTTGATGGCCTCCTTTGCTACTGGCTTTAGAAGGCTACAGGGGGGCATGATTTCATTGAGGGCCTCCTTAACTTTTCCTTTTGGGGGGGTGGGATATAAATTTTTAATAAATAAATAAATAAAATAAGTAAATAATTTGAGGCCTGGGTGGGGCCATGTCAACAGGGGCGGGGCAATGCGGCTGTCATGCCCTTTTTTGGATGTAGTAGCCCCGCCCCTTTCAGAACATTATGAGTCATGACGCTCTATAGGGCTGGAGCCAGGTCAGAATGTGCCTTTCTGACGGGACTAGCTCATGCAGCCTCAGTGTCCTGACTCTCTGGGGGAGCCGCAGGTAGCCCTGTCTGGCCTGGAGACATCAGGGGTTTCTCCAGGGCCTGGGGATTTTGGGTCAGAGCCGGGGAGGGGGCACACTTCCCTGGTAATGCAAACGTGTGGAGATGAACCAAGGAGATGGGGGGGGGGGTCTAGATGCCTCTAACAGAGGTTTTATCCAGGCTTCTTGTGGGTGAGCCTGCCCCCCCTGTATGGTATGTTGTAAAATTGCCATCCAAAACCCCAAACCCAAGCTGCAGATCTGAGCAGCTTTGATGACAGTTATCTGAATTCTCTCTCTCCAATGAACCGAACCAAACCCTGAGCCATTCCTGGATTTTTTAATTATTTGGAACCAGATCTATCTGTATCTCATGTAGCAGGGTGAGGTCCTGCCCACCGTGAGTAATTAAAGGCCCAAATTACTCAATCTCGTAGGAAATCCGCTTCAAATGTCTTTACTCTTCTGTGTTTACAGAGCCCCATCTCATGCACACGTATATACTGGTTTGGCTGGGACAGTCCTGGATTTCCTAGACTGTCCCAGCATCCTGGCTGACTAGTGAAAACTGAAACAAAAGTCCCCTGTGATCAATGGATTCAACCAAGGCCGGATTTAGGGAAAGGTCCTTAAGGCCCAGGCCTTAGGTGGCATTTTCGGAAGGGGGGAGGGGGCGGCAACGCCCCCCCCCCCTCGGCTTCCTCTCTCCAATAAGTTCTTCTGCCTCCCCATCCCAGCTCCTCGTCATGCTCCAACGTCCTTCAGCTTCAACGCTGGGTCTCAAGACTCCTCACGCTGGGGCAGCTGCCTGTGATTGACTGCGGGATTCCCTCTTCATCAGAGCCATCCCAAAACAACAGATTTGGTGGCTGTGGATCAGCGGGAGAAAACCTGCAACCGCTTTGGGTTCCTACCACTGACTGAGCTGGTCCCTTTAAGAGAGCAAGAGTTCAGACTTCTCTGCCCTCCCAGGTAGGACCAAACCAGCTGATTATGTCACATGACTAAATAAGGATCAGCTGATGAGCAAAGCAAGTCTCACTCGGGGTGAAATGGAGCTTGGGAAGGGCCCAGATAGGGTTGCCACCTATGCCAATGTTTAAGGAACTCTTATGAAAAATTCATGTTGCAGGGCCTGCATAGGCACCAATGCAGGCCCTGCAACATGTATTTTTCATAAATGTTCCTTAAACATTGGCGTAGGTGGCAACCGTTGGCCAAGAAGCGAAGTTGGCACCACGGTTCGGCAGAGAGGATGGGCTGGAGGTTCTGGTTGTACAGGGCAGAGGTAGAAGCAGCAGAGGCTTGGGAAGAAAGCATAGCGTGGAGCTGTGCAGTCTGCCCTGTTTTCAGTTTCTAAACTGGATCCCAACTGGCAGAGGTGACTTGGATTCCATGCATCTCTGCGCACTGATTGGATAAGGCTCACGGGCCTGAGGCAGATGCATCGACGAATAGGATAAAGTGATCCTATAGCTGCTGCTGCCCTGCTCCAAGTTCCTCCCGTGCTCTTTCTCTCCCTTCTAAGCCTACTGGCAGATTCATCATGAGCCCGCCCGCGGGCGGAGTCCCTGGTACATTCCAAGGCCCTTGCATAAAGACACCGTACGTGGCCAAAGTCCGTCTGCTGAGACTGGCAAGAGTCAAGTTGGAAACGCTCTAATTCCCACAGGGGTCGCCCAGATGGTTTGATGTTTAACTGGCTTGTTAAGCGGCAACAATGTGCCCCCGTGCCCCCGCCCCCCGCCCTTTCCCACTCATTTTTCCCTTGTCATTTCTCCCTCTCTCTTCTCACGCCGTCCCCCTTCCCTCTCTGGAATGCGGGTTTTATGGTTTAGCTTGGAAGGGAGAATGGAAAAAACATGTTTGAACAGCCCAAATTAGAAACAGATTAATATTTGGTGTGTGTGGAGAGAACCAGCAGCATGTGTCCTGTCTCAGCAATGAGGGGAAGGGCGCACCGGTCAAGTCTGGATGCTTGAATCAGTGCGTAGCCTTTCCCCTGATCAGCAAGGGACTCCATTCTGCAAGGGGCTGAGCGAGCCCACTTACGGCCCAGCGGTAACCGGCAGGAATTGAGGAGGTGAGCCAGGCTCTGCGGCCTGTATAAAAAAAAACATTCTCGCTCCCCAGTGTAAATGGACGAGCCCCCAATTTGCTCACTGTCTTTCCCATGAAGCTGCAGGCTCAACTCTGCAGCAACGGTGGCTGTTTCCTCTCAAAGCAGAGGAGCCCAGGTCACAGAGCCTGTTCATCTTCCTCCCCTTTTGGCATGATGTGTCTCTTTGCGAGGAGGCTTCCAAATGAAACCTGTAGTGTAGATTGAATAAGACACTTTATTGTATGTTAAATACCAATGGCTTATAGGGAACATGTGTACTGGGGATTAACAGCCGCGTAAAAGATAAAAGCGTGGCACTAAACCTCCAAACAGCATGTTTGAAATAATCCATTGATACCGCAAAACGGTGCGAGCGGCTATTGTCATAAGCAGGATCGAACTGATTGCAAAAGACCCAGTGCTGCCCCTTAGTGCCCCCCGCCCCCCGGCCATTTGACATTTCTATGAAGGATGAGGATGAGGAGGTTGGGAAAGGACGCCTTCATTTTTGTCTAATCTTTTAATGCCATTCTCCCCTCATCCCACCATACAAAATGACCTAAGCAAATCAGCCAAACCACTGTTCTGTATGAGTGGTGGGTTCTGCAGTTTATGCTTTGCACTGGGCTTTGGGTTCAAATCCTGGCTTTGCCACAAGCTGCTTTGGACCCGTTGCTGACATTCTCTGCGCCTCAGTTTCCCCCAAGTGAAAAGCAATCATCCTATTTTATTTATCCTGCTCCCTCTTTGCTTTATTGAGCAGAGGCTGTCTCTCACGATGATGGCTGCCTGACACCTGGGGGGCAGGCGGGTGTTGAACTAGGAACCAACCTAGGGCTAAAAATAGGCATTTCTACAACTTAAACTAAACAGCCAGGCAGGCAATGAAGGCGTTGATCCAGCAAGTTGACCTTCTGTCTACAGGGACTGGTTTACAGGATTGGAACTGCAGTTAGTAATTGCAACGTAAGCGATGAGAGGTGGAGAGAAATATCGGAAAAGACAGGTGAGTGCACGTTGCACGGCCCCAGTTCATGCAGGAATCAGATTGCGCCGATCCCATCTAACAGGAGACCGAGAGAACCTGTGTGAATGAGGCAAGCTGTGTTGCACACCGCGCTGTTTTATTCACAATATTCCTTCGCAGCCACAGCCAAGTCCCACCCCCACAGGGCAGGGTGCAAGGCAGGTCTAGGGCTCTGCAGAGGGTTCCCCCGTGGGGGCGGGACCACAAGGGACAGGGCAAACAAAGCCACCACCAGGGCCCCTGCATGTTACCTGGGCCCCACAAATTCTAAGGCCGGCCCTGCCCATCACGGAGATGAAGGGTGAAAACAGACATAACAAGGGCCCGCTATGAACCCACCTGGGCTGGGGTCTCACCGTCACGTGAGTTTCCGGGCTGCCAGATGTGGGCCCACTGCTGCCCCGGCCCGGGTAGGCATCTGGCCCAGATGTGGTCCCCAGGAAGATCCCAGGGCCACCCAGAGGAGCCAACGCAGGTCATAGTGGGCCCAGACATCTGTTCCCGCTGCCATCCCCCCCCACCAGGGATTGGGGGCTGCCATAGCCAGCAGCCATGGTCACCTGGCTACCTGTCATGGTGGGGCGCGCCACACGTTCCTTCGTTTCCCCCGCCGCCGGGGGCGGTGAGGAGGCCTTACCAGCCCAGTTGGGCGCACATCCGTCCAGTGCTCCGACCTGACCCGGCCAGGGCGCCCCCCCAGGCTCTGTAGCCGGTGCGCCAGCTGCACGTCCGAAGTTCAGAAGATCTCTTTTTATTAAACCACCTTTGGTTGGTGAGCGCGTGCGAGCTTTCAAGCCAGCCAGGGCTCTTCCTCAAGCAAAGTCAGGACTGGGCCAGCACAGGAACAGCGACACTCTGTTTGGGCATAATGAAAAGTTCACCCCTGGAATCTCTGTCCTTAAGGAAGCGCTTCCCCTCCAACCCCCACCTCATTTTCTCCCCCATGTACATGACCTGCACGGGGGAGACGCCCAGCCCTGTCGCATGCAGAGATCGTTTGCTTGTAACTTGCAACCCTAAAACCAGTGACTGCAGGGGAGACGTGTTGAAGTTACCGATGCTTTTCTGGAATAAATGGATTCAGAATTGTAGCCTCAGAGCAGGGATGAGAGACCTCAGGTCTAGGCGCTGCCAAATGCAGCCTGTGCCTAGTTTTTATGCAGCCCCCTTCCAGTTCCTGGAGCCTGTTCCTACCCCCAAGCAGCGGTTGGCTTTACCACAGGGCAAACTGGGGCAACTGCCCTGGGCCCCGCTATTCTGGGGGCCCTGCAGGGGCCTCGTTTTTCACCAGAGCAGAGTACAGGCCTCCCACTCTCTCCCGGGGCGTTTTTACATGAGACAGATCTCCCGCGAGCATGTAATTCAACATGCAAACGGAACTCACGTGCAAACTACTCTTGTGCATTTCATGTGGAAATTTCCGCATCTTAATCCATATTTATAAAGCCCTGACATGGGGGAGGGGGGAAGAATGTGCATTCCAAAACTCATGTGGGAACTAATATCACAACGCCATTCATGCAAGATCATGTTTGCTCTGATCGCCATTTTGAAAGCCTACACTGGTAACTGAAGAGGCGCTCTGCTCTGCACACCATGTTTAGGGCCCATCCAATATCACTAAACTGCCTGAGTCGGACCAGTGATCCATCTTAGCCCTGCATTGTCACAAGCTGACACAGCAGCACAGGTTTCAAATTCAGGTCTAAATCCGGCTCTTTGGCAGAGGCCATCCCGGTGTGCTACCCGAGACCCCTTCAGGCCCCCAGCAGAAGCCTCCCCCGGACTTGCTACCAGGGATCCTGAGGTGGAGATGATGGGGATTGAACCTGGGACCTTGTACATGCAAAGCGCACACCCTTACCACTTGAGCTATGCCCCCCCTCCCCATCTCATGCTGGAACCCCCAGCAGCAAGGGCAGGGGAAATGTAGCTTTTACTGGTATCATGTGACTTGTTTTCTCACACACAATGGGAGGGGGGGTGTCTAAACAGCACTTGTGTGAATTTTGAGGTGTCCTTGTGATCACAAGAGATGGCTGTAACCCGCAAATTCCGTGCACATCTAAAATCGCCCCCAGTCGGGCCCCGAGTATGACCACTTCTAGGGCCCTGCAGGTTGTGGAGGGGACTCTGAGGAGGGGGGGGCACCAGGGGTCCCCCATTTTCTCTTCACCTTGAGCTCCACAAATTCTAAGGCCAGTCCTGCCCCCCAAGCACTGAAAAAGTGAGCTCAGGGTAAGGGAGCAGAGGCGTCGAGGGCCCGCATTCAAGTTTAGGGAATGAATCTGTGACACGGATCCATGATCTGGACCCTCCCCTTCATGAGTGCCCCCCTTAAGAGCCCCTTCCTCAACTTCTCTGTGCCCCTCAGAGCACGTTCCCCATCCCTCCCGTCTGGGCCTGTTCCCGCTGAAGCTCCCACTGTTGTTAGAGCAGGATGGGGCTCTTGTCATTCTGGTGCCTGTGCCCCTTCACCTGCAGAATGCAGATAACGCCTCCCCTACCTGTACTGGATGGAGCTGGGAGACGGCACAGCGTTGTGAAGGACAAAGGATGATTGTTCGAGTTGATTGTGCCCCCAAGCCCTAATGCCGGTGCTTTGACGTTGCCCTGATAACGGAAGATTGACGCTGGCTCTAGATGATGGAAGCTGGGCTGGGGGAGAGCGGTTATTGATGCAAAGCGCAGATCGCGGTGGCGGCGCTGAGCACTGGAGGCAGACACAGCTGTTGTTCTTTCCCTCCGCCGGCTCGGTCCTCTGCCTCTTATTTCTAGTTGCCGCGAAGGCCAAGATGGTGCCTGTGTGTCCGCTAGCAACTGGCAACAGGGACTCCATTTCCCCGCATCCACCTGCTCTCTGTTCCCAGACAAATGATCCCTTGGAAGGCTGTGGGCCTGGGTCCTTGTCCCAGTTATGGGCCCCCATAAAGACAAGGCAGCAGGGTGTCTGGGGTGGGGCTTACCTTAGTGGGATGAGAGTCCCCACTTCGGGCTGCCAGACAGAGCTGCCACCTTTTGCAGTCTGACCCTGAGACTCTCATAGGCCAAAACGGGAGTCTTGGGGTGAAACTGCAAAAGGTGGCAACCCGGTTGCCAGCACTCAGGGGGAACCACAGCTGGGAGCCCCACTGCAAGCTGCCAACACACAAACAGTCTGAGCACCCCTAGGAAATGTTCAGAGTGGGTGGGGGAGGGAGTACCGCTAGCATTCCACCTCTGCCAACTCTGAAACCTTCTTAGCAGCACTCAGGCTGTTTGCAAAGGGCCTCAGCTAGAGTCTAAGGCCTGGGCTCAACAGGGCCCTCTTGTTCCATGGTAGCGACACCCCCGCGTTGCATTTGTTCAGGGGTGTAGCTACCATGGAGCAAGGGGGCCCAGTTGAGCCTGGGCCCTGGACTCTAGTGCTGGTAGGAAAAGTTCAGAGTGAGCAGAGGACAGAAACGAGGCCATGGGCCAATATGCTGCCCTCACCCACTCTGAAAATGTCCTAGTGGTGCTCAGGCGGCTTGCAGAGGCCCCTGCCAAGAAGGAGGTTTTCCGAGTGGGCGGGGGTAGAGTGCCGACTTCATACCTGGTGGGCTTGCTGCCACTCTCCAGGCCTGCCTCTCACGGGGCCTGTGCAGCAGTGCAACCTTTGCCAGCGGGAGGCCGAGGTTGGCTGGGAGACTTGAGACGGTCACCAATTGGGATGACCTTGTCCCCTTTGCCCACAGGGGGCGCCATAACTGGGACATGAGCCCAGGTCGGCCACAGCCTTGCTATTCCACTGACCTGGAGGAAGGGAGTTCCTCACTGAGGGACCCCCACAGCAAAGGCCCAATCAACCGTGGATTTAAGGCACAGTGGCGGGATCCCCAAACAACCAGTGGTGTTTGAGCACAGGTAGATATGTATATTACCTAGACAAAAAAACTTTGGTTTAAGAAGTTCGGTTTAAGAAATTCTTACAAATTCTACTCAAACGTTAACATGATGGTAAATTGTATGTTAAGGCAACTTTATTAAATATCAGACCAATCTATACATTAGGGAACGCAGTTCGGAAGTTCGGAGTTCGTACCGAACTCGGTCTGTGTTCGGTCGACTGAACCGAACTTCCGAAACCGAACTCGAATTTCAAACCAAACCGAACCGAACTTCCGAACTCTGTTCTGTTCTCCCATCCCTAGTGGCAACACACACCAAAAAACCTGGTTTTGAATGGCCGAACTTGGTTCGGAAGTTCGGAATTCGACCGAACTTGGTTTGTTCGGTCGACCGAACGGAACTTCCGAACCGAACTCGAATTTCAAACTGAACCCAACCAAATTTCCAAACTCGAATTTAAAACCAAACCGAACCAAATTTCCGAACTCCGTTCTGTTCGTCCATCCCTACTATACGTTTTTCTTTTCTCTTTCATTAATACATTTATTTATTTTTGACAACTGAAATGAAGCTGCATCTGTGTGGTATGGTGACTGAACAATACTTATATGTGAGGAGGAACGTATACAGTTTAATTTCAGTTGTCATAATTTTTTAAAATTAATGAATGAGAAAAGAAAAATGTACAGATTGGTCTGATATTTAATAAAGTCACCTTAACATACAATTTACCGCCATGTTAACGTTTGAGTAGAATTTGTAATGCCGCCTTAATGGGATTTTTAAACCGAAGTTTTTTTGTCTAGCTAATTTGCCCTTCTGTTGAAACTTAATCGTTTCATTAATGCATAAGCTGGCCCCGGACACAAGAACACAGCAGGTGCACACAGGTGCTCATTCATCCCCCCACATGGAGCAGCCTGTTTTTTTCGCAGGTTTCTCTGTGTAGGGGTGATGGGAGGAGGTGCGTGTTACACGGGAGCGCACATATGAGACGCACCCAGCCATGCCATGCCATTGCGTGGGTGTGTCTCGTGTGAAAGAGGTCACACGCTCATTCACACATGTCCTCTCACCTCTCACCCACACAGGGCGGCTTTAGACATAACAAAGATCGGGTGTCAAAACCCCTAAGCACGTGTTTGGCCGTTGTGTATAACACCATAACAATCCCAACACCCGTTTGGCCACCTGTTGAACACGCAATGTAAACACCGTTGCACCGCAAGGAAAATTTGCATGTCTCAGCTGAGCACGTGGCCAATGTTATGCCTAATGCTATCGCGTGGTGTGTTAACAGGTGCAACACGGGGAACGAGGTGGCAGCATTTGCCTGCTGAGATCAGGTGGCGGGCAAAGCACTGATTTGCCCCAGGATGGGCTGTGTGTCTAAGCAGCGCCACAGGGTGAACACAGGGCTAAACCAGTGTTTGTATCAAGGTCAAAACACACATTCAGACACCCATTGACGTTATGTCTAAAGACACCCACATTCATTCTAACTGATCACACAACAGTCATTCAGACACAGCACACACGTTTTCATCTCACACATTCATTCAAATTGATCACACACACACTCATCCATAGACACTACACACACATGCTCTCACCTCACACACTCATTCAAATGGATCAGTCACGCACACTAGAGCAGGGGCGTAGCTAGGGTCAAATGGGCCCCTGGCCAAGAAGTCAAGATGGGCCCCCCTCTTTGTCTCCTGCCGGTGGGCCTAGGGACACCGCCTGGCTCCGCGGGCCTGGGGGCGCTGCTATCAAACACACAAGACACCCAAAATGCAGCCAGCCTATTAAGCGCATTTTGCCACGAAAAGAGACATATATATATAAAACCAGTTCAGTTGTGCCCCCATAATCAATTCATGCTGCCCCTACCCCATAACCAGTTCATTTGCGCCCCTGCCCCCCATATAATCAATTCATGCTACCCCCACCCCATAACCAGTTCATTTGCGCCCCGGGGGCAGTGTGAATTGATTATATGGGGCGTGCAAATGAACTGGTTATGGGGTGGGGGTTTAAAGACAGTATTCATTAAGAAGAGTTAGTGAAATATCAGCCATAATAATCTCAGAACTATATTTGCAGATTTTCCAAGATAGAATAGATATTGCTTTACATCCTAAATTCCTACCTAAGATAGTATAAATAAGACAGTTGTGAGAATGTGGCCCTTTTTACACGGGCCTCTCCCACCCATGAACACACAGAAATCTGCATGTTCATGGGTGGGGGAGCCCCGTGTGAACGACGTGGCATGTGTGCCCGTGGTGAGTGGGGCTGTGTGCACGCCCAGCTAACATGCATCCCCACTCACCCTCACTTGTCCCCACGCATGGAGCAATCGGGGAAAACGGCAGTTGTTCCGTGGGTGCTGATGAATGGGGGGGTGAGTGGGGATGTGTGTGCGGCCGTGTGCATGCCCCGCCCATGCACAGGTGTGCCCACGGACCCCCACCCCCACCCGGCGGAGCTGTGTAAAAACGGCCTGTGAGGAGACACTCCATGAACAGAAGGTTGCTGCCTTGTAAGGAAGGTTCTTTGAGATGGCTCCAAACATTCTCAACACCCACCCTTCCAGCCCTGCATGGAATTTTTTTCTTATATTCCTAGAAAGGATTTGAAGGAACTGTCATTCTGAGGGGGAGAGTGCTTCCTATACTAGAGGAGCTATAGACCATCACTGGTCTATTATTTGAATAGGGTGAGCGTGCACAACCCAGTTGTGAGAATGTTTAGACCCATCTCGAAGAACCTTCTTTACAAGGCAGCAACCTTCTGATCACTCACATGGGGAGGAGTTGTTTGTAAATAAACAGCTTTATCTCGCAATCCGATTATTGCTGTCCCACTGCTGCAGCACTACTAGCAGGCAGGGGCAGGTGAAGGATGGGGACTCCCCCCACCCCCTTCATCCCCTCCCCCATGATCTGCCCCTGGACTCTCCTTCATTGTTTGTAATGAGAACACATGTGTTGCTGAAGGAAAGCTAGAATGGTCGCCAACGGATGTTTTTGCTCAACTGACTCCCATTGAACAGCATAGCCAGAGCCTCATGTATTCAACTGTTCCGCACCTCCCACTCCAAATTCTGCAACCAGGAAACCCAAAATTGGCAAATTATGCAATTTACTTAAATCCTGCCAATTTTGAATGTAAATGACTTTTCCAGCTCAGTTTTGAACAGCTAATATCTTTAAAAGCCTCATAAAATGCCACATGGACCTATGGGAGGAAGAGGGATATGTGCCAGCTGCTCACAATGCCGGCACCCTATTGGTTAGCGCGCAATGCTGGCATCCTATTGGCTAGCTCCCAGTGCTCCCCACTCAGGCTCTCATTCTCTGCTGCCAGAGGTCATTTCTGCTACAATTTGGCCCAAAGGCAAAATCCTGCAAAAATGGCTGTAATTGCAGCTGCACAGAATTCCCAGGGCCCTGTCTATAGCCATCGAGCCCCGTCTTGGCTCATGGCATCCTACCCACTCCCAGCAGCATTCTCCTGCTAAAGAAACAAATATGTTTCTTTCCTTTGCTGAGATGTTAAACCTCCTTTTCTCCCCGCTGCGTGTTTTTAAGGCATGGGGAATAGATGGCAACCAGGGATGTAAATCAGCCTCCAAATGGAGAAGCTATTGCAAGGTGTTGGTCTCATCAGAACATGTCCCCTGATTTACAGCCTAGCAATCATCTCTTCCCCTGCCATTATCCTGAGCGCGCTGGATGCCTTTTGTGTTCGTCACCTCGCCTGTCCTTTTGTGCTGCAGCGTTTCCATCGCTTATTTTGAATTATGTGCCTCTGCCGTGTTTTCGGCTGGCTTTGTTAGGCTGTTGATTGCCGTGAATTTCTAATTCAGTCTCTGAACGCCTCTCCTGAAAGACAGAGAGGTGATTTCTCCCCAGGTTCACCTGGTTACCTGCCTGTTCCGTTCCTTTATGCCAGCAATCTGATTCTAGGCAATGGAAAGTCTTCCCGGGCCGTTAGCTAGAAGACATGGGATCCTGCCAGTGTAATAACGGCAGAGAGAGGCCGTGGGTGTGTGGGGTTAAGATGTCTGAGTGCCTCCCTGGAGATGGCGGCCATAGCACTCCCTTGGGCACCATAGGTCGCAGACACTGGTCGGCCGTGACCACACCAGGCTCACGGCTTAGGATGGATTTGGACTATTGAACAACTAACCGGACACCTGATGGCCGGCAGGGGCATGGCAAGGCTGTGGCAGGCCCAGGCTCAAGGAGTTGGGATCTGCCTAAGTAGCAGTCCCCCACAGAGGCTCCTGGCCACCAGTCTCTCCCTCCCCGCACCCCCGAAGGTGATGGCGGCGAGTCCATCCCTGGCCCCTGGAGCAGCAGCACCTCCACCCAGAAGGAAGTTATAAGAGAAGGTGAGTGTGGTCTAGCACTCTACCCCTGCCCACTCTGTAAACTTCCTTCTTGATGGGGCCTTTTGCAAGCGGTCAGAGCACTGGTAAAAATGTTCAGAGTGGGTGGGCCCTTCTCCCTCCCCATTCACTCTGAACATTTCACAGTGGTACTCAAGCCACTTGCAAAGGGGGCCCCCTAGAGCTCACAGCCTGGGCTCAACTGAGCCCCCTCACTCCACGGTAGCTACGTCGCCCCTGAGGGCAGAAACTGGGGTCACCACCTAGGCAAATGCTGAAGGAACACTTATGAAAATACATGTTGCAGCCTTGCAGGGCCTGCACTGGTGCCTAAGGTGCCAATGCAGGCCCTGCAACATGTATTTTTCATTAGTGTTCCTTAAACATTTGTCTAGATGGCAACCCCAGCAGGAGTTTTGGGTGACCATACTCTGACAGGGCCCCCCTGGTGCTGGTTCTGCTTCCTTGTTCTGAGTCAGGAACTCGGAGGCTATCTGGCTTCCTGGTTATCTGGTTAGTTACTACTAGTAGTACGCACTGGGTGCCCTTGGGTGAGTCACACTATTTTCTCAGCCTAACCTACCTCACAGGGTTGTTGTGATGTACTACTACTAGTATGCACTGGGTGCCCTTGGGTCAGTCACACTATTTTCTCAGTCTAACCTACCTGACAGGGTTGTTGTGAGGATTAAAAGTTCTGTTTGTTACATGTAAAGTGCTCTGAGTTCCACGACGGGGGGGAGGGCGCTATATAAAAATAAAGATTATTATTTTATTATTACTACTTATTGTTTTTATAGCGTTACTACCAAATGAACCCAAAGCCCAGATATTAACCACGGATATTGTTTTGCTCTCCGTTTCAGCACATGGCGTGAACGGGCTCAAAGCCTTGTTTTACACACCAAATCCAGCCAAGTCATGCAGCTCTCTCCCTTGGGCTCCAGCCAGTTCACGCTTCTCTCTGCTGGGTCTCGTCTGGTAGGTTTCATTTGAAAATGAATTTCCTCCAGTGCTGAAGCTGCTGCCAGCTCTGAAGGGCTAATCAATTTACAGGCAAAACCCTAAGCCGGGTGCAAAGGTAGCAAAGTTCTGGCGTCTTCTTATTGGGTGTAAATCGATGGCTGGCAGCTCTAGGGGTGCCTATGGATGCCCACGTCACCCCTGGGTTAGCTGGTCCATCTAAGGGGTGCCCACCGGTTGTCCACCCTGAAGCAGACTGGGGCTCTGTGCCCGTCTCTCCGCTACTCCCATTCAGCACCATGGAGTCACGGGCACTAGCCTGGAGCGTCAGGTGAGCGTCCCCAAGTCTATGGTGCGGGGGTTGGGGGTGATGCGTGAGTGGACCACGGCCCGGGGACAGCACCGGTCTGTCTGATGTGGACCCAAGCAGAGCTGGTAACTGGCGTGGGTCCTCGGGGCAGCTCTGGCGGACGGCTCCCTCTCCATCTAAAAACCCCCATTGTCTCTCTCCAAATCGCTATTTTCTTTCTTTCTTCCCCTCTCCCTACCAGACCCTTTTCTGGCCTAACAGGAGGGCCTGTGCTAATTAGCAAAAAGTGTCAAAGGAAATGATTCATTTTCTTAAAAGGGGATTTAGCCCTCTTTGTCCTGGCCCACCCCGACTTAGACACCTAAATGGTTTTATTAAAAGACACGGAAGTCCCGAGGGAAGGGGGCCATAGGATTCATTCTTGCCAATATTAAAGGGCTTTAGGGAAAGAGAGAAAAATTGACACGATGGGTAAATGGAATTAAGGTTTTCATGTGCTAAATTGTGGCAAGTTTGGCTCTGCGAGGGGAAGGTTTTTGTGGCTGCATTGTGGGGGTCACCCTCAAACCCAATGTTTCGTTTGGAAGAAATGGCTTGTTTATCGATGCCTTTTCATTCTTTTTATGAGCCGCGAGGAATACAATAAAGGCAGCACCGCCAGGTAGCTTAATCCCCACTTTAAAAAACAAAACAAAAACCCCACTAGTCGGAACATTTTCCATTTATTTCCCTCACGTGTTTAATGAAAGCTGGGGCTCTTTTGTTTGGGTTTTAAAGGTGTCCTCGTCATGTTTGCAACCCCAAACAATGCGGCACTGAGCTCAGGTAAGAAAAATGGAAAACTCACTTGGTAAGTGGAAGTGACTCAGCCGTGGTGTGATTGGCTTCCCTTGTCCAAGCTGAGTAACGTTCAAATCCCCACTTTGGATGGGGATCCACCACCAGGGGCTTTAGACAAGTCACTGAAGTAGGGTTGCCACCTAAGGAACACTTATGAAAAATGCAAGTTGCAGGCCCTGCATTGGCACATAAGGCACCAATATGCAGGCCCTGCAACATGTATTTTTCATAAGCCCTTCACAACCTCACTCTCCCCTACCTCTCTGCCCTGATCTCCCTCCGAACCCCTGCTCGAGCACTCCGCTCCTCCTCCATCCCCTCCCTTGTCTCCCCTGCTCCCTCAACCGCCTTCCTCCCTTCTCCCTCGCTGCCCCGCATGCCTGGAACTCCCTCCCTGCCCTCGTCCGCCTGGCCCCCACCCTCTACACCTTCAAGTCCCTCCTCAAAACCCACCTCTTCCACTCTGCCCTTCCTAACTCCTGCTAACCATCCCCACCCAGGATTATCCCCCACCTGTTATCTGCAAACTCCCAATTTACTGGAACCAAGCCAAGAACGTGTACCTGAGCTCTCGCATCCTCATGATCATTGCATCCCTTGTCTCTCCCTCTGTTCCCCCTTCCCTGTCTCCCCTCCCCTTCTTTAGATTGTAAGCTCTCGGGCAGGGACCGTGTCTAGCTTATTCTTTGTAAGCGCCAGGTACATCGCTGGCGCTATATAAATACTTATAATAAAATAATAATAATAAAATAATAATAATAATTAATAAGTGTTCCTTAAATAGGGATGGGCAAACAGATCACGGTTCGGGTCGGTTTGGTCTGGCTGTTTGGTTTATTCGCCGCATTCAGGTTCGGCTGTTTGGTTCGGTTCGGGCGTTCAGAAAAAGACTCTCTGTGTGAGGAATGATGATCCCAGACCCATGACGGTGGGTCCTGGGGCTGGAGTGGCAGCTTCTAGGTATTGGCCACAGCCCTCCCTGCCTGTAACTTGGCCCCAGAACCCTGACGGTGGGCCCTGGGGCTGGAGTGGCTGTTTCTTGATGCGATGGAAACACAGCATTGGCAGTAGCAGCAGCAGACACTGGGTTGCCCGGGCACAGAACCCGTGGAACAGCAGAGACAGCAGCAGCAGGATTTGCCTGTACACAGCACCCATGGAGCCAGGATGGTTGGATTTGGCAGGGAATAGCTCCCATACAGCAGCAGACGGCAGCAGCAGGATTGTGTGGGCACATTTGGATTGGCCAGGGCACAGCACCCATGGACCAGCAGACAGCAGCGGTGGGATTACCAGACCAGTGGTGCACATCACCCAGGGTTGCCAGGGTAGGCAGACAG
>QEPC01010859.1:12096526-12110074 GCA_003113815.1 Sphenodon punctatus | reverse complement strand
TCGTCCAGGCTCCTCTTGAGACTATGGACCAGCGGGGTCACCTGGCTGAGGGTGGCAGTGGAGCTGCTCATGGTCTCCGTCATGGCCAGGAACCGTCTGAGGACGAAGACCATGTAAGCTAGAATCTCCCACTCCTCCCTGGAGGTGCCTCAATATCTGTCTCCAGTTCTACCTGATGCAGGGCGACTTTCTTCTCAAGAAGCCGCTCGAGCATCAGGAAGGTGGAATTCCACCTGGTGGAGACATCCTGGATGAGTGTGTGCACTGGGGACCCTTGCTCAACCTGCTTCTCCCGGAGGAGCTCACTGCCCTTCATGCTGCAGTTGAAGAATCCCGCCAGCTTCCTCCACTGGTCGACCAGGGAGCTAAGGGTGCCTGGCCCAATCCCCTTCTCCCCCAAGCCCAGAGCGTCCTTCATCACAAGATGGAGGGTGTGTGCGGCGCAAGGGATGCTTGTGAATCCCCCGTCACAGACTGCCTTTAGTATATTGGCCGCGTTGTCCGTGACCACACACCCCTTGGTGAAGGCCGTGGTTGGCATGACACACTCCCTCAACATGGTGGCCAGGGCTGACTCGAGGTTCCTTGAGGTGTGGGAGCTGTCCATGACTTGTGCCTGAAGCAGGGCCCACCTATACCCTGCTTCAGAAGCCCTCCTGCCACTGCCAAGCGCTGCCTCTGGGTCCTGCCACCAGTGTGCAGTCACTGCCAGGTAGGCATGCTGGGCGTTCCTGGAGGACCACAGGTCAGTGGTGAAGTGGACCGTGGCCAAACCAGCCCCTGCCAGCTTCTCCCTCAGCCGCTCCTTCAAAGCCCTGTAGAGCTGTGGCACTACGGTCCGACTCAGGGTGGCGCAGGAAGGCAGCTTAAAGTTGGGGGCCAGGAACCCAATCAGCCGCTGGAAGCCCTTGTCCCCCACAATTGACAAGGGCTGCCCATCCAGGGTTATCATTTCTCCCAACAGGCGCTTCACTTTCTCTTGGAAGCCAGTGCTACGGCGCCCTGCCGATGGCCTTGACAGATCCCCCCACCCCAGCTCCTCCATGGTGGACTGACGGCGCTGCTGGCAAGGCTCCTGCTGCTGTTCTGCCCCCATACTGCTCCTGCTGCTAGAGGCAGCAGCAGTTGGTGCAGGACGCTGGCCCGCTGAAGGAGCCGGGCGACTGGATGGTGCAGTCGGGAACCCGCTGGCATCCACTTCCCCTGCCTTCCCGCTGAGCAGCAGAGCGCTGTGGCATGACTTCAGGTGCCTCGCCATTGCCGTTGTGCCAAGGCTGGCGAGCACCTGCCCACGCTTCACCACCTTATTACACAACGTGCACTGCACCTCTCTGGGAGCATCTACCCGCACCTGCTTAAAATGATCCCAGACTGAGGATTTTTTCCCCACTCCTGCCTTCTTGCCCGCCCCGGCTGACGCACTACTGCCAGCGCTGCTGGGAGGGGGAGAACCAGAGATGATGGGAGCATGAATGAGATAATGAATTCTAAAGAGCTGTGTCAATGAAAAGTGTCTTCGGTTTTTCCAGTCCTTTTAACGACCACAACACACTAGAAAGAAATTCTCTTTCAGAAATCTTGGGCCTGATCTTTCTGTGTAATCTAGTATTTAAGGTGTTGGGACTTGGATCTGGGAGATGAGGGTTTGAATCTTGCCCTGAGCTCAACCTGAGCCATGGCCACATACAACGGGCGACAGCACCTGCCTCCCAAAGCCCCCCAGCACACAGTGGGACCGGGGGGGGGGAACATCTGGCAGCCACCAGCCATGCACTGCATTGTGTGGTTCGGCTGCCCAGAGTGGGTTAAAGCTGCCCAAGGCTTGGTAGCCTGCCCCAAGGAGTCTCGTGTGGCTGCACCCCCGCCCTCTCTCAACTTTCAGGTTCCCATCTGTAAAATGGGAATAATAATAATAAGAGGGTTGTCATGAGGGTGAACTGGATAAGGACTGGAAAGCACCGTGAGCACTGGAAATACTGAAGAAATGATAAATAAGTTAGGGCATTTTTAGACATGACACAGTCCCGGGGGATTGTAGGTAAACACACAAATTACCTGCATGTTTAAACGTGTGCACGAAAACTCCCGGATTAGTGAAACCTCGATAGGGGAGGTTTTACTAATCCGCATGTTTAGGTGCCGCAGGTTTCTGATGGGGGAGGGAGCAGCTTGCGCTCTCCCGAGGTCCAACAGCTGATGGGGGCCGGGGCTCAGAGCAACGTGCCCTCAGTCCCTGCCTGCCCGCCTCCATCAGCTGTTTGTTGGGGAGCCGGGGAAAGGCACGCTGTTCCGGGCCCCCTTCCCCATATCCCCCCCTTCTCCTCCATCACTTCTGTGAGTGAGCTGCGCCCACTCTCGCATGCCATGGGGGGAATTGCAGGAGGTGTTTAAACCCACAAATCCCTGCCCCCCCCCCCGCCCCCTCTTGCCTGGGCCTGGGGTCTGTACTTTGAGTGGTGTCTTTTTCCCTTAGAAATCTGCAGACAATATCTCCAGCTGTTTTTCAATCAGCCATTTAATAAATAAATGTTAAAACAAAATAAAATAAATAAAGTTATTGATTTCCCCATCTTTCTGACATTTCAGCTGCCCCTGCAGATGGAGCTGTAAGTAACATTACCCACCAGCCACGAAGGGCTGCCTCGGAGGGAGACTTTATTTAAGATTTCACCAGCATGAAGTCTGGAGGGGGGGGGGGAAAAAAGAAAGAAAATCGTTTAACCAAAGCACCAGGGGGGCAACTGCCCCACCCCAAAAATGGTCAGAGGCATCAGACTGTACCAGTGGGCGTGCTGACCCCTTCCAGGATGTAAACTGATTATCATTAGCTTGCCACGCAGCGAGCAAACAACTGGGCATCTTTTTCACTCAGATGGGGCAAAGGAAGAGATCTTTGTGGAAGAAACAGAGTCCTGCGACGTGAAGTGGACAGAGCAAAGGTTGTGGTAGCTTCAGGCCCTAATGGATGTGGCCTTGCCTGGGTTGTTATTTAGAGTGGAGTGGCTTGTTGTGTTGTCAGGAGAGCCTAATTTGTCCTCTCGTCTCCATGGGAGGTTGCTTTGGAGATGCAGGGATTCAGTTGCATCTCTCTCTCTCTCTGTTTCACACACACACACACACACCCCTACCTCCTTTGCAAGCACTGAACTTGGGGTAACTCCGCGTTGTCCTTTGCCACTGTCTGACTTGATTTTAAAAATCCTCCTAAACTGTAACGTTAACACCCCCAAGCAAGGGCCTAGACAGGGGGAGCAGCTGCACTGGGGTCCATGAGCCGGGATGGGGGGGCACACTTCCTGATACAAATGCACCCCCTGCTGCTGAGAGGGGAAAAGAGGGACCCTATTCTATCTTCTGTGGTAGGGCCTAGTCTGCTCTACCCACACACCCCCACCCCCACCCCCGTGTCCCCAAGCATTCTGAAATTCTGAGAATGTCTTAAAAACCATGAGATTTTATTTTTATTTTAAAATTAACTTTGGCTTCATTTATTTATTTATTTTTATTTGCCTTCTGGACTTTGAGCCCCTAAGAAGTCATGGTTTTCAAACTTTTCTCCATTGCAAGGACTAAAATCGTTTCACTATTATATGATCTGGGGTGGAGGGGGAAGAAATTCATTTAACCAAAGGACCTGGAGGGCAACTACTCAACCCAAAAGATGCCCAGGAGGTCAGAGGCATCAGACTGCACTAGAGGCAGCTTTCTTTTTTTCTCTTTCTTTCTTTGGGTGTTTTTACACACACATTTCTCCTGCATGTTTGCTGTTACATCCTGAACTTTCTGTGTGTCTCAATCACTCACCCAGATCTTAAACATCCAGCTCTTTGAACGTCTGCGTAGAACTTCTCCTAGAGTTTTTGTGCATAAAAAATTATCCTGGTTAACTGCTTTGCTCCAGACAGCTGTGGTCACTTGGTTTCCATGGCAGCCTGTCACGTCTACAGCTGCGGCTACTTTAGTCTGCCTCAAGGCAGTGTTTGTGTGAAGAATGCATGCAGAAACTTACTTGTGGACTTGCAAACCCAGAAGACTGAAAAATCTGGAACTTTAAGGTATGTGTAAAAATGCCTCTTTCTTTCTTTTTGACAGCTTACTGTGGCAGTCCTGCCTTGTACAAGAGTGTATCCGTTGCAGATAAAAAACTTTGTCCTCACAACCCATGACAGTGTCCACCGCAAAAAGAAACACAACCCAAACCCAGCTCTTTCCTAGGGTGAAAACAGACATGACGCTAACCACGCTTTAACCACCCTTGGTGGTCATTTATGCATGTTTCAGGGCTGTATAGGACAGCAATACAGCCCTGCAACATGCATAAATAACCACCAACGGTGGTTAAAGGGTGGTTAGCGTCATGTCTGTTTTCACCCCTAGTCACCTAAAAATCAGCCATGGGCTGTATTTGACCCAGGGGTTAGCTAGCTCCCCCACTCTGCCCTCCCACAGGGGGAGTATAGCTGCAAATTAATCCGGGCTATTCTGTTGCTTTTCTAAAGCCTGCTTGATTCCCCTTTGTAATACTTGGTGGACAAGTCCCGGCCTGTGGGTTAGACAAGGAGGGAAGTTCTGTTAGCTGATCACATTGACACTATTTTTCTCTCTCTCTCTTTTTAGTTATTGAATTGGTTGCCCGTTTGCCTGAATGCCCCACCCCTGCTCTGCACGTGCCCATAAAAATGCCCATGCCGCACACACGCCTGGCTCTGCCTAAACCAAATAACCAGCCTTTCTGGAAGTATGCCCTGCGGGCAGCCTGCAACGGTTCATTCTCAGCCAGCCTGAGACCACTTGAAACTTTATTATGCAAAGAGGGGGGGAAGAAATGACTTTAGTTGCTAGCTAGGCTTCAAGATTAACTGTGAACAAGTTGTATTGAGACCAAGAATGAGTTCTCTTTGCCCATCTTTCATCTCCCACTTGGCTCTGCTGTACGGTTTGACTGGTGTCAAACTGGTTTTTTTTGTTGTTTAACTGTTTTAATTTTGCTCTGCTCCTTCTCTCAACCTTCAAATCCCTCCTAAGAATCAAGGACTTTGCCAGGCTACCTACCCCTTCCCGGTTTTCTGCAGCTCCTCACACCATAGATTGCTCACTGACGCCTCTCTTTATACTGCCCTGTTTGTCAGGGTCCCCGCCTCCCCTTGTAACTAAGCGGAGCACATGCCCCTGCAACTTCTCAACTTCATGAATGTGTCCCTGTCTCTATATTCCCCTTCCCACTTGTCTCTCTTCTGCCTTCTCCATTCTAGGTTGTACACCCTTTAGGGCAGAGACTGGTCTCTATGACTGTTCAGTGCCAGGCACATACATTAAGGATAATAGTTCAGTTCCACCTTTCTCCTCCCACCCCAACTTGGTACAGGGGAGGAAAAGGATATAAGGAGCTACCTAACTGAGTCAGACCAATGGTCCGTCTTAGCCCAGTATTGTCACAACCTGACAGGGCAGCAGGGTTTCAAATCCGGGTCTCCCGGGGCCTCACCCAGCCGTGCTACCCAAGACCCTCCAGGATCCCCGGCAGAGGCCTCACCCAGGCGTGCTACCCGAGACCCTCCAGGATCCCCGGCAGAGGCCTCACCCAGGCGTGCTACCCGAGACCCTCCAGGATCCCCGGCAGAGGCCTCACCCAGGCGTGCTACCCGAGACCCTCCAGGATCCCCGGCAGAGGCCTCACCCAGGCGTGCTACCCGAGACCCTCCAGGATCCCCGGCAGAGGCCTCACCCAGGCGTGCTACCCGAGACCCTCCAGGATCCCCGGCAGAGGCCTCACCCAGACATGCTACCTGAGACCCTCCAGGATCCCGCGTCACCCAGGCATGTTACTTGAGACCCTCCAGGATCCCTGGCAGAGGCCTCACCCAGCCGTGCTACCCGAGACCCTCCAGGATCCCTGGCAGAGGCCTCACTCAGACATGCTACCAAAGATCCTGAACCGGAGATGTCAAAGATTGAACTGGGGCCTTCTACATACAAAGCATGTGCTCTACCCCGAGCCATGGCTCACCCACCTGAAGACAAGGAGGTACCTTCCCTATCACACGGCAAAGCACCCTAGAGGTCAGTGGCAGCAGCAGTTCTTATCCCCATCCTGCAGTTTGGGAAACATGGGTGGATTTTATGCTAACACCCCTTTCCCCCCTGCCTTCTTGTTTTATTTAAAGGGGGGGGGGGGCAGCGGGCGTTGTGTAGCAACAACGGAGAGAGTCGGCCTGTTTTATCTCAGCTGTGATGACAGGAAATAATAATAATAAAATGCTCTTGCTTTTTTAATTAAAAGAAAAGCTTTCACCTCTGGCTTTCCGCATCTTCACCGGCGCGCTAACTGGGGCTTGTGCGGCGTTTCTGTTGAATGCACACAGAGGAACAAAACAACCCTCCCCTATTAAAGTCAATGGGAGTTTTGCCGTTGGCTTCAGCGGGTGGAGGTTTTCCATCCTGTGTAACCGGAGCAAACGTAGGGCTTCAGTGGCCTCCTGCTCCCATCCCCTTACTCCACTTTTAAAATTGGGAGCATGCCTGTTTCCCAACGTTTTGAGCAGCCAGAGGGACAAATCTGGGAGGCGATGCTGTATTTCTCATAAGTCCTCTAAAATTTGCATACCTGCCAGAGACCCTGGAGGAGCTGTTCTACCAGGCCCCCAAAGCCCCTGATCCCACCCTTTCTTTGCCATCCCCTTACTCAGGCTTGCATTAACCTTGAAGGGCCCTGGGGCTGCCAAGCTGAAGCTCAAATTTGTTGTTAGTTTTTCAACGATCACGATATTAAAGCATCCTTGGTTAATGAAGGGAACCACGCTGGCCCAGGTGGGGTCTTATGCGTATCTGGGGATGATGTTCTCTGACAATGGTCTATGGGATAAACATAGAAGATTGATAGCCCTAAAGGCCAACGCCGTGGCCAGGGGAATCTTAAGGCCGGCTGCCAAGTCGTCAGGAATGAAGGTCTCTACCGTGTTGGGTGTATAATAAAGCTGAGGTTAACTCTTTATTAACCTTTGGAGCCGAAATTATGGTGTCCGACAACTCTCATGTACTGGAGATACCTCGGAACACATTTCTGAGGCGTCTCCTTCGGGTGGGTCAGTGTGTCCCTGCTGCCGTAGCCGGGGCGGAATTGGGTGTGGCTTCTATTGAGCTCTTGAGTAGACTGCGTGTTCTTAGATACTGGTTAAAACTACTTAACCGGACTAATACCTCCTTGGCAACTATGTGCCTTAAGGAGGAATTAGAATTCACGGGTAGGGGCTCTTACCCTTGGATAAGAATAGGCTGCGACTTTCATCCTCGTGTTGTGTGAGGAAACCAGTAGCTTATCAGAAATACATGCTTAGGCAGAGAGGGCTGGACACAGCTAGACAGGAGGACATTGCGCTAATTTGCTCTTGGAAAATTGCGCCCATGCTTAGTTCCTTTAAGCTCCTCCATAAATTTGAAGGTTATTTAGATCATCCGTTAGACCCAGCCTTACGCAGGGCTTATACCCTTTTTCGGTTCCAGCTTTTCCCCTCTGCTGTATCTGAGGGCAGGTATGTTCATAAACCTCCTAGTTCTCGCACCTGCCCTTGTGGGACGGGCGTAATAGAGCATGTCCTGTTGTACTGCCCTCTTTATGAAAATATTAGGTTTGCGTGGCTTTCCCCAGTTTTGAAAGGGAAAGAACATATTCCAACTGAATATAAAGTTTCTTATTTACTCTCATCTAGTGATGAAGAATTGATGAAAGAAGTTGCAACTTTCTGTCTACTCACTATGAGGGAGCGTGTGCGACTGCTTCAGGATAAGCTGGTTTATAATTAATTTACCTGCCTGTTTTGATTCTTATCCTCTAATTTGTTTCTGTGGTTTCTAAGGTTATACGGTATTGCATCCGTCCTGTTTACTGTCTGCTCTTTTTTGTGGCGCTTGGTGGAAGCTAATATTTAATAAATTATTTATTCATGTAAAGAATTACACTTGAGAAGGAGGAATAAAGCTATATTAGAATATTAATCTCTGTAGTTGGCATAATAGAGGGTTTTTAGCTATCTAATTGTTTTGAACCAATGGTAAGGTATACGCCGCTGTTTTACATAAAGTATTGTTTATTGGAAAGGTGGCTGATTTTAAATGGTGGTTTTAGAAATGAATTGTAAAGTTTTTAATTTTTAAGAAATTGGATTTTGATGTGGGATCAGGTAATGTTATGTAATGTCTTGTTTTATGTTTGTTTGTTTGTTGTTTTTTCGGCTATGACGAAAGTCAGTGCCGAATAATAAATTAAATTAAATTACAATATTAACATAATTTAAAAACATTACCAAATTTAAAAACATTAACATTGCTAAAAATAAATAAATCCATGTAAGCGAAACATTACAACTTCAAAGAGAAAAGTAAAAAACAAACCAAAAATCACCATCAATGGGTGAAAACAGACATGACGCTAACCACCCTTTACCCACCCTTGGTGGTCATTTATGCATGTTTCAGGGCTGCATAGGGCACCAATACAGCCCTGCAACATGCATAAATAACCACCANGAGACCCTCCAGGATCCCCGGCAGAGGCCTCACCCAGACATGCTACCTGAGACCCTCCAGGATCCCGCGTCACCCAGGCATGTTACTTGAGACCCTCCAGGATCCCTGGCAGAGGCCTCACCCAGCCGTGCTACCCGAGACCCTCCAGGATCCCTGGCAGAGGCCTCACTCAGACATGCTACCAAAGATCCTGAACCGGAGATGTCAAAGATTGAACTGGGGCCTTCTACATACAAAGCATGTGCTCTACCCCGAGCCATGGCTCACCCACCTGAAGACAAGGAGGTACCTTCCCTATCACACGGCAAAGCACCCTAGAGGTCAGTGGCAGCAGCAGTTCTTATCCCCATCCTGCAGTTTGGGAAACATGGGTGGATTTTATGCTAACACCCCTTTCCCCCCTGCCTTCTTGTTTTATTTAAAGGGGGGGGGGGGCAGCGGGCGTTGTGTAGCAACAACGGAGAGAGTCGGCCTGTTTTATCTCAGCTGTGATGACAGGAAATAATAATAATAAAATGCTCTTGCTTTTTTAATTAAAAGAAAAGCTTTCACCTCTGGCTTTCCGCATCTTCACCGGCGCGCTAACTGGGGCTTGTGCGGCGTTTCTGTTGAATGCACACAGAGGAACAAAACAACCCTCCCCTATTAAAGTCAATGGGAGTTTTGCCGTTGGCTTCAGCGGGTGGAGGTTTTCCATCCTGTGTAACCGGAGCAAACGTAGGGCTTCAGTGGCCTCCTGCTCCCATCCCCTTACTCCACTTTTAAAATTGGGAGCATGCCTGTTTCCCAACGTTTTGAGCAGCCAGAGGGACAAATCTGGGAGGCGATGCTGTATTTCTCATAAGTCCTCTAAAATTTGCATACCTGCCAGAGACCCTGGAGGAGCTGTTCTACCAGGCCCCCAAAGCCCCTGATCCCACCCTTTCTTTGCCATCCCCTTACTCAGGCTTGCATTAACCTTGAAGGGCCCTGGGGCTGCCAAGCTGAAGCTCAAATTTGTTGTTAGTTTTTCAACGATCACGATATTAAAGCATCCTTGGTTAATGAAGGGAACCACGCTGGCCCAGGTGGGGTCTTATGCGTATCTGGGGATGATGTTCTCTGACAATGGTCTATGGGATAAACATAGAAGATTGATAGCCCTAAAGGCCAACGCCGTGGCCAGGGGAATCTTAAGGCCGGCTGCCAAGTCGTCAGGAATGAAGGTCTCTACCGTGTTGGGTGTATAATAAAGCTGAGGTTAACTCTTTATTAACCTTTGGAGCCGAAATTATGGTGTCCGACAACTCTCATGTACTGGAGATACCTCGGAACACATTTCTGAGGCGTCTCCTTCGGGTGGGTCAGGGTGTCCCTGCTGCCGTAGCCGGGGCGGAATTGGGTGTGGCTTCTATTGAGCTCTTGAGTAGACTGCGTGTTCTTAGATACTGGTTAAAACTACTTAACCGGACTAATACCTCCTTGGCAACTATGTGCCTTAAGGAGGAATTAGAATTCACGGGTAGGGGCTCTTACCCTTGGATAAGAATAGGCTGCGACTTTCATCCTCGTGTTGTGTGAGGAAACCAGTAGCTTATCAGAAATACATGCTTAGGCAGAGAGGGCTGGACACAGCTAGACAGGAGGACATTGCGCTAATTTGCTCTTGGAAAATTGCGCCCATGCTTAGTTCCTTTAAGCTCCTCCATAAATTTGAAGGTTATTTAGATCATCCGTTAGACCCAGCCTTACGCAGGGCTTATACCCTTTTTCGGTTCCAGCTTTTCCCCTCTGCTGTATCTGAGGGCAGGTATGTTCATAAACCTCCTAGTTCTCGCACCTGCCCTTGTGGGACGGGCGTAATAGAGCATGTCCTGTTGTACTGCCCTCTTTATGAAAATATTAGGTTTGCGTGGCTTTCCCCAGTTTTGAAAGGGAAAGAACATATTCCAACTGAATATAAAGTTTCTTATTTACTCTCATCTAGTGATGAAGAATTGATGAAAGAAGTTGCAACTTTCTGTCTACTCACTATGAGGGAGCGTGTGCGACTGCTTCAGGATAAGCTGGTTTATAATTAATTTACCTGCCTGTTTTGATTCTTATCCTCTAATTTGTTTCTGTGGTTTCTAAGGTTATACGGTATTGCATCCGTCCTGTTTACTGTCTGCTCTTTTTTGTGGCGCTTGGTGGAAGCTAATATTTAATAAATTATTTATTCATGTAAAGAATTACACTTGAGAAGGAGGAATAAAGCTATATTAGAATATTAATCTCTGTAGTTGGCATAATAGAGGGTTTTTAGCTATCTAATTGTTTTGAACCAATGGTAAGGTATACGCCGCTGTTTTACATAAAGTATTGCTAATTGGAAAGGTGGCTGATTTTAAATGGTGGTTTTAGAAATGAATTGTAAAGTTTTTAATTTTTAAGAAATTGGATTTTGATGTGGGATCAGGTAATGTTATGTAATGTCTTGTTTTATGTTTGTTTGTTTGTTGTTTTTTCGGCTATGACGAAAGTCAGTGCCGAATAATAAATTAAATTAAATTACAATATTAACATAATTTAAAAACATTACCAAATTTAAAAACATTAACATTGCTAAAAATAAATAAATCCATGTAAGCGAAACATTACAACTTCAAAGAGAAAAGTAAAAAACAAACCAAAAATCACCATCAATGGGTGAAAACAGACATGACGCTAACCACCCTTTACCCACCCTTGGTGGTCATTTATGCATGTTTCAGGGCTGCATAGGGCGCCAATACAGCCCTGCAACATGCATAAATAACCACCAAGGGTGGTTAAAGGGTGGTTAGCATCATGTCTGTTTTCACCCAATGACTGTAAAACCTTCACCCAATTCCAATCTTATTTTATTTGCATTCAAAGCAAACGTAGCAACTGAGTAAATCACATGTTTTGAATGATTACCCAGATGAAAGTTCAATGGTGTTGTTTCAGACCAATATAAAAAAAATCAGATGATGGAAAAAGAGGATAAATCCAAGTGGCCCAAGGTCAGAGTAGAAAGGGCAGCACAATAAGTCATGAGGAAGATTCACTAAGGCCCTTTTGACATGAGATGCGCCCACGCAGGTACACTGCCTCTCGTGTGACTGCCTCATGAAACACACATGCCCACCCACCTCCGTCCATCACTCACGCACCGAGCAATTGGCCAAAATGCCAGTTGCTCCATGCGTGGGGATGGAGGGACAGGATCGGGGTGTGCACCAATCCCCTTGCACCGCCCAGGCTGTGGCGTGTACATCGATCCCCACCCCAGCTGTGGCCTGTTTAAAAAGGGCCTTTCTAACTCACCCCTATTGCATGGGCACAAGGACGACTCCTATGATAAATGATTATATCTACCTAAACCATATTGGAGTAAAACAAAGAAAGCCATAATCTAATAAAACTATATCACAAAAGACTCTGGTAAGATATTTAAGTAAGGCTCATATTCAAAATTGAACTTAAAAATGGAAAGATAAGGCGTTATCCAAGGGTACTTTCAGACGATACGGGGCCCTTTGGCCCCGTACCGGCACCACCAGCTTCGTTCCCCGCCGGGGTCACCCCGTAGCGCCGCAAACAGATGTACGGGACACGGTGACCACAGGTGGGTATTCACCGTGGTTCACCGTGTCAACGTCACGTCTGAAAATACCCCAAGATTCCGTAATCAAGACCGTGTCTTGTTGAGCTGACGAATCGGAGATTCTCAGCCAAGTTGTCTTCTTGCACGGAGAGGTGCTAATGGAACTAAGGCGCTCTGCATTTAAGCCTAGTTGTGATGAAATCTTTAACTAATTTGAGAAAGCCAAGAAAAAGGTTTAGATGCCACAAGAGTACTGTTCCTACAAAACAAAGTTAAGAAGAAAATCTTCGGTTTGTAAGCGCAGAAAATGCGAATAGCAAGACTAAATATAGATATCAGACCCAGTTCAGGTCTAAGAAGAACACCCGAGGTTCTTAATTTAATTTAGCACCCAGTAAATTAAATAGGGATTTTATAAAATAATTTTGAACTATGTCCAATTTATCCCCCAAACTAGTACTCCAAATTTCAGCTTCATGCAGGCTTTGAAACAGGACCTTGGCTTTGAAAACTTTCAGAGCTGAAGAAACATAATGATATCCCCCTTGTTGTTTACAAAATCATAATACCCCATGAGCGGTCTGCTTCATTTTATTATTATTAGCAAGCGTTTATATAGCGCCAGCAATGTACCTAGCGCTTTACAAAGTAATGGAATAGACGTGGTCCCTGCCCTAGGGTTTACAATCTGAGAGACGGTGGGGGGGAGACGAAGGAAGGGGAACAGGGAGAGACAAGGGGTGTAACATTCACAAGGATGCGAGGTCTCAGGCGGACGCGCTTGGCTTGGTTACATCAAGAATGATGGCTGGTTGGTCCATGTGGTGAGGATATGAGTACACAGACCTCAGGTAACAGATTGTACTGGATGGAGGGTATCAGCAGGAGTTAGGTGAGGGGAGCGAGGAGTCAGGGAGGGCAGAGCGGAAGAGGTGGGTCTTGAGGAGGGATTTGAAGGTACGAAGGGAGGGGGCGAGGCGGATGTGGGCAGGGAGGGAGTTCCAGGCGTGGGGGGCAGCTAGGGAGAAGGGACAAAAGCAGTTAGGGGAGCAGGGGAGGTGCGGGAGGGTGAGAGAGGGGACAGAGGAGGAACCGAGTTCACGAACTGGAGTACGAAGGGCAATTAGCACAGAGGTAGGGGGGAGCAAGGTTGTGGAGAGCTTTATAGGTGAAAAACGGAGGTTACTTACCAGTAACTCTGTTCTTCGAGAGAGCTCCGCGTATTCTCACTCTTGGGATTTACTTCCTGCTCCGCAGGTACCGGAAAACCTCTCGTCAGCAGTATCCAGGCAGATTACGCCTGGAAAAGACTAGAAAAGGTGAGGGCTCCGCCCCCTCACTCCCCCTCCCATCCCGAGAAAAGCGCGGGCCCGCATCACGAGGGATGGAAGTATATAGAGGGGGAGGAGCCCCCACCGCCTCAGTTCCTTCCAACC
>QEPC01010859.1:12078653-12091944 GCA_003113815.1 Sphenodon punctatus | reverse complement strand
AAAATACTTTGGTTTTGAGAGGGGGAGAATTACTCGTTTCTGCTTCAGTAATGAGTCTTTTACTCAATCAAACAGGTATTTATTCAATAATATTAAAACAATTAAAAATACCAATTACCAAAGAAACACTTGCAGTCACACTTGCACCCACCTACTCTGACCTACTCAAAGACACATACAAGGCATATATGCTTACGTGATTAGGGCCGATGGCCTGGTTCAGGAGGAAAAGCAGTCAGGAGGCCCAAGAAGCCGTTGTAGAACCCCCTAGAGAGAGGAGTTCCAAAGAGAGCAATCACCGAGCTCGTTGGCTCCCCCGAGGGGGATGGCAATCGAGGACCGCGAAGGCAACTCCTCTGTCTAGGGACTGGCCTTTTATGCCATTTCCCTTATGAGTTATCCAGAGCACGGGGCTAACAGTTACACGTCAGGAAAGTTCCTCCCCTTCGCTATTCAGGTTTGGGGGTCCTTCCCTGTTCGTCACTTGTTTGGGGTTTGGCATGACCAGATTAGGTCCTGCCGGTCCTCCTTCCGGAAGAAAGACATGACCTTAGGCCATAGATCCCCCACACCCCTTCTCTGAGGCGTCTCTCTGTCTGAGCAAGCCCTTTTCCCCTTATTGCATTGCTAGGTTTTTATCTGCAACCTTATTCTGGGAACGGACAGTTTTTACTAGTTCTGTTCTTACTGTGGCCTTTCCTCTTGTTGATGACAAGCATGTATCCCTGTCAGCATATTTCTTTCTCCTCCTGCCAGCCTGTTTCTTATAGTATGCATTTTTAATAATTCCTAAGCTAAAAATTACTATCAAGCATATTGCAAGCAAATAAAGCATATAGGAAACCCATAGCATCCTTTCAATAGTTTTGGTTACATTTCAACAAGGATGAGTTACAATAGCATTCTGGCTTATTTGTGTCAAAAGAACCACTCTTGCTTTGGTTACATTGTAGCAAGGAAATTGGGCCAAATATGATTTCACAACAGTTTATCTCCCCAATCTTCAAGTTTTTGCAAGAGATGACTTGCATAAATTTTAGAGATAACGTTACTCAAACGAATAGGACTATGCAGGTTGAGAATGAGCTGGATAATAGTCTGGCTCAAATCTTTAGGTATATTGCCAGTCCTATCCAAATAGGAAAAAAGAGAGAGCGAGTGGCTCCCCGCCCCTTCAAGATTTAAACGGAATACTTCAGCAGGAACCGGAACCTTATTTACTTTTTTGTGCCATTATCAAGGGCTTGATGTCCATTTCTGAAACCTCAGGCCAATGAGAAAGTGCAAAGAGAGGAGATACTTCTAACCCGGGTTCAGAAATGGGTGATGGAAGAGAGAATAGACTAGAAAAATGGGAAACCCACGACTGATTCAATATAGATACAGAAACAGAGGAAGATCCTCTACTGAAACTCAAAGAGATTATCCTCCAAAAATTTCTTGAATAATTTTCCAAAACTGCCTTATGAAGATTTTCCCATAATGTAGAAATGTACATTTTTTTCTTTTGCTTTAAAAGGCTTGAGTAAATAGTTCCCTGCAACCAATTTTTTTCCCCACGACTGTAAAGTAAGAGTTAGCTTGTAACTCCTTAGACATTTTTTGAGAGTCCTTTTAGCTTCCCTACTGTCAAAGTCGTACCAAGGGCTTTGTGATTTAAGACAGGGAGATCTTAAAGGTGTCAAGAGAGATGGTAGTAAAACATTCAATATTTTCTTTAAAGAATCTTCCATACAAGATGGGTCTCCTGAGATTAATTAATTCCTTACATTTTGAAGTGATTCTGAGGCTAGAATATTGGAAATATTCAAGGAAATATTATTATCCCACTTTTTCTCACTATCTGAGAATGGGAACGCCCTCTGATTGTATAAAGAGTAGGCTGTTCAGAAGGGTTTCCTGTAGCAGCAATGATAGTGAGGGTAGCAGCTAAGGGTAAATGAGAGCTTTCAGTACAATTTAGAATAACAAAATCCTAAAATCTAGTAAACAGGGAACAATGATGTAATCTATAATGTTATTTCCCAAAGCAGATGGGTAAAAAACAAAACAAAACATAATTATCATTATGGAAGTGTCCATTAAGGACAGGTAAAGCAAAACTCTCAAGTATACGCAGAAGTTTATGTCCAAAGGAATTGATCACAGTGTCTTTGGATGCTCTAATCGGAAGATGAAAAAGGCTGTCTAAATTCATTATAAACACTAAAAGTAGTCTGATCAACATTCATCCTGGCGTTAAAATTCCCAGCTATAATAAAAAAAGATGATGGAAAAGAGTTTAAAAAAATCTAAAGCAGCTTAGAAAAAATAAAGTCTAATTGCTAATCATACATGAGACAATTAAAAAATTGAAATGTGAAAATTGAATATCAGTTTGAAAGGAGGAAAAAGATTGATTGACCAAAGTCGTTAAACCCGCGCTGGGGCGGAGACTGCTGCACTGCACGTCGAACAGCAGGGCCCCTGTCGGGGGAGAGACCGGGGCTGGGCTGAAATGAGAATGAATTTTTTTCTCACAAAAATTTCACGACAATCGAGGATCTAAGGACAATCTTGGTAATGGTTCAAGATCTCAGTTGAGAATTTTTCTTGATTTACTGTTTACCATTATTTGCCGTTGACTGAGATTTACCGTTTACCGTATACTGATTTATTGTGTACTGCTTACTGAGCAACGTGTTTATCCCGATAATGCACATGCAAAAAATAGCCACTGCTACTGTTCTGCGCATGTGCAGCCCTCTTCCAAGATGGCGCCAGCAACACTATGCAGCCATTTTGTACATGTGCCTTACGAGATGAACATGGTACGCAGTAAGCGGTACATGGTAAATTGGTATACTATACAGTACATGGTAAATCATGATAAATGGTAAACAGTAGGGGTGGGATTTAGGCAAAATTTCGGTTCTCAAGTTTTTATCGGTTTGGATGTTCTGTCTATCAGTTCTATCGGTTCTCAGTTCTCTCGACATCAGATTTTTAACATTGTGGTTTTCCCCATTGACTTCAATGGGGAAAACTGCAATGTTAAAAATCCAATTAAAAAACCAATGCAAAAGATCCGATACCACCAATATCGAGAAAGAACTGAAATATCGGATTAATCCGATATAGCCATTATCGGGTACTTTCAGTTCTTTCTGAAACCGAAAGTTCCATCCCTAGTAAAACAGTAAATCGAGAATAATTATTGACCAAGAAAGTGTCGAGAAGTGTCGAGAACCGGGTTTTTTCTCAATTATCGATTCTCACTAAAACAAGTTGAGAACAGTGATTCTTGACGAGAATTGAGAAAAATTCAGCCCAACCAGCCGAGGGTGGAATGATCTTGTAGAGCAGCAGCAGTGATCAGCTCAGGAAGAGGTGTTGCCCTGGCTGAACCCCAGCATGAAGAGGCACGGCAGCTGAGCGCTGGCAAGTCCTGGCATAAATAAAGTCCTGAGGATCATGCACCCTAAATGTCTTGGTCAGATGGGTTGTGGGTGGTGGCAAGTCCTTCAAAGGGTGAAGTTGAGGGCCATGGGTTCCACACTGTTCTGTTGCGACTGCCCAACCCCTCTGCCTGGTCTCAGCAGAGCAGACATGGTTTGGGGTGAGAGTGTTCCTTCCCTTGCCCATGCTTGTGGGGGCCCATCTTAGGTGGCTCCCCTTGCTTAATGTGGCTGTCTTTGAAAGATCAGAATGTGTAGAGCTGAAATGGGGTAATTGATTTGTTACCCACGGATAATACTTGCATTTTTTTGGGTACCGTTTTGGGTATCCGAATTGGTACCCCCCAAAAATGGAAAGTTAGTTTCCAGTTTTCAAGTACCCGGAATTACCTGACTACCTGAAACCTTTGTCCAAAATCTGGGACCAGAAGTAAAAAAATTGGGACAAAACATGTTTTGGTATGTCAGGTACACAATCAGACACCTTTTGGGGTACTGAAAAGTACTCAATAGCCTCCACATCTTTATAAAGCCAAGCTGGGCTCTTTCAGATCTTCTATACAGCGGCTGTACCTGACTTATTTCCTGCTTATTAGGTAATCCCATAGGGTGTCTGGCTCTGATTCACCAAAACATTTAAGCATGTTAAAGTCTCATGGGAGTTGCTGGGGACGGTGCTGGCGGGGGTGGTGAATGCGTCCTTGCAGCAGGGGAGGTTTTCGCCCAGCCTCAAGGAAGCGGTGGTGCGCCCCCTGCTGAAGAAACCATCTTTGGACATGGATGCGCTCGCCAGTTACCGACCCAATGGGCGGTGGCGATCCAGCTCCAGTCGCATCTAGATAGCATCGGTTTTCCTGGACCCTTTTCAATCTGGGTTCCGCCCCAGCTACGGCACTGAGACGGCATTGGTGGCCTTGGTCGACGATCTCTGCCGGGAGATGGACGCAGGATGTTCAACATTTCTCATCCTGCTAGATCTCTTGGCTGCGTTTGATACCGTGGACTGCTGTTGAGACGGTTGCATGACCTGGGGGGTCTGGATGGGACTGTTCTTGAATGGTTCCGTTCATTCCTCTTGGGGAGAAGCCAGCAGGTGGTGTTGGGGGATGAGACATCTTGCCCCCGCGCTTTATCATGCGGCGTTCCACAGGGTTCCATCCTGTCTCCATTATTTACTGTATATATGCAGCCCTTGGGGGAGGTCGTGAGAGGGTTCGGGGTGCGATGTCACCAATATGCTGATTATACTCAGCTATACCTCTCTTTTTCAACTGACCCAGACCCTGCCATCTCAGTGCTATCCCAGTGTCTGGAGGCCGTGGCGGAATGGATGTGGCAGAGCAGACTGAAGCTCAACCCCGATAAGACGGAGGTGATGTTGGTGGGGAGAGCGAGGGAGGTGCTGGCCCCCCTGATTGGGGGGGGGTTCGCCCTCCTATAGCTCAGCAGGTCCAGAGTCTGGGGGTGATATTGGATGTGGATCTCTGCCTGGAGCGGCAGGTGGAGGCAGTCGCGAAGGCTACCTTCTGCCAGTTGCATCTGGTGCGGAGGTTGTGTCCGTACATCTCCGGCCCGGACCTGGCCTCCCTCATCCATGCCTTCGTCACCTCGAGGCTGGACTACTGCAACGCGCTCTACGTGGGGCTTCCCCTGTGCCTGGTTCGGAGGCTGCAGCTAGTGCAGAATGCGGCGGCCTGGCTCCTTTCGGGGACGGGTCGTCAGGAGCACATCACACCTGCGCCACACACTGGTTGCCAATAGCGTGCCGAACCAGGTTCAAGGTTTTGGTGTTGATCTATAAGACCCTTCACGGTCTGGGCCCCTCGTACCTCAGGAACCGTCTCGCCCTCCGTGCCCCAGAGCGGCTCCTTCGGTCTGCCTGGGGTGCCTTCTTGGAGGTCACCTGCATTAAGCGGGGGGCCACAATGGAGAGGGTATTCTCGGTGGCCGAGCCACGCCTTTGGAAGCTCGCCTGTCCCCAAGCCTTTTGACATTTCGGCAAAGTTGTAAAACCTGGCTGTTTGCCCAGGCCTTTGGGGAGGGTGGGTTAGTGGTTTTTTTATCTCCCCTTACCCTTATTTATTGTTTTATTGTGATGCCCGGTCCTGTTTTAAGGGTAGTATTTTTGAATGTTTTAATTGTTTTTAAATGTATTTTACACTTGTTTGGGTTTTTTCGTTTGTAAGCCGCCCCGAGCTGTTTTAGGAGGGGCGGGGTAGAAATTTGATAAAATAAATAAAAAAAATAAGTCCTGGGGGGGGGCGGGGAAGAGAGAGGTCTACACTACACAAGACCATAGGCAGAAATATCTCCGGGTGCATTTGGATCATAAAGCCAATCTGACCTCTTCAACCCCAGTCACCAATGGAGTTAAGCAGGGATGTGTGTTGGCCCCCTTTTTATTTAATTTTTTTATTAACGGAATAGTGCACATCTTGAAGCGGGATTATTTCATCCCTGCAAGAATGGCCCTGAGACCCATGGTGGATGATATGGCTCTGATATCCCCTTCTGCTTTGGGAATGAGGAGGATGCTGTTGTCCGTGGGTAAATTTTGTAGCGACATGAACGTAAAGATCAATTATACGAAAACCAAGGTGTTGGTGGCTGGCCCGCGGGTAAAGAGGCAAATTTGAACTCTCGATGGTGCCAGACTGGAGCAGGTTACTGTTTATCAGTACTTGGGAGTGCTCTTTTCTGCATCGCGCACCTGGCGGAGCCATCTTGAGGCCACCAAACTTAAGATGTCACAGTTAGTTGCTGGGATATTGAGATTCTGGAGGCTACATGGGGGGAAATTGATATCCCCCGCCCTAACACTCTTTAAAGCTAAGGTTTCCCCCGCAATTACCTTTGGGGCTGAGATCTGGGGACTTCTCCATTTGCATGGATTTGAGCTTCCTCAAAACCTCTTTTTGCGTTCTATCCTGGTGGTCCCTAAAAGCACCCCAGCCGCTCTTTTAAGATTGGAAACCAGGATATTTCCTTTCCAAGTAACTATGCTATCGGTGATATTGGTTTATTGGTCCACACTTCAAGAAATGCCATTGGACAGACTGGCCAGACTTGCTTATGAAGAAGCCCGGCTTTGGACCGGCCCCAGTTTCTGGGTAGGGAGGGTTACATCATTTCTCCATGGGCTGGGTCTGTCCCCTGCCGCTCTCCCCCTGGCAAAAAGACGGCTGGTGATCAACACTCAGTTAAGAGACCAAGCCATCCAAGCTGATCTCGCGGCTATTCAAACGTTAAAAGCAGCCCCCCTTTATAAATACTTTAAAGTATTTTTCGGTTTAGAGTTTTATTTAAACCATATTTTCGATGTGAAGCTGCGGAGAGCGCTCACTTTTTTACGCATGGATTTGCTTCCCACTGCTGTTCTGCTAGGGAGAAGGGCTGGTCTTCCTTATAGTGAGAGGGTGTGCTGTTGTAACTCTTCGTATATTGATGACCTTTTGCATCACCTGTTTGTATGCCCCCTCCAAGCCCATTTGAGGGAATACTATTTGGTCCAATGGCTCCGCCAAAGACCATTCTCCTCCCCGTTACAATTAATTTCCTTCTTTTTGAGGTTAACCAATCCCACCGTAGTGGAAAAACTCGCCCTGTTTGCATTTGCCCTTCTAAACCGGTAATTTTAAGGGTTTATAGAATATGATTTGTCCCTTGCTTTTATTTGATCTAGGAAATATTGGCCTGTGCTTGATTATGATTTTAATTTTTTTAAAACTTTGTCGCTGCTGTACTGTTTTAGATTTTTCTCTCATTTAAGGCAATGTAATGTGACATACTCTGTTACTATACAGTAGTTGTTAGTAATGCTTGAAGTTTATGTCTTTTGGGGAATTGATGTTCTTTTATTCAATGGCAATTTTAAATAACATCCTTGGTTAAGTTTCACTTGTTACACATCTTTTTGTATTGCCTTTGGCTTATTTTGTACGTCTGTTTTTGTTCTTGGTTGCAACGGCCTTGTGCCATGCAACAAATAAAATATTATTATTATTATATACACAAGACCAAGGGAGGCGCACACACCAAGTATCAGGAAGAGCAGTTGCTCCACCAGCTTCCTGAGGCCACCAGAAGGTCCTAAATATCCCCTGGTGGCCAATCAGGAAGTCAGGGGGCAAGCACCAGAAATGGCCGAGCAGGGGTGAGCAGGGGCGGGGCCCACACCAGGCAGAGATGTAGGAGGAGACATAATGAGGAGAATGAAGGCATAGGCTACCAAAGCACCCGGTGGCACAAGCTGCTGCAACGATGCCCACCAGTCCCCAAGGCTAGAGGTTCAAGACCTGGCCCTGACAGTGGCAAAGGGAACATTTTGCCAATTACATCTGGTGTGTCGGCTTAGGCTGTATGTCTTGGACCTGGCCACAGTCATCCATGCTTTTATTACCTCGAGACTGGATTACTGCAACGCGCTCTACGTGGGGCTACCCTTGGGGCTGGTTCGGAAGCTGCAGCTGGTGCAGAATGCGGCGGCCCGTCTCTTGACTGGGACGGGCCGACGCGAGCACATTACACCGGTGCTTCGCTCTCTGCACTGGCTGCCAGTAGGTTTCCGGGCCCAATTCAAGGTGTTGGTGCTGACCTTTAAAGCCCTAAACGGCTTGGGTCCCACCTACCTGCAGGACCGCCTCACCCTCTGGGTCCTGGAGCGGCCCCTGCGGTCGGCTTGGGGCGCCCTCTTCGGGGTTTCCTGGGTGTCTACTGTGATGAGGGCGTTCTCCTTGGCTGCGCCGCGGCTGTGGAACTCCCTCCCGTTGGAGATCTGCTTGGCTGCCGGCCTCCCCTCTTTCCGCAGACAATGTAAGACCTGGCTGTTCCGCCGGGCCTTTCCCGAGGGAGATGGGGTGGGGGGGTTATATTGTTTTTAATTGTAATTATTGTTTGTTTTTAATGTTTAAAATGTTTGTTTTGTTTAATGTTGTGAGCGGCCCCGAGATGCCTGAGGCAGGAAGGGGGTGGCATATCAATTTTATTATAAATTTTAGAAAATGTTGCCGTGCTCCACAAGGGCAGGGTTACGTCACAAAGGGGGCATGACAGTTCATTTACCCCTTAGCCAATGTGGCCCAGCCCCCTGTGGGGTACGATCATGCCATGACGCTCTGGCGTTACATCAGAAAGGGGTGTGGCAGACCTTTGCTCCACCCCTTTCCCCCCCCCCCCCGGTTTTGCTGTCATGGTGTTCTGTAGGAAGTGGGACCACAACTTGGTAGCGCTCTGCATGGGCTCCAATTGGGCTTTGGAAGAGCGTGACTGTATCAGGCTTTGACTTTGGCTTAGCTCAGACCTGAATTTCCAGCCCAAGCGGGACACTGCCTCACCTCGCATTTAAACAAGGTCGCAGTCTCCCAACCGACTCAGAGCTGTGTCCGTCCCCCGCCCCCCCCCCATTGTCAAGGTCTAAGGATATCAAGTCTACAGGCACGGAGAGATGCTAAAATTGAACTGGGCTCAGCAGAAGATTTCATTCCCAACCACTGGCAGTTTGGAAGCTTGATTTACATGAATGTTTAGAACAAAATGTGATATGAACCCAAATGTCAAAGGGTAACAGAGGCCTGGAATGAGTCCCGGTTGGATGGCTGCCAGGTGCGAATACTAGGTATCTCACGGCACTGATGGAGGAGACATGACACAGGAGGGCAAAGGGCCAGCTAGTTCTCAAGGTGAATGCCCTTGCGAGATGCTCCCCTTTCACTCAGTTGCTCTCATTTACTTGTAAAATTTCTGGAAATCTTGCAGCCGGCAAGCAATGCCAGGGCCTAAGAGCCAGCTGTCATGCAGACCAGCACCCGTGCTTCTAAAACACTCCACCCCACCCTGGACCGTGTCATGACGTGGCACAGAGTTCTGGGAGCAATCAAGGAGGCAGGAGTTTAAAGGGGAGGGGCTGGGATTTCAGCACAGCCAGTGGAAAGAACGGCTGATGGGAGTTGGGCTTGTGGCCAGAGTTTTTGACTGGGGGGCGGGGAAGGAGAACAGCGCAGATGAGAAACCTCAACCGCTTCTGTCTTAGAAGTGAGAAATGCATTGAATTCTGTAGATGTTTCCTGTCAGGATAAGATGTTTTGTGGGTGCCAGGAGGAGGCAGGCTTAAACTTAAGAGGCTGTGCCATCTCCTCCCCCTGGCAAGAGGCCTACACGGTAAAGTTACAGCTCATCGTCTTCTGGTTACCTCTGGCCCCCGCCAATAAGAGCGCTTGGGCCAGAGAAGATGGCCAATCGCTGCCACAACTTCAGCTAGCCAATCCTCTCTCCCCTAACAGGCAACGGAATAGCTCTACAGCCCTGTGGTTCCAAGAGGGGTAAACCAGCATGGAAACAAGAGTGAAATTAATGTCAATGAAAGTCCTAGTCGGGAGGGAAGCAGCTGAAAACATTTCCCTTCAGAGAGAAAGTCTGGTAACGCTTTAAAGTCTTTGCTGTTTGTCCAGGTTTCTCCTGACTCTGTTGCTCCCTTAAGACATAAACGTTTATGAGAGCTGGAACTCATCTGCTCTAGTTTGTTACGCTCAGATTGTAAATCGTTTGGCTAGGACTGTCCACCGTGAGGGCAGAAACTTTTGAAGCATGCCTCCTGTAGCTACAAAAGCTTTACATGGGAAGCTTCAGTGACCCATGTTCATCTATTTGAGAAATGATACACGACAGGTTTTTCCCAAGTCACCTTGAGTAAATAACGCTCAGACCCTAACGATGCTTCTCATGAGGAGGCAACGGGGAAAACAGCCTGTTTTTTAAATGAAAAAGCAAACAATGTGTCCTATATTCCAGGTATAAAAATCACTCTCCCTTGAATTCATCCTGCTGGTTTTGATCTGCAGCTAAGAAACAAAGGCTGCTGCAAATTGTATTATTATTATTATTAATATTTAGTGCCAGCAACATAACTGGCCCTGAACAATCCTGATTAGAGGCAGGTCCTTGCCCCGGATTACGATGGACAAAGAGAGGGAAGCCCAGAAGAGAAGCACATAGGGAGGGAGGGACAGGGGACAATCATTAAGCAGGGAAGTTGGAGTGCACCTGTTTAGCTTAGTTACAAGAAAAAAGGGACATCCTGAAGGAGGAGAGAGTATAAGAAGGATTAATAAAATAAGAAGAGTAATATAATAAATAAATAAAATGGGACAAAAGAAACAGCTCTGATATAGATTTTTGGTGTGACCTTGGGGATGGCTTCAGTTTCCAGTCAACTGGCCGCTTTGCCAATTCAGTTTCTCCCAGTACGGTAGCGGGGTGTAGCCGCTGTGCCCTACGTCGCGGCAGACCTGCTCTTAGGGCGCTTTTAGACCAGACAAATTTGCGCGTGGTTCGTTTAAAAAAATGTGCGTGTTTTCATGCTCATTTAAACACCTAAACCGTTGCAAAGGCGCATTTGCCATGATCGTGTAAAAGTCAAAACCATTTTGAATGTGGTTTTTAAATAATGCGCATTTTTAAAAAACTGGTTTTGAGCCTCTTTGATGATCGGGGGCTGCCAAAACTGGTTTTAAAAAAATGTGCATTATTTAAAAAAACACATTCAAAACGGTTTGGGCTTTTACACGATCATGGCAAATGCGCATTTAAAACGGTTTAGGTGTTTAAACGAGCATGAAAACATGCACATTTTTTTTACCAACTATGCACAAATTTGTCTTGTCTAAAAGCGCCCTTAAAGTCACTCCAGACAGATGGGGTTTCTTAAACAGTGGGTGCCTTTAGACGGACACCTGCTCTGCTCCTGCTCCGCCGCACCCTTTGGTGGTCTGTCCGTGTAATGGCAGGCCACCCTGTCCTGCTCTGGGCCGTCTCTACTTGCAGTGCTCTGGAACATGCTGAAGCACCGTGAGCTGAGCAGACCACTGGACCCTGAACCACCAGCTGGGGGTGGAGCAGCGGCCCGTTTGCTTGAAGATGGGCTGTTGCAGCTCCGCTTTTGGCTGAGGGGGGGAGGGTGCCCTGGTAATGGCCATAGAGATGTGGGTGGCAGCTCCGAGGGGCCAGCAATCTGCATGCAGCTCTATGGTGTGGGGGAGGGGTGCCACACAGGCGGTCTGCAGTAGCATTGGCGGCCTCAATTTAAACCCGCCACCACCAGAGCAGACCCAGGGGTGACCATCCCCAGGTCTGTCTAAAAACACCTAGTATCTCTTTATTAACAATGCTCCCCTCCACCATAGCCATAACCTATTCCTGAGGCAAATCCCTGAACAGGGCTCCCAGCTATACCCTGGCATCTCATTGCTCTCAGACACTGGACGGCTCCTACCACACCAGCCTGGTTTCAAGTCTATCTAGCTTGGTCTCCTGCAGTAGACTGACTGAGTTCCAGTCTCTGCAGCTATTTTAGTCCCAGAAGGGGGTGGGTCCAGAATGATGGTCAGGCATTCCTTAAAGGGTTAGCGCTTGATCCATCATTGTGACAGAACAGGCCATAGCCCCTTTAAGCCTGTCTTGTCCATCACTTTGGCTCCACCCCTTTGAAGGGATATAAAGGGGGGGAAAGGAGGAGCACCTGGCAGTCTACAACAATCTGCCAAAGGGATAAGAAGTCTAGGCAGGAGGGTGCATTCTGGGAGCTGTCCTGGGTCCTGAAAGCAGGAGCCTCCAGCTGCTGAGTAGAGCAGCAGGCTGAAGCAGAACAGTGAAGTCTGGCACCAAACCTACAAACCCCCAGAAAAGGGGGGAAAGTACAAGGGCTTGGGGGCTGTTTACTGTAAACAGAAGAATGGAACACTTGGTGAAAATAAAACTTGGTGATAGGGGCATAAGATGGAGCTGCTGTCGTAATATCTGGAATGGGAACAAAGAGACATGCAGATGTGGTTCTGATCCTGCAAGGAATTAGCAAGGCCCAGAAGGCTGTTTGTCACAATCACAAGCCCACATTCCTTTATCTGCACTGGGCTGCAATGTTCAAACCATCAGATACTCCAGAGGAAGGCCTCTTGGCTTCAAGGGGAAAGAGCAGTTTGTGGATCTCAGCCTGAGTGTCTAATTCTACAGAACTCCAGCTTCCACAGCACTTGGGTTTGTCCCTAGGAGAACAGGTTTCAGAACAGTTAATCTGTCTGCACAAGGCCCAAAATGTTGTCTCTGCTCCCAAGAGCTTGTCAAGCTAAGAAGGCGACAGGCAGACTCTGGGGAAGGAAAAAAAGTGAGGCTGCTTATTATTCTCACTTCGCCGTGATAAGTAGGGAAATAATGAATTTGGACAGCTTTGCAAACTGCAAGTTCAGCTATGGGTATTAGTCCAGAGACATGAATGCTTAAACTGCATTCGCCGATACAAAGCAGCCCATTTGCCTAAGCAGGAAACTGGGGCACAGAAAGCTCATGGGACTTCTCCAAAGAGGATTTGAGGGTGTCGCTATAACAGGGACTGGTAGTAAACCTGCACCAGGGCCCTCAAGCCTGGGGGGAAGGGTGCTCCTTCATACAGCTGCATCCCCTGCCTCTGGGAGGAGGAGCCTTTTCATCGGCTGCATCGGGCAGGGTTAGTTACAAACATATGCTCTCCCCTGCCCCCTTGGCAAGTACATAAGCCAGTAACCAGGGGTGTAGTTATCATAGGGACAGGAGGGACATTGGTCCTGGGGCCCAAGCTGGGTTGGGGGGGGGGGCAAATCCCTGTGGTGCAGCCAGGCGGAGACTGAGCAGGAGCAGGAGTGCCAGCAGCGCATGGTGTGCATGGGACTCCCCAGCAGGCAGTATAAGACGGAGCAAGCACCGCCGGCGGCACGGCTCAGGCAGGCAGCACAGCCGCAGCCTCCAGGGCTCGGGCTGCCACCTATGTATATTTTTCCAGGCTACTTATGAAAAATACATGTTGCGGGGCCTGCATTGGCACCTATGGC
>QEPC01010859.1:11844588-12071169 GCA_003113815.1 Sphenodon punctatus | reverse complement strand
GAGCCTGGAATTGCACAAATAAAAATCAACTGTGGGTCAGATTTGGCCCACGGGTCAGGGTTTCCCTGCTGTTGTACATTGACTCGAGTGGCCAGATGAAAACTTCAAAACGAAGGGAGCTGTGGAGCTGTGGGCTCGGTCTGTTCTGTGTGGAGTTTTCTGTCCGGTCTATGTCACTCTGTAGAGCAGTGGTATTCGCGGCTGTGGTTTTGTGGAGCTGTGGTGCCCTGTGGCCTTTTGTGGCGCTGGAGGAGGTGTAGGAGACTCTGGGTAATTTCAGACGTTATGTGATCACAGTCAACCACAGCGGATTCGGTGTGGTGGCTGCGATCACGCGAACGTCTGTGTGAGCCCCGCCAGATGTTCACCACAGTGAATTCCTGGCGGGGTTCACAGCGAACCGCGATTCTGGAGGTGAGGCTGGCCTCACCGCCAGAATCGTAGTTAGCTGGACCACGATCAGGAACGGAACAAAGGTAATGTCTGTTACCTTGCCCCGGTCCTGACCGTGGCCCAGACCGTGGTACGGGATTGGGCGCAGTGGCCTGATTGGCCGCTGCGCCTGCCCGTCTCCCCGAGGGCGGGCGGGCGGTGGAGTGCAGCCGAGCAGCTGCATGTAGCACCGCGCAGTCCCGGCCCCTCCCCGCACAGCCCCGCCCCCTCCCTGATCCCCCTTAGGGATCAGGCCGGCACGTCTACAGGACGGCCGGTCTGATCACGGACCAGGATACGAGACGGATCCTGGCCCAGGGTTCAGCATCGCGGGCCAGGAGGCCCGTCACATCTGAAATTACCCTCTAAAAGCTGGAGCCGAGGGCTGCACTAGGGGTCACATGGGAGCCCAGGACAATGGCTATGGTTGGAGGTTGGGGCTCTTTATCCTAGAGAAGAAGTGACTAAGGGGTAGGGTTGCCACCTAGGCAACTTTTTAAGGAACACTTATATGAAAAATACATGTTGCAGGTCCTGCAACATGGCAACATGTATTTTTCATATGTGTTCCTTATAATTTTGCATAGGTGGCAACCCTACTAAAGGGGGGATATGATGGACGCTTACAAAATCGAGTGATGCAGAGCAAGTAAATAGGGAGCTGTTATTTACTGTTTCTCAAAATACTAGAGCTATGAAATTAATTGGCAGAAAGGTTGAAGAGAAATACAAATAAATATTTTGTTTCCACTCAGCGTACAGTTAACCTGTGGAACTCATTGCGGAGGATGCTGCAAAGGCCAATAGTGTAGCAGAGCTGAAAGGAGTACCTGCAACAACGGGGACACCCGTCGAATTTCCAAGACTTGACCCAACCTGCCACCTTCGGATACTAATCAGTACCTGATTAGCGATGGGTGACCCAACGTCCTGATTTCCTGACTTCTGGGCCTGGAATCCCAACTTCTGGGACTGATTTTTTAAATTTCCTTCCTGGTTTCTTGAGTTTCTGTCCCATTTTTAGCTATTTTCCCCATACCAATTTACTGAGCTGTAATGGGTACCGATAATCACTGATAATTTATTTATTTTTATAAACAGCTACCTGATTGGCAGTCAGGCAGCCCATTGGTTACCCGCCACAGCACCTGGAATTGCAAGTATTACCCATTGGTAATGCGTCAGGTACCTGATTCAGCTCTAGTGATTGGGTTTAAAAAGGACTGGCTACATTCTTAGAGGATAGGTCCATAAATGTCTGTCAGTCAAGCTGGTGTGGTGGATCGGAGACCTCTTGACTGTTGGGTTCTGGGAGTGACTAGCAAGAGATGGATTGCTTCCTTATGACTGACTGCGCACTGATCTGAAGCTGCCACTGTCGGAGACAGGATGCTGGGCTAGATGGACCATTGGTCTGACGCAGTGCGGCACTTCTTATGTTCTTAGGAAGGCAGCAGCAGAACCTCACGGAGGAACTGAGGAAGGTTGGCCTGCTGTTTCAGTAGCAGTGCCTCCGCCAGGAATCTGGCAGCTTGGGGAAACGACCCCTACTTGGTGAATAGACTGGTTGGTCCCAGCCGTGCCACAGACTCAGTATGTGACTTGGAGCCTGTCCCTTACAGGATGATCTCCACCATTAAAGTCAATGGGAAGGTTGCCCGTGAATTCACTGGGTGCAGGATTCTGCCTTAGTTCCACAGGAAGAAAATGAGGCTAAGCCTGAGGGGTTCTGTGAAGACAAATGTGTGCTGAGATTGGTCTCTGACAGAGGCCCATATGAGAAGACATAGTAGGGTATACAGGGGCGTAGCTCCCATGGAGGTCAGGCCCCAGACACTGAGGGGGGGGGGCCTTTGCAAGCGGTCTGAGCACCACTAGGAAACTTTCAGAGTAGGCGTGGGAGGGAGAGGGGCCAACACACCACCTCCGCCCACTCTGAAAATGTTGTAACAGCGCTCTGGCCACTTGCAAAAGACCTGGTGAAGAAGGAAGTTTTCAGAGTGGACAGGGGAGGAGCATTGGCCATGTCCCCATCCCGTCTTAAATCTTCCTTCCTGGTGGGCTTGCCGCCACCCGGGTGCTGTCTCTTATACACATCTAGATGTGTATAAGAGACAGGGGTAAACCCTGCCCCCACCCTGCAGGACCCCACTACTTTGCTGTTAGGGAGACCCAGAATTGGAACATGAGCCTGGGCCCATCACAGTCTTGCTACGTCACGGATGGTATAAAACCTAGCTAAAATCGACCAGTGCCATAGACAGGGCGAGAGAAGGGGGATGGAGAGGATTGAGGGTTTATATGTGTATTTCCATATGATTGGCTTCATTATTTGTACTGAGTGTTGTTATTATTATTTATTATTATTATTATTAACAAACATTTATATAGCGCCAGCAGTGTACCTGGCACTTTACAAAGTAATAAAATAGACACGGTCCCTGCCCCTAGGGCTTACAATCTGAGCGACAGGAGCTGGGGGAGAGACTTAGGAAGGGGAACAGAGGGAGAGACAAGGGGTCTAACATTCATGAAGATGCGAGGTCTCAAGTGCACGTACTTGGCTTGGTTACGATGAGAATGACAGCAGGCAGGTCCATGTGGCAAGGATAAGGGTAAACAGACCGTAGGTATCGGAATAGTGGCTCAGCAGGATAAAGAGTCAGACAGAGCAGAGCGAAAGAGGTGAGTTTTAAGGAGAGATTTGAAGGTATGAAGGGAGGGGGCAAGGCGGATGTGGACAGGGAGGGAGTTCCAGGCATGGGGGGCAGCAAGTGAGAAGGGACGAAGGCGCTTAGGGGAGCAGGGAAGGCGTGGAAGGGCGAGAGAGGGGACAGAGGAGGAGCGAAGTGCACGGGCTGGAGTATGGAGGGCGATAAGTGCAGAGAGGTAGAGGGGAGCGAGGTTGTGAAGAGCTTTATAGGTAAAGACTAGGAGCTTGTGCAGGATTCGTTCAGGAAGGGGAAGCCAGTGAAGCGGAGGGGCTGCACATGGTCGAAGCGACTGGCGAGGTAGATGACCCTGGCAGCAGAGTTTTGGACAGAGATGAGGGGAGAAAGGTGTGACCGGGGAAGGCCAGTGAGAAGGAGGTTACAGTAATCGAGGCAAGAGATGACCAGAGCATGAACAAGAGTTTTGGCAGAACAAATGAAGAGTTGTTTGGTTTTTTTGTATAGTATAGAGATTGGGTATAGTATGGGATTTAGGGGGTTGGGAAGGAAGTATGGGGAGGCAAAAAGGCCATGATCCCGTAGTGAGAGGGTAAAAGCATGGGGGTCTCTTTTTTGTGAGTTGCAGGTATCGACACGATCAGTGGGGCATTTGCTTATTATATTTAGTAATTCATTACATTTTGTATATTGTTTTGATCAAAAGCCATCCTGAACCGTAAGGGGAGTCCATATACCAAGCCATGCAGCCCATCAGGCTGGTGTGGTTGAGGCACTCGTTTACGGCAGCCTACGGTGCGCAGGGGGAGCAATGTGGTCAGCACACCATGTCTGACTGCCTTTGACTTCTCCCCCAACCCAACGGACCAGGGACCCATTCACAGCTGGGTGGACTGGAAGTAACTTGACCCACAGCTTTCAGGGATGGAGCCAAGTGCTTTTACCACTCCCCATTCACTTAAGAGAGAAGGCTGACTGAAGCAGCCCTTGTTTCTGGTTGAAGCATAACTTGTGAATCTGTCACAGCCAAGAGAAGCCACCAGAGTGCTGGATGCCTTGCAAGATCTTCCTGGAGGGCTCTTTCAAGCTGTAAACAGACCTTGGGCTTAATAAGCTATTTGCAAAACTCCTCTAAATAAACAACAGCCTGTGTGTCAGGCAGCCGGCTTCTAAAGGCTCGTTGGCAATGGGTGGGACCTCGGCGCAGAAATATTTTAAAGATAAACAGGAGGAAATTAGTTCTGGGGGGGAGGCAAAGGCCACCTGCAGATGTATGGCTAGAAGTCGGTCCTGGAAATATCTTGCAGTGGGAAAGTTGGGTTTTCAATGCACTGTAGTTAAAACGTGGTTTTTCTGTGTTTGTTTGTTTAAACAAAACAAGCAAGCAGAAATCTTGGGGTTTTTTATTTAGTAATAAATAGGCATCGGTCACATTTGGTACTCAAATAGCCCTTATCCCTTGAAGTCTTAGCAGAGATGTGTATCTTGGTTTCATGTAGAAAGAAGGTCATTTCAATCACTCTGTCTGGGTGTTCCCACTTAATAACTTTGGATGCTTTATGCCAATTTCAGCCAAATTTAGTAGAGGAGTAGAAGGTCCAAAAATAAATGGGGCCTCCAAATTTTGTGGTGAGACATGCAGTGAGAGGGGAGATATGGGCCCTTTTGTAGCTGGAAAAAAAATCCTATGATTGGGATTCTTTACTATTCCTCCTGAATGAGGGCCTTGAGGTCCGTAGCTGTTGGAACAGGGTGGTCTAAGTGTTTAGGATTTGCTGGACAAAAGCACACAAGGCCATGCTATCCTGGGGATGCACAAGGATCAGATGGGTCACTAACATGGTATCCTCCCCAACACTAGGGTTGTAGCTAGTGGGACCTAGATGCCTTGCCCAGGCCTTTGGGGGGCAGTGCAGGGTTCCTATACCTTCTAAGGACGTCAAGGATCCCTGGTGCACTGGAGCATTCCAAGATTCAAACAGATGCTTTCAGGGATGCTTTTTGGACCGTCATCCTTGGGAAGCTGGGGATGCATTGAGAGCTGGCTTCTCTGCACCTCCACCAGGCACGGAATGAACCGGGGCTTTCCCATATCGGGCTGTTGTGGCCACACACCCTGTCAGCCTCCCCTGGGATTTGAAGCCAAGTCTGCTGGCTCCAGAAACACTAGTCTTACTTGGGAGCCAGTTTGGCATGATCAGCACTGTGGCTCTTGAGCCTCTTGGGTCTGCCTCTGATTGGACCATCATGAACCCTGCCCTGATTGGTTGAGGAGGCTTCCATGTACTTCTGGGTCCTCACCTGAAGGTTGCCTTGTCTGGAAATAATATCCCCTCGGCTACCTTCCTCTAGGACGGCTTCTGTGGAGCAGACCGTTGGCCCGGCCTGCACCTTGACATCCCTTTGCTTCTGCTGCTATCATTGTTGCTCCAGCTAGAATCCTGAACAATTGAACAAGGTAACAATCTTGATAGCTGCCACTGGCTGGCTGCAGCAGGAGCTGGGTGAATCATTGGTCACCTTACCCTTTCTGGGATCCATCCTGGAACTGCCTGGACCCCAACTCTGATCCTGCTCCAGCTTGGCCCTGCTCCTGCACCATCTCCCATCCAGAAGGTGTGTCTGGGGACCGTCCAAAGAGTCTTGCATCCTGCTGATCCGCTGTTCAGCAGCAAGCTGAATGCAGTGCAAGTCCTGGGCTGCAATTTGTGCTGCAAGCAGGGGGAAGAGGAAGCAAAGCCCCTCAAACCAGTTCTGAGATGGATGCATTCCACTTCCAGCTAGCAGCATGCACACTTGGCTGGTGATGAAGCACTGTGGGGAACTTGCTGTAGGTGCAAGTCCACAGTGGGGCCAATTTTAAACACCCCCCTTGCAGCGGCAGTCTGTGGTCACACCGCTGTGAGGGCAGCGCAGGGGTGTGTGTGCATCCCCAATCATGCCTCCACGTGGAGCAACCTGCGTTTTTGTCAGTTGCTCCGTGCGGGGGCAGCGGGTGGAGGTGCATGTGTCGCAAGAGCACGCACACATACCCACCCACTGCGGCTTTCAAATGGGGTGCATCCACTCATGTCCACTGTGTGGGCATGAGTGGGTACGTCTTGTTTAAAAACAGCCTGTGTCAGCACTTGCTCACCTGGATCAGCAAGAAAAGAGGGTAACTTGGAGCTCAGGGAACAGAGTGTCAGGTGACAGGAAGAGGCTGGTCACATGACAGGGGCTAGGGTTTATAGAGGAGAAGTCAGCCCAACCAAAGGAGAGTCAGCTTGGAGGCAGCAGGGGGAAGGAACACCTAAGTCAGCTGGAGTCACGCTGCTAGGGTGGGAGGTGGGAAGCCTACTCCTTGCCCAGCCTAGCCAAGGGGGTTCAGAAAGGCTGTGGAGCTGCTAGGGAGAGTGATAGGGTGGCCAGAGATCTGAAATTTAGAGGACAGGTTGCATTGGCTCCAGTGCAGCCCTGCAACCTGTATTTCTCATAAGTGTTCTCTAAAATTTGTAAGCCACTTTGAGTGCTGCTGCAGAAAAGCGGGATATAAATATGACTCAATAAATATACATAAAATGTGCATAGCTGGCCACCCTAGAGAGCAAGCTGCCTAGACAAAGGTGGGGCAACTCCCTTGAGTCTAAGAGGAAAGGCCAAGAGAAAGAGCTCTTACCTCAGCCTGGGGCTAGGGGCCTGTCCAGTACCAAGAGCTGAGAGCCCAGCCAAGGGGCACTAGTGGCAGTTGACTAGATAGGGGGAGAAGAGCTCGTGGCATGGGGCTTGAGGGATGTCTGGTGATGAGAAGCTGACATGTAACAACACCTGTTCTGCTCTGAGGGGGTTTGCCCAAGGGTGTGGGCCCAGTGAGTGTTTAGGGTCGCCACCTATGCCAGTTTTGAAGGAACACTTATGAAAAATACAGGTTGCAGGGCCTGCATTGGTGCCTCAGGCAGGGCCTGCAACCTGTATTTTTCATAAGTGTTCCTTCAAAACTGGCATAGGTGGCGACCCTAGTTGTGTCCTAGAGACAGAAAATCCTAGGAGGCCTAGCAGCAGCCTAGTCACCAGAAAGGCTTTGAAGGAGGCCCAGGCAACTGCCCTATAACGGAAGGGGGAAGAGGCAGATGCCTGGGCCAGGAGGAGCCCCACCGGGGTAAAATGGGGGTTCTGGCTGGTGCCAAGCCAAGAGGGGGCTTGACCCAGGAGTTATCCCCTGCCCGCTTGGCAGAACTGCTTGTTAAAAGCTGCCTACCAGAATACATATAAAGGGGAGGGGGGCAGGGGGGGAGAAACACTTAGGGAGCCAGTTGACTATCCCCCTGGTTTCAAGCATCACCTCTGCAGGGCACAGGCCCGTGAGGCCCGATGGGAGTAGACCTAGAACCCCAGGGGGATACCCAGGGCAGTGGGGGCCCAAGGCCACAATGAACTGAGAGCAAGAGGCCCGGGGGGAACCTTTTCCCTCCCAGGGGCCATTTTGAAAATGAGTCCAAGCTCTGAGGGCTGCCTAGAAGTTGTGGCTGGGGATGTTTAAGGGGCTGCTCCGGAAGAGGAGGCTCCAGCTCCTAGCTCTGTACCATGGAGCTGTCCTCTATCCTTGACTGCAGGCCCTTGTCTCAGCTCCCTTCCCCTGAGCTCCGCCTTTCTGTGTTTGCAGGCAGGAACTGGATCCAGGGCCCAGACGGAGATACGGGAAAGGGGTCGCAAAACACAACAACGAGCCATGGTTTGCATTTGGCCCCCAGGCCTGAGGTTCCTCACCCCGGCCAAGTGGCTTAGAAGGTTGCACAAGAGAGGAGGACTGGGATGTGATGGATAAGGGTGGCCATACCTCCCCTTTAAAATAGAACGCTTATGAAAAATACACGTTTCAGGGCTGCATTGGTGTCAGTGCAGCCCTGCACCATGTATTTTTCATAAGCGTCTTCTTTTGAAGGGGAGGCGTGACCACCCTAATGAAGGATGATGGCCTCCCAATCTGGAGTAATGTGGAGGAGAATGAGTGGACTGATCCATCCCTCCAGAAAGGGGAGTATGGATTATGCAACACCAAGCTCAGGCGGAGGCCAGAGCGCCATGGGCAGAGGCCTACGGAGGGGGCTAACCATTGCTAGGAGCTCATTTCCCAAGCGTAATATCGGCGCTAGGCATGGGGTCGGCTTGAGGGTGTAGAAAACCGAGACTCAGTGAGTGCCGCGGAGAAGAACGACACCCCCCCCGTAACTGAGACGGAGCACAACCAAAGGGAGTTGAGTGGCACCAGTCCTGCAAGGACTTGCAGTCGGGCTGGGCCACCCTTCATCCCAACTTGACATTGCTGACTCGGGGCTTTCCCAGGTGCGGGGGCAGGGAGGAGAGTAAAGGGGGCATCTTGATGTCTTCCACATCATCTTCTGGGCAGGACAAGGGATGAACCCTTTGAGCCAAGGCAGCTGTTGCACCAGGGTAGGGTTATATCATCATACCTCCCTTTAAAAGAGGCTGCTTATGAAAAATACATGGTGTAAGGCGGCACTGGAACCAATGCAGCCCTGCACCATGTATTTTTCCATAAGTGTCCTTTTTTAAAGGGGTGGTGCACCAGGGAATAGGGAGAAAGGGGCCTGTTGAACCCAGGCCACCCTGGACTCTGGGATGAACGATCCAGAGGGGTCACTATGATGTCACGATGATCCAGAAGGGGCAGGGCCATCAGGTGCAGCTGCACCTCCAGGCTCCCATTGACCTTCCCCTCTTCTGAGCATCACGATGTTATGATGCTCGGAAGGGGCGTAGGCGCATTGGGAAAGGGTGGGAACTCCCTTCTCCCTGTCCTTTCCGACGGGACCATGCCCCTTTCCCGAGCATCATGACAGCATAATGCTGGAAGAATCCCGTGGTCACATCAGAAAGAGGCAAAGCGAAAGCAGCCCCCCTACCCCACCCAAACACCATTCTGCTAGTGTTCTTAATTCCACTAACTCCCCCCCCGAACTTTTTTTTTTTAGGTGGGATGATCAGAATTCTACACAGCATGTGGGCACGCCAGGGGTTTATAATAACTTACATTTTATTTTCTCTCTCTTTCCTACTTAACTCCTAAGTTCTGGCTTGCTTTTTTGGTCACAGCTGCGCAGTGAGTCAATGTTTTTCAGTGGGCTGTAGCTGTCTGCGGTGTTCCCCAAATCTCTGTCCTGACTGACTTCTAACTGCTAATTTCGAGCCCAGTGCAATGTATACAGAATTAAGATTACTTCCCCCCCCCTGCCCCCCAGGTGCATTACTTTGCACTTGATCCACACTGAGTTTTAAAAAGCAAGGGTGCAGCAAAGAGAAAAAGAGAGAGTCATAGTTTCCACTTCACACCCAGTGAGATTATATATGTAGCAAAGTCTTTACAAATAAATACAGCCCAGTCAGGGGATCGGGACTGGGGTCGGGGGAAGAAGTGAAGGCTAAATTCAAGGGGGTCTCTAGGGCATGCTGGAAAACAACCGCTAAATTGAGACGGCAGGAGGAGACGGAGGCATCCGAGAGAGACTAGGAAGAACTCCTTTTTAATCTCTTAAATGCAGCAGGGTGAGTGACCCCCCCGTAGCTTAGTGGGAGAGAATCGGGGCGGGGGTGGATCAAGGCTTCATTTTATTTTTTAAAGGGTATTACATTAGAGGGAGGCTAGGAGCAGTGGAAAGAGAAGACTGTGTGTTGGAGGAGAGGACAATGAAACAATAATCACCTTGACTACCAGGGGGGCCTGCAGAATGAAATGTGGGCGGGTACAGAAGAGTCCCTCGGCCACACCCCCTTTCTGACATGGCCATGCATCATGGCGCCTTGTCCAAGCATCATGGCGACACAATGATCGGAAAGGGGGTGCGGCCATGTCATTTGTGCCCTGCCTGTTTCCAGTCGGGCCCTGCCTTCTGCCCCTGGAAGGGGTTGGGAGCCAGGGCGAGGGGGCAATGAACCCACACAGTGACTATCAGCTTGGCTTTTAGGGCAATAGACAGGCTGGGGACAGGCTGAGACACTGTTGGCACTAGCAGCTTGCCCTGGGATGTGTGGGATGCAGAGCAGGGAGAGGAGTGAGTCCAATAGGGCTGGAGGGAGCCAAGCAAGGGCAGACTGTGAGCACACAGGGCCCTGTGTATTGGCAGTGTGTGTGTGTGTGTGTCCCTGCAGGACACCCCCCACCCCCCCCCCCCATACATGGGATCCATGAATACACTTGGACAACATGAATCCGAGAGGCAATGGTGTACAATACGGACTCCCAGAGCCTCAAAAGTAGGGAATTCCAGCAGGGATGCCAGCCGAACTTACTTTGGGGTGTGGGAGTGGTGGGGGAACCCCCTTTCCCACAGGCTGTGACCTCCTGGCACTTGGCAAGGGGGTGTGACTCTTCACCCCCTACCCATTTCTAATGTGGTTCTGCCCAAAAGCTCAGAAGTGGCAGGGCCAGGCAGGAGTGGGGGAATGTGCACCTGCACCCCCTTGCCTCCCTCCGGTAGCCATGAGCCCCCACCTGTGGAGGGCCCACGGCAATTCAGAAGGGGGATCCGCAACACTGGGCTCATGTAAATGAAAAACAATGTATGCATAACGTACGGCTCTGTGAGGCAGGGGATGAACTATTTAATTGAACATCGAAAATGAATTACAGTAGTTTTCCTTTTTCTAATGAACAAGCCAGAGTGTGTCCATCATATCTTCCTATTGCGGGAGGGGGACACCCACAGCACCATTTCACACAGGGCCGCCACTTCTGTGGATCTGGCACTGCAACCCGCATCCTCCCACCCTGTTAAATGTGGGACGAGTCCCTAGTGTTGGTGAACTTTTTAAGCAACTTGCACCTGGTCCCACAGGCAGCCTGTGGCGGAGTCATGAACTAGAGTGTGGCTTTCTGAGTCCCAGGCTAGCATGCTCACGACCAGACCTTACTTTAACTTTCCTGCCTGCTCTGCCTGCTCAAATGTGAGTGAGATGGGCTGTGGCTTGGGGGGTAGAGTGCATGCGTTTGCATGTATAAGGTCCCAAGTTCAATCCCTGGTATCTTTTGTTCAGGATCTCGGGTAGCATGCCTGGGTGAGGCCTCTGCTGGAGGGTCTCAGGTAGCACGCCTGGGTGAGGCCTCTGCTGGAGAGCTGGATTTGAAACCCTGCTGCTGTGTCAGGTTGTGACAAAGATGGGCCATTGGTCTGACTCAGTTAGACAGCTCTTTATATCCTAAGTCACTCTTTCTATAACTAATCACCCTGAATTTTCAAGCACAAGCAAGCAGCTGTAGTCGAGTGACGATTTTTGCTGTATGATGTGGTTTGGAAACCCAAGAATTTGGGAGGCGACAATGGGCGATATTGCTGGTTCTTTTTCTATTCTCTGCTTTGTGCCTGGCCTGGAGACTTGTGAGTTACTCTACAAAAATCTCCTTCTCTCTCTTGCCCTCTTGCTTTCTCTTTTTTTCAATTTTATCCCCCCCGTGCCCTAGCAAATTTAATTAAAAGTCATTCAAATTCCTTTTTGAAAGAAAATGTCACCCATCAACACAATTACTTTAACTAACCAAAGCTGTTACTGTTCCTGTATATATTGGAATCAGCCTGTCGTTATTAGTTCTGAGTAAGTAATTTATTCCCACTATTGTGTTCAAATTACAGGATATTACCCCCCCAGGGAATAATCCTGTTATTTGAAGTGTAAAAAATAATTTGTATGGACAACAATGGGGTTCCTAAATGAACCAAGCATGTTCAAAAAGAACATTAAAAAAATATTTTTTTATTTTTTTTTAAATCCCTGGAATTGGGGAGAGGAAAACGGGAAGATCCTTTCTAAAAATGTTCGCTTTTGAGTCTGTTTTCATATGAAAAGATAATTTCTGGGTGCAGCCACCCCACACTTAGGGCAGCCTTATCCCACGTTGGGCAACGTTACCATGCGATGGAGCGGCTCATGTGGCCACTAGGTGTTCACCGTGCTTTGGGCAAGCCTTACCCCACTTCAGGCAACCTGTTATTTGATGCTGCAGGACAAAGTGGGTTTCCCCCCCACAGCAATACTTGTTTCTTCCTGTAGCATCAGAGTTGTCTGCAGCTGGAGGTGGGACCGTCGGGGCATTCTGAAGCCTGGTGGGGCCTGCGCGTATGCTATGGCTCTAACTGAGCGCTATATTTGGGGTCAGGAAGAAATTTTCCCGCTGGGCAGATTTGCAGTTAACTCTGAGGGTTTCTCCGCCTTCCCCTGCAGTGTGGGTGCAGCTCACCTGCTTGGGACATCTAGAGCCTTCTTTTTCTAAAATGATTTCCTGTTGTTTCAGGCATCAGTGCGCTCTGGCTGGTCACAGTCTCTACTTGTAGCTATTGGTGGGATTTTTTTGTGCAGACGGTTGGGGGGTGGCGGGTCGTGCAGGGGCCTGGACTACGTGGCTCTTGGGGTCCCTTCCAGCCTTGTGATTCTATGACTAACTTTGCTACGCCCTGCGTCCATGGAAAGAGACCGGTGATGCAGGGCGTAGCAAGGTTACACAAAGTGGGATAAGGCTGCCCAAAGTGTGGCGGCTGCAACTGCCTGCCATAAGGCGGGCGGAGATCGGTGCCGCCCCTGCTTGTGTCGCTGTACCCTATGCGATTGCCATGTCTGCCCCTTTAATAAGTTTGGATCGGCCCAGCTGATTTCCCCCAAATTTGACAGAGGAGCAGAAGGCGCAAGGACAAATACATCCCTCAAATTTCATAACAATAGGTGTACGTGGAGATATGGCCTCGTTTATAGCCAAAAAACATCCCATTGACTTCCACTGAGCATTGTTCCCTTACTTAGAAAACTAGGCTTCATTAATTCAGGCGCATCGGGGTGAGGAACTTCCAGCCCAGGGGCCAACTCCAGCCAATGGCTGTATTTGTTATTTGCCCCCTTTCCAGTCCCTGGATCTGGTCTGTGGATCCAGTCCATGCTGTCAGAGCAACGCATGAGGCACCCCAGGGGAGAAGGGAAAGAGCCCCTCAGCATCGAAAACGGCCATTTCAGGAGCCAGTGATTATTACTGGGGTAGGAGGAAGCCTCCTGGGTCAGGGCAGACAAGGCTTGAAGCCCTAAGGGGGCAGACGAGGGTAGAAGGGACCATGCGGATCCAAAGGAAAGAGCCCACGGCCCAGTGGAACAGAAAGGAAGGAGCTAGGACCTGGGGGAAGAAAGTTCACACTGTGGAGGATTGCTCATAAGAAAACAGCCTGGGAATTGTGCGTGTACGCACACACCACAGGGGCTACTCGGGAGTAGGGAAGGACTTCATGCCACAGGGGAAAGGCACAGACACAGGAGGATAGTTCAGGAATCCAGGAAGAGCTTGCACAAGGACAGCAGAAAGCTATGGCTAGAGAGGCTGGCTGGTTGTAGCTCCAGGAGGCACAGATAACCAGCCCTGAGGTGTTGCAACCCCAGGGCTTAACCACAGTGGGTGGGGCAGCTACAGTGCTCCCTGGGTGACTACTCCTGCCTAGCGCAGATAACACTTTCCGTGCTATATCTGGGACTAGCTGGACTTTCCTCTGTCTCTTAGCTGCTTACAAACGGGGGGAGCCGAGCAGCTCAAACCCCTCAAGCACCCGGGAGGTGAGAACTGGAGGGGGCACTGGGACCAGGGAGTCCTCTTGAGGGGTGGTTTCCTGATACCTACCAGGAAAAAATGAATTCATGGTAAGAGAACAGAGATTGAAGGCAAAGGCGTAGCTACGTAGACCCCTGAGGCACTTAGCAAGTTTCCATTGGGTGCTAATCACCTGTTTGCCTATATACACATTCCACATGGGTGTGGGCCCTGCCAGGCTCTCAGACCCTACTGCAGCTGCACTGCCTGAGTGCCACAGCAGGGGAGCACTATATACAAATACAAATTATTATTATAGTTCTGCCTTTGGATGACGGCCTGCACTCAGGCACAGGGGACAGATCCATGGCACAGATCCATGATCTGGACTCTCCCTTTCCTTCTGCCATCTTAAGCATACACCTAAAGTGCCTCCGCCCCCAACTCCTCTCCGTTCTGTGGAGCTTATGCTAATTTTCAAAGCGGTTCGCAGGAAGGAAAAAGTTCTTGATCACAGAGAGGCAGGAACAATTTGGGTTTTTTTCTTCCAGCCAACAGAACAAACCAAATGAATGACACTGAGATTGGAGGCTGCAACGCCCACAGAATTAAATTAAAGGGGGGTGCAAGGGGAGGGGAGTCCCTTTCTGACATGACCACGCCTCCTCTCCAAGCATCATCGTGTCACGATGTATGGGAAAGGGGCGTGACAATGGGTGAAAATAGACATGACGCTAACCACACTTTAACCACACTTGGTGGTCATTTATGAATGTTGCAGGGCTGTACTGGTGCCCTATACAGTCCTGCAACATGCATAAATGACCACCAAGTGTGGTTAGCATCATGTCTGTTTTCACCCTATGTCAGGAACTCCTGCCCTCTGTTTCCAATATGGCCCCGGCCAAAGGACTTAGAAGGGTCGAGGGAGAATAAAGACACCCCCTTGCATCCCTCTCCCAACACTCCCAATGATTGGAGGGTCCCATGTTGAGATTTACGGGGGGGCAGAAGAAGGCGAGAATTTACAGGTGTGCGTGCGCGCTCGTAACTCGTTTTGTTTTAATTAGTTACGAAAACGAATGACGCCGTTTGTTTTCATGACAAATGTTATGAAGACGGATGAATAAGCGAACAACTGTTATTTGCTTTAATCCGGTTTTGTTTTATGTATTAAAACTAATAAAGATTTTATTATTATATAAGATTTATTATAATCAATGCGCATGCACAAATGGCCACCAGGGCGGTTCCATGCATGCGCAGCCCTTTTCCAAAATGGCGGCGGCGGCGGTCTGCACATACGCAAACTGCTGCCCTTTCCCACGATGCTGCGGATGCTGCCGGCACCATTTTGGAAAAGCGTGAATGGTCCTGGGGGCCATTTTGTACATGCGGAGTGATTTTTACATTTTTTTACTTTAATAAAATGAAGAGGGGAAGAAAAAAAAAAGAAAATTATCATTTTCTTTACAAAAATCCCTGAAAATGAAGTTTTTTTGTAAATGAAAATGAATTATATGCTCTGATGCACACCCCTAGATTCCCCCCCCCCACCTTGTTTTTGTGTGTGCAGATTTACAGTCTAAGGAAGAAAGACTGGGCTTAAAACCCATCCTGACTCATCAGATCAAGATGCAACTGTCAAGGTTTCTGCATCAATCTGGGAAACTTGTATTTCCTGGGCAAAACCAGGGGCTGTGCTGGTTTTCTTTTCTGCGACATTCCACTCGATCACGCTCTCTCTCAGAGCAGCCAAATAACAGCTTGTCTCGGAGACACCCAAACACAAGCAAGGAGTTTGGACCACACAAAAATATAGATATAGAAATACATAAAAAGGGGTGTGGGGAGAAATCAGCTACACTTGTAACCTGATTACAAGAGTGAGCTGTGTGCACAAAAATCACAGTGTGGCTCTATAATTAAATCGCTCCTTTCCCCCTCCTGGAGAGAGCTCTTTCCTCTTAACAGGCATGGCACAAAACAATTGTTATGACATCAAATTCCAGCCTGCTACAAGAAGGACTTTTTTTGTCTGCAGCCGCCGCTCCTTGTCTTCAAGGAAATAATAATTAGAAAACAAAGTGCCAGCATCAGAAAAGAAGAATTGTCAGGCAAAGGTTCCCAGCCCCGTTGGGTCTATTCTCCCTCTTCCCCTCCCCCCCACATCCTCACTGCTCAGACCCAAGCCCTACAATTCTGGTTCTGGCTTATGAATGTTGGGTGTCCAGCATGATGACAAGCATTTAAACGGACAGGCACAAAACAGGTGTCGTACCGGCTGGTCAACTTTAAGTGCTGTCGGGGATGCCAGGTTATCAGACGCAGGCGAGAGCGTGGCTGCCATACTGAGAGGCAGTGTCAACCAATGGTAACGGGTGTGGGGTGGGTGGGTCCTGATTCTGCCACTGACATACTGTGTGACTTTGGTCAAGTCGCTTCATCTCTCTCTCTCTGATGGGCAGCCATTTCCTGGTCCCTTTCTCCTTCCTTTCTCCCGCATTCCTAGCTATGGTGGCGCTTGGGAGGCCCAAGCAGGCCATCACGTCATGTGACGTCTTGAAGGTGCATGGTGATCCGCAAGAATATTGGTGTTGGTCCCAATAGCTTAGGAAAGGCTGAATTTAATCAAAGCACTTCTCATATTGTCTTTCCTGGGTGACTCTTGTCATCAGACCAGTAAATAATAATCAGCCAGCAGTGTGCTTGGCACTGTACGATCATTAATTAGAGACAAGTCCCTTCTCCAAGGGCTTACAATAGACCTGCACAACATTTTGAGGCCTGCTTTCAAATGGGTCTCTATTAATTATGTAGCTATCTGCCTCCCCCATTGGCAAGCTGGTGCTGCCTGGGTCCCTCCCTCCTCCTGCTTGGATCCAAGTTCCCGTTGCTGCCAATACCCCCGCCCATCCCTCACCTGCCTCTGCCTCCTAGTAGTGTAGCAGCAGCAGCAGCTGATCGGACTGGGAGATAAAGCTGTTTGTAAACAAACTCCTCCCCATGTGAGCGATCAGAAGGTTGTTGCCGTGTACAGAAGGTTCTTCGAGATGGCTCCAAACATTCTCACAACTGGGTTGTGCATGCTCACGATATTCAAATAACAGACCACGGGATGGTCTTGAGGGAACTCCTCTAGTATAGGAAGCACTTTCCCCCTCAGAATGACAGTTCCTTCCAACCCTTTCTAGGAATATAAGAAAATTCCATGCAGGGCTGGAAGGGTGGGTGTTGTGAGCATGTTCGGAGCCATCTCAAAGAGCCTTGTTTACAAGGCAACAACCTTCTGTTTGTCTTCGAGTGGCTCCTCACAAGCCATTTTTACATAGGTCCGCCAGGTGGGGTGTGTGGGGGTCTGTGGACGCACCAGTGTGTGGGTGGGGCATGCACACGTATCCCCACTCACTCCCCCTCTCATCCGCACCCACGGAGCAATCACTGTTTTTTCCGGTTGCTCTGTGCGTGGGGATGCGTGTTAGGCAGACTTTCCTTTCAATGTGGTTTGGTTTGCCCCTGCACACTCTGCATTTTTATGTTTGGGGAGGGGGTGCATTTTATTGTTACTGAACATTGATTTGATTTGTACAGCCTTTTAGTAGCCCTGATGCTCCTTCCCAGTGTAGTCTCTGATGTATGGCAGGCTTGAAATTGGACCTAATCTGCATGTGTTTTTACATTCACACAAGGCATGCACATTAGGGGCAGGACTATGCAAATTAGGGATGTGTGTAAATTCTGGGCAGGGTTATGCAAATTAGGTGCTAGGCCACATGTGGCCCAGGGATGGGTCCAAACCAAATTTCCCGGCCCTCAAGACTAATCAAGTTGAGCACCCCTGGCTTACAATCTAGGAGAAGGGAAGAGGAGAGACCAGATACATCCATGAAGCAGAGAAAAGTCGCAGGTGCACGTGCTTAGCTTAGTTACAGGGGAGAGGGGGACTTTTTCACTGGGCATGAGAGCTTCGTGGCTTTTGCAGAAGTGAAGCAAAGAGCTCAGTCAACAGGCTGAGGGTTCTGGCTCCGGTATTCCCTTTGCTGAGAGCGTCGATGACAGAGATAAAAGGACGGGTTGGGCGTAAGGGAAGGCAGGTAGGGGAGTTCGGGCCCCGACAGACTGCTCGCTGGCTGTCAGATCCTCCCTCTTCGAGTTTGCGTTCTGCCTCGGAGACACATACAGAAGAGGACTGAGGAGATTAAAAAGAAGAGGGAATCGTTTCAAAGATTTTGCCATGGGAAATGGTTTTTTTCTTTTGTTTCCGGCATAAAAGAAAATGTTGGTGAATAATAAAAAGCTAGGAAGGGAGGGGCTGGGGGGTGGGGTGCGAAGCTTTCTCCTGCAAACTCAAAAGAACCTTGGGATGACAGTCAAACAGGCCTGTAGCCTCTTCCTCCTCCCCACCCCAGACTGAATCTCTCTCTCTCTCATGTCATTTAATGCCAAATCCTTTGATAACTCGCATAGATTGTAGCGGGGAGAACAATATTGTATATATATCCTTGAAGGATCAGACGAGATAGAGGGCTCCTCTGGAAATGAGAAGATGGTTGATATCCTGTCGAAAACGGGCTGTCTCCTGTGTCCAGTAGCTCAGTAAAGCCTTCCTGTCCCTTTTGAGCACTGGGGGTGAGGTTGATCATTTTATTTTTTTAGTTAAGTTTTATCTTTAAGCATTATTGTATTGTAGGAGCTAGGAAGGAGGGGAGCTATTTCAGGGATTAAAGCAATTTATATTTTGATCTTGGCCAAGCTCCACAAACCCTTACTCTGGAGTAGTCCAATTGAAATGAATAAGGGGTTTGTAGATCACAAATCCACAACGTTTCAATGGGACTCTATTACTAATAATTTCTATAGTGCTACCAGGTGTACACAGTGCTTTACAATCACAGATTTTCAAAGACAGGTCCCTGTCCAGTAGCTTTACAATTTAAGATGGGGAAGGATAAGGGGAACACAGACACACACATATTCCCCTCTTACAGATGGGAGAACTAAGGCTGAAAATGGCCTGAGGCCACTAAGGGAATTTATTGGCTAGGATAAGATTCAAAGCCTAGTCTACCAGGTCAAAGTCCAGCACCTTAGCCACTACACCACATTGGCTCTCTGGAGTAAGGGGTTTGTGGCTCTCTGCCATTGTGTGTTAATTTGCTGTAAGCCACCCAACTCCTCCGTGAAAAGGGTGGGCTATGAATATAAATTCAAAAGAATAAAATAGCAATAAAAGTGACGACGTTAATAATGAGTCTTGCAGCTTGATTGGCAATAAAGGAGGAAAGTTGGTTGCTGTGTTCTCCTGAGCAGTGCTACTCATTCACCGGCATTGCTCATGACTGTTCTTAGGCTGCATTACGAAAAGTAGCTATTTTGATTTCATGAAACTGAAGTAACTACTCCACTTCCGTACTGTTCAGATGAATGGTGTAAACCTAAGCAGCACTGCATCAGTTTCCCTCTGGCTGAGACTTAATGATCATCACTGACCCGAGGCCAGTGCACTCACACCGATACGTGTTCACACAAACAGCTACTTTGAAATACAAACCAATGGGGCTTCTGATTCTTCAGGAGTACATTATTCTCTTTCCACTCTTGACTAGCTTTGGTTTAGCTGAAGTTACTTTGAAAATTAGTACACGCTCTGGGGGCCACATGGAAGTTGGGGCAGGGGTCTGCTCTGGGAGAGGAGGGTAGAAATGATATGTGCCATGGATCTAGCCCTTATCAATCCTTGTGTGCATGCTCATCTCTGCTCCCTTCCCCTGAACTCACTCTTTCAGGGCTTGGGATTGGATCCAGGCACTGGAAAGGGGCCATATACAATCTAGCCCCAGGTTGCATTTGGCCCCTTGGTCTGAGGTTCCTTTACCCCTGGTTTAGCACTGTTTGTGTGAATGCTTTAGGGGTAAAACAGAAGCAAGGTGCACTTACATCTAATTAACTGTTAGTTGGAACGAGGCCTCGCTGCCTCTTTCTCAGTGCAAAGGATACAACGTTGGCAGAGAAAATAAATTTGCTTTGGAGGGGGTGGGTGCAGGGGGAAACCATTAGCTGCACTAATACATGGGTAGCAGCCAGATCCTTGAAGAGCTTAACTGCTGTAAGCCCAGTGCAGTGACCAAGGCTTGCGCCGGTGGAGCGTCCTGAGGATCGGGGAGTTGGCTGTTACATAAAAGGGATAAAGAAAGCGTCATCAAGGGGATCCAGCGGCTGGAACAGCAGAGAATGAAGGTCCCACTTGTTTGGCGACAATTTGTATTGTTTGGGAGGCCAAGGCTCTCTTGGTGTGTTTGTGATGCGAGGAGAAGTCCCCTTCGCCGCAAAATGGCGGCGACGGGGCGTTTGTCCAGCCCCCAATGAGGCACGGGGTAAAATGGGTGGGCCCCGGCTGCGAGTCCGCTAGAGGGCTCGGCAGCGAGATGCCCTGTTGCTGGGCAGACATTGAGTGAGCGTGCAGGAGAGCACGCAGCTGTGACGTGAACCCGCCCCTTCTAGGCAGGGTGGGTTCACATGGCCTGGAAGGCATTCGACGGCAGATAGAGAAGGAGTCAGCAGCAAGCATCGCTCGCTGCTGACCAGACCGACGGAGCCGCTAGCGAAGGCGACGGGATGGGTCGCAAAGGGAAGAGGACGCCGAAGGATAAGGAAGGAGCCGGGCGGGCGGCAGGGAGGCTGTCCCATGCGGAATTAGCGGAGAGGCTGGCGGTGTGTGAAGCCCTCCTGAGGGCCCAAGGACTGCCCCTACCAGGTGGGACTGTGGCTGACCCCCACGGGACCAAGAACCAGGGGCAAGAAGAGGGGCGGGGCTCTGCCAGTACAGAAGGGAGGCAGGATAGTGGGGACCACCCCTCCCCGGGGAACCCACCCTCCGAACAAGCTGTGAGGTGGCGGGGTAGGGCTATTCACCCCCCAGCCCGCTACAGAGAAGAGGCGGGTAGTAGCTCAGCGCTAACGTGGGGAGACCGGGGCCCTGTACAGGAGGAGGTGGAAGCGGAGATTTTCCTCCAGGGCAAAGGGGCAAGGTCCGTCCAGGGCCCAAGGGGCCGCGCGGGCGACACCATAGAACCCCTGCTCATGGGGGGGCAGCAACTGAGGGAGGGAAGGTGGAAGGCCTACCCAGCCCATGGGAACACAAGGGGGCGTACCACACAAAACCAGCAGGCAACAGCTAAGTGGGCATAGAGGGGAGAGCTCCACAGAGGGAGGCGCAGGAAGGTCCCCTCAGGGGGTGGCAACACAAGACCCCATGGGAATCCCCGGTTGGGGACATTATCAGAGGCAAAGGGAGTTGGAGGCAGGACTTGTAGGGGAGCACCCGGCCCTGGGGCCAGGCTGGCCACCGCAAGGGCAAGGGAACCCCACTGGAGCATTTCTCCTGACGGGACGGAGAACCACCAGTGACAAGACGAAGGTGCAAGGGGACCTCTCGAAGCGAGCAGCCAGGGGATCGTGACCTCTTAAGGCAGATAGAGGCCCTGGAGCAGGAAGCGCAACAACAACGCAGACGACCCCACCAGGGGAGTGAGCCGGCTGGTCCGGAAAGAAGTGCACCAATGGGAAGTACAATGCCGGGTGAGGTTAGGCGGCCAATAGGCCCAGATGGGGACACAACGACGAGAGTGGCCTGAGGGGAGAAAGCGCCGACCCTGCTAGATGGGGTGGCACAGGCCCCACGGTGACATCTCCTCCCCCAGTAGCGGGAACGAGCACCGGGGAACCTCCCATTCAGGGGGTGGCACATCCCCCAGAATAAACCAACCTGCAACTGGGGATGGTGGAGGGGGAATGGATGTGGGTGGTGCCGGCGGTTCTCCCAGATATGGGGCAAGGGAGACGCCCCAATCAGGCCGAACGGATGGAAAGCGGGAACCCAGGTTCCCTTCCCTCCACCCTAGGAACATTGGCTGCCACGATGTCCACCCAACCGGGCATTACCCCCCTCCTGAAGGAACGGCTCACCCGCTGGGAGGGCCAATTCCAGATGTTGCAGCACCTTTTGGGTCCCATTTGACCCAGGCCACAAAAGAAAAAAATATGGCGGGGGGAATATGTGGACCTATTCGCTCTACTGTTCAGTGATCCAATAGTGGATCACTCAGAACAGACGGAAGGAAAGGACAAAGAAAAATTCCGGCAGCCCAAAGCCGATAGGAATTGGGACAGTTGGACGCCAGCATACACTGTATACATGGGGGTGATAATGCAAAAAGACCCTGGTCGTGGTTTGGAGCTGCATAAGTATGCAGACATTGTACGTAGAGCGCATGGCACGGGCCCCCCAGGAGCTTGGCTTCAATATGATGAAGCTTTTCGCCATAGGGCGGCTAATGTACCTGGAATGCAGTGGGACAAGCACGCAGCCGATTTGTGGCTCGAAAGCATGATTGATGCCACATGTGCTCCACGGGCCGATAGCGGACACCCACTAGTCCGGGGGGGCGGGGGTGAAGCCCCGCCAAACGAGCCATTTCGTAGTGAGGCACGAAGATGGGGGCAAGTCGCCCCTGGGCCTTGCTGGGAATACAACAAAGGGAGTCACTTGTCGATTTCGACACACGTGTTCCAACTGCTGGGGGAATCATTCGGCAACCATGTGCTCTCGACCCCCGACAGAGAGGGGGAAGGGGTAGATATGGGCAGGCCGGGGGAAAGTCAAAACAACGTGGGTGGACCTCGCCCTCAGAAGGGGACTGATGCCAATTCGATTTGAGGCCCGGGAAGAGGTGCTGGCGGGGCACCCGGATAAGGTCGAAGTCGAGTATGTCGTACAGGGTTTCAGATATGGTTTCATCATCCCCGCGGGCCATTTAAAATTGGTGGAAGGGCGTGAAGGCTTAGTTCGAAGAAAAAGAAGGAGGTGGAGGACGGTAGGGTGGCAGGCCCCTTTAACGTTCTTACTTTGCCCAATTTAGTGGTTTCCCCCCTTGGCTTAGTGCCAAAGAAAACACCAGGGGAATACCGCATGATCCACCATTTGTCCCATCCACGGGGTGGATCTGTTGCGATACCTAAGGAGTTAACGACCATCAAACACGCAGCGTTTGACGAGGCAGTGAAAAGGGCTATCTCCATGGGGTAAGGTGCAGTTCTGGCAAAACGTGACATTAAATCAGCATTTAGCCTTTGGCCATGCAGTTTTCACCTTTTGGGTTTCTGTTTTAAAGGAGCATATTATTACGATAGGGCTATGCCCATGGGGTGCTCCATATCCTGTTCTGCATTTGAGCGATTCAGCTCACGTGTAGAATGGATTTTTCAGCAACGAGTCCAAACAGTGGAGATAACTAAATATTTAGATGATTTCCTGATAATTGGACCAGCTAAGGGGCAGGAATGTGCCCGTGCATTGCGGTCATTCCAAGAGATGGCAAAGGAACTGGGTATCCCTTTAACCCACGAAAAAACGGAGGGTCCAAGCACAATTATCACTTATTTAGGGATCGAGCTTGACACAGAGTTACGGCTGTCTAGACTACCGGTGGATAAATTGAGGGGCATAATAGGTAAAGAGGAAGAGTGTATAGCAATGAGAAAAATAACGGTAAAGTTCCTCCAACCCTTGATAGACAACCTTAACTTTGCATGCTGGGTTATTGTCCCAGGAAGAACTTTTCTCTCTAGACTTTACAGGAAACTAAAAGGTGAACTGCAACCCCATTACAGGGTGAGGGTTACGAAGGAAATGCGAGAGGATTTAGGTATGTGGCTCCAATTTCTCAAAGAGTACAACGGGATCAGTTTTTGGAGGGACCAGTTTCTCCTTAAGGCTGACCTACAGGTTCACTCTGATTCAGCCGGGGGTGCTGGATTCGGGGTCTGTTGCCAAAAACGTTGGTGTGCTGCCCCATGGCCAAGCGAATGGCACGAGTTGGGAGTTACCAGAGATTTGACCTTTTTGGAATTTTTTCCAATCGTGGTAACAGTCCTCCTATGGAAGCAGCAGTTTGCAAACCGAAGAGTGTTGTTCTGGTGCGATAACATGGCGGTCGTACATGTGGTCATCATCCTTTCATCCCGTTCTCCGAGGGTCATGTCCCTGGTCCGGACATTTGTGGGTTTGTGCTTGAAGAACAACACCCTGTTTTCGGCCCGCCACGTACCTAGTATTAACAATGGCATAGCCGACGCCCTTTCTCGGTTTCAGATGAAACGATTTCGGGAATTGGCGCCGGAGGCCAGGGAGATGGCAGACCCCCTCCCAGCAGAGGTATGGAAGCTTGGGAAGTAAAGATGCAGAACATCATACAGGGATCCCTGGCCCCCAGAACTCAGGCTGCCTATGAGAGTGCCTACAAGGAGTTCCAGCAGTTTAGACCCCGGCAAGGATTGGGGAATGATCTCCCTATAAAAGAACAGGAGGTAATACAGTTTGCTATGGAACTCCATGAAAAGGGACTAGTGGTGTGAGTACAATTAAAGGCAAGGTCGCTGCCTTGGTTTTCATCAATAGGCTCAACGGATTTCCTTCCCCTGATAGAGGGTTCTTCCTCAAACGTACGTTTGAGAGTTGGACAAGGTCATCCGTTACGACAACAGTAATTAGGTCTCCAATAACACCACCAGTATTGGTACAGATGATAGGGTTACTTCCAGCTGTTTGCCGGGATAAATTCGAGACGCAGCTGTTCACTGCGGTGTATGTGGTAACATATTTTGGGGGGTTTCGAATCAACGAGGTAGTCCTCGCATCTCGGAAGGACACCTCTGGTCGTGCTTTAGGGATGCGGGATGTCAGATGGACCGAACGTGGCATTGAATTACACCTGCGACACTCAAAAACGGTTCAGCAAAAGAAAGGGCAAAGGGTGCAGTTGTACCAATGTACGAACAAAGACATATGCCCCGTAGAGCAGATGTGGAGGTATTGGAGTATCCGCCCGCCAGTGCCGGGGGGGTTATTTGTGCACCAAAATGGTATGGCACTTATGTGTTTTTAATTTACCGCAGTCATGAAAGTGGTATTGAGTAGGGCAGGTTTTGACCCCCGGGATTTTGGGTCCCATTCATTCAGAATAGGGGCAGCCACCACAGCAGCAGCTGCGGCTTTGCCGGTAGAATCAATCAAGGCAGTGGGAAGACGGAGATCGAAAGCATATACAAAATATATACGACTATACCATAGAAAGTAATTCCTTTTTTCTCTTTCCTCAGGACCCTCACCTAGCAGATCAACAAGGGTGGTATGGATCGTAGAGCACAGCATTGTGCGATGGGCAGATAGAGCGGCCAGTACAAGCCATTGGGGGTCGCAATTGGGTATGGAAAGCAGATTTGTAATAAGGTGGCTGGGAAAAAGTGGGATGAGGTGGAATCAGTTGCTGCCAAGTCCGTGGTCCACGAGGGGTGCCCCAAAGCCACAGGTAATAATAGTGCACCTGGGGGAGAATGACCTCCCAACCCGTATAGGGATCAATTTAATCATACAAGTTAAAGAAGATTTGTTAGTAGTTAGACGTTGGTTTAATGGGGTTCATATTGTATGGACAAGTTTCCTCCCCAGAATTCGTTGGGACAGGGCGGTCAAACCCAGTAGGGTAGATAGAGCTAGGCGCAATGTAAGTAGAGAGATAAGCAAGTGGGTAAGTGGCATGGGCGGCACAGTGATTAGACACCCTGGTTTGGTCCGTGGAAGGGCCGAGTTGTTCAGAGAAGATGGCGCCCACCTATCGGAGGCAGGGAACGAGCTTTATTTGTGGGCACTGGCCCAGCATATGGAGTTACTGGTTTGAGAGGCAGTGGGAGGTGGGGAATGACAAGGACTGTCTACCCCTTAGTGGCAGGGGTCCAGTCTGTGATAGTAGGTTAAATAGGAATTAAATAGGCTAGGATGAGACATCTCCTTAAGAGACGGGGAAGTGATACCCAGCGTGAGGCGGGGCGCAGCACGCGCTGGGGTCATGACCCTGGGAGGGGTGGGTTTGATGGCCGGAAAGGACACGCGCTGTCCGCTGGGCAGAAACCACTTACCTCCTGGCTCATGCCCTGAGTTGGGCTTGTTCCCCCATTTCGGCCAGAGCCTTTGTATTGTCGAAGGGGGAAGCGTATTGAGAGCGGCACTGATGCTGGAGGGCACATCCACGTCAGTGACCGAGTGAATAGGTTTTGTTATTCTTAGCTAGCATACTGGACCCAGAATTGCCGGGCAATTTCCCACCGGCCTCTTGAGTTGAATGATTATAATAAAGAATGCGGCCAGCATTTAACCAACACAGGTCTCCGTGTTTCATTGGGGTGCGCCGACAGAAAGCGTTAGTAAGAGGCAGGTTGAAGGATCCAAGGTGGCTCTAAGAGAGAATAGAGTCTGGCTCACAATGGGAACTGGGGAATGCGAATGCCACTCTATGCTCTTTCAAGGGGGTTGCTGATATTCCCAAACTCGCTGTTTCTAGAACATGGCGGCACGGTTGTTGGGAGGGAGGCACAAGGGGATGCAGTTGTACCCCCCCCCCCAGCATTGTGATGTCATGCTGGCTGGAAAAGGGGCGTGGTCACCTCAGAGAGGGGGCCCGCCCTTTCAGTACCCCAGAGAAATTGGGAGGGGGGCAGCCACATCAGAAAAGGGGTGGGTCATAGGGATCTTCCTGCCCCCTTTCCTGACGCTCTGAGAGAGGTGAAGTGACAGCACAATGCTCTGTAAGGGGCAGGGATTTGTTGGAAAGGGGTGTGCCAGCTCTTTTGCCCCACCCCGGCTGGTGTAGCCCTGCCCCACTCTGGGTGGAAGGGGAGAGGATGGTGGCAGCAGCACTACCTATGCTGAGTAAGTGAGTATAGTGGTTAGGGCCTCGAGTCCCTCCACACCCCCCCTTGTGCGTAGTCAGTAGTCACAGATATGAGCCAAGCTGGAAGGGATACTAGTGCTTAGGCTTACTGTGTAGTTAGGGGTGCCCTTAACTTCAAAGCGTTTCTCCCCACATAGTCCCCCTCCCTGCCCTCATCCGCCTTGCCCCCACCCTCCAAGTCCCTCCTCAAAACCCACCTCTTCCGCTCCGCCCTTCCTAACTCCTGCTAATCATCCCCATGCAGGATTATCCCCCACCTGTTATCTGCAAACTCCCAATTTACTGTAACCAAGCCAAGAACGTGTACCTGAGTTCTCGCATCCTCATGAATGTTGCATCCCTTGTCTCTCCCTCTGTTTTCCCCTTCCCTGTCTCCCCTCCTCCTGTCTTTAGATTGTAAGCTCTCGAGCAGGGACCATGTCTTATTCTTTGTAAGCACCAGGTACATTGCTGGTGCTATATAAATACTTATAATAAATAATAATAATCACATACCAACCAGCATTTCCAGAGACCAGAGTGACAAGCTCCACCCCCAGTGAATAAGCTCCGCCCATCATGCACTTGCGCATGCACACCCCTCCAAGCATCCCAAGTGAATAAACACTAGGGACACAACAGCTGCTCCTCATTCCATTCTCTCCCATTGGCCTCTCCAGGGAGGCAACCAGGAAAGAGGGGCCTGAGGCTTCAATACCGGCCTTTTGGCCTCTCTCCTGAAAGAGGGCCTTTGACCACTACAAGAGGGACAGTGGGATTCAGCACCCAAAGAGGGACTGTCTCTTCTAAATGGGGACTGTCGGGAGGTGTGTAATCCTGCCCTCGGCCTCTCTCAGCACAGGGTGGGGGCCCAGAATAACAAAAGCTGCTTGGGAGGCATGTGAAAAATAAAATAAATAATAAAGAAAAGCAAATAAATTTTGAATGCCAAAGGGAACTCTCAATATAGAAACAGGAAAAGGAGCCCAGCAGCTGCTCCACCCCTCGCAATCCAGAATAGGAATTGTCGTTGCTCTCAATAGCCTTCCTTTATCTGTTAAACATCTGAAATGAAATGGAAAGGATTCATTGTGGGGGAGGTGGAAGGGAAATGCTGAAGCAATTGATAAGGAAATAAAACCCGGAGCAGCTTTATAAAAGAAGGATATTTATTTATAAAAAAAAACAACTCAAGAGCATTTGCTTTCACTGTGTCGGTGGCAAGAAAACTTGTGTCCGGCTCGTCCGTTCGCCACGGTGGAACCGATCTGCGTGTGCCACAGACACCTGGACTTTCTAAAGGGCTCAGCACCCGGCTTTCGAAATTGCTCAGCACCCAATAAGGCATTGAAATCCCGCTGGGATATTCCTAGGTCTCTCCACTTTTCAGAAGATCTGGGCTAAACAGGTGCTGTGCTCTTTCAAAAAAAAAATCCAGACCCAGTTGACGCAGAGAGCTTTTGAAAAACGGGCCCCATCTTGGCTACTCAGGGACAGAAGCTGGAATGGCCCCACCACCTGGGCAGAAGGGCAGAGGGGGTTGCCATGGCAAGGGGACAGGGTGGGTCGCCGGGACATAGGGAGCAGGGGATTGTCAAGGCAGGGAGGAGGCTGGGGTCACTGAGAGGTGGGTTGTTGGGGCAGAGGACTAGGAAGTGGGAAGGACCCCAGGGCAGGAGGTCCATAGCTTCCCTGATGTGGGCAGCAAGGCATTCAGAGCTCAGCCTAGTGCTCTCCTAGGGGATGGGAATGAGGGCAGGTCACCCCTCCCGCACCACCAGGCCCTGCCCCCGTGCGCAACCCGTTCTACACTTCCAGATGGAGAATTTTATTTTCTCGCAATTATTATGAGCCTGGCTTAACGACTCTTTAAATCGCTGCTGAGGAGGCAAAAAGGCACTAACGGCTCCAAAACGGCCTGGACACCAAAATGCAGAAATATGACTTGACACACAGAGTAGCCACCACTGGGTGCCTGATTTATTGATTACACCTTGTCATGACAGACCTGCAGCTCTTAAATTTATACTGTGTATGTATGCAGGATTTTAAATACGTGTGGTGGCAAATGGGAGACTCAGACCCCATTGAAACGAAAACTAGTGACACTTTGTTTGAATGGCCATTAACAGCGGTTAAAAAGCTTCAGATGCTTACCATAAATAATATTTCGGTGCGTCTATAGCCGTGTTCATCTCTCAACCGCCAAGTGCTTTTCGCAAGCGTTAATGAAGTTCCACAATGCTCCTTAGGAGGTGGGCAGCATGGTCCCTGGACTAAGATCAGAGCACGCCTTACCATAAGGTGACCTGCAGGCCTCAGGCCCCTAGTGCTTCAGGGGTCCTGCGGTGGCCCCCATTTTCACTAGGGCAGTGTGTGGGGGGGAAGAACCAAGGCCCCTGAGCCCTGCAGGTCCAGCCCTGTAAAAGATAAGGGTCTGATCTTGCAGAAACCTACTACAGAGTGTCAAATTTATTACTCCAAGTAGTGAGATTGGTTTCATTATAACTGTTTGCCCCCGGTGAAGGGTGTGTCACCTGCTCAAGGTCACCCAGCAACTCAGTGGTAAAGCTAGGAATCAAAAACAGAAATTTCAACTTCTGTTCTAACCACCAGACCACATTCTGTATAATATTCAAACGCTAACTTGTTGGGTCTTTTTCTCGCCTAAGGGAATGGGTGTCTTGCTTCTATGAATGGGACTGGAACAATCTAATCAGCCTCCATCTGTCAAGGAAGGAAAGGTTGGGTTCGTCTGGATGTAGTGTTTGGTTGTTTTGTTTTAATACAGTGTTGGAGACTTGAGGTGCCTACAGTGGAGGCTCTGAACCACATTGGGTGGCTTCTCCATGGAAGTAAACGGTGCATGGGAGGGGCCATCACATGGCGGCAGATGGCTGTGTGCCTGCACCTTTGCACCGCCCAGTCATACCCCCGCCCAGAGCCACCAGGGAAACCCCGGGTTGCTCTTGCCTTCACCCACACTTCCTTCAGACGGGCGCCCGGATTCATGGGGGATGGGTGGATCCCTGTGGGCACGTCCCGTCTAAAAACGGCCTTTGTTTAGCCAAGAGAAATAAGGGGGCACGATAGCAGTTTCTGACTATCTAAAAGGCCGCAAAATAGACGGGGAACACTTGTTCTCTGCTGTCAGAGGATAGAACAAGAGGGGACGGGCTTAAACGGCAGTAATGTCAATTTTGGCTACTTATTAGGGAAAACTTCCTAGCTGGACGAACGGCTGGAATAAGATGGATTACGTTGCCCAGGGAGATTGTGACTCTGAAACCCGGCTGGGGAAGCATCTATCGATGATGCTGTAGGTCAAGAGCGGGGAAACATTTCTCTCCCAGGGACCCCTTTGAAAATGAATGCAAGCTCTGCTGGCCGGAGAGAAGTTGTAAGTGGCGGTGTTAAGGGTCCAGTTCATGGATCTGTCCCCCGTCCATGCGCCTATCTCTGCTCCCTTCCCCTGAGCTCGATTTTTCAGGGTTGCAGGGATAGGAACAGGATCCAGCGGCCAAATCCGGGAAGGGGGCCAAGTAGAAACTAGCTGTAGGCTTAATTTAGCCCCCGAACCTGAGGTTCCCCACCCCTGTTGTCAGAGGACATCCTGCCTTGGAGCAAGAGGTTGGACTAGATGAACCCTTAGGATCCCTTCCAACTCCACATTTCTATATTTAGTACATGCACCAAGAGGTTTAAGCTGATGACTCCTGACCACCCACTCCCCAAGTTATTTCCATTCTGCTGTAGGTATGGCCCTACCTTAATGTTCTACATATCACTCTCATTAACCCTTCCTTCTCTCTCTCTCTCTCTCTCTCTCACACACCCCGCCCCTTTAACCCTAACTATGGGGCTTACAGGTTAACTAGAAACTAGAGAGTGGTGGGAAAGTGTGCATCTGTGTAGTCTTTAAAAGAAGGCGGTATCAACATGCAAGCCCCTCAAGGTTAGCAGGCTTCAGAGAGTTCATCATTTTCAGGCAATCAGGCATTTATTTACCTCTGTAAGCATTCCATCGTCCTGTTTATTTTGAGAAATACTATCTCTGATTCGGTGTTGTCTTTTTTTTTTTTTAAGTGCATGCTGGAATGTAACCTTGGGCAGAAATTGTCTCTCACTATTTTCCTAGGAGCATGGTTTCTTTCACAGGGTGATTATTGCAAATCTGGATTTTCCAGTTCCTAGGGGGTTCTCTGCTTGTTTAAAAGAGCTGTGGATAGAAAGGTGAATTTTAAGAAGGGCAGACCAAAGGCACAGAGCTAACTTTCAAACTTCTCCCTCCTCCAGTCTCCTGCTGAGTAAAATACTGTATGATCCTCAGCATCTCCTTTAACGTGCCCTCCGAAAGTCCCTCCTCAAAACAGCAAGCACAGTTGCGAATATTTTGTGTTAAAATCCGTTTTGTATGCATATTAATATACCTGCAGCTGTTGTGGGCTTTGGGATGAGAAAGGTTTAAAGTGAACTAGATACATTTTTATATAAAATATCTTTATATAGCGCTGTCATTCATGCACACATCCAAGAATATCTTCCTAAGAGACAGGCAGCTCAAGAGAGAGAGAAAAAACACTCACTCCCTAATTCACATCAATGCCACAAAAATCTTGTCTTTCAGGGTACGAATTCCCATTTTACCGAACACACAATTTTTAAATACTTTCATAGTCAACTCTATAACCTTGACTTCTACAGGGACTGAGAATCTGTGTCGCAGCCACATTTCTGCTTTCTAAGCTCATTTCCCTACTAAGTTAAACTCTTTCCCAGCAAAATGTGTCATTGCATCCTTTTTGTTTTAAGCCAAATTTAAAAATAGAGGATCTAGTTAGACATTTTAAGAATCCCAGGAGTAAATTATAGCCCTGGAATTTACAGTTGTCTAATTTGTGTATCGCTTATTCTATATCTCTTTTGTCTTATTTTTTTGTTCCTGATCCGGGAAGGAAAACATTGCTTGGAAAATAAAGGATCTACCAAATGTACTAGTTTGTGCATCGTGTAGAGAGAGTGTTATCAATTAGTAATACTGGCTTTGACCATCTTGTACTTTACCCTGTGAAATCATCCTCTGTAAAAGAATCAGAACGAGGTTGTAATTGTTTCAAAAGGTGATGCCAGACTTATTTGCAATTTTTAAACACAGTTTGCAAATGGTAAGCTTCCGCAGCATGCCTGCCTCAGATGTGTGTGCATGCACAGCAGTCATTGGGCCCAGATTTAAAATTTCATATCGAGTGTATTTGTGGACTGGTTAGTGTTGTATATTTAAAATCAACAAGCTACACTGGCCTTGTTTGCAAGCTGACACTGCACTTGATGAGTTGGGAATTTTTTCTAGTCATGGATCATGGTTCCAGCAACCTTTAATAAAAATATTGCAGTTGGCACATTTATTCTTGCTCTTGGTAAACACAAGAGGATTAAGGGGACACCTTGCTTGGTGAGCTCACTTCTGGCCTTTTTCACCAATGGGGAGGAAGTGATCAAACAGGTCTCCTCCCTCATGCATTTATCAACAGGTGAATTTTTAAGCCTCAGCCAGAATTTAATCAGAGTGGAGGTAGCCAGAGCTTAGCCATCATATATGTGGTTGGGATTAATATGCACCCACACACTGTTCTTTGCATATCAAGTGTCGCAGCGTGAAAAATTAACATTTTTACAAATTTTACTTTGTAGAAAGCACATTGATTTTCAAAGAGAGTTCTAAACAAAGCCATTAAAAGGGGATTGGTTTTTACAGTAATCAAGTTTTATTAAGATAAAGGTCACTTGCTAGTAGAAAAAGGCATTTATCCAAGTACAGCAGGGGGGACTCAGGTGCACAGGAACATTTTAAAATATGTATTTTTTCCCATTTGAAAGCAGATTTGCAAAGCAGACATACATTTAAAATACTAGTTAGTTTGTCAACGTGAAAGATAGGTCAGCTGCATCTGTGCAGCGCTGCGTACGACAGGTAGTGCGATAGAAATTATTAGTAGTAGATAAATATGCAAACAGCTGGGTTCTATATTTTATATTAGTATTTATATTTAAAATATATACATGGGCATGCAGCTACAGTATAGATATTTGTTAACAGTTGGCAAATGAATGTGAAATCTCCGACAGAAGCCATGAGCCAGCAGTTTAAAGGAGGCACTTTTATTCATTTATTCACCTAGGATCCTGCTTTTAAAGATTTTCCTACCCCAAATTTTGGGTTGATGTAGCAGCCGTTGCTTAGCTAACATTGCTCAGCTGAGACCATGTTATCCCTGGCCTGAATAGAACATGGAGAGCCCAGAGGGAATTTTAAATATAAATGCCTTTCCACCAATCCTTTTTCTTACTGACCCATTTTGGTCAGGAAGGTTCAAAAGAAGGGTAACTAATCTGAGTGCTTTGGATGTCTGTGGGTGGGGAGGGGAGAAGGGTTGCCACTGCCAGATCGAAATTCTGAAATAAGGGACAATGTGGAGCTTGGGGGGCAGGGAATCAGTTATGTTTTGGGGGGGCAAGGGGGCTCTGAAATGATATATATAGAGAGAATATGTTTTATAACATTCTGTGGGGCTCTGAAAACAAGGGCTGCTCATTATGCCCTGTGGGACTCTGAAATATGGGAGGATGCTCGTTATGTTCTGTGGGGCTCTGAAAACAAGGACTGCTTGTTATGTCCCGTGGGGCAGCAGGGCTCTGAAATAAGGGATGTTCCCTTGAAATAAGGGGCATCTGGCAACCTCAACATGTTATCGGGTACAATTTCTGCACCCCTCCCCAGCCTTTTGTAGCATCTTTAAAAATGCCCTTGTACTGTATTTCCCCCCCTAGAATCCCCCTGTGCATGTTTTCCCTTTGTACACCGATTGCTCATCCTTGCATAACTTACAAGTTCTAATGCTGGGTTTAATCAGCCAGTATTTATGAAGAAAAGCAGCTTTTTGCCATCCATCTTAATAGAACTGAGAGTCTTCCCCACCTTTACTAAAAGACTCACAAGCTCAACAGATTGTCCTCGAGCAGGTACCAGTCCTCACTCAACCACCAACCCTTCTCTGTTGCTCCCTGGGTTTTGGCTTCATTGTCAGCAGGTTTCTTTTTCCAAGTTAGGAACTCGCCTCATATAGCTGCTTATTGGGAGGGGGACGACACACTGTCCTTATACCCAAAATGTCTGTGTTGCCCCCTTTTTCCCCATGACGGGGGGTGGGTGGGAGGGCGATCACGATCTGGAGAACTTGAATTTTGTACTCCTTTTCAGAAAAGAGCTGGTTCTGACCGATAAAAAAAACAACCTATCCTCAGGGTGATCAGCAGTGACGAGGACGCATCTCCCAAATTACACCTAGAACAGTAACACGTTTCCTGAATGGCTTTAACATCCTGCTTTCCTTTTCCAAAGCAGCAGCAACTATCGCAGCTTTTTTATTTCACCTTTTTGGGTGGTTTGTCATCACGTTTGGGGTGGGGTACAATGACTCTGCTAAACAGAACTTCATTTCTAACAGAGAATCAGAAGAGGTGGCACTTTAGTGGGGGATGCCCAACTTTCTAGGTTCGGATCTGATATTTTTTTGGTAGGTGTGGGGCGGATACCAAAGTACATCCCACGCAAGGATGTAGCTGTAACGGGGGACAGGAGATGCAGCCAGACTGGAGGCCATAAGCTGGAGGGCAGTAGGTCCATGCCGTGCTCCCTGCCTGGCATGGTTGCAGGAGACGGGGTGGGGGGGGCACTTCCATCTTCTCTACCAGAGCTCATTCCAGCCTAGCTATTCCCCAGATCTCACTCCCTTTTCCTTCTCAAGTAGCTAAAAATGAAGCTACGCCTCTGGAGGCAGCATTTCCAAGCGATTGCTTCTTTTCAAAGCTGCAAACACCCAGGCTGCTAGCAATGGGCAGAGTTTGGCTGCTAGGGCAGGCTTTCTAGGCCTCCGTTTCAATTTTCTAGAGTAACTTGTTTATAAGTTCTCTAATCAACTGATGCATTAAGAGGAGAAAATAAGGCTCTGCGCTGGCCTTCTCTCTCATCCCTCTTAATACCAGCCTTGGGAAGCCAAAACCAGGTCATCTTAAAAGAATCCATCATTTCTGAGAGCAGATCAGAGCAAGACAACGAGCTTTGGTAGATAGGACTTTAAATATATATATATATATATATATACACACACACCCTTTTGATTTGTGCCTGCTTTTCTATAGAAAGTCACTGACTCCGCACTTTAAATATAGTGTGGCGCTTTGATAAAAACACCCTGAAAACGTTCAGTAAGCACGTTAAAAATGCACAGCAAAATGCACACGCTGCATCCAACACTTCTGGAAATGTGATTGCAGATAGGAAAGGGGGGGGGGAACCCCACCATGGAAGGGTTTAGGCAAAAACAAAATAAAATAATATCTTGCACCAGATGCCTGGGGGATGAAGTTACAGTACACTCTGTTCTAACCCCAGAGTAAATCCCTAGCTGAATTCTGGGTGAAAGGAGAATACTGTGGAGGGGAAAGAGATTGGGGAAGAGCAACATGGAACGCCGCCAGGCTGGTTGGCTTCTGGGTTGGTTTATTTATTTATTTAGATCTGGATTTATAGAGCTCTCTTTGGGAAGGAGATGTGGGAAAAGAGTTGGATCTCCTAAAATAAAGTTGTCTCTTGAGGGGGTGGGGGAGAGAGCGAGCTCTTTAGAGTGGACATTTCTAACGCTAACGTCGGGTCAGCCACAAGCCAGAGGGATGGAGAAACAATATGAACGTTCTGCCCACAATGTGATCTCCTCAGCTGGCAGTTTCAAACTTTAACACTTACAGGAGGGGGAGATTAATGACCCATCTGAATGATGCCTGGGATCCAGCCCTTCCCCTGCAAGGAGGAGGGGGGAAAAAAGCAAAAAGATCCAGAGGAGAGCCTTCCTTCCCAAGTGGTCCTGAAGCAAACAGGGTAGGGTGGGGGAAAAGAGCAGGAGTGGCCCCCTGTGCAGTGCAACACGTGGGCGAGAGAGCTCGACACCTGGGTGTTTATATAGAGAGACATCCCCCCTACACATCGCCCCACACCTGGGAGATCTTCGGCTGCACATTGCAATGTTAAATACTGCACATGTGCGTTGTGTGTGCAGGCGTGTACAGATAAGCAACTGCCGTTCCATCAACACACACGGTTACAGCCCTGCGGAGCGGTCGAGCAGCAGGAGGGAAAAAAACAAGAGAAAGGAGGCGAGAGGGGTGTATGTGTTAGAGAAGGTATTTTTTACCTAGAAAAATTATTCCTAGCTGTTACATTTATGGATCGCCTTCTAGCCCACCCCTCCCATTTGGATGCTACGTAACAGAACATATCGAGTGTGATTCAGGGAAAAGTAAACACATTATTGGGGGGGGGGGGGAATCCTACATCTTCCCCCCCCCCCCCCTTTCCCTGGGACAAGATCCACCATATGTTCTGCCAGAGCTAAGCCAGAGAGAGACGCTCAGGAAGAACTGGGTTTTTTTTTCATCTGAGAAAGTAATGGGCCTTACCCCTGAACCCAGGTGAGGGGTGTGTGATTTGAAATTAAAAGACTATGGGCCAGGGTGGGCGGGATGGAAGGGGAGAAATTCGAGAATTTATTTCCAAACACCTTGCTGGATTTTTGCTTGCAGAAGAGGGAGGAGGAGAATGAGACCCAATTACCAAAGCTTCTGGAAGAGGCACATGAAAAAGGTCTTCTGTCTGCTTCCAAAACCCACCCGTCATGCCTCTTCTTCCCAACCGAAATGCAGAAGGATGCGTTAAAAAACAACCCCCAAACACCCCACCCCAGTGTGCAAAACAAACGGGGATTGCGCAACGAGAGCCACACGCCTCTTGGTTGAAAATATATCAATCCGATACCAGACAAACAGCATGAGATTAAATTATTCTGTCTCCCAAGTATTTACAGCTCAGATCTACTTACCAAGGCAAACTATATTTGGCCGAAGAGCGGCTAGGGACTAAGCAAAAAGTTCCCTTTTGATTAATGACAGTGTTTCATGGTTGGAGAGGGAAAGGGGGTGGGGGGGAAGAGACAGAAAAATGCAGTTAAAACAAAACTCATCCCACCCAGTGTTTAGATTAGAACCAGATCTATAGCCTGGCTAATGAACCCTTTTACCATGGAATAAAAAAAAAAACTGCGGCCACCTGTTTTAAAAAGCCAAATGAAATGTTTCTCTCTGTGCATGGATCTCATATACACATCTGTGAACCGGTACATACACATATTAAGTGTATATATTTACTAGTTCTATTTTATGCATATACTCAAGCAACCAATACATATGCATATATTTGCATCTATAATATAGATGCACAATATATACACACAGGGGCAAACATGCATGTGTATGGAATCAATGTATACCTGTATTATATATGTAATACATATACACAAGTATACCTTAATATAGGCACGCTATAGGTATCATATTACACACATATACACTGTATAGTACGTCTGTATTATAACTCTCAACACCTTGTTTATTCAGATTTCCATGTATTTTTGAGCAAAGGAATACCAACCAGATAAAAGGGTAGGAGGAAAAGTCTATTTGAATAATAACAATTTTAACTAGCACTTGGGCTCAAATTCTCTGCTTTATAAAGCAGGAAAACAAGGCGGGAGGGGGAAGGAAAAAGCCTTTGATCTTGTACCTGAAAGCTCTCTCTCTCTTTTCTATTTTTTTTTTTTTAAATAAAGCAAGCTCAGAGCGGTATGGGAAAGGGGAGCCCCTTTCCTATACTGGAACCTGCTGCAAATTTCAGAGGCTTTCTTGAAAGTGGCTCTTTATTGCCAAAAATCAAAAGGAGATTTTTATTTTTATTTTTTTAGGAAAGCTGTTTACTAGCAGAAGATGAGATGAAGTTTTCTGAATAAACCAATGGATCACCTTCCTTCCTTCCCGAGTTCCGACATAAAACAAGCTACCCTTGTGTTTTAATATGTGCTAGTGTGTTTAAGTATACACATCCCCACACACACACACTTGCATCCACACAATGTTAAAATAAAATACACTTTAAATACAAAGGGGTACTTAAAAAAAACAACCAGTCATTTAATTTGTATTTACATCTGGGATAAACAGATGAAGCTGCTGCTAGTAGAATTCTTTCATAAAAGCAGATTTAAATAGCTCCAACGAGGCAGCGAGAGATCTCTCGTCAGTCCCGAGAAATGGACGAGGGGAGAAGAAAGACAAACATAGGAGGGGGCTTTAAGGGGGAGCCGTATAAAGCCTGCCTCAAGGTTGGAATGTCCTTTATAAGAGGGGGAAGGGGGAGAAAAGTATTTTGTCAACCCAGCTGGGAATAATTATGTGTTTTATGATAACAGTCCATCAAGAAGCGACCCAAGACTTCTACTGTATAAAGAAAACAAAAACAAAACAAAACAAAATCTAATTAACACCGACTTTTTTTGGGGGGGGGGGGAGGGAGTTGAATCTCTTTAATAAACTTCGATTCAGCAAATGCAAATCCAGCGGCTAGATCGGGAGGTCTGGTAGTGGAAGGGCCAATGTATTTGCCCAGAGAGAAGGGGGGACGGAGTTGCTTTTAAGTTTGAAGAATCAGATTAGAGCAGCTCAATTGAGTCGCCAGATAGTCAATTAAACAAAAAGTTTCAAGACACAGAAAGGGGGGGTGGGGTGTGTCCGTGCGTGCAGGGAGTAAGGTTTTGCACATCTCAAAATTGGAAAGAGACGAAGCAGCAAAAAGAGTNGGGGGGGGGGGGGAGTTGAAAGAAAAATAAAGGCAGGGGGGAAATTTCTCCCCCAAAGTACATGGGTTTCTGGGGGTTATTTACTTGACCCGAGGAACATTTTTACAAGTACATTTCAGGTCCCTTGAAACATTTTACAGACGAATAATGGAAAGGGGGGGGGAAAGGGGGAGTTATTAAATCCCTTCCCAGCTTAAAAAGGAAACCCCACTAAGAAGCGAGCTCTCTCCTTTCAGAATCATGACCGTTCAGAATCTTCTGGAGCCTTCTCGCAAAGCGCTGAATCAGCAGCAGCTTTTTTTCTGGACTAGCTCTAAATCGGTCAATGGATTAATCGCTCAGATTGATACTAACCTGGTAGGCGGCTGATGGCAAAGAAGGTGGGTTTTTGTTTTTGTTTTTTTAAAGTAGCTACTGAGGAAGGGAGAAATAAGATCTCGCCCAAGCAAGGACAACAATCCCATTCTTTTGCTAGAAAATGTTGTAGGATTTCTTTCCCCCTCCTCTCTCGACAACACACACTCCACCCTGCCTACAAAATGGCTCCCAGCTGCTGTTTATCAGGAGACAGTCACTGCAGAGGAAAAAAAAAAAGGATTAAAAAAAACAACACAACACAAAAAACCCAACAGGGAGAGATTCGTCAGTACAATCCCTGGCTTCACTATTCGGTGGCAAAGATCAAGACAATTAAATACTTGCTACAGAATCAGGGTGCAGCTTGGAGGGAGAGAATTAGGTCTTAATTTTTGTTAAGATTGGGAGCAGCGGAAGATCCACCCTTGTTTACAGAGGAAGGGCAGCTAGAATTGGGGGAAAGACACACTTTGTCTAGGTAACCATTTGATTATCTAGAAAACACCTCTTTAAAAAATAGCTCCCAAGGTTTTCCCCCCCTGCATTCAAGAGCCTGCCCGGGTAAATCTTGCTCGCCTGAAGCTTTTTGGGGCAGGAGGGGGAGGGGGTGACTGACAAAAGAAGGGGGGGGGAAGGGAGGGAAAGATTGATCAACAGAAATTGCAGCTTTAATGAAATGCAGATTTTCCTTCCGAACTGATGAGAAACACACTTGAAAAATGCTAGTTGCACAATTGCCACTGGCAAAACTAAAAGGACAAAGAGGAAGAAAAAAAGAGAGAAAAAAGTAGGCAGAATTTTTATTAGCAACTAAATGATTTATTACATACATACCCCACCATCACAATTACAGCGTCTTGCAGGATCCGGGCGTGAAAACATTAAACATGGATCAAATGTGGGTGTTTTTTTAAAGCCACATAAAAACGCTCAAGCCGTTCTATAGAGAGAGATTCCAGCCCTCCCCCCATTTCTTTAGTCTACTAAAAAGGGGGGGGGGGGAATGAAAGCCATCGAAATCCAGGAGTTTAGAAATCCAGAGATAGCATTTGATTAGCCCTTGCGTTGCTGCAGTTACACTAGGGAGAAGGGGGAGGGGGGAGAGAGAGGGGAAGATTTTTTTAAAAATAAAATAAAAGTTTTTTAAAATTGTGCGTTTGGAAATTTGCAAGCTCTGTCAAGGAATAAAGCACTTATTAAAACAGCAAACGGGTAAAAGCTTTGAGCGAAACTGTCAGTCATTTGTGGTCCAATGATCATTCAAAATCTCTCAGCATTCAGTGCAGGCAGCCATAAGCCTCGGAGTTGCATTCATTTTCTCTGCAATAGCCTCCTTTCTCTCTCTCCCCCCCCCCCTTTTTCCTTCCCAACCACCCCCTCCTTTTTTCTTGTCGCTCCTTTGGCTAATGTGAGATCAATTCACTGTTGATTCCTGATGCAAGTTACCGTCCTTTCACTGAGGTTTCTTTCGGAAGGTGCTGGGACGAGAGATCTTCTTTGCTTTATCGTACAGACATTGCTTTTCCCTTCGGCTCATTACTATTTTAGGATTTTTTTTCTCCCTCCCCCCTTCTCTTCCCTGCTGTAGCTTGCTTTCAAAAGAGGGCAGCCTGGAAACTAGCACGCTAGGGCTTGGCAATGGGCAATTTGAAACTGCTGTACCAGAGGATCAGGGTTTTTTGGGTTAAATTATACTGGCATTAAATTAGATCTCTCCCCCCACCCTCCAAATTGAGAAGAGGAAGAGTTTCTAACCAGGTGACGATTCTTTAATTATTAATTATTATTATTATTATTATTTTAAAAAAGCTTTGATAAGGGGAGGGAATAGTTTGGCAGATTTTAAACTCGATTGAAGATAAGTTATATATAAAGTTTAGCTGTAACTTTAAAAAAAAAATGCTGTAGAAAGGAAGGCTTTGCAAACCGATTGTAGTTCACTTCCCCCCTCCCCAAAAGCGAGCTCTCTTAATTGTCTCTAGCTAATGCGTGGCATTGGTTAACCCTTCAAACATCCGAGCCAGCCAGCTGACACGCTTGAAGGTTAGGAGGAGGCTTGCGAAGTGCCTGGGGGCTTGTTACCAATAGTTTTAAACGCTTCTCTTAATGGAGGCTTGCTGAATTTTGAGATAGGCAAATTTAAACACCCCCATCTCAGTTCGTGTCTTTCTACAACAAGGTATGTTTATCTTCGCCCCACCGGCGAAAACTGTGTTGAAAAAAGAGTCACTGCAAAGTCCTTTGGAGTCCCCCCTCCCCTCAAGCTGGCTAACCCAGCAGCTTTCTGCAAAGCACTCGTTTTCTCCCAGCTAAGCAGATTTCTTAATGGGCTGGGGGGGCGAGAAGGATGTCTTTGGTACACATACCCCGAGGTGCAAAGAACAGTGCCAAGAATTTTTATTAAATAGGGGAGGGAAGAGGAGGGGGAAGAGTCAAAGAGGTCTCTAGCGAGCAACCCTGCAGTGAAATGATTATTATTTTTAGTTAGGATTTTTTGGTGACCACAACGTCCTTCTTCGTTGGATTTGCAAGCCAGGGTTTGTTTTCTGGGGCGGGGGTGTGTGTTGGGTTTATAGACGGACTATTTATTCTACACCCCCCTCAATGCATTTATTCTTGGATGATTTTAACCAGAGGGACGGCAGTTTGCTTTTATGGCCTCTAAACCACGTTTCTATAGGAACCTCTCTGGAAAATACACACCCTGGGCTCCTGGATCTCGGGAAAAAAAAATATTAAAAGATTTAACTGATTAAATTCCAGTGAGGGATTCTGAGTTACTTGGAGTTAGAACCAAGCCTTGACTTAACCTACAACCCTCACTTTAAACAAAACAACAACAAAAATGTCTCTTCCCTAGGAATAAGTGAAAGCTTTGTTGCTTTAAGGGGAAAACAAAACGGAACACAAACCTTGATGTAAACTGGAGGATGGGGGGGAAAGTGCAAGGTTATGTGTTATTGATTTTACACGGTTTATTTTATAAATGGGCAGCCCCGTTTTAAAAATAGTTTCCGAGTGATGGATTTAAAACGGACCCCTATCCGTAATGTTAGATACATAGAGAGACACACTTGTATCCCGTTTTAAATAGTTTCCGNAACACTTGCAAAGAAGGAAGCCGCTGGAATCGAGAGGGAAGATTTATTAGTTTTAGAAAGAGGTGGCACTGCCAATTTTCCAGGGGCTGAAACAAGAGATGAAATTTTTTAAAAAGTAATAAAATGGAGCATGCGGGCAAAAACGTCCCCTCTCCCAGACAAAAAGCAAAGCCTCTTAGTTAAAAGTGATTCCCAGCCCCAAAGAAACTCAGGATGAGTCCAGAAGCAGTTTTGAAGAGTTTATTATTGTTTTTTTTAAGGAGTGGAGGTGGCTTCTCGTCCAACCTCTCCTGAAAGGGTCTGCTAGGCAGGCTAGCTACCACTCCTTTTTCTTGTTCTCCCTTTCCTTTCTTTCGTTCCCTTGCTTGGGCTCTGTCCCATAGTGATTGCTCTGTTTACCGTTGGCTGCGTAATCCCACTGTTCTATAAACATCAGGCCTGTGTGGTTTTAGCCTAGGTTGAGGGGTATTTGTACAAACGTTACATTTCTGAAGTGGGTGCAGTTTAGAACCAGTCGGATCTGACAAACCAGTCAGCAGCTGTGCAGGGTTTATTTAGAGGAATCATTTCCTCTTCCTGCAGTTTTGGATTTTGCATCCTAAACCTTCTTAGAAGGAGCTCTGCCCTCCCCTAGCCCCCTTCACCATTCTATCATTTGTTTGCCTATTTCTTAACACCCCCCTCCCCCCTTCAATCTCCCTACACTTTATTATTCTTAACAAAGCTTTCTCACCAAGATTGGCTACCGTAGAGATTGGTAATTCACAGCCAGGCTAAATTGCATTAAAAAGATGTGTACAATTTAACAGTTTAAGCTTTGTGGTAGGTTGGTAGCTTGAGAATCTTTTATTATTGTGATTATTTTTTGTACAGCTTTCGCCATTTCATTTAAAATGATGTCTTTCTTCTAGTTAGATGACTTTCCCTCTCTCCTCCTTTCTAGATTTGCATTTTAAATAGTCGAAAGAGGTTGGAAGTGGGGGGGGGGGGGAGAGCTAGCTCTGTCTCTTATACACATCTAGATGTGTATAAGAGACAGGGGGAGGGGAGAGGCTGAACGCCTTTTCTGCAGAATCATCCCCCCCAAACCTTTCTGCACCCCTTCTGACTCGATTTTACTCCCCTTTCATTCCGAAAAGGGGGGAAGCGCCTCTCTTTTCCCCCTGAACCCCCCAATAAAAAAAAAGAAAAATGAGATATTTTGCAAAGGTCCCCCCCCCTCAATTCCTCTCCTTTGCTTGATCCCTCCTTTTCCAAGCTTGCAAGAGAAAGAGACATTTTTTTGGAGGAGTTGAGGCTGTTTTTAATTAAAAGCCAGCAATTCGGCCATTTTTTTAAAAAAACTGCGTTTTTCAAAAAGGAAGACGAATGGGTGCATAAAATACCCCCCACTTTTTTTTTTTTGTTACACTCTTCCCCCTCGCTTGGAATCAAAACTTTCAGTTAAAAGTTCTACATTTCGCCTTCTAAATTTGATTTGGGACCCCTGTAGATTGAAACGAATTTAAAAAAAGGGGGGGGGGGATTAAGGCAAAATGCGGTACAGCACCGCTCCTCTGTTTAAAACAGAGGAGCGGTATATAAATATACTGTTTATGTATATTTTAAAATCAACGTTTCATCTGATAACCAGTGGAGGGGGGGCGCGATGAAAGCTGTTGATACAGTTAATTTAAGCCACGTTAAAAATAAGAAACTATTAACAAAGCTGGTAAGTGGATTTATAAGGATTTTTCTCTCCCCTGTATAGTGACTTAGTAGGGGGGGTTGAGAGAAGAGGTGGAAGACAAATCCTAGATGGTTCTGAATATTTATTCGGGAGAATATTTTTTCGGGAGAGACAAAATATTGACTTTTAACTATGATCTGTTTTCTCAGACAGCCGGGGGGAAACGACTCCCTAATAGCAAGGAATTGTTTGAGTTAAAAAGTGTTTTGTTTGGAAAATCCCCTTTATAAAAAAAGACAGACGGCGTTTGCCCCAAACGGGCGATTTACAGGCTCGAGTAGGTTTTCTGTAGCATTCATGAGAATGTTTTTTTTATTATTAAGAATTAGGGTCAAGGACAAACAAGCCTCCATTTTTTTTAAAAAATGGCTATTTCGTAGCAAAATTAGTTCCTGGAAATGCAAACTCTTACCGTTATATTGAAAGTGAAAAAAGGTCTTTAAAAAAAAAAAAATGAAATAGATCCTCTAACCTATTCTTAGAAAACTTAGCTAAAACACAAGTCCCCGCTCTAGTTAATCAGAGAATGAAAGTTGTTGTCTCTTCCCCCCCCCCCAGTATTCAATAATAAATCCACTTTGATACAAAAGCTATTTAAAGCGGATTAAGGAACACAAATTAAAAATCCCCCACCCAACCCCATGTTGGGCTCACCCAACCCCATGTTGAGCTCCCTGGATTTACTGATTATTATTTTTTAATTTTTTTAAAAAAAATGTTAAATATGAAATACTTTAATAGGCAAACCTTGAATGGGACATTTGTTTAAGGAAGACTTTTCACAGTTTGGGAAATTGTGAAGCTGGCGATGGTGGAGACAGAGCCTGTATTGCAGGCGGATTGAGGGGGGACGGGAATAGATGTCTCTAGTATCATTTATTTCTCTCCCCACCCCACCCCAGGAATGCTTCAAAAACTTAAGGTTGATTAAACTCTCCATGGATGAGGCTAGTGGAGGGGGCGCTGACACCTCTTCTATTAAAGCTAAATTATCATTCTTTCCCAATAAAAACATGAATGGAGACTCTGATATGAGGATCCTTTTCCACTAAAAAAAAGGAAAAGGTGTGTGTGCTCCAGTTTAGATTCTCAGGTGTCTATTATTATGATTATTATGTTCTCCTCTCCCCCCTTGTGCTCGCAAAGCAGAAACAAATCCCGTGGACTAGCTGTGCATGGATGGTAACCCCCACCCCCCGTGTCTGTGTCTCTCCGTTCCAGGTACCCAGCCTACCCGGCTCCCTGCTCCGCGCCATGGGACCTGCCAGCAGCTTGGTTTTAAAAACGATCTGAACTGGGGGAGGGGAGGGGGAGACACGGGTGACCTCGAGTGGAGGATGGATGGCAGAGATTTTGGGCCTCCAAGATCCGTCCACGTTCCCCCTCCTCTGCTCTCCGGGCTGGCTATGGAAAGCCACCGGGTTGGAGCTGCCAACGCAGCCGGGCGCCTGGCACCCTCTGCCGCTCACATGGCTGCGGGACTCCCAGCACCTCTCCCACCCGCGAAATACCTCGCATCCGGCATCAACATCCATTCCCACCCAGGTAAGAGACGCTTCTCTCGGGATCGCTCCCCGGCTTCCCTGTTTAAAACGAAGCTCTCCTGTGGGGTTGGAACACGGGGGTCCCCACCCCCCGGATCTTTCCCCCTGCACCTCTAATGGGTCAAATTCTCTGCGTTGGGAGAGGAAGAACAACTTGCAAACTTAAAAGTACCATTCAAGTCACCGAGTGGGTTTTTTTTTTTTTTTTGGGGGGGTGTGGATTTTTATTATTTTTTAAATTATCTTTTTCATTGACCTTCAGTGGATTCAGGATTCCATTAAAGAGATGAATGTCCACGAGAGTTTTTGCCATGGGTTTCAGCGGAGGCAGGATTGCAGGCAGCCAAAGGCTATATCCTGTAGGGTTGTGGAGTGGGAATCCTAAACCCACTGCAAGCCAATGTCCATGTTTTTCAGGAGGATTGAAACTCGCCTGCTGCCCTAAATCAAGCCGCTTTCAAGGTCTCCCTTCATGAGGGGGGGGGCAGTTTTATTATTTTGCCATCTCTCCCCTCCTCCCAATGATTTATTTCCATAAAACCGAGGGAGGAAAACTATTCCTTCTCGGGATAGTCCAACACAGCCGGGCCAATAGCTAAGTGTGTGTACTTGTGGGAAGGGAGGGGGTGTCGATGTAGAAATAAAATATATTTCAGCCTCCACCATTTCCAAATAAATCCCCCTCCCCAACAGCCCAACTACACGACTCAAAGTAAAGGCGATCACCAAGTTTCCAAGGTTTTGTGAATTCTGAAATTCCAGTTTGCAAACTTTTTTTTTTTTTGGTGTGTTAAAGCGGATTTAAAAAAGAAAAAAAAGTTCTGCTCCCAGGAACAATATTGGGAAGGTGGTGGTGGGAGTCTGACTCTTCCTTGCAGAAGTCTTTTCAGAAGATCATTGTCTGGTGGGGTTTAATTCTTTCAGTTTTGTCTCGTAGTTAATGATTGCAGTGAATGCCCCTCTGGAAACGTCGTTTTTTCAATTGAATTGTAAGAGGTGTTAAAGGGGGGGGGGGGAGAATGCAGAATGGAATGGGTGACAACCCCCTCCCCTGGGTTTCCAAGATGGGCAGTTTGGAAAGAGTTGAACACTCATTGTTTTGGTAAAGTCTGCTTGTGTTGGGTGGCTGGGTCTGAGTATCCCTCCCCCAATTCATGCACCCTTGGGAAGCTCTTTATAAAGAGAGGGGGGGGGGACCCCCCCTAAAAAATCCTTAATCAGGATTTTACAAATATTTCTGGAAGGAAAAGGAGCGAAAAAGATCAGGATTGCTTAATTTTTTTATTTTCATGATGATGATGATGATGTTATGTCTGGGTTATAAATACCTACCGATTTACTGTAGGAAGCCACCGTGGTTTTAATTTTAGCAGCTTTATTTCTCTGGGTTGCAGGAGGGTAGGAGAAGGGGGGTGGGGTGCAAAGGGAATGGAAAGCTAAGAATAATTTAGTGAGATTCAACCATCCTGACAACCCTCCCCCTCTTAGTAATTCATTGTCAGAAATGGGCTGAGATGGCAGCAGGGCTGAAGGCATTTGCTTTGGGGGGGGAAAGGGGTGGGGGTTGGGGGAGAGGTTGAAAGCAGATGAAAAGTTCCAGTGTTCGCAGTAAAGGCCCTGCTCCCAGACCCTCTCTTACCTCCCCCTGAAAGGCAAGCAGTCCGGGGAAGGGAGGGGGGGGGACACACATCGCATTATGAACCTCTAGCTCTTGCCGGAATGCTGGGGCTTTTTTTGCCTGTGAGCTGCAGTGGGTGCATTTTTGTGGCTCTGTGTTTGTGTGTGTCTTAAAAACTGAGAAGCTGGGTGTGGTGGTGTTGCTGGGTTGTTTGGTTTTTCTTTCTAGCAACTATACAAGAAATATATATTAAAAATCACCTTTAAAAAAAACCCAACAGCTTTGGGGGGGAATATATTTTTTAAAGTGATGAGAAAGGGGCTATTTTCTTTTTCTTTAATGCTCAAAGCCCTAACTTTGACATGCCCCCTCCCCCCCAATTTCCCCCAGAATCTGATTTTTGTTTAAATTCTCCCCAGCAAGCCCACAGAAAAAGAAATCCACTAGATTAAAAAATACCTGGGAACTGTTTAGGACTGTGTTAGCCAAGTAATTATAAGGCAAAGCAAGCTTGTGCTTTGGAGGCAATTTTTTTGCCTTTGAACCGTGCGTGGTTTTAACTGGTGTCCAAGTTGTTTTGTAGCTTGAATGCTGGTTTATTTCTGCAATTCAATTATTACTCTCTAACCCCCCCCCCCCCAGGTGACTGTGTTTACTTTACGGCTTGGCTGGGTGACATGTTTTTTTTCCTTCTTTTTCTTGGGGGGGGTTTTTTTTTCCCCCCCCCCCATTGCAATAATAAACCTGATTCTTTCTCACCAGCCTGGAATGAATGGCTTTGAAATTTGCAAACCCGATTGCCAACACTTGCAAAGAAGGAAGCCGCTGGAATCGAGAGGGAAGATTTATTAGTTTTAGAAAGAGGTGGCACTGCCAATTTTCCAGGGGCTGAAACAAGAGATGAAATTTTTTAAAAAGTAATAAAATGGAGCATGCGGGCAAAAACGTCCCCTCTCCCAGACAAAAAGCAAAGCCTCTTAGTTAAAAGTGATTCCCAGCCCCAAAGAAACTCAGGATGAGTCCAGAAGCAGTTTTGAAGAGTTTATTATTGTTTTTTTTAAGGAGTGGAGGTGGCTTCTCGTCCAACCTCTCCTGAAAGGGTCTGCTAGGCAGGCTAGCTACCACTCCTTTTTCTTGTTCTCCCTTTCCTTTCTTTCGTTCCCTTGCTTGGGCTCTGTCCCATAGTGATTGCTCTGTTTACCGTTGGCTGCGTAATCCCACTGTTCTATAAACATCAGGCCTGTGTGGTTTTAGCCTAGGTTGAGGGGTATTTGTACAAACGTTACATTTCTGAAGTGGGTGCAGTTTAGAACCAGTCGGATCTGACAAACCAGTCAGCAGCTGTGCAGGGTTTATTTAGAGGAATCATTTCCTCTTCCTGCAGTTTTGGATTTTGCATCCTAAACCTTCTTAGAAGGAGCTCTGCCCTCCCCTAGCCCCCTTCACCATTCTATCATTTGTTTGCCTATTTCTTAACACCCCCCTCCCCCCTTCAATCTCCCTACACTTTATTATTCTTAACAAAGCTTTCTCACCAAGATTGGCTACCGTAGAGATTGGTAATTCACAGCCAGGCTAAATTGCATTAAAAAGATGTGTACAATTTAACAGTTTAAGCTTTGTGGTAGGTTGGTAGCTTGAGAATCTTTTATTATTGTGATTATTTTTTGTACAGCTTTCGCCATTTCATTTAAAATGATGTCTTTCTTCTAGTTAGATGACTTTCCCTCTCTCCTCCTTTCTAGATTTGCATTTTAAATAGTCGAAAGAGGTTGGAAGTGGGGGGGGGGGGAGAGCTAGCTTTTTATTTCTTTTTTTTATTTTAAAATAAAAACAATCTTTAAAGGACATAGAGCTGAAGAAAGAGATTGTCAAATCCATCCCAAAGCTTTTCTTAAAAGGAATGTCCCCTTCCCCCCCCCCCCCTTAAAAAAAAGCATGATTTACCACCCTTCTGGAGCTGGTTATTTTAGCCCGTTGATTTAACTGTTTGCTGTGCAGCTATTTCCTGGGCAGAGTACCCTGGTTCCTGTCCCCTTAGAGCTGAGCACCAGCACTTTGGCTCAGACATGAGACTCCCAAGACAGCTGTCTCTTCTCTCATATATTTATTTTTAATGCTAACTTTTTGAATAATCCCCGACTGTAAAGATTAGGATGGTTGTAGGGGAACAGAAGACCTTTGTTCAGCTGACACAGTCCGCGGCTGTTCTGTAGATGGGAGGGTGGGGTGTAAATAAGAGAAGGTAAGTCTTGCCTCTGTGCCGGTCTCAGTCTGGGGTCTGGCAACCTACCCCCCCCCCCCAAATAACCAGTCCTTCCTAGTGATTCAAGGTTGTTAGTCTTGCTTTTGGATGGCAGTGGATAGGATGCATAAACCAGCGGGGAGGTGGGGTTAGGAGGGCACCTTCCAAAAGAGTCCTGTTGCAGACCCAGAAGCAGATTCTGGAGGTTGACTTCATGTGATGGAATCTCACCCATAACAGCGGATGAGCTTGTTGAAGAGGAAAACGAGGTATCCTTTAAATAAAAGAGAAAGCACTTCTAATCGATGAAACCAGACTGTAGTGTACATTAATACACTAGCTTTTCCTCTCTGGAGAGCCGGATTCAGAATCTCTTGGCATTGGCTTTTTTTTTTTTTTTTAAAGTCACAAATGAAATGAATTTAAGCTGTCTCAGCCTTCATCCACAGGGCTTTGGGTTTTTTTTGTCCGCACAAACCCGACGGTTGGCATGTTGCAATTGGCAGCCTTTTGCTCAGGAAGAAACTGAGACTAGACTAGCACGGGCTACTGTGAGACTGTGTTGATGCCAACTGTCTGTGAGGAAGCTCACCTTACTCCCCTCTACCAAAAATGAAAGCAAAACCAACTAACCAACCAAACAAAAAATCCCTCCCCAATTCCAAGAAATGATCCTTTCTTTGTAGATAGAGTTTGGTTGGGAAAAACGTATCTAAATTAAAGGTGAATGAATGCCCCATGCTGCTCGGAGGTTGCTCAGACTGTCCAGTGTATCCAGCTTGAATAAAGGCTTGTCTGTGTTAGGGAGAAGGTACGTGAAGACAGGCTGACTTGACTGTGCTAGCTGCGGTTAACGCTGTACTCCTAGAGCAGTGGGAGCGGTGGTAAAAAAGCAGGGGTTGCTTTTAAAATTAGTACAAGCATCCAGAGCTGCATAGAAGTTGCGGGAGGGAGTGCTTAAGGGTTGTGCTCAGGAAGAGAAGAAACCAGATCATGGATCTGTGCCATGGATCTGTCCCCTCTCCTTGGGCGCATGGCATGCCCCCATCCCTGCTCTTTCTCCCTGTGCTCAGTCTTCCAGTGCTTTGGGTGGGGGGTGTAGGAACTGGATCCAGGGGCCAGATCCAGGAACAGGAAAGGGGCCAAATAAAAATTAGCTGCAGGACTGATTTGGTCCCCGGGTCTAAGGTTCCCCACCCCTGTCCTACAGTGAATTGATCCGAATCAGCTAACTCATGTTGGCCTGTTCAGAAAATGCACTGTTTCCTCTCATGTAGATAAACGTTGAGATTCCCCTTCACCCAGAAGAAGGGATCCAAATCCAGCAGCAGGACCATTTTTTAAATTAAATATAAAAACTTGTATGACTCTCATTCCAAATAAATAGGGCTCGGGTAGAGGAAAGAGGTGCTTTGGTAGTTCTCTAGGTCCGTTTCTGTGCCCGGAGGAGAAGGAGAAGCTGATCTTCTGCACAGCACGTCAGTGACTGGCTGAAAAGTGTCTGTGGTATGAAATGTATAGTCTACTTACTAAGGAGCAAGGCTGGGGCCGAAGGTCCTTCCAGGGTCTGCTCTGAAATCCTATGGGGGAGAGAGCTCTTATCTGCCTGTCCCCGAGTCTTTCCCCCAGCTACATAGATCTGACCTTCCTTCTTATCTAGGCTGCCACAGATAATTGGGTGTGTAGTCTCCTTGAGGCAGGGACCTTGACTTTTCTGTCTGTGAAGGGCCTACCACCTTGCCAGTGGTAGACAAATGTGAATGGTTAATAACTTGCAGTTACTAGACTGCCCTGTGGGTAGGAATTCGAAGGTGAATTCCTTTAAGCGAAGGAATTGGAAGGGGGATTCCTTAAGGCGAGTGGACACCGTACATTCTACCTGATCAGCTTAGCAGTTCAGCATAGGTATTTTTTATTTTTTTTTGTAATTATGACTCATTCGGGAGGGGAAATACATTGTGTTCAATGGCCCTTGAAATCTTACTTCCCCTCTGGGCGGTGCGGTGGGTCTGGCTCTGGTTGTGTTGCAACTTTGTCTTGTAATGAAATGCTGGCCGGCAAGAGGCCTGCTGCTGCTAAAGGTGGCATTTCTCCTCTGGATGCCCGTTCCTCTGGTCTTGTCCATAGTAGGGTTGGTTTGTTTTTTTGACATCCCACTTGTGCAACTTTATCAGTGGCAGCAACAGATGGAGTTGGCAAGGGCTAAGGCTTCAGGCAAACCCAGCGCCATGCAGATTGAGATTTACGGTTATGTGCTCAAAAACCCTCCAGTGATCATGTGCACCTCAGTCCCATGCTGTCACTGCCACCGTTGCTCCTCATGATGGATCTGCTGTACAGGGAGCTAAGTTTAGCAAATGTGTGCAGCCCCTCCAAATCATTATGGTCTGTGCAACCAATTGCATTACAACCAGTGAGCAAATGTGCACTACACTAGCAAGTCCAAAGTGACGGGGAGTGGGATTGTGTTAGTGCTGTTTGTGCATCCCAAGGGGGGGGGGGGGGACTTGTGTGTCTCAGAAGTGTGGTGGAGCTTTCTCTCCCCACCCCCACACCTCCTCGCCCTTTTAACTACGAATGGAAATAGTTTGAGACTAAATGGGTAAATTATGGAGAGACTGGGAGAAGGAGGAGGATTAGGCTTCTGCAAAGAAACGGATTGAGAAATTGGAAATTAAGAGGCTTTGGCCCTGGCAAAAGTCTGTACCTGTATAAATAATCTTGAAACCTGAAATTAAAAGGCAAATAAAAATTGGCGTGATTTGTGTGGGTGTATGTGTGGGGCGGGGGTGATTTAGGGTTTTTAACACCAGGGATTGCCTGTGAAAAGTATCCTCAGGAAGAGGCACTATTGAAGCACTGGAACTTTTCTGGATGAGCTGGTGTGAATAATACCCTAGTGCTACACTGATGAAAATTAGATGCTCTCCTTGCTCTTCTACCATTGTATGATATAGCCCTGGCCAGACCAAGCCTTGGTGCAGCAACCTTTAGCCCTCTCATTAGATTTAAATCACTACGGATGACGTCGCAAGAGCTAGTTAACAGCAAGTGGGGAATTTGCGGGGAGAGAAGGATGGCTAATGGCCGTGGGGTAGCTAGGTTGGAATGGGTCCTGGTGTAGGGGATGGGATGGGCCTTCCTGACACCCTTCTCAGCTGCAGGGGATATGGTTGCACACGGGAGCATGGCCCTCCTGTCCCTATTATAGGTAGGCAAGAATAGGGATTTGTTGTTGTTGTTATTATTATAAGCATTTATATAGCGCCAGCGATGTACCTGGCGCTTTACAAAGAGTACGATAGACACGGTCCCTGCCCGAGAGCTTACATAAGAAGTTAATAAGAATCATTATTTATTTTTAAAAATTCATACCCTGCTCCTCCTGCCCCAAACAGCTCGGGGCGGCTTACAATTTTATATAAAATAAATAAAAACAACTGTAAAAGACTGGAGGTTAAAAACACCAATCCCCCAACCCACTCCCGCCACCCATCTCCCACGCCAGATGCCAGGCGGAACAGCCAGGTCTTGCGCCTCCATCGGGAGGAGGGGAGATCCAGGGGCCGGTGCGGCCACTGAGAACGCCGCCTTCATTGTCACCCCCCCACCCCAGATACCCGGGGGGCTTTGAGAAAGGGAAAGGCACTCCCAGCTGACCGTAGGGATAAGTTAATAAGAATAGGGATAACTTGTTAATGTTACAGTTAATAAGTTAAAGAATTGTAAGACACTCTGAGCCTCAAGAATAGGGTGGGATAAAAAAAAAATATCTAAATAATAAAACAAGTTTGGCTAGTGTAGACAAGCCCTCGTTAGTCTAGCTCCTAAGGCCTCCATTTATTTGTTGGCACCCTGGCTAGTGGGAGAAGGGAGCCTGTGAGAAAGATGATGGGAATGAAGATTGCTTAATGCTGTTTAATACTGTATCAAAGGTCAGTGGAGTTCTTCTTTGCACAAAGGAAATTGCCGAAGTTCCAGGCTATCTGCAGAAGCTAGCTAACTAACTAACTGGTAAACAATCCTGATTTTGTCATTTCTCCATCTCCATCTGGCATGCATGCGTGCAAAATGCAGCAACAAAATGCTTGTGGTGTTTCATGGTCCCATTTAAAAAAAACAAAAAAACCCAACCCCAAACAATTACTTGTCAATTTATCTGCCCACCATAAATTATGCAGGCCGTGCAAACGGGATGAGTTAACGTTACTGGAAGGACCGGATTGCTGTTGGTATTGGGGTGGCTCCTCCGAGCACTTGTGGCAGGTGAGGGTCCCATTGTGCTAGGCGCTGTGTAAACACGTCAGGAGGGAAAACCGTAGTCCCTGCCCCTAAAAGCTTCCCGTATAAAAGCTATGGCCCATCTGAAGATGCAGAGCACCTGGTGTACTTCCTCCTGCATTTCAAGGTAGCTCTAGCCATAGAATTCAGGAGGCACCAACTCTTGAATTAAACGAGAGCAATTTGCCACAGGGTAAGTTGTGTTTGCAAAGCAAAACACCCGCCCTGCCATAGCACAGCCAAAGTGTCCTACAAACAGTGGGTCAATTTCATGTGAAGAAACATTTTAGTACACCATTGATCTCCTACAGGTTTTCATTCTTGCGGTAAATATACCCCCTTAAACACTGCATTCATTCAGTTTTTGGGTGCCATTTTCTCCCCTCCCTCCTTATGTCTTGAAGTAAAGGTGGAGAAAATTGTCAAGAGTTTAAAAGACCAAATGACTTAAAAGCTCACACCTCAGTGAGGTGCATGAGATGGGGGTCCAGGGTAATCTCTGTTTGTTTGCCTGTACACAGCCCCCCCCCCCCCCCCCCCCCCCCCCCCGGTTGGGTTGACAGAATAGCAGTTTATGTGGTGACAGCTGCATTTTGACAATAGGAAACATTTAAAAAAATTATTTATTTATTTATTTTAAAAGGGAAATTTAGATCTTAGTTACACTGCAAAACCCCTCCAAAGTAGTGCTTTAGTGAAAGACTGAGATAGATAGTTAGCTCTCTGTATAATCGGCTCTTGCTGACAAAAGCTCCATGCCAAAATAAAGAGATTTTCTTGTTAGTGTTTAAGGTGTCACAAGTCTCTTTTTTGCCGTTTTAAACCCTAAGCAGTGTCGATTTGTGAGTTCTAGTACCATGACCCTTCAGCTGGATCTGTGTGGGACCCAGGCATTTTCCATGGGATCAGGATCTAAGTCCTTATTTATAATCTTTCACATGTGAATATTCCCAGCCATCGCCCTTGCGTTTTTTCTGTAAGCCCCGAAGTTGAGGAACCAGAGCAATATAAACCACTGCTGAAACAAATCCGGCTTTCTGATTTGCTAATGGAATTTAAGATCTGTTTCCAGTAACCAACCTGGGAATTCGATTTTGCTGAACTCCAAGAGCCACCTGAGCTTGAACTTTTAAGAGACAGACTCATTGCAACTTAACAAATTCAAAGTTCCAATTCGATTCGCTCGTGTTCGAGCGCATGAAAACTCGTCCAAACAGCACATTCCACACCATGCGACGGCAGCCAGCCAATTGCAAGCAGTGAGTGACTGAGTTGGCAATGGCACATATCGAAGGAATTGAACTGACAATCCCTTTGCACAATTCGTTTGTGCAAAGATTGCAAATGGAATGCAACTGTGGAATTTGAAAGTGGGAATCTGAAAACCTGGACATATATTCAAATCCTATCAAATATGCATTTTAGCGCTGATATGAATCCTCTCTTTGTCAATGCAACCCATCCACGCTGGGGTATTGGCGCTGGTGTAGTTGGATTAGTGCAAAAATGTGTTCCTGTAAATAAGCCCTAGGAAACAGCGAAAGGATTGTTTCCCTCCTCAGCATCATAGACAGTCAGCTGTTGTGTTCTTTATTTTCCTCCACAGCTGTTTTAGGTGACAATTACAGAAAATGCTTATTTTTGTGTTGCTTTAAGTCAGGCAGGTGGGGGCACCGGGGGAGGGAAGAAATAAGGAGGTGGAGGTGAGCTTTTTGAAGCAGCGATGCTAGGATCCTTTTTTCTTTGTTATCCGAGCAAGTGCTGAAATGTTGTTTAAAAGATTCAGGTGACCTCAGGAATGATTTTTATTATGAGCATCAGCAGCGGCTGGAAGAACCATTTTGAGGGAATGGGGAAATTGACAAACAAGTTCTACATTGTGGGGTTGCTACTGTGAAATGAGTGATGGGGCAAGTCTGCAAGAGATAACATGAGGCCTTAGAGAAACGATCAAGGGAGGGTGTTTAAGGCGCTGTGGTTCTTGCGAGATCTGTTCCTGCTGATTACTTCAGACACGGTCATCATTACATATTTTGTGTTATCATTTTTATTGTGCCATTACTGGTTCCTTTTACACTAGGCGGTTATGTACTGCCTAATTTTATCCTCTTGGTTGCTTCCCCCTCCCCTTCTTCTCTTTCCCGTTGTTGGTTTTTTTGAAAGCAGAATCCCTCCTGGATTGAATGCTGTTTTTAATACATTTGATTAAGCTGAATTGAATTTTGAAACATTATTTAACTAAGTCTAGCCTGCTTGAACATGTGTAGGAGCAGGAGGCTTTGCAGAGGTTAAACTCTTGACTCATTGTGGTTTGTGTTATCAAGGCGATAATATACCTGTGTGTGAAATAAGCTAGAAAGAAAGAGCAGACGGGCCTGTTTCCGTGTACTGCATGCATGTGGATGTTATGTAATTCTGTCTGTGTCATGTCCAGATCTGTTATGTGAAGGTAGTCATGCATGTATTATGTTAGGCAGACTCAAATTCTGTAGCGTGTGTGTGTGTGTGTGTGTGTGTGTGTGTGTGTGATATACACTCTCCCCTTCTCAGTTTTGGTTAAAGAAATTACCCAACCCAACCCCCCCCCCCCCCCCCCCAAAAAAAGGCATCCCAATTCTCCTTCCTTCGTCTTTCTGCTTCAGTAGATATGCACATCACATAGAATTTCTATCATACGTTTCTCTCTAGGGCTTCTGTTCCCAGTCCCAGTGCTACAGCAGAGCCTTCTCAATAATGAGATGAACAGTGCAAAATAGCAATTCTTCTCCTCCTTTTAAAGTACGTTCAGGGTTTGTGTGTGATTGGAAATTCCTACCTTTCATCAGATGAGCCTCTGCAACTTCTTGAGGGCAGGACCGCCTCTCCTTACCCACCCCCATGTTGGCACAAGCATTTGCATACTTGATCCTGGTCATCACTAAAGTTAGCTTTCATTTAATTAATTTTAGAGTGAAATACTTTTTTTTCTCCTCCTGCAAATCTCCCTGCTGCCTCCATCTTGTAGGGTTGAAAAGCTCCGAGCCTGCTCCCAGCCAAGATAAACATAGTTCGGAGAATAATAAAACTCTCCTTGTATCATTCCTGCAAATGCTTCCTGGCTTACTAGTCCATACGTGCAAATGGAAGTCAAGCCCACAGGTTACTGTACACCGCGCAAGCAGTAGCTTTGGCTGGGTGGCTCAGCTTCGCAATGTCAAGGGCTGTGTTGGCGAGTGCCCGAGGTCTGTGCTTTAATCTGCATGGGAATTTGAATAACTTATCAGAAATTAACACACAGACAGCCATAATATTTGCTTGTGCTTTTATCTCCCCTGGATCGGTGACTGGAAATCATTCTTTGTTCCAAGTTAACCTTGCCCATTGGTCAAAATTATTCTCTGTAACTGCTCGGAGATGTCTGTGATGGCTTAGAATGGGACATAATTTGGGAGCCTTTGAGGGGGGAGAAGGAGGGGATCAAAGGGTTAAATTTCATGGCTGGCGCAAGCAGGCACAGGGAGGTGGGGGCTTGAACTCCTGGGCCAGGGAGATGAAGGAAGGTTTCAAGAGAAGCAGGAAGGCAATTTGCAGATGGCACTAAGGAAGGATTTGGGGGGGGGGGGTAGTCAGAATGGGCTGTTGAACAGAAAGTTGGCGGTATTGAACCAATGTAAATGCCATGGAAGAGAGAGGGGGATAACAAAAGAGGCCCGGAGCAGATAGAAATAGGGGGCCCACGTATGCCGTTGAAATGAGTGGGGATTTTTGCATTCTAGTGCATGGTGCGCTGCGATCTGTAGGCACAAAACAAGACACTGAGGTTCAAGTGGTGGAATGTCCTATGGAATGGAATGTTTGTATCCAATCCAGTGGCCTAGCAAGGCTGCGGAGGGCTCGGTCTCATTTCCCAATAGTGGCCCCCCCCCTAAGGGCAAGAGGATGGGATCTTCCAAGATAGTGACCATCCCAAGGCTCCTGGCCAGCATCAGCTTCCCCCCCCCTTCCCCCCAATATTGTGGTTGCTGTCCTGGCTCCCCGTGAGGTCCTCCCCAGAGTGGCAGCAACCCCAACAGGAAGTTTTAAGAGTCAGTGGAGCCAGAACGATTTTCTTCTTAGCAGAGCCCTTTGCAAGTGGCCTGAATGCTGCTAGAAAAGCTTCAGAGTGGGTGGGGGTACTCCCTCCTCTTCCCACTCTGAAAATTTTCTAGTGGTGCTGAAGCTGCTTGCAAAAGGCCCCCCTCAAGGTCAGGATCCATGGTAGCTACGCCCCTGGTGGAATCTGAAGACAGGGTTCAATGGGAGGAGGACATTTTTGTGCTAGAAGTTTAGTTCGTGTTCCTGCGCCACCTTTTTGCATTAGCTCCCCCTTTGTTCCTACATCAGATGCTTTAGCTCAGACCTAGTAGGTGCCTAAGTCCAGACTCGTAAACTCAGCCTGTCCCCCAGACATTGAGCCGAGGTTACATCAACTTGCCTGCCTAGCATGTGCTAAGCAAGTTGTATACAGCCACCCAGAGCAGTTAGCCTGGGCTTGATAGTCTCCCTGTGGAAATGGTAGAACAATGAACCATAGGCTACGTCTCCAGAACTCAGCAAGCTGGTGTGAGCCCGGCGTGGGCGTGAGCTTGGCACTGAGTTTGAAGGAGTGCTTAGTGGCGCGAACACACAGAAGTTTGGCAACTAAGGTCCACGCAAAAGAGCGTTTACCACTTTTGTGTGGCTCAGGCTGACCCATCTGATAACATGGAGCAGGATTGAATTAACCCCTGGCCAGCAGCCACCTGAAATGACTTTACCCCTGGGCAGACTCTCTAGGTCGAGCCTTAGGAGTTGCTTACTCCCAGATAAGCTCCGTTTCATGTGAACGTGCTCTAAGCTTGAGACCAAATGACTCCAACTGAGGTACTTCAGGTTGACTCTAGGGTAGTGAGGCATAATAATAATTATTAATTATTAATGATAATGAGCCTCTTGAAAAGAGGGGTAGTGTTGAGAGAGAGAGCTTGGGTGATGGTGGATGGCTACACCGAGATACCTTACGGTCCCTCACTAAACCACGCTGGCATGGTCACGTCCAGGATAGCGCACGACAGCTTTCTACCCGCGAGATATCAACCAACCAAAGGAAATTCTGAGAAAAGTAGCTCAAAGGGGCTGCAGTGGTGAATTCCTGAGGAAATGCGGAAGGGAATTCAGTAGGAAGGAGGAGCGGATATAATCTATGGGGAACATGCCTGAGCATTTGAAGCGAGTAAACAAAGGAAGGTGAGGAATGTTTGGAGTTGACCAAATAATTCTCAAGGTGAGAGGTTTGTTGTGAATGCTGGAGAAACCGTCCTAACGGCGTGTAGGGTTGCCAACATCCTGTGGGTGGCAACCCAGAGGCCTTTGCCCTGCCCCCTTACGGCGCGTCACGGGGATATGTCAGAAAGGGTGGAGCAATCCCTTTGCCCTGCCCCCTTTGTAAGGGATGGGGGAGGATAGCCAGTGCAGCAAACACCGTCAACAAGTGGGGCAGTGGGGACAGAGCGGCGGCATGGGGGGGGGCTCCTCGTTCCCTCTTTCCCTAGTGGTGGCAGCAGCCAAGAAGAATCCTGCTGCCGCCTCCCCAGTCAGGTCTCAGTTGGGTCCCAGTAGTTCTCTCGTAGGAGGGCAGAGTTGGATGACAGAAACCGGTTTTCTCTCGTCTTCGGCTTTGTGAGTTGGGGTTTGAAAGGGGAAGCAATAGGAGCTGACTAGGGTAAGAGGAAGTACAAAGATGAACCTTTGCCATCCATAATGGGCCAAATCCCACTTGTTTTGGCATTGCTTCCTTAGCTTGTTGCACCAATAAAGTGGGGCATTGAATACCTGCACAAGAATGGCGACTGGAACTGGGAATCCCAGGGAACCACTTGCATGTCCGAGGCATGTGGTGTTTGGAGTTGTGAACTGGGGGAGGGGGCAGTAGATGGGAGATGCAAGGATTTTTTCCCAGTGCTAGACCAGTGTACCAGTGTTGGTTTAACTAGACTGATGTTACATCAGGCCCCGACTACAGATGCTCTTGAAATGCTTTTAACCCTTGCTTACATCGGGTTAGCCAATGGCAGGGGTGGCCAGATTTATGGCACATGGAATCCGTTTGATCCATGCGTCCACCTCAGGCAATCTACTAGGACCCCTCCCACTGGTTCCCAGCACTATTCTGCCATGACTGTAAGAGCTGCGTCCGGGGATCTGGTCATGCGCGAGTTCTCATGGGGAAAACGCAGAAAGGTGCATTCCTACGAGCGCTAATTCCTGGGAGAATAGAGCCGTGATTGCCTCGTGTTACTCCCCCGCCCCCAGGTGACAGATGCAAGTGCCCTGAGAGTCTGGACCCACTCCCCACATCATGATCTACTGGCGTCGAGCTACCAATAGATCACAATCTCCCTCTTGGGCCAACCCTGGCCTATAGTTGGCCAACTTACATTGATTTAGCTAGTCATTTAAACTGGTTGAATTCTTATCTGATTAACTGTAGCTTGTGACGTATCTGTGCTAAGGGTTTCCATCAGTTTAACTAGATAGAGACATCAATTAAGCATGATCTAAACCAGCGCATTTAATCTGTACAAGACAAGGCCTTGATGGAGGGGGTTGGGATCTCTCCTTTGGCAGGATTTTGCATATCGTACAGTTGACATTTGACTATTTCGAAAGCCCTAGCTGTTTAACTCTGCTCCATTTGAACCAAGGGAGGCTGGGGTTAATGCGTACTGAGAAATTCTTCCGAGCTCTGTCTGTAGAAAGGCTGTGTTGTGTCACTGTCATGAGGGAAAGTTAGTCAAAAGCTAGGTCAGAAGGGTGACTGGGGGGGAAGGGCGTTTGAATACAAGTCTGTCCAGTTCCTCCGTCTGTCTCTCACAACCTCATGAACTGGGCTGACCAAGGGTCCCAGCTATGGGGGCAGTTTGTTTGTTTGCTTATTTATTTATTTAAATTTCTTTTCCCGGCAAAGGCGGCTCACAATGATGAAATATAAAAAGAAGCCCCACAAACCCAAATCCAGCCCCCCACCCTTTTCCACCCCCTAACCCATCTCGTCTTTTACCCCCGCACCTCCCCTGTACTTAGCCCCCACTGCCAAACGCCCTGACGAATACGATGGTTTTACACTGCCTCCTAAAGGTGCTCAGGCCCTGGCCGTAAACGCACTTCCCCGGGGGAGGGGGTTGTATCAAAATGAATCTCAAGCTTTTTGGCAAGGTCTATCGTGAAAACCTTCTGAGGCAACCGAGTTTGGCAAGGGTAAAATCTAATGTGACGGTGACGTCTGGGTTAGAACGTACTAAACCTGGCCACCGTTACGTTTGAAAACGCCTCCAAGGTCTTACCCCCTCTTGGGTTGGGCCGCCACTGCAGCTGGGCCCCCGAACTAAGGTGACGCGGCATGTCCACCTGCCTTCCCCCGGGCGCTTCTCCCACTGGCCTGGAGAAGCGCCCACTGGCCCGGGCTGTGACATTGGGACTTTCCTGAGTCACAGCCTGGGCTAGCCCCCCCCCCCCCCCCCCCCCCCCCCCCCCCCCCCCCCCGGGCAAGCATCTGGTGAGCACCGGCTAACATGACGGTGACGCCTGGGTTAAACCGTGTTGAAGTGTACTAAACCCGGCCACCGTCATGTTTGAAAACACCCTTAGGTTTTTTTTAAAGTGTTAAGTCTTGGGGTTTGCCAGTAGGTGTCACGGTGACAGGGAGGAAATGGATGAATTCAAGGAAGCTTAACCCTAAAGGGGGGTGGAGTAGTTTTTGTTTTTTTTAATAAAATGCCCCTCTTCTGTGGTAACTGTAGGTCAATGGAAATGAGCTGCCTGGGTGGTGTTTGTGCCTTGAAAATCCCCTCGGAGGTTTGTCTTTTGGAGGACCTGCCCTTCCTCCATGAGAAGCTCGACTGCTTTCTCCTCACAGCGGTTTTGGAGGGAAGGCAGGGGCAAAATTTGAAACTGAACCCCTGCCTTGGAGTCTGGGCAAATGGCCTGCTTTTTTTTCACCCTTCTTTGAATGGTCTTGCTCCGTTTCTGTCCTGCTCTTTCTGTGTGAAGTAGAGAGCGAGAGAGAGCCCCATCTGTTTCTGGGGGCCTCATAAAATTAGTCCCCCTGGTGGTAGCGTTGCCCCCCCCTCTCGCAGTTTTGACCCCGACTTGTGGGAGTGTTAGAGTCAAAACCACAAGAGCAGGCAAACCCAGACGTGGTGGGTCCAATCCAAAGCATGTCGAAGTGGTTGGAATACCTCCCCCCTGGGGTCCTGATCCTGGCACTGCAGAGCAGGCCAGTTGGCTTAAGTGGGGACCTCCTAGCAGCGTGTGTAAAAAGCTACACTTGTGTGTAAGGCTTTGCAGGACTAAGGTCTGGATTAGGCCCCGATGTGTTACCACCCAAGTCCTTCCCTTCCTGGCAGAGGAGACATGCTGCTAAGATGTAGATCACAAGCTAATCTCCAGCCACAAGCCATCATGGTGTGGGGAGGGGACCAGCCCCTCAGAGATCGCCTTTGGGGAGGAGGGCGCTCCGGGGCACGTCTCTGGAGAGGATATGGGCTCGGAGATCGCCTCCAGTGTTGTGTGAGAGGCTCTCTCTAAAGGGGAGCACCTCTCCACTCCTGAGACCGGTTGCTGAGGTACTCTAGAGCCGGGAGTCATTAGGAGGGGCGTCTTGGTTGAAGCGCCGGAGCCAGCAGGGAGGGGTCTCGGCCGAGTGGATTACAATCTGGCCACTCCAGACTTAGACTTTATCACTTACTCCCCCAAAGCCTGTTTCCCTGGATTCCAAGTAACTTGGGTGATGCCAAACATTGTAGGTTACTAGGGGTTTTACAGAGGAGTTTTCGTAAGGGTGTGTCTTGATATAACAACACCTTGTGAAGCTTAGATGCAACATTGAGAGCGAAAGCCGTGTCTACTGCTTCTTTGAGTCACAGTCACCGCCTGTCTGCCTTTCCCTTTCTTCTTGTTCCACTGGTACAGGTGCTTAGTCAAAATCAAACCCTTTACCTTGCCCTAATAACCTTAATTTTAATGACTGGAACTAGGTGTTTGTGTTGTGGTGGCATGCCGAATGGTGCCAGCTTCTGAGAAGGCTTTTGGTGTCTTCCCCCATCTATTAGCAGAGGAGACGATGACCCCTTTTGTGGGTGGGTTGGTGGTGCTACGTCTGACTTCGGGGAAAGTAAATCGGCAAACTCACCAGTTTGCAGAGTGAAAGCCCCTCCCTGCTCCCCCAGACAAGGGCTGGGAAGCAGGACTAGGTTTTGAGAAGCAACGGAAGAGGCGGGTAAAATACTTTCCAATTTTGCAAAATGTGGGGCTCTCCAAAACAAGAGAGATCCTCCAGTTTTCTCGTCATAAACTCTGCGCTGCAATGGAAAGAGCTGAGGGAGGATTCTCAGTGTTTTGGGCTTAGATCTTGTTTGTCTAGAGCTTTGTCATTTGTTACTGATACTATGGCCACGCCTGGAACGGTGGTCCCCAAATTATGACTTGGGACCTCCCTGGTGGGGTCATGTCATTTTCAGATGTGTGGTCACAACCTTGATTGATGTTTTAGAGACCACCATGCATGTCTTTGTTTCTACCAGGGGTGTGTGTGTCACAGAATTCTCAAAATGGGGTCATGTTGGCCAAATGATAGGGGAACGCTGGCCTAGGTGCCCTGACTGAGATCGTGCTCCCATGTGGTAAGTGCTCTCCAGCTACAGATCAAAGGGAAGTCTCTGCCCTAAAGAATGTATGATCTAAGTCAGGAGCCGGGGACCTCCAGCTTGGGGGCCCAAATGTAACCCACAGCTGTTTTTATTTGACCTCTTTGGGCCCTGGATTCAGTTCCTACCCCAAGCAAGCACTGAAAAACTGAGCACACAAGGATAAGGGGGACAGCTCCATGGCACAAATCCATGATTTCTGGACTCTTCCAAAGCTAGTGTGGTGTAATGGCTAAGTGAGCAGTACTTGGATCAGGAGGTGGGGGAGACCCCGGTTCAAGGCTCAGGAGGTGGTGGTGGGGACCCTGGTTCTAGGCTTGCCTTGGTCAGAAACTCACTGGGTGACCTTAGGCCAGTCACAATATTCTCTCAGCCTAACCTACCTCACAGGGTTGTGAGGATTAAAAAGTTGTGTCAGTTATATGTAAAGCACTCTGAGTGCCATGGTAGGGGGACGCTATGTACAAATAAAGATTATTATATTCTCTTCCTGAGTGCACCTCCACTCCTGACTTCTGAGTGGCTCCTGGACCTTGTACTAATTTTTAAAATGGCCTATGAGAGGAAAAAGGTTCCTCACCCCTGATCTAAACCAACCAGAGGTCTCATGGGGCTCAGGTTCGATCCAGGCCTTAAGAAACCATGCTCTCTGGGATATCCTCTAGGGCGTGGGCGGGTCTGTAGTAGAACCTGCTGATCATGCTTTTATCATCAGACAAAAGACTTGTGCAAAACCTCCATTTTCGACTCCGTTGCTTGTTACTCAGTGGGTAAAAACAGACGTGGCTATGACCCGGGACCTGCCGGCACGTGTGTTCACACGCTGCCAGATGTCGGCCTGAGACTGCCCCGGCGTGTAGGCGGCTAGCCTGGGCTGTGTTCTCGGGAAAGCTACGAGGTCACAGCCCTGGCTAAGGGCCACCAATGTGGGCCACAGCGGACTAGCACGTATGTTCTGCCCTGCATTACCTGTTGGGGGCCGCCGTGGCTGTCCATCATTGGCTGTCCTGGCTGTCTGTCATAGGCGGAGGGTGTGGCCAGGGCCGGCCAGCCGGCCATTATTGAGCATCCCCGTCCTACCTGGGCTGGGTGGGTGGCAGCATGGCTCTCCTGCCGCAAGCACAATTGTTTAGTGCCCTGGTCTGGGAAGGGTTGGCTGCTGTTTCCCGGGCTGGGCTGCTTATAGGTAGCCAGGCCAAGGTTACCTATAAAAGTGCTTTAATGCAAGAGGGAAAGAGAGCCGGATGCGTTTCCATTCCTGAACTCTCCTGCCTCCTCCCCCAGCTGCTGCTCCCTCTCCGCTTGTCCTCCTGCTCTGGCGACTGCCCATTAGACGGTTGAATTTCTCAATGGGAGGGGAGGGAGATAATGCTGCTTGATTGAATTTAACCTGCCGGTGACCTGGTCGTGTCTGCAGATAAGGCTTGGGTTCCTTTCAGGGCGTGGCTGTGCTGGCTCTGGGGAAGTCACAGTGGGTAATTGTCCTTGTCAGAACCTTGGCACAGGTGAGAAAAGGGGCTGGGCACCTGGGCCATCCCATGATAAGCATGCCCCGAAATGTTTGCGCAGCACGTTGAGCTCCTGAGAAAAATCAGTGCATGTGGCGACCCCCTGAGCCATGAAAAGGGAGGTTGTTGAAACCAGGGTGATGCCTGGGCCCAGTTTGAAATGGCAGGGGTCTCCGGAATCCAGTCTGCTGCTGGGATTCAGCTCTATACAACAAACCTGGCTTCCTAAGCAGGAGATGGTGCTTTTTGGGGGAGTGGAGGGGGCTGCAAGAGAGGTCGCCCCTCCTCTCTAGCTGCACACACTGGGTGAAAACCGACACTGCTTTAATCTTGCTTATGCAGCATGTTGCAGTGTGCTGCCTCGGGCCCCGGGCAGCCCTGCAACACGCGTAAAAAATGTTAACGTGGTCTTAAAGTGGAACTAGCGTCACGTCTGTTTTCACCCACTGTTGATCTTTGCCCAAGGTGGCTAGATTTAGTTTGTGGGATTCAACGTTATTAAGGCACGTTGTGGCGGGAGGGACAATGCTTATAATGTCCGTCTCTGAGATTTTTTGGCTGTTCAAGGGGTCTCGGAGCCCTCCCACGTGTGTCTATTGTCAAGTGATCCTGTGCCACCTGGCTCCGGCGTCTGGCTCTGTCTTGCGTATATTGTTCTAGTCCCAGTTCAAGGTGCTGGTTATGGACCGATAAAGGCCTTGGGTTCAGCATCCCTTAGGGACCGCCTTCTCCCCAATGTCCCATCACGCTCTCGTCGGTCAGCAGGGAGCGGGCTCCTGGCCGTGGCCTCAGCTCGCCAAGTGTGGATGGCGAGGATTTGGGCAGAAGCGTTCTCATCCGTTGCTCCCCAGCGGTGGAATTCTTTTTGCCCTGAGGATTCACCAGAGCCCAAGCCTGGGTGTGTTCTGGAAACTTCGTAAAGTGTTTTTGTTTAGGCGGGCTTTTGGTGGTCTGAGGATGGGATAGAGATAAGTCGGTATAGTTTAATTGTATTTTATTTTACCGTATGTACTTCTTGTTGTTATCACCCACCCTGTGCCTGCTGTTTTGTGGGATGAGTGGGATAAAATATAAATCAAGAAAGAATGCATCAGCCTTCTTACCATGAACAGCCAGGCTAAAAACCTCTCCTCTATTTTTAACTCACAAAAGGGGACACACCACACCTTTCGGATGAAGTCTCCTCTTTCACCAGTCCTGAAAGGATGGAGAGTACAAACCCAACAGACAGACAGAGCTGGCCTCTCCTGAGATTGTATTAGACAATGTGTTAACTACACAATGAGCTTGGACAAAGGCAGTTGTGTTTGGAAGCTTGTTAGCTGCTTGTGGTTAATGCTTAGGGTCCCCTCTCAGGCTAACTCTAGGGTGGTTGTTTTTCTGGTTTTTTTTAGCCCAAAGAATACAGTCTTTTAAAATAACCCAAGCTCTATAATGAAGGCAAACTTGAGCTCCTCTGGCTGGCTCAGTGCCCCTGCATTGTTCTCTGGTATCTGTGGCATCCTGTGTCGTGGAGGATGTGATTGTGGGCATTGTTTGTGCTGAATGTGTCTCTCTTTAATGTATGGGGCCTTCAGCAAATACACAGGGAATAAGTGGGCTTTATAGCTTCTATTGAAAGGCCCATTAAAGGGCATGTCTCGCAGAAAAGGGATAAGCAGTATAATAGCAGGGCTGAGGGAAGAAACATAATCTGGCAGGGCTGGCTTTAAGGCAATGCAGGCAAAGTGGTTGTTCGTAGGGTGCTTTTTGCTAAGGGGACCAGATTAAGGTTGCCATATAATCGAATTTTTCCAGGACACTTATGAAAAACACATGTTGCAGGGCATGCATTGGCACCCTAGGGTGCCCTGCGATGTGTATTTTTCAAGTGTCCTGGAAAAATTTGATTATATGGCAACCCTCCCTCCGATCCCACCCCGCCCCCTTACTGTCCTGCTCTTTGTGCCCTCTGCACCAGATCCAGCATAGAGGAAAGAGGGAGTAGCGCTGCCGTTCAGCCTGGACCTTCTGCTGCCCACCTGCTCCTTTTGGAGAGATTTGTGCAGTGTTGGCTCTCTCTTTGCTGGTGGCCATAGTCGCAAAGCCAGGGTTGTACCCTGGTATTGGAGTGTGCCGTCTTCTGGCTCTGCAACACTCGACTTAGCCCGGACACCCCTGGCCTTAATGTTGTCTGCTGTCCACTCGATCCTCCAGGACTTCTCTTGCTGGCTCTAGCTCTCCAGGCTAGGATGCCTCCTGCTGGTTCCCAGCTCACAACTGGTCTCAAGAGTGAAGAAAATGCCCCCCCCACACACCCCCTTTAGATCGAGCCTTCCCTGCCGCACTGGAGGTGCTCTCATAGTCTGTGTCCTCCCTGAAGACACACTCTGGTGTGCCGGTCCCACTCTCCCACTCTCCTTCCCAGAGGTGATCTCCGAGAGGTTGCTCCCCCCTCCTCATGCTGTGATCTACTGGAGACTGACTTGTGATCTGCTAGTAAATCACATTCTCAGATCACCTTCAGGCTCTATGCACGCTCAGTGTAACATTTATTTGCAGTACCCAATGCAGCCACTAGATGTCTGCCAGGTGTGCGGGCCGCCAGACAACATGTTGGTCCCCTGGTAAACAAAGGAGACAAAGTTGGCAATCAAACTCTGTGGAGACTTGTGTTCTTTCATGAGCACTGCTGCTTTGAGGACTGTGATTCCACCTATGGTGCTTGGGAGGCTCTGATTGTTATTCTTTGTTTTGTTTGTTTGTTTTGATTTCTATTCTGCCCTTCCTCAAAGGCTCAGGGCAGGTAACAAATGATATAGATGTACAAAAATAACGTGTATAAGTTATACAATTTGTATCAAAATATAAAAATGCCCATTAAAACATTCTCCAGACCATGGCCTCCCCCACTAAATGGCTGGTCAAATAAACAGGTCTTGCATCGCCTCTGGAAATTGCCCAGCCTTGGGCTTTGACAAACCTCCAAGGGAGAAGGGTTAAGGTTTTACCTATCAGGGCCCAGGTTGAGGTAAAGGTGCTCACTACAGTGATGGCCAGCAGGGTTTCTCTGAGCTGTAGTCGGAGAGCTAAGTCCGGGTTAATAGTTGGGTAGGCCAGTCCAGATCCGTCAGTAGCCAGGGGAGAGTATGGAGTTGATGTAGGGTTGAATTCCAGGGAGTCTGAGACCAGCATCAAAACGAAGGAGTCCTCCGAGTTAGAGTGTGTCAGCAGGAGAATGAGGGAGCTAGTCAATAGCAGGTTAAGAGACTGCAGATGTATGCAGGCCTGTATGCAGTTCTGTGCTGGCAGAGCCAGGGATCAGGGTTTGAGTCTGGCAGGACCTTACATCACCTTTTACTTCTCCAAGGCTTTCTTTGCATTATAAGGGCTAGAAAACTTTAATGACCGAGCATGATTTTATGTGAATTTTGAATAATCCAAAAACTAAGTAGAATGCAATGTTTGATCCCAGCATTTTGGAGTAGGATTCTAATCAGAGTCCCCCATAAGAGAATTCATCGAGAGAGGTCCTGGCAAGGAAGCTGGTTTTGTTGGGGGTCTATCAAAGCTGCAGAGAGAGTGAGCAACAGTTGCAGGTTTTCTGATCTCTTGCCATCGCAGGAGGGGAGAGGAGCGATTTGCATGAGCAGCGTTAGCGGCTTGGCTGCAGCTGGCGTACAATAACTGGCCTCTGCCAGTTGGCACAAGCCTTGTGCCACTGTAAATACGCCAGATAATAGCGGGCATTAATCCGTGCCCTGGTGCTCTCTCCCTTCCCTGCTGCCCCTCAATATGCCTCTGTGGGACAAGTTGTTTGCAGAGGGCGATGCCAGCTCATCTGCTGTTGGAGCGGAATGGCTGCAAGGGCACTGTCGGCAGAGGGAGTCGGATCCATTGGGCAGTAAAGCATCCTTCAGGTGCCAGGCATTGGAAACGCTTGCCTTGTGGTTTGGAGATAGGAGGGCGGGGGAGTTGCTAAGGGAGCTGAAAGGAAAATATTGCTGCTTTTTGGCGTTTGCGGTATTCATGGTGCCGTCGCTCTTAAAAATGATGCTGGAGCTTCTCTTTGGCCCCCCCACAATGGACTGGGGAAATGTGTTAATGTCTGACAGCTCGCCGGGGCCGTGGAGAAAGGCAGGCGTAGGAAAAGAGACCAGTTCAGCAGTGGAACAAGCCGCCCTAGGGAGGCTATGGAGCCTCCTTCCCTGGAGGTTTTAATGAAGAGATGAGACAGGCAGCTGCCAGGGGTAGGGCTGCCACCTAGGCCAGTTTTTAAGGAACACGTATGAAAAATACATGTTTCAGGGCCTGCATTAGTGCCGGAGGCCCTGCAACATGTATTTTTCATACGTTCTCCTTAAAAATTGGCAACCCTAGCCAGGGGTATCCTGCATCGGGGCAGCAGGGGTTTGGACTAGGTGACCAGGGAGGTAGGTCCCTTCTGACTCGAATCGTCAGCAAGGTTCTCTTTTCCGAGCCCGTTTAAAACTCTCTGGGTTTCCTCCGGAGGAAGGAGGCTGGATGCAGGGGCGGTGTTTGGGTGAATCGGAAGGCTGGGTGGCGCGGGAAGCAGGCTGGCTGGGAAGTCAGTCCAGCAGCAGGACACCGAAGGGGAAGGAGGCAGCGAAGCGTGTCTGGCTTCTAAGGTCTGGCGTGGAGGTGTGGACATGCCGCCTGCTGCTCCCGCCCAGCCCTCGCTCTCCTTGACCTGCATTCAAAGGGCTGCTGCCAGCCTCCGGTTACGGTTTAGACAGGACCCACCTCGCGTTCCGGTCGGGCTGGTTTAGGCACCTTTATTTCATGGCTTCCTCCTGGCCTCCCTTCACAGAGACTGGGAAATGGGAGATTCCCCTTCCAGCTTGCTCGAGACAAGCAAGTTAGAAGCTTGGCTCGGCGCCCTTTTGACCTTGTCTCCTCCCTGGTTTGCCCTTGCTTCATCTCCCTTGCCCCACGCTCCCCTTTTCAGGAAGCTATCTCTGTTGAGGCTGCCTTCTTTTATAGACCATGGGCCAAATGTAACCTTGGCTTTTATTGTTTAGCTCTTCCCCGTGCATCCCAGCACGGAAAGGCTGAGCACAAGGGAAGGGAGCAGAGATTGGGGGGGGGGATGCATGCAAAGACAGGGGACAAATCGATGGCACAGATCAGTGATCTGGACCCACCTGTTCCTGAGCACACCCATTAAACACACCTCCCTCCCTCCAACGGCTATGTAGCCCTTGGAGCTTGTACTCCTTTTCAAAGTGCCCGTGGGGCGGGGAGGGGACAGCTTCCCACCCCTGGTGCGGAGGAAGGGTAGCTTGGTGGGGAAGGCGCAGGGTTCTGTTGTGCATCCACGTGCAACGTTTGGGAATGACATCTGGAGACCGGCTTCCGGAAGAGCTGCACAGCCCCCAGCTCCTACACGCAGAGTTCGGCTGCAGCTGGGAGTGCTTGGCCGAGCACGGAATGCATGTGGCCAGGCCTCTCCTCCCCCAAAATGGAAATAATACCGTTAATCCATGGCTTCCCAAGCTGTGGCTTGCAGACCCAGTGATGGCTCTCAAGGCCTGGTTTGTGGTCCATGGAACTGGCTGTTGCCACAGCAAGGTAGACTTTGGTTCTTGCTGGTGCCTCTGTGGCCACTAAGAGGCCTGCTGAGGCCAGAGATTTGGGCCCATGATGATCCTGTACCCAATGTGCCCTTGCCATGGAGTGCTGAAATATCACTGCATGTTGTAATGGGCGGGGCTAGGTCATAAAGGTATAAGGACCGCCTCTTCCCTTATGTTCCATCACGGCTTGACAAAGGGCGTCCCCTTGCAAGTATCCGCTGGCTGTGAAGTTAGTACAGCATGGGTACACAGAGAGGTGTTCTCCCCGGGGGCTGCTTCACACTTACGGAACTCTTTCCCCTTGGAGATCCGTCCAAACCCTGAGCCTGCTCACCTTTTGGAAGAGGTGTAAGACCTTTTTGTTTGGACAGGCGTTTGGCGGGTTGGGATAGGGTTGAGTGGGATAGAGGGGTTAGGGAGAGGGTGGGTGGGGTTTATGTATTTTATATATATATATATATATATATATATATATATATATATATATATATATTTACGCTGCCCTGAGCCTTGAAGGGTGGGATAAACATTGAATGAATAATAATAATAAAAGGGTGGAGTTAAGCCATTTTATCCACCGTATTCCAATGTGACCACACCCCTTCTGGCACGCCATGACATGGTGTTATGTAGGGGGTGGGACTAGATTGGAAACGGGGCAGTGTTAAAGAGTTTCACTGCCACTTTCCAAGCAGGGGGCAGGGCTGCCTGTGGCTAGGAAGCCTGACCTTGGGCAGCGTATACGCCTGGTTTGGCCCAGGCCCAATGAAGCCTGTTGGGCTCCGGTCTATCCACCTGTGAGATTGGCTACAGAACTGCGGGGAGGGGACGCAGAAGTGTCCTGCGTTGTTGTGCGGCGGTGGCTTGTCCACGATGAGCACCGACCAAGCTGTGGTTGTATCCAGCGGCTGCAAGGCAGCATGTGGGTAATTTTTCGAGATCACGGTGCAACGTTGGAACTCCTGGGCTCAGTGAGCTTGTGTGAGTATGAGTGGGCGTGGGCGTCTGTTGTGTGCACTGACTGGGGCCCTCTGATCCACTCTGCATTTAGGGCTTAGAAATCTAAGATTTAGCCGCGATCTCTCCTTTTGCTCCGTGATTTGGGCCTGTATTTCTGGGATGTCTAGATTCTGCCAATCGATGGTCCTCGCTCATGAATTTGGTGTGCAGGGTGGCAACTGGAGAGGCCAGAGGTTTGCTCTGGCATTTTTCCATCCCATAAAGTAGTTGTGAGCCTGACTGATGCATACTATTATTATTAACGTTCTCTGGGCGTGTATGTTGTTCCACTCCCCCTCCCGCCCCTTAGCTCTGCAGGAGTCTTCCTTAGTTCTGCTGCCAAGTGCTGGTCGCGGTGAGGGCGGAGGTCAGAGCTTTGATGCAGCGGAGTGGTTTGGTTGGGGGAATTCCCCTCGCACCCTTCAGAATCCTCTCTCTGGAGAGCTGGGTAAGGAGGCCTGCATAGAGTTGCTACCCAGCATTCAGAAGAGGAGAATCGATGCAGAATTGTCAGTGGAGCATACGGGAGGACAAAGTAACCTCTCCATCAGTTTATCCAGGAGCTTGCCATTGCTCAGATCGAAGCAGGTGAAAGCAATAGTCCGTGCCGAACAAGGCCACTCGAAATGGCCCCAGATGTGGTTTTACCGCAAGAGAATAAGGTACAGGAATACGTGTGTAGGCTCCCGCCAAAGGAGACAGCGCACCGTGCTTGAAATCCCGAAGGCTTCAGGCTGCGAAAGCACCTACGGTTCATTTACGTCAGGAATATTGCTGCGTTCTCTTCTCCAGACCTCTCGGAAGATTAAACTTTGTGTCAAATTGCTAGCATTGCTATCCATGGAGGGGGACCCGCCTTGGGGACTGTTTGGGTGGGTGGGGGATAGGAAGGATCCATTAACTTTTGGAAGTGACAGTTAGCTGCAGGATTCAGGGATTGGGGGGGGGGGGAGGTGAGGGTGGAGATGCTAAGTTGTTAGGATAGGCGTTTCCTAGGTTTTTTGTTTTTGCTTGCATGACCCCATTTTGAGACTTAACTATAATTCCATGATACCTCCCCTCCCCACAAAGACATGCAAGGAATGTCCACTGGGATCTTGATTTCAAGGACATAGCTGCCATGGAGAGAGGGGCCTAATGGAGCCTGGGCCCTAGACTCTGGCGGGGCCCTTTGCAAGCAGTCTGAGCAGCACACTACTTGGGAATTTTCAGAGTAGGTGGAGGCAGAGTGCTGGCCCTGCCCCCTCCCCCACCCACTCTGAACATTTTCCAGTGGTGCTCAGGCTGTTGGTGTGTGTTGGCAGTGGGGCTGGCAGGTGTGGCTGCTCTAGAGTGATGGCAGCTTGGCATGGGGGCTTCCACTTTACCGTGGAGCCCCCACCACTGTGCCTGTAATTAGGACATGAACCCAGGCCACTGTTAGGCCCCATCCACAGATGGCACAACCCCACACGTGGGTTCCCCACCTGTAGTTAGGAGACCTCTGCTTTTGACTTCTGCAGACGGTGATGTTGATTTCCAGCTACGGACAATAGTGGGAGTCACCGGACTATCTCCGTTCACAATCTAGAACGAGAGGGGCGCTTTAACGAAACCGCTATAGAAATAGCCACTAGCAAGGGAGACCTGGTGGGCCCCCAGTGCTTGTTTACTGCCTCGGAGACCACACGGAGTTAAACGTTTGCAAGACCCAGAGTATAACTAGAAGGGACGGGCAGTATAGGATTAGCACCGTCTCCTCCTGGATATTTGGGCAACGTTGCTGCGGACGTGCCAAGGAGCTAGCGCTATCAGCTCTCTGCAGTGCTGTGCGCCTGCCTGTCTTGGAGCAGAAACACTGGGGAGGGGCATGAAAGTTTATTGGATAATTCCGCCCCCCCCTCCCACCCCAATCTGCCCCCAGGAACTTGCTTTTCTCTCAAGGGATCTAGGAAGGCACTAATTGTCTTCCGGAGGAGTCTAGGCGTTCTTCCTGGCCTCTGCCTGCTGCAACATGCCTGCTTGTGGGGAGGCTGGATTCCAGGCTGCGTCTGTAAGTGCATTCCTGTCCCAGGCGGAGACTGCCCGGCCAGGAATGGACTAGATTCCTCCCCTTCCCCCCCCCCCCCCCCACTGGGTATTAGGGCTGTGTGTTGTGGCAAACAGTTGGTTCCCCCCCCAACCTGTTCACCTGGCTCTTCTTGATGCACAAAGAGGCACGTGGGTTAAACGTGGCAGGGCGGGAGAGACAGGCTTACTGGGAGGCAGGTGACAGTCTGAGGAAGGGTGTAGGACGCAGCAACAACCGCCTAAGCTTCTGTAGAGCTTGGTATTTGAGGATCTTGCAGCATGTTATAAATACTAAAGGGCTATCCCTCCCAGAGACTCGGATTCTAATTCCATTTTATTGTGGGGGTGGAACCAAGGTACAGAGGGTCACGCTGGGCCTGAGACAGGGCTAGATCCCTAGACCCTTCAATAGCACCCCATCCATCCTCCTTGGAGATGCCGGTTCTATTCCCATCACTTCGCATCCGTGACAGGGAGAGATGACTCGAATCAATCTTAATTCATTTCCAACCAAGGCTTTTCTCCTTTTCTCGGCAGGGTTAAAAGAGAACATGGTCCACTGGGGCAGGGTGGTCAATTCAGCTACGTGGCATAAAGCTGGGGGGATTTTTGCAAGGGTCCCCATGGAGCTTCTCTTAGACTCCTCAGGAAACCCCAGCTTTCATCTCTTTCATTGAGGGGCTTTAAATTCACCGGAATTTGAAGTCTCCGGCGTGCATTGGGGGAGAATCCCAGGAGAGGCAGTGAGAGCATGAAACGAAAGCTTGGCACTGCTGTGTCACTCGACAGAGCTTCGGCTGCGGGGGCCTGTTCCAAGCACACGCCCCATACACCCTTGCCCGGTTGGAGCCTCCGTTCCAGAGGCTGACGGGTGCCTCCTGGCAGAGGTGAGTTGCACGTTACAACAGTGCTCCGGCGTCTGCACCGACTTCCAATAGCATTCTGGGTACAATACAACTTGCTGGTTTTGGCCAGAATTAAAGCCCTAAATTAAATTGGCCTGGGCCCTAAATATCTAAAGGACTCCCCTTCCTCCTTATCCCCCCCACCGGTGGCTTCATAGTGTGTCAAAGTCCTAGCCCGAGCATCTTCCGGAGGCAGCGTAAGTCCTATTTATTTGACCAGACAGGGGTAAGATTTTGTCTTTTTTGAAATGGGTGTTTTATATGTGATTTTATGGGTTTGATTTGTGTGTGTGTGTATTTTTATATGTATGTTTGTTAGTTTTTACGGTGGTGTTCTTGCTAGCTGCCCTGAGCCTTTGGGGAAGGACGGGATGAGAATCCAACTAAACTATAAATCAAAATGGAGCGAGAGCCTTGCAGCTGAATGTGGCGTGTTGCAGGCTAGGGTGGAATCCAGAGTTTCCCTAAAAGGGTATGTGGGTGCTATACCCAGACACCCTGTTTTCTGCTGCTCTCCTTCCCAAGAGCAGATGCTGTTCCACTACCTGACTCCCCCTACCCTGACTAGGAAGGCCGTACCTCCCCTTTAAAAAAGGATGTGTATGAAAAATTCATGTTACAGGGTTGCGTTGGTTCCATGTATTTTTCATAAGCGTCCTCTTTTAAAGGGGAACTATGGCCACCCTAACCCTGCCTCTTTTCTGCCGCTGCCAGGCTACAGTTGCGCTAAGAGGGGAGGGGAGAATTGCCACGACTGGAGGACCAGCAGCAGATTAAGGGAGGGGGGATCTGAATTCTGCCCCTCCCCCCCATTTTGGTGCCACTGCTTCTGCCTCTCTCTTTGAGGTGGGTGGGGAGGTTAGAAACTGGTGTGGGGTGCAGGGGAGAGGAGAAGGCTTCTGCCCAGCTGGGGAAAAGGCAGAGAGAAGGAGAATGTTTGCTTGTGGGGTGGGTCTGTGGCTGGGGTAGGAGGTGGGTGTTGTCTCCCTGGTCAGGACTGAGGGGCATTTCTTTAACTCTTTGGGGTGTAACTCTTGCACAGTTGCTGCCTGCCATTTCAAACACCTGCTTGTTTTTGCGTGTGTGTGTGTGCGTTTAACATGAGCCCTAGTTAAAAATGCAAAACGATTAAAGCATGGAAATGTTTTGCAAATGAGGGCATGGGGTGTGAGGAATCAGCTGGACGGGAAGGGGAGAATTGTTCTGGGGAGTGTGCTCCCCAAAAGGGTAGGTATGGCTGTTTAGTGTGGGGGTGGGGGCTCGCTCTGTCTGTCTGCCTCCTCCAAAGCCTGTGCATGCTCTGTATGCCCAGCAAGTGGGTATAAATTATGGATGGGCGTTTGCTGGGAGATGGGCTCTGTATTTTCTGCAGTTCTACTTAGCCTCGGTTATTCTATTCACTCTGCCTCCATCTGCCTGGTAATTGTGGGGGTCGAATATCCCCCCCCCCTCACATTTCAGTGCTCACAGAAGGAGCCCCGCTCCCCTGCTACTTGTCCCTGCACCACCTCTCGCAGCTCACAGCCAGGCACAATAGAGCTGCTCCCCCCAAGCCATTGGGGGTCCCAAGCAGTTGCGGTTCCTTTGTACGATCCACAGAGAATGACCTTGGCCTTCGGAGTAACTCCGCAGTGGGAGAATGCCTGGCTTTCTAGGAAGAGCAAGTCAATAAGGAGCTGTTGTTTACCCGTTCCAAAATACTAGGACAGGAGGACCCCCTATGAAATGAACTGACTGCAGGTTTTCAATAAATAAAAGGAAGTATTCCCCTCCCACACACACACTCAGTGTGCATTAACCTGCGGAACTCATTGCTAGAGGATGTTGTGAAGGTCAGTAGCATAACTGGGTTAAAAAAAATGAACAGATTGGATAGGAGTGATCCAACCTATGGTGTATGAAGTCCACATGATTCAGGTCGAGTCTCAAGGTGATCTACCAGGATTTTTCCTGCTGGTTCCGACACTCCAGGCTGGGACGCCTTCCACTAACTCCCATCTCTAGGGCACCTCAGCAGCTGGTCTCTGGCATAGAGAGGAGCACCGCCTTTAGAGACCGTTTTCCCCACCACACTGGAGGTGCTTTCCTAGTCTCTCTTCTTCCCGGAGACACGCCCTGGTGTGCCGGTGCTGCTCGACTGGTCCTCCTTCCCACACGGTGATCTGCTGACTGGTTTGCGGTCTACCACGTACATCATGATCTACCTCTTGACTGCCCCTGTCTTGGAGGGTAGGTCCATCGATCGGTAGTAGTCCAATCGATCAGGGGAATGAGACCTCAGATTGTCAGAGGCTGGGAGAATGTAAGAGGAATGGCCCTTTTCGGAGGGGATGGGTGGAGGCGGTGGTTGGGGTGCGGTGCGTGGGCGGCCCATTGCATGGACACCCACACATCTCCATGCACAGAGGCACCTCTGTTTTCTCCAGTGCCTCCATGCGTGGGGGATTGGTGGAGGTGGGTGGAGCTCAGGAGCGTGCATGCACCCTCACCCACCCGCACCGGTGTTCACACGGATATCCCCCCCCCCTTTTGCCCACCCATTTGGCGAGGGGGTGCGTGCCTCTTGCGAAAAGGGCCAAATGGATCATTCCATTGTGACCTGTTGGGCGCTTCTTTTGACGCAACTGAGACTGCCCACTGTCGGAGACAGGATGCTGGGCTAGATGGATTATCGGTCTGGCCCTGTGTGGCACTTTTACGGGGAAAGCAGGCCTCTGAAAAGGTGTCCGGTGGGAATGAAGGCCACATCCCTGCTAATGGTTTTTGCCTCTTTGTCTGTGAGGTGCTTTGGTTGATGGAGGAGCCGAGAATGTTTTGTAATCCCCTTTGAGATCCACTCCCTTCGAAATAGAGCGTGGGTAGTTCAGATAATTTCTTTTAATGGACCAACGTCTGCGGGAGAGTGTAGGTAAGCCCTTGGGCTGCACGGGGCCTTTTCTCGGACCAGTAAAATGTCAGAACTACAGGCTGAATGAGGCAAGAGCTGGTATGTATGGAAAAGAGATTAAGAGGATAAAGGGTTTGGAGAGCAAGTCTTGTGAGGAAAAAATTGAAGGAACTGAGAAATTTCGCTGAGTGAAAAAAAGACCAAGGGGGAAACAGGGCAACAGTCTTCAAATATCTAACGAGCTGCTACCAAGAATACTGCAAAGAACTGTTCTGCTGTGTTTCAGTCTGAATTTTGTAGGCGCTTCCCCCTCCACCCCCCTCCGAGCTCCTATGGCTTTGTTTCTGTAGCACTTTCAGTATTCAAAGTGCTTTACAATCTTTCTCTGTTCACTCTCACAACAACCCTGTGAGGTAGGTCGTTATTATTCCCATTTTACTGATGGGGGGTGAGGGGGAACTGAGGCTGAGAGAGAGTGACTTGCCCAAGGCCACCCAGTGAGTTCATGGCCAAGATGGGATTTTTAACCCCGTTCTTCCAGGTCCAAGTCAAAGCCCTTATCCACTAGCCTGTGCTGGCTCTTCTTTAAAACTCGGGGCACGAGATCATGGCCGTTGATGCTTCCAGTCACCATAAGGCGGCGGTGCTGATTTGCAGAATGAAGGACTGATCGACTCCCCAAGGCTAGGGTTCCCATACCTCCCCTTTAAAAAGAGGACGCTTATGGAAAATACATGTTGCAGGGCTGCATGGGGACCAATGCAGCCCTGCACCATGTATTTTCCATAAACGTCCTCTTTTAATTAAAGGTGAGGTACCCTACCCAGGGCCCTCCTAGCCGTGCAGAATAAATAAATAAATAAATAAATAGATTCCCCTAGGCTGGTAGGCAGCTGGAGAGAATCTGCTCTAATGCTGAGCACCCTTGCTTGCTAGTGGGCTTCCACCTCCGTTTACCCCAGGCATGCTATACACGCGGTACGCACGCCTGGGCCATGCACTGCTCCTAGGCTGTTTCCTAATGGGGCTTTTAAGCATTGAACTGGTTATTCAGCTAAGTGAGCTGCTTCGATTCTTGTCTGTGTCTGGGGCCCCAAGTTGGCTTCTTAAAGCGGCTGATCTGCAGTAATTCCGTCCTTCCCCAGACAGAGGGGTAGGTAGGTGTTTTCTGGGCAAGTGGCGTGTCCTGGCTCTTGCTGCTGCATCTGGAACACCACCTCAGCTACATGGAGACCACTCAGGCTCGGGCTTTATAAGTCAGGCCTGCAGCGGCCAAGTGTGGCCAGCTCATAGTTTTTATGTGACCCCTTTCAAGTCTTGGGATCTGGCCCTCAGATCCAATTCCAGCCCCCAAGCACTGAAAAATAGAGCTCGGAGCAAGGGAGCAGAAATCAGGGCATGCACACAAGGATAGGGGGCAGATCCATGGCACTGATCCATGATCTGAAGCCTCCTCTTTCTGAGCACCCCAAAACCCCCCACTCCCAAATTCTGTGCGGCCCTTGGAACTTGTATCATTTTCAAAGTGTTTCCTGGGGGGGTGGGGGGGTAAAAGGTTCCCCACCCCTGGTATAGGTTAATCAGTGCTTTCCAAACGTTTAATCTGCGTGACTCCATAACGAGGCCCAGGCCATGTTCCGACGAACAGAGGTAAACCGAAGCAGTTACTTCAGTTTAATTAAATTGAAGTAACTACTCCTCTTTTGGTAGTGTTCGGATGAACAGCGTGCACCGGAAGGAGTAATGTGTCCATTTCACACCCGTAGCTGAGACGTAGTGATCACTGAACGAGGGCCACTAGCCTTGCACTGATTAGTGTTCATGCAAACGGTTACATTGAAATACAAACGGAAGGGGGGCAGGGAGGTAAGTACTCTTGATTTTTTCTTTTTTTAAAGTACATCTCTTCCTACTCCTGAATAACTGGTTTAGCGCTTTGTTTGTGTGAATGCTTCAGGAGTAAAACAGAAGTGAGGCCCAACTATGTCAAAGTAACTGGAGGTTGGGCTGATGGGAATTCTGATGCTTGGGGATGTCTATAATTATATGCCGAATGTCTGGCTGATAGGGCACAGGATCTAACTGATTGCCATTTTTGAGGTCAGGAAGGAATTTTTCCTTGGGGCAAATTAGCAGCTGACTTGGAGGTTTTTTTTTGTCTCCCCCTGCAGTGTGGGTGTGGTTCACCTCTTTGAGACATCTGGATTTATCTTTTTTATAAAATGGTTCCCTGTTCTTTCAGGCATGGGCGTGCTCTGGTCTACATGTGGCAAGTTTTTGACTAGTCTCCAGTTTTAGCTGGATGGATTTTTCTGTGCAGGGTATGGTGAATCAGGTGTTTTTAGATAAGCGCCTCCCCACCCATCCCCCATTTATCATGCATGTTGCAGGGCTGCATTGGAGCCCTATGTAGCCCTGCAACATGCATGATGGGTGGGTAATAATGGGTGTGGAGGCGCTTGTCTAAAAACACCCTTGTATTGGTGCAGGGGGCTGAACTAGATGACCCTTGAGATTCCTTCCAGAACTATGGGTGTTTTCAGACAAGCACCTCCCCACGCATAACCCACCGGTTACCCATGGCAACCAGTGGGTAATGTGTGGGAAGATGCTTGTCTGAAAACACCCTCTGACTGTAACTGTTTGTCAGAGCGCAGGCTTAGATACAATTCCCCTAACTCCACACAGCAACAAACACATGCAAAATAGATCCGATACTGCTCGGGATCATGGCCCTCTCTGCATATTGCATGACCTCACTTGGGGTCCTGACCCACCGTTTTGAACCCTCTGCTATCGGGGTCGTTAGCCAAGCAGTTTGCATATTTATTTTCCCTGTCCTGTGTCTCCGCAGCCTGCAGAAATCCCAGCTTGTCTACAGGAGGGGGGAAAGGACTGCAGTTACTTGGCATGTATCAAGGTTCTTGTGTGGATGCTCTGTACGTATTAGCTTCCTCTTTGCAAGATATTGGGCAGCTCTTACTAACTTTTTGCCTTTGTGACCCTGTTTTGAGATCTAAGTATAATTCTGCAACCCTGACAGGAAAGCATATCAAGCGGCAATCAGGATTGGGTGAGGGGAGACCCCTGGCTTATGGTTTACCTTGAGTAGCTTCTATATATCTCAGTCCGGTGGTCTGCAACCTTTTTGTGGTCACAAGCCACTCTCGGCTTTCGTGACTTGCCATAAATCCTGAACTTTAAGTCACACAAATAGGTTATGTTCTAAGGTTGTGAGAGAGCAGAAAATAGAGACTAAAAATAAACAGTTTTTGTTGTTTTTTGTGGGGGTTTTATAGTGTGGAAAAATAATAATATCCTAGCTTAGATGGTTAAATCAAGTCAGACTTAGAATGAGGTCAAATTTTTTACACTCTTCTCCCTACAAATTTTCTAAGCCTACAGTGCTCGCTGGCTCTCTCTCTCTCAACTGAACCCTCCTCCCTCACTATTTTGCATTTATTTACTAAGACATCTCTTGCCAGACATAGGTTGGGGACTGATGCGTTTGCCCGCCCACACCAGAGTTTTTTAACACGTTAAAGGCGTAGACCGCTTTCTCACATGCCCTCATACGCACCCATTGGCGCTGCGGGGAAGTTCGGGACTCAAAAGACGCACAGCTTCCATCTTGTGAGAAGGGTAGAAATGTGGCTCTTTGCCGGCAAACATGCACATCCAGCAGGGTAGGGAAAAGGTACTCTGCCAGATGTGTGTGTTTGCCGGCAAATAACCGCATTTCCACCCTTCTCAGGAGACAGAAGCTCCGTCTGAGTCCCGGACTTCCCCGCGGTCCCGACGGGTGCGTATTAGCGCACGTGAGAAAGAAAGTGCCCTTAAGGGCTTTTTTAAAACCTGCATTGGCTCCTCCCGTGCAGATGCACCCAGAACGAGGCCGAGATCTGGAGGCAGGCTTGAGAGGTGACAGCCGTGGAGCTTGGGATTCATTTCTTGCGGATTTATTTATTTACTTATTTCCTGGCTTGTGGCCAGTTTCCTCCTTTTAAGGGTTTGACTCGGAATGCATCTTGTCACCTAGAATTGTAACCTTCCTTGATAATTCCGGCTAGACGATCTGTCGCTCTTGAGCCTTCCGGTAATTGGGCATTCTCCAATGGCATGGTTGCTGGGTGAAGCCCCTTGTGAGTGTTGGATGTGTTCCTACGGAGCACGGCCCTGCTGACCGCCCTGTTGGGAAGGAGAGGATCATGGGGGAAGGGAGTGGGGAGATGCAGCGGTCTCGGAAAAGATCAGCTTTGGGGCAGAGTTTTCCTTGCAGTATGAGGGCTTCTGCTTCTTAGAGACCTTTTCTCCTTCTGGTTTCCCCCCGTTTCCTCCTGACGCCTCCATTCATCAGAAGCTGGGCTGGCGGTTAGCGATATTTCACAGGAGGCAGAAACCCCAGACTGGCCAACGGACACGCTTGTCTGTGTGAGGGGAGGGTTGCTTAACCTCTTTGACAACTTTGCAGGCCACAGTGACAGGCCTGTGGCTTCTGAGGGGAAGGGGGAGCGGTGGCACGTTAGGGGAGGGAGTCTTGTCTGTGAGCACGCTCTGTGCAGCTGGGCCTGCCTCCGCAGTTTGAGCCCTGAGCCATGGAGGCTAAAATGCGGCGTTCTGTCCCATCCTCTTGCACGACCACGGCTTGGTGCAAACGTGCTCCTGGCTTGGGTTGAAGTGCAGCTTGTGGTGTAGGCATGTCAGACTGGTTTACTGTCCGTGGTCGGGGTGAATTTGGGGGAACATGCTGCTGAGCTTGTTTGCATGTTCTGTTCATGGTAGAGGTTGTCGTGGCAGACTGAGTCAGTCAAGAAACGCCAGGATACCTCCATCGCATTCACGCGTGATGTGAGCAGTAGGAAGGGATAATACTTGTGGTAATAACGTCTCCCTCATCCATATCTCCTTATGTTTTGAGTAGCAAGAGGGGACAAGCCCCTCCCCCTTTGCAAATAAGCTCCACCCCCTCGCTCACTCTCGTACACCCCTCCCGAAATTCCAAGTGGCCTCGAAAGAGAGACCGATGCTCTCCCGCTTCTCATTCCACTTAGTTTTTTTGTCATTTCATCGTCTCCTCATTGTCCTCTCGAGCTTTTCCTGGGAGGCCACCAAGCAAGAGGTGTCTGAGGCTTGAATACTAGTCTTTTTGTCTCTCTCTCCTGAAAGGGGGCTTTGATTCCCCTAAAGGAAGGGCAGTGGGATTCAGCACCCAAAGAGGGACTGTCCCTCAGAAAGGAGGATTGTTGGGAGGTATGCCCTGGCCTGTGAGGTAATGTGTGGTTCTAACCCCTAAGTAGTAAGTTGTGTGTACTCGTTCATGGTAAGGAGTCCCCACAACCACACTTCCTGGCATCCCAGGATCCTTCCTGGCTCACAGATTCAAAGGAAGAGACTTACCAAGAATGCACTGTCAGTGAAATTGAATTGCTTCATGGGATAGCCTTGGCCACACCCTCGTTGTGGAGGCCTTGGCCTGTTTTCCCTGATCTCATTTGGTACAGTATAATGTATGAATTAGTTATTTGTTTATTTAGATTTATAATCCGCCCTGTCTCAGGGTGGAAGTTTACAATTCTTATCTACCTCCCCCTCAAAACAGCTCTGTGAAGTAGGTCTTTATTATTCCCATTTTACAGATAGGGAACTGAGGCTGAGAGATAGCGACTTGCCTGAGGCCACTCTGTGAGTTTGGGAGTAAGATAGGATTTGAACCCCATTCTTCCAAGCCCAACGCTTTTTCCGCTGGGCTACACTGGCTGGCAGTTAAATACACTGCAGCTCATGTACCTCTCTCATCTGCCCATCACTTGATTCTTCAGAAGGTGATTTTAAAAAAGGTTCCTGGTTTCCGAGCCGCAACAGCAGCCTTGTTGTCTGAGGGAAGAATTTATTTGGTGGTGACCTTGGAGTCCTTGAAGGTGGCAGGCACGTCTGGGTTAGATCATGCGTCCAATGTAGTCACCTCAGGGAGGCCTTGCTTTGTTGAAGCTTGATGGGATGGACACCCTCTCCTTGCCCCCCCCCCCCCAATATAATCTCCTCACACTGGAGTCGGTCAAATAATCTGTTGTGGTGAATTGAGGACTGTGCTAAATCAGACGCCCCCAAGTGAGTTCGGACCATCTGTGGAGGAGGGTCAGGATCCGGCATGATTCCTTCCTGCTACGAGTAGTCGAGTGTCTGGTCTAAATGGATGTAGCCTAGAGAAACTGACAACTGAGAATAGTCTTATCATGTAGAGTGCCAACCATACAAACTGTGATGGATCAGTCTCCCTCGATTGACCAAGATGTCTTGTTTTTTAAAAAAATTAGTTTCTTTTTGTGCATCTTGCTTTCTGGACCTGCAGGGTTTTTGTTTTTTTGTATGATCATAATTTCAAGCTTCTTCCTGCATCCAGGAGGGCTGGGCATTTGCCAAGATGAGAGACAAGTCTCATACTTTTGGCAGTAGAGGCTTTGAGAAACCCTTCAAATCACGTTATTTGCAGTAAAATGACAAGCGTTAATGTCGGCACCAAAGAGCAGGGCTGGAGATTCCTACGCTGGTTCCACCCAACTCTTCCCCCCTTGCAGGTTTGAGCGACTTCCTTTCGAGGAATGGCTCTTCCTGGAGAATTTTGCCCAGAAGCTGGGGTGGTGGTTACAGATGTCTTATCTCCTTCCCAGCTAGCTACCCTTGGCCCTGAAACCTTTTTCCGCATGTGGTTTTTTTGGCTGTTGTGTCTTTACGTCTTATGACTTGGTTGCCTTCTCTGTTGTTTTGTGAGTCACCAGTCCCTCCACCCTGTCGTTCGGAAAGCAGAGCAAAGATTAAGATTTATTCTGCCTGGGTTGAGCGAGGTGGATGGGTTTGCCAGCAATTCCCACACTTGCAGCAATTTGCATGAAGATTTTACGAGCCTTCCTCCTTCCCTTGTGACTGCGCTCCGCGACGCCCGCTGAAATAGGTCAAGTTTATTAATCCCTACCCATTTCACAGATAAGGCAAAGAGATAGGTTAAGTGATTTGCCCAAGGCTTCCACCATGAGTCAGCTGGAGAGCTGTGGATTTGAATTCAGGAGCTTCATGCTTCCTCTCTCCGTACATAATGCATTGGAGGTATGGGTTACGCCTCCCGCCCTGCCAGTTCCACAGGATATATCCAAACCTATTGCTTAGAGCCGTACAGCCCAGCGTGAACCTGACCACCGGACTCCAGGCAGGGCAGGGTCCCTGCAGAACGCCCTGACATCACAGTGCTCTGTGTGGAGCTGTATTAGAAAGGATCTGGGAAATGCCATAGCCCTGCCCCTTGTCTGATTTTAGCCTCACCTCTTATGAAGCACCCTGTGGGGTGGGTCACAGTGCATACTTCCCAACATTTCCACTTGCCAGAAGGACAAGCTCCGCCCACTCAGCCAATAAGCTCTGCCCCTTACGTACGTACCTGTGTACACCCCCCTCCCAACATCCCAAGCGTGGTGGCCAAATTGGGAGCTGCCGCTGTTAAGACTGTGGGCCCAATTCTGAGCACATTCCAGACCTGTTGTAGGAGTTCTCTCATTGGGCAGGATGGCAGCAGAGCTGGAAAGGAATGTGCTGGGGGTTGGGGGGGAAAGGCCACTGCTGTAAACCTGGTTACCTAATCCTACCTACCCTCTCCATCCTCCTCCATTCAGGTGTGGCCTTCCTGGTTGGGTTTGTGGCCAGTGGATTAGGGACCTCCTTCACGCCCCATGGAAACCCTGTCCCTTTGCCCTAGCTTTCAGGTCCCCCACCGACCTACCGATGATGCAGCTCCGGGGCCGCCCAGTCCCAGGAAGGTAACGAGAGAATTTGAATGCTGATTTCAGGGGCTTCCTGATGCATCGCTTGGGCCGAGGGGGCAAGGGGAAGCTGGGTGTCATTGTACTGAGTTTGGGAGAGGAGCATAACCTTCTATGCCAATGCAAGGGTGTATTTGTCACTGTTGGCTCCGGCTGGATGGAGCAAGGCTAAGCATGTTGACTCGATTGCTCGCTCTCTTGGCCGAAGCCCGGCATGCTTGCTTGCAAAGTCCTCTTCCTTTAGTCACAAGGATGCTGAAACACCCCACCCCCAAGCTCCAGGCTGGTACGCTGCGTGCTGCGATCAAGTGTCTTGCTTCAGGAAAGAGCCAGGTCTGCAGAGATGGGACTAGTTTATGGTGGCAGCAGCAGCTGTATTTCTTGGCTTTGGTCAGACCAATAAAAGGTGAACAAATGGCATCCAGCCAGCAGGTCTTTGCATGGATCTCTGAACAGCCGTGGCTATACAAGACTGCTGTCAGTCAAGCAAGGCCCAAAGAAGTAGCCCGTGTTAACTACACAGCTGCCAGAGCTGCTCTGGAGCTTCAGACTGCACACTATGCCCTAAATTGGGGATTGAGGAAAATGTGGATCGGGAACTGCAAGGGGCTCTCGGCCAGAGCTGGTCCTAGGCCCTGTGTTGCCTTAATGGTCCTGTGCCTGACTTCATTGCACCTGAGTCTCGGCAGCTGAATTGCGGCTGCTCCTCCGCATCTCAGCAGCCAGGGTCACTGAGCACCTGCTCTGCTATAGCCAATCACGAAACAGGAGAGGTTTATGGGTGCGTGCGTGTGCGTGTGTCCTGAGTTTGCACACGCGAGTGGATCAAGTACAGAATGGGGGACGTGAGTGAACCACCTCCTTCTTGGGTGACACTTTTGCCTTGCACTTCTGGCCTCTCGTTATTGCAACAGTTCAATGTCGGAGGCCCTCTTTTTGCTCACCTGATCTCCTCCTTCGGTGACTCCCGTTCTTGTGCTCCTTCCCCCCCCCCGCTCTCTTCAGTGCGAGACGGCGACCCTCTGGGTTCCTCAGCGAGGCCTGACCTTGTCTCCTCGGCCCTCGGCTCCTTGTCTGCGTATTTCCTACAACGTGCCAAAGCCTGCTCACCCTTCCCGGCTCCTGGACACGCACAATAGGCCGGGTTGTCGGCCGTTCTGCTCCTTGCTTTGGTTACCATGGCAGCAGGTGTAAAACATCAGTAACAACCCTCTTCCCTGGGGAGGGGAAGGAGGGACTGAAAGGTGACTTCGCTTGACCGCTGACCTCCTCTCTCCTACACGCCATTCCCCTCTCTCCTTGGAAGCAGTAGGGCTTTTTTTTTTTTTTAAGCCATCTACCTGGTAAAAGCCATTCAGGTGGACTAGGAGCCGGAGATGCTACGGCAATGGGGGCCGGTGTCTAGACAGTCAGTGTGGCATTGGTACCTGTGTCTTAAGCCTTTTCCTTTCAACTTCTCTCTTCGGCAGTGGTTTGGAAGGGGCCAAAGAGGGGTGAGTTGGGGGCTCTAGACCTCTGCCTTCATTTGCCTCTGGATGAGTGGGTTGCCCACAAGCTGAAACCAAGGCTGACACCAAATATACTTGGCCCTTTGTGTTCCATCCACACCAGTAGCCAGCCCCTGTCCAGCCTCGGCGCGGGCTGATGTTGGGTTTGAACGTCTCCACTGGGTGGCCCTAGTGGGACTGGGCCCCCAGCATTTTAACTATTGTGAAGTATGCTCTCTATGGCCGCGGTTGGGGTGGAGAGGAAGGAGGCAGAGGGGCTGCTTTTTACATAGGGATGGGGTGTGTGTGTGTGTATATCTTCTGGGATCCAGAACTAGCCCGGAAGGGGCAATGGTCGCACCCAGGAACTTTGTGTCCAAGTGTCTGTTCCCGGCGGCGTCTCCGAGTGACGTGCGTTGCTCAGAGAGGGACCTCCAGGAAGGGCTTTGCAGATGGCTGGTGGGGGATGGACTGTAAAGCTTGGGAACTTCCTGTCTGGAAAGGGTCCGCTCCCAGGTGCTCCGAAGCGTTCGCTTCGTTTACAATCTGGAAAGTCTCAGCATCTTCTTGGCCAATTCTGCAGCTGTTCTGCTAGTCGAATCCCCACTGGCTTTGGCAGGAATCTCGTGCCAAGAACGGCTGTAGATGGAATTTGTCCTGGAGGGCTAAGCCATGATGGAAGTAGCTTTTTGGTTTCCTCCCCATGCGGTAACTCTGGGATCTGCCAGATAGGAGAGCCGCGTCTGTTTTCCTCTGAACCAGCTGAAATTCATGCACAGGTGCTGGCTGGTTTCTTTTCACCCGTGCCAGGCAGGATAGCAAATTCCAAGCAGGATGGTATCAATGGGGCAATCCTGGTGAGCGTACATCTTCACTACATTAATGGCAGGAGTCCACTGCTGTGTTGCTTATGGACTGTGCAACCCTTTCTCCATCCCATGCAAATTCACTGGCCTCAAATAGAGCCCCTGTTCCTGCCTGACGTTTTTGTGTTTTTCATGGTGCGGTGTTTATAAGCAATGCTTAATGTGCTCGCAAACCTCTGGTTGCCTGAGACGTTGCAGCTGTGTTTCTGCTCTAAGCTAGGGCCTCTTGGCAAACTGTAGTGACAGCAGATAAAGCTTAAAACCGTCCTTTTTTGATAAGCATTAAAGGATCCTCTCCATTTGGAATTTAGTTCTAGAGGGCATATGATACAGAGGAGTGCGGTTTTGATGTCCTCCAGTAGATGGCAGTGGTGTGCATGCTTCCAGGCTAATCTGTCGCCATGTCAGAGGCAGCCAACTATGGCTTGGGTAGCTTAAGCGTGGTGCTCTGTCTGGGCACGTTCTATGCCCCGTGCTGCCTTAACGGTCCTGTGTCTGACTTCATTGCACCTGAGTCTCAACAGCTGAATCCCGGCTGCTCCTCAGAATCTCAGTAGCCAGAGCCATAGTCTGGCGCACCGGCTCCACCAGCCGGTCGTGACGCGAGAGAGGTGGGGGGGCGGGGGGTGGATTTTGGCCAGCCCTGTTTTGTATGTATGCAAATGTATGCACGCAGCAGGTTTATGAATGAGTGCTTTAAAAATTTGTGAGGGAGACAAAGCAGCTTGAATGATATTATCAAATAGTTCAGAGTGGGCTGTAGGGTTAGGGGGAGCGGAACCTTTCCCCTACCAGGGGCCACTTAATTAGTACAAACTCCGAGGCCCACATAGACATTGGGAGCGTGTGTGTTTTAAGGGGTGCACTCAGGAAGGAGGGGTGTGTGTGTGTGTGTGTGTGTGTGTGTGTGTGTGTGTGTGTGTGTGTGTGTGCAGATCATGGATCTGTGCACTGAATCTGCCCCTCTCTGCTTGTGGGCATGTCCTCATCTCTGCTCCCTTCCCCTGGGCTCTGTCTTTCATAGGGTAAAAAGACGTGACAGCAGGCTTGGCCTGGACCTCGCCTGCCTGTTTGTGCAAGTTCTGCCAGATGTTGACCTGGGATTGCCCCGGGTTATGACCTCGGGAAAATCTCCGAGGTCACAGCCTAGGCTAAGGCCCACCCAACCGGGCCAAAGTTGGCCTCAGTAGGCGTGGACATCTGTTTCTGGGCCCCCATGACCAGCTGTCGTGGCTGGTCGTCATTGGCTGCCGTAGCTGCTCGTCATGGTGGGGGGCGGGGCACTGGGTGTAGCATGGGGGTCGGGGGTCGAATGCATGTTCTTGGTTCTCTGTGGCCAGTAGCCCAGCCAGGCACACATTTGTTCAATGGCCTGGACCCATGTCCGCTGTGGTTTCCAAGCCAGGGCGGGCTGCCTTCACATGTGATTTTGTCCAGTGTTTGAGGGCAAGGGACTGGAAAGGGGGCCAAATAGTCAGGCCACGTTTAGCCCCCAGGCCTGGGTAGCATGGCAAACGTTTATCCTTCTTCTCGCAGATCTTTCAGCATGAGCACAACCAATATACTTTCCCGGGACCGCTCTGGGTACAGAATTAGAGATCGCCGTGGTCTCTCTTCGAATCTCCTGATGGTTCTTTCAACCCATTACTGCCTGTCTCTCCTCCCCCCCCCCCAGCAACGTTCCCCCATGAACTCGGTCCCAAACTTTGACGCAGGGAAGGGGTTAAATAATCCCGAGTGCTGATTCTATTCTTGCCTTTATCCTTCAAGGTTCTTCAGATGGTCCCCATTTAAAAAATAAATAAATGGAAAAGGCTTCTAAAATGATGACACAAAACTTAAGCCAAGTCTGATTTTAGAATGCCCCCGAGGAAATCCACCCCAGGACGCAGGAAGCAATGCGAGGAGGAGGGTGGCTAGGTCACAGATAGGCGGCTATACCTGTAAACTTGGGGGAGGCGGGGGGGGGGAGTTGTGCAGAATATAGCAGCTTCAGACAGAAGAGCAGCTGTCTTGCTTCCTGACCCCTGCTGACACCCTGCCTGTCAAAAAGTCGTGCGGAAGGGATGCTGTTGCCTCTAGGGAGGCCCGATAGGCTGCCTCCTTGGAAATGAAACTGGCAGAATGGGAATCTACCTTGATCACAGAGAAATCAGCCCTTTTGCATCATGGGATGCTTAGGTCGAGGTGCCGCGCTTCAGATTTTGGTGCTGTGCGTTGCGGGGACGCCAGAGCGGCCACAAAAGTCTGTGCGATCCCAGCTCAGGCCGAAATCTGGGCCCAAGCCTGAGGCAACTGCATTGGGTGGCCACCAGCTTTGGCACTCCCTTCCCCTGGAGGCTCGCCCGAGCCCCGGTTTGAATGACTTCCTGTGGCCGTGCGTGCAGGACCTTTTTATTTGGCTGGGCATTCAGTGGGCAGGGATAGATTTGGGGAGGGGGGTGATGAGGGGGTGGTTTTAATTTATGAGGTTTTAATTATTTATTTTACATTTGTATTTTATATGTGTTCTTTGAGCCTTTGGGGATAGGATGGTATTTAAATCTAAATAAATAAATAAACCTCCACGGAGGGCTGTGGCATCCTAGCAAGCCATGGGAGGGAGGGCCATACTAGAAAAGGGGCAGGGATTGCTTTGGCTCCTCCCCTTTCCACTGGGACCAAGCACCGCGATGCCGTGGCGCTGTCTATTGTGTAAAAAAAAAAAAAAAAAGGGGCAGAGCTAAGGTGTTCCCGTCCCTTTCTAATGCCCCTCCCCCTCAGAGAACCATGACTTCTAGATGCTTGGGGGTGGGAGTGGGGACTCCCACAGCTGTGAAGCCCAGCCTGACCTGACCCTGAAGGGGCTTGGGCAGTGGCATAGCAAGATGGTGGTGGGCCGAGGCTCATGTCTTAGTTATGGGCCCCCTCTAAAGGCAAGGGGGCGAGACTCGTCACGCCGGCTCCCAGTCCTCTCTCCCCCACCTGCCTCTGCGAAGCAACAGTAACCCTGCTGGGAAGGAATTGTTAAGAGTGGGTGGAGGTGGAGCCAGCTTTCCATCCCCCACCCACTCTGAAAGCTTCCTTCTTGGCAGGGCTCTGCAAGCAACCTGTGAGCACTGCTGGGAAATGTTCAGAGTGGGTGGGGGTGGTGTGCTGACCCCACTCCCTCGATCTCTGATAATTTCCTAGTGACATTCAGGCTGCCTGCAAATGCTCCCTCAGGGTCTGGTCTCCCCTGGGCTCAGCTGAGAACCCCTTGCTCCATGGTAGCTCCATCCATGGGCTTGATTCAGGAGAGCCCCTGACTCAAGTCCTACAAGACCTGTTGTCTCCTGTCAGGCACAGGCCAGGTGCAAGGCCTCTACGTTCCCACATGTTTTATGACGATCTCGATCCCAATAATTAATTAGTAACAGGATGACTACTCCAGGAGTGAATAACCTCCATCCCAGTCTGGGGTCCTAATCTCCGATTAAACCTGGAATGGTTTGCGTGTCATCTGTAAAGAACCGTCTTAACCTGTGGGGTGGGTGGTCGCTATCCGGGTGGTATGCATGTCATGTGAAAAGATTCACGCAAGAGGCAGAGAGCCTCTCCCCACCTCTCTTTCAAAAGCCAGTGTTGTCTAGTAGATAAGGGTCTATTTGTTATGGCCTTTGGCTTGAACAATAAACTAATGCTACAATGAGTAGATAAGGTGTTGGACTTGGACCTGGGAGGCCAGGGTTCAAATCCCGTCTTTCCCCATGACATCACTCGGTGGCCTTAGGCAAGTCACTGTCTCTCAGCCTCAGTTCCCCCATCTGTAAAATGGGAATAATAACAGCCTCTCTCACTGGGCTGTCGCGAGGGTGAACTAAGAGGAGGATTGTAAAGCACTTTGAGCATTGCAAGTGCTATTTTGCCCTGTGGCCAGGGACGTGTGTTCACTGCCTTTTCCCCCTAATGCTGCACCGTCTAGCGAAGCTCCTCTCGGTCTAGCAGCCGCCTCATCTGGCACAGAGGGTGTGGGGTGTTGCCAGCCATAACAGTCTGCATTTCCGTGGGGTTGGTTCCAATCGCACTCGCCGGCTGTTCTGAAACATGTTTCCTTTTCTGCTTTTCAGGTTTCTCCCATCTGCCGAACGGTCTGTACCCTTCGTACATTCCCCTGAGCCACCTTGACCCCCCCAGCGGCGGGAGCCCCCTGCTGGCCCAGCTGGGTCAGCACAGCCTCTTTGAGTCACAGAAAGGTCAGTCTGTTGCTTTGTTTTACCCTCTCTGTACAAGTGGGCATGTGATCATCCCTCCCAGCCTTTCCCACATGGCAAGGCCCTCATCCTCACCATCCACGGAGACCCAAGCCCTGGTAGTGCCCACAATCCCATGGGCTGCAGATCCTTTGCGCGCAGCACAATATGCCGCCAGTGTGGATGCATGTGGATCCTGCGCAGCTCCGCACAGGATGCGCAGACCATGGGATCGGGGCCAGTGTCTCTAAAGCCTCGTTCAGACAGAACGTTGTTAAGTGAAGTAAGTACTTTGATTTAATTCATTAATTAAATTCAATCAAAGCAACGACACCACTTCAGTAGCATTCAAACGAGGAGTATAAACCAAAAGTGGGTAGGTCAAAGTAACTACTATGCTTTGGTAGTGTTCAGATGAACCGTGTAAACCAGGGCTGAAATGAGAAGCAATTTTTTTCTGGTGAAAATATCACGAGAATTGAGGATTGTCACTGAGATCTCAGTAACAGACCGAGATCTCAGTCGAGAACTTTTTCTCGAAATACCATTTCCCGTTTACCTCTCCCATTTACCGCAATTGATCGTTTACCATATATTGATTTACCATGTACTGCCTTCATCCAAGTAACGCGCGTTCGAAAAATGCCACTTCGCACATGCGCGGTACTGGGATGAACACGGTACACGGTAAGCAGTACACGGAAAATGGTATTTCAAGGAAAAATTCTCAACCTGAGAATCGTCGTTTCCCTCAATGATTGTTTCTCGCTTAAAACGAGTCGAGAACTGTGATTCTCGACGATAGCCAAGAAAAGAGTTTCAGGCCTAGTGTAAACTAAAGCAGTACTGTGTCGCCCCCCCAGCTGAGACATAATAATCCCTAGAAGAGGCCGGGTGGCAGCAGAGTGAAGGGCTGTGCGAGGCCTTCCTGGCGGTGACGGTGTGCACTCCGGGGGAGGGTACAAGGGGTCAGCTGCTTGGGCCTTGTACACCCCTACATAGCACACATCACCTCTCAGGGAAGGAAACCCTGAGGAGGGATAAAGAGGGTGTGTTCTTGAGTAGGGAGCAAGCATGAGGTAGCTGGAAGAGGCAAGAGCCAGTCTGAGCTACACCGTTCCTATCCCTGTCTCGCCACTGGCCCTCAGCAGGACAGGTGGCCAGAAGTAGTGGCAGGAGGGGATGCAGCAGGGGACATGAAGCAGCTGCTGCAGCAGGACTTGTAGCCATGACAGGGCACCCTGCCCTGGGACTGTGGCAACAGAGAGGCAGGCCTCACTAGATGGACGTAGGCCCTTCCAGGGTGCCATTTTAGGTGGGGCGAGGTGTGGACTCACATCTGAGAGGGGCCCAGGACATACGGGCTGAGCTGGTTGCAGGGACGGGAGGAGGAGTGGGAGTTTTTAGACAAGGAGTGGCCTGGGCCTCTGACTTTGCCCCTCCATCCTTTAATCCAGCCCTATCCCTGTCCCTCTGCTCTGGGGGAGCTGAAGAGAGTCTGCCTCTGAGGGTAGGGTGACCAGATATGCAAACTGTAGAGGGCACTTATGAGAAATGCAGGTTGCAGGGCGGCACTGGAGCCAGTGCAGCCCTGCCACCTGTATTTCTCATACATGTCCTAAAATTTGGCTATCTGGCCACCTAGTGCAGGCCCTGCAACCTGTATTTTTCGTAAGTGGCCTGGAAAAATAGACATAGGTGACAACCCTATTACCCTAGGACCCTCCCATTTCCCCCCCATCCCTAAGTACCCTTTAGCCTCCAACTTCTCTGCGGCTCTTGGAGCTTATACTAATTTTCAAAGTGGTTCACAGGAAGGAAAAAGTTCCCCAGCCCGTGTGTAGACACTGCAGAAGAGACACACTTGTGTGTCAGGGTGGGCACGCTTGAACCCTGGAGAATAATTTATTATTATCTTATTTAGATTTTTACCTTGCCCCTCTCAGAAGGCTCAGGGTGGCTAATTTTATTTCTCAATAAAATAGTACCCCGCCCTCCCCCCCCTCCTGGCGGTGGTGGCGTGTGCTGTGGGGAAAGGTATAAGGGGCCGGCTGTTTGGGGCCTTGTACACCCTGTCCCTTCCCTACAAAGCGCACGTCGCCTCAGGGAAGGAAACCGCTCCTGGTGGGAGGGATAAAAAGGTTGTGTTCTAACATAAGAAGTGCCGAACTGGGTCAGACCAATGGTCCATCTAGCCCAGCATCCTGTCTCCGACAGCGGCCAATCACGGTGGCTTGGGAGAAGCACCCAACAGGTCACAATGGGGGATCCATTCCCTGTTGTTTTCCCCCAGCTCCCGTCATGTTCCCCGATCCTGTCTGGCTAATAGCTGCTAATGGACCGATCTTCCAGAAATTTGTCCAAACCTCTTTTAAACTCAGCTCTAGTACTGGCCCTTACCACAGCCTCTGGCAGTAGATTCCACAACCCAATTATACACTGAGTGAAAAAATGTTTTCTTTTATTTGTTTTAAACTTGCCACCCATGAGTTTCATGGAGTGTCCCCTAGTTTTAGTACTAGCTGAGAGGGTAAATAACTGCTCCTTGTTTATTAGTTCCACGCCACTCATGATTTTATAGACCTCTATCCTATCTCCTCTCAGTCGTCTCTTCTCCAAATTGAAGAGCCCCAGCCTACCAGCCTCTCCTCATACGGGAGCCCTTCCATGCCCCTGATCATTTTTGTTGCCCTTCTCTGTACCTTTTCTAGTTCAGCGATGTCTTTTTTGAGCTGGGGCGACCAGAACTTGATCTTGGGGTGTGATCAAGGAAAGGGGAGGCAGGACTGGTGGAGGATCAATTTGCCCCCGACAGCCCCACAACAGATCTTTCAGAAATGAATACGGCTACAAGAAAAGTCCTCCACTGGTTACTTATTTCAGGGGGGAAAGTAATTTTTCGCACAATAAATGCGTAATTTTGGAACTGAATGTTTGAACTTCTGTCTAAAGAAATGGGGATGTAGGGTTGAACGTATTGGGTGGCGCTGCAAGGAATTCTGCCCCAGATCTGAGGGGAACCTCTGGGCAGCCCTTGGGATCCTGTCCCCTCCTGGTACTATCCTGGTTGAGTCCCTGCCTCTGTCCCAAGGACCTGTCAGGAAGAGATTTGGGCCTAAACTGAAGAGGGATTGCGGGAGACAGTGTGGCCTAGTAGACGGAAGTGTTGAATTTGGATCTTGGGAGGGGTGGAACCTGAGTTCTGATTCTGTCTTAGCCAGGAACTCATTTAGTGGCATTGGCCAGATCACTCTCACACAGCTTCAGTTCTCTGTCTGCAGAGTGGGGATACCAGTGACCCGCCTCACAGGATTGTTATGAGGGGTGAACTAGATAAGGATTGTCAAGCACTTTGGGCACTAGAGAAATGATAAATAACATTGAGCCATAGTTGAGTTTCTTGGCAATATCCTTTCCCGCCTTTAATCTGATTTTTGTGTGGCTGGGAGTCATGGTGGCAGGAACCCAGCTTGTAACGGTAGCTGCCTGCTAGTGATAACGGTTGGATGTTTTTACCACGTAGGGATCTGCCATGGCCCCCCTTGCTTCCATCTCACCATGTCCCGTCTTCGTGTGTTTATTTTTTTACTGCTCAGTACTAGACCTTTGTAGTTCCTGAGGGTGAAAAACTACCTGGTTTGAGTCCCAGAATGGGGAAACTAGCTTAATCATGTTCCTCTTCTTTTATTCCAGATGGGTTTTACTTATCTGGCCATGCAGGACAGACTGCCTTGCATCCCCAAGCCTCCATCTCGAGGACGGCGGCTAGTCACACGCCAAACGCCATGCTCCGCGAGAAGGACCTCGGGCACCTGCACAAGAGCTTGAAGGAAAGCCTGAAAGACCCTGGCGGCAAGGAGCGGGTGTGTAGGAACGACCTTTCCTTGCCCTTTGCCAAGAGGGACAGCAAGCAACGAGAGGAACCCCAGCACCGTAACGTGGTGGACCTCACTCAGGACACCAAGCCCGACAGCGAGAGGAAGGTGAGCGGCCCGGAGAAGCCCATCAAGGTGGGAGAGCGGATGTCCCCTTTCCTTGCAGAACTCATGCCAAATCGGGGGTCCGGCAGTGGAGAACCAAAGTCCAAGAACCCACTCCAGACCTCTTCGCTCAACAACTGCAACGGCAGAGGGGACCCCGTGGTGAAGATGCTGGGGACCGAGCAAGACTGCTGTGCCAAGGAGCCCAACAGGCACGATGAGAACATGAGGCCTTCTCCTCACGTCCACCCGGACAGGTTGAAAAGGGGCGACTCCATGATGACCCCAGTAGGCGCTTTGCATGTTGCGTGTAGCTGCCCTTCCCCTCACCCTCCCCAGCCGGGGAAAATGACTCCCTCCTCTACATTCCCTCCCCAGCCCGTCCATTCCAGCCTGTACACCATCTTCCCACCAGCCAAGGAGCCAGGGAGAGAACACAAAGTTATTGCCCCCACCTTTGTGCCTTCAGTCGAGGCCTACAATGAGAGGAACGGGCCCATCCAGATTGCTTCCCAAGCCCGGGATAATAAAGTTAAGGACAAGGATGCTGTCGGAAAATCGAGCGGTGTCCTGCAGTCGCCAGTAGAACGGTGTCTGTCGGATGCCTCCCGCACCATCTTGTCACAAGAATTTCCTTGCCACAGCGATGCCAAAAGGATGGAAGTTCTGAGGGAGAAGGGTTCGGTGATCAGGGCCAACTCCATGGTGCTGAAGAGGCAGGTGTCTTCAGAACCCTTCCTGAACAGGCCTGGCTTGGGTTCTCCGGAAAGCAGGGAGTTCCTCACCTCAAAAGACCTGATGAAGCCGTGTCCTGAGGTGGAACACCGCTCCTGTGAGCGGGACCGGTTTCAGAGGTCTGGCTGCAAAGAAGCAGCTAAAATCTATGGCACTTTGGACTCTTCCAGGCAACATCTGGACCATGGTCAACTGAAGCCTCCCGAGCAGAAATGGAAGCCCTTTGAAATGGGCAACTTTGCCACCACCCAGATGGCTGTGCTGGCTGCCCAGCACAACCATGCCAACCGGGTGGAGGAGGAGGCTAAAAAGGTGTACCTCGACCCCAGTGGCCTACAGAGATCCTCAGTGGTTGGTTCCCGGGCCAGCGCTGAAATCCTCCACCCCACCTCTCACGGCGAAGGGTCTGCCATGCAGAGCCTCATCAAGTACAGTGGCAGCTTTGCCAAGGAGACGCCGTCTCGCCAAAGCAGCGGCAAGAAGAGCCCGTTTGGTGGGCTTGGCAACATGAAACTGGACCCTTCCCAGCTTAGCGCCGCCAAGATCCAGCAGCTGCTGTCCCAGCAAGCCGGCAAACAACTGAAGAGAGACCCTGAGAGGCCGGAAAGTGCCAAGTCCTTTGGCCGCGAGAGCATCGGGTCTCAGGGGGAGGTAGAGGTGAGGCACCTGCCCGTGGGTATCGCGGTGGCCGTTGCCCGGCAAAAGGACAATAGTGGCAGTAAAGTGGGGCCCAGCTTGGCTGACCATGATCGCTCTCTCTCCATGAGCAGCATCAAAGGTAAGAATGCTCGGTAGTCTGTCTGAGAGCCTTGTGGGGGCTGGGACCAGGGGCTGGGGGGCTGGCAGAATTTAGTTTAGGAGGAACAGCCCCTTTGTCACGTCCATTTCCTACAAGACGACGCTCCTTTCCAATCATTATGATGTCCTAGCGCTGGGGAAAAGGGGTGTGGTGAAGGGGTTGCCCTGCTCCTTTCCCATATGACCACACATTGCATCCACCCCTTTCTGGTGTTGCCACGACACCCCCCCCCCCAGGGGGGAGCAGGGGGAGCCAGTGTGGCCAATGGCTGGGACAGTCTGAGACAGGAAGCTTGGTCTCCATGTGTCCACTCAGCCAGTTCTAGGGATGAAGATACAGGTGACAGCTAGGGTAGCCCCTTCTTATGGTTTGATCCCAAGATTCCCATGTTGGCCTAGGGGAGTCTCGGGATCAAACTGTGAGAGTTGTCAACCCTAGTGACAGCGTGTGTGTAGGGGAACCTAGAATTGCTAAATCCAAACCTAGAGTTGGCTGGTCCGTGAGTTTGACTATGGCACGGGGATCCTTTTCCCTCCAAAGTCCTCCTCTTAATCTAGCCCAGACTGGGCTAGGGAGAGTTTCTCTCTTCGCTGGTGGTTGTTTTTTGCAAGATGGTCCACTCCCCAGTGCCGCCCAGCTGATGCTACTAACCCATTAAAATCTGAGTGGGGAGCACTATGATCAACCCAATCAGTGGCCAAGGGGGTGCTGTTGTGATATATTCCCTGCCCCACAGCTGCTAAAGAGGAGCAGCTCCACCCCCTACCTCACTGGTAGATTTGTTTGGTATTTTTATGACTATTTGTTCAAAGCCAGTGCAATGGCATGCTGGGAAATTTATTTGCATTCAAACTGTATCAAATAGGTAGGATTGAGTTAATTTGCATAATTTATTCAGTTTGCACAATCCAGATTTTCTGCTTGTGGAATTTGGGTTTCCTGTTACAGCATTTGGAGGGGGAAACAATGTTGAGAAAACCCAGGACTCTGATCAGAAGCTGCAGAGCCACCTGCGGCATCCCTGCCATAGTCGGAACATACCAGTGCTTTATTGTTATTGCCCTTTCCCCATTTTATTCTTGCTTTGGACTGTTGATTTTTCTCACTGGCTGAGTTTCACTGAGTTTTTAGATTCTCTCTTCATTTGGTGTTGTGTGTCCGATCATGTTGCCTAGAGGAGAGACTGAGGCAGTTTGCTCACATGCACAATTTCACATTACTTTGTGTCTTCGTGATATTTTGTACCTTGTGCATTTGCCTTTACTCATGTTATTTGTCAGGGAAATTAATGTGAGTTTCATCAGGGATGTCAGTGAGTTCTGTATTATGGGAGATTGGAATGTGTGCATGGGGCGAGTTCCGTATTACGGGAGATTGGAATGTGTGCATGGGACGAGTTCTGTGTTACGGGAGACTGGAATGTGCGCATGGGGCGAGTTCTGTGTTACGGGAGACTGGAATGTGCGCGTGGGGCGAGTTCTGTATTACGGGAGACTGGAATGTGCGCTTGGGGCGAGTTCTGTATTATGGGAGATTGGAATGTGTGCGTGGGGCGAGTTCTGTATTACGGGAGACTGGAATGTGTGCATGGGGTGAATTTAACTTACGTGAAAATTGCAACGTATGCATGGATCCTCTGACGGATTCCTTCGCGAGGGGGGGGGGGGGGGGAGCTGGAAAGAAAATAATGTGGGCATGCAGCCCTGCAGGGATCTTATGTTGTTGTTAATTTCACGTGGGATAGAATCTCACATGAAAATCAGAAGCAGCCTGTATCTTTTTAGATCCTGTAGTGGTTGCAGACTGTTACCCTTTGGTATTGGCTTTTAGTGCCACCCAAGCATGGTGGGGGTAAGGTCTGCAGCTCATGGATGTGTGTGCGTGTGGCTCCTCCTCCCCCTGAGTACTGCTGCCACCCAAATTTGAGCTTGGACAATCTCCTCCTGGCGTTTCTGTGCTTTACAATTTCTTCAACAAAGTAGGAGCAACGTGAGCTTTATATTCTGAAGCAGGCATAAGATTGAGCAGATTGGATAAGACCACTGGTCCATCTACAGAAGTGATCTCCAACCTGTGGCTTGCCAGCAACATGCTGCTTGGCACAGCTCCGTAACCAAATGCAAAATATCGGGAGGGAAGGGGGCGGGAAAGAGACTGTGCCTTGGAACCAGCAAGGAAATGGTTAAAATGCACCCTGCACTCCCAAAGCTCCTGGCAGAGAGGAGTGTGGGACTGGGAGAAGCCCTGAGCTGCTGCTGCAGGAAACAGGAATAAAATGGAAGGCTCTTTTAAAAAACAACAACAAAAAAACCCAAACCGTTAAGCCTAAAGGTTTCTTAAAGAGACAGGTGCACTAAAAAAATCATCCCCAAAGCAGAACTGAAAAAACAATGTAAATTGTTTATTTTTAATTTCCTTTTTTTTCAGTTAGTTAGTTACAAGCTTAGAACATAATCTCTTGGTGTGGCTTAACTTTCAAAATAAAGTTGTGACTCACCCACGTTAGACTTTTCTATGTGTTGCAACCTGCCTGGAGCTCCTGGGATAGGGTGGGATATCCGTGTAAATAAGTGCATAAATCAATAAATTAAATCTTTAGGTTTTTGAAAGGGGCTCACGACCACAAAACGTTTGGGGGAATGCTAGGGTCTACAGTATAATTCCAGCTAGCCAGTGTGGTCCAGGGGAACGAAACCTTGTTTGCCTAGTTCAAGGGCAGGCCTGAACAGGCAGAGAAGCAACAGGAAGAGGTGCAATGCAGCAGGGGAAGAAGCTCAGCATGGAGATGGGCATGGGGGGGTGGTCCTTGAAGGAATTCCAAAGCTACGGTGCACCTGCTGCAGGGACACAGGGTAAGAACCGATGTGACGGTGGCCCACCGTGGTCTGCTTCTTCATGCTTTGGCCTGTGAACCACTGGAACGTCTGTTTAGGGGCCACCAGATGTTGACCTGGGATTGCCCCCGGGCGTGTTGGCAGCTAGCCCAGACTCTCACCCCCGGATTAGTTCCAGGTCACAGCCTGGGCTATAGTCCGTCCGATCGGGGCAAAGCGGCCACAGTGGGCGATCGCGTATGTCGTGATCCGCCGTGACCTGGCCTGGATCGAGGCCGCCATGGCTGGCGTCAAGGCCAGCCGTCATTGGCTGGGCACAGCATGAGGGCAGGGCTGGGCAGCCACACACGTCTCTCTCTCGGTGGCCCAGGTGCGGGAAGATGTGTTGGGTGACCCTGACTCGGTCTGCACCGTGTCTGCCAAGGCTTCCTGACCCGGGTAGGGTCGTTTCCACCCACATCATCCGAGCAGCCACTCGGGGAGAAGAAACTCCTTAGTTGATAAGAAGGCTTGGACTTTGGGAAGTGTATGAATACTCGAAACATCTTTCTCTTTTGGGATGAAAAGTTATGCAAGCAGGTTGTTTTGACCCAGTTGAGTTTAGCCAATCAAATCTGTATTTTGTGATGTATCCAAAATACGAGACCAGTCAGGATCTGATCCTGATCGGTCAAAGTGGACCTTAGTGTATATAAACCGTGTACAGATGAGACATTCTTTGCAGACTTCTACTTTAAGTGAGTATATTACTGGTCAATAATTTATTTTATTTATTTCACTGTAACTTTCCTTATTTTCTTTCTTTCTCTCTTTCTCTCTCTGTATTCTTTCATTCTTTCTTCAAGTTGTTGTACTTGATTTTACATTCTATAGCCTTCAGTCCGATTATTCGGACACAGGGAGCGATCTCCCTCATGTCCACTAGGAGGCAGCACAGACTTTCAACTGGGCAGGCGCCGGGAGATCGCGCCCTCGCTTTCCCGGGTGTAAGTCTGCCTCCGATCCTACAGGACGTGCAGCAGTGGTGCTCTGCACCAAGTCAGACTTTTCTTCCTCAAAGAGAGGTACTTTCAGATTTTGTATCCGCAGTAGCGGAAGCGGCTTCATTATCCTTCCCGGGGCCCGTACGGCCGTGAGGCGATCGACCCACTGGGTACAAGCTTCCTAATCGGGAGTCCAGAAATGACGGAGCCCGCCAGAACACGCAGGGCAGCTGCCCTCCGGACCGTGGCTCGCCGACAAGGCCCCGCTTCTCCCGAGCACGAAAATGAAACCGCGTCACAGCTTCCCGCCCGCAACGCGGCCCCCGCTGAGTCGGAGGAGACGCGCAACAGATCCGAGGCCGGGACGGAGGAGATACAAGATGAGGAGGAGGCAGCCGCTTCTGCCTCCTCACAAATAAGAGCCCCACCCCCGCAGACTCGTTTCAGCAACTCCAGCTGGACGCCTTGAGATCGATGATGGGTGCCCTAGCTCGTATAGAGGGGAACCAAAAGAGGGCTCGAAAGCACAAACGACACCCCACCCCCCCAGAGCATTTAAGGGTTCCTCGCGGGCGCCTGGTAAGGGCAAGCACAAAAGCACCCGCAAGCCCCCTCGCAAGCATTCTCTCAGGGACCTGCTCGGCTCCTCCTTGGAGGACGAGTGCCAGGGATCCCTGATGGAAGACGGGGAACTGTTGGACACGGGGTCCACCCCTCAACCCCCCTCCAAACGATGCAAGAAGGCCGCACGTGCTAAAGCCTCGCAATCTATGGCCTCTTCCTCCTCCGACCCCTGTGCTTCTAACTCAGGGGGCTGCTCCTCTGGGGACTCCGATACCCCCCAGTGGGAGGCTATCCTTTCTAGCGACCCCAAGGAGATGGGCAGAGAGCTTCCCTCAGAGCAGGGCCCCAGGCTCCTAAAGAGAGCACAGAGGGTGCTGAACATTACTCCTAGTACCCCCCAAAAAGGGGACTCGGACTCTACCTCAGATCACGAGGTCTCAGACAGGGACTATCTCCCCAAACTCCATGGTAGGTCCAAAGGGGTGATCCTGGACAGGTCCTTTGAAAAAATAATTAGGGCCCAATGGAAGCAGCCCACTAAGTTCTGCAAGCTGTCTAAAGTGCAGCAATCCCTCTGCACTTTCACTAAGCAGAGCGACCCTATATTCAAGCCTCCCAAGGTGGACGTGGCAGCTTCTTCTCTGGCCCGCCAGTCCGTATTCCCCTCGGAAGGGAAAGGACCCCACGGATAAGGGAATAGATATCGGGCTGTGCAAAAGTTACGAGGCACTGTCAAACACGCTACAAATGGCTACGGCCGCCCCGTACGCTTCTAGAGCCATCATAAAGTGGTTCAAGCTGCCCCCCTGTCCTTCAAACTGGCCACTAATGTCACCTTGGCCCACGCATTCTTAATCGATGCATCTATGGACATCGTCACCTGGGCTGCCAGAGGCATGGCAGCCAGGCGCCATTTATGGCTGCGTTCCTGGCGCGCAGACACACACGCCAAGAACCTCCTAGTAAACAGCAGGTTCAGAGGCCGCAAGCTATTCGGCCCCGCCTTGGACAAGACACTAACTGAGGCCTCCAACAAGGACAAGAAACATTCCCTCAATCAGGTGCAGACATTGAAAAGTTTATTTCGCCCATTCCAGCGCCCCCAGTAGGGGTTTCGAAGGAACGTTCCCTCTTCCAACACCTGGAACACACAGACCTGCGGCACAGGACACAGGGGACGTGGAGCCAAGACCAACAGGCCTGCACCCCACTCTAACTACACCAGACGTAACGGGTCGCCGTCACGCAAACAGGACTCCTGACTGCTCCGCACCCTCCTCCCCCATCTCCGCCCATCTCGGAGGAAGGCTCCTGCACTTCGCCCATTGGTGGGACCAAGCCACCCCGCAGCACTGGGTAAGACAAACTGTTACAAGGGGATACTCGATCGAACTAAAGCGCAGGCCAAGGGAGTTCTTTCACGTATCCCCTCTCTCTCGCATCTCCTCCAGACGCTCAACTATGCACTGCAAGATCAACCGACTACATCACGTATGGGCCATGGCACGAGAAGGGAAAGGGACTCTATTCAATTTTCTTCTTAATACAGAAGGAGAATGGAGAGCCATCCTAGACCTCAAGCGTCTCAACAAATCCATCCGGTTACAAAGATTCAAGATGGAAACCCTGGCCTCCATCTCCCTAGCCATCTGAAAAAACGACTGGCTCACCTCATTAGATCTCAAAGACGCTTACCTCCATATACCCATCCTCCGACCTCACCGCCAATGGCTAAGATTTGCTTACAACTATCAGCGCTGGCAGTACAGAACCCTTCCCTTTGGATTGGCAACTGCCCCCCGAACATTCACCAAGGTCCTAATCCCACTCGTGGCGAACCTGTGACCAGAGGGCATAGCCATATTCCCCTACCTGGACGACCTGCTTATCCAGTCCCCATCCAGGGAACTTGCTCTTGCTCATCTCCAACGCTCCATCTCCTACCTGGAGTATCACGGCTTTCAAGTCAATTGAGACAAGAGCCATCTCACACCAACTCAGGGTCTAGAGCACCTAGGGGTGATATTGGACACCTCCCTAGACAGGTTGTTCATACCAGTCCCACGCCAGCGCAAGATCCTAGAGCTCATAGCATCTACACGGACAGCCCCACGCACTTCCTTGCAGACACTAGCGTCTCTCCTGGGCACCTTGATCTCCTGCATACGCCATCTTCAATGGGCCAGATTTCATGGGCGCCTGCTCCAACGGTTGCTGGGCCCATGGCAGACTCACATAGCCAACGGCTACCCGGCCTACCTCACAGTCCCACCGGAGACACAACGCTCCTTCAAATGGTGGGGAAACCCCCCACCGCTTCCTTCAGGGAGTTCCCCTAACAGAACCATCCAGGCTCGTCCTGACGACAGACTCCAGCTTCTCAGGCTGGGGAGCCAGACCCTCTGAGTTTTGCTATGTTCCTCTCTTTCTTGGTGGACAGCCTGAACAGCCTGGTTATGTCCTCAACATGGAGAAGAAGGCAGGATCTGGGATTGACAGCCTCTTGCGGAAAAGACATAACCCTCCATGTGCGACCCAGTCCGGTCCTGCCTTGTAATAAAAGCTGGATCTGGGCCTCTTCCTCTGGACAGCCTAACTTAATTTTTGTAACCCAACACCCCTGACTGCATTGTTGTCAGGGGGGATTGAACTGGGGACCTGTCTTCATCCTCTGAGCTAGAAATCCTGTTTCTGTTTGCCCTGTAGGGTTAGCAGGCTTATTAACCAAGAAGTGGTATGGCACCACTACACCACTAGAGGGGGTAAACATGCCACACTCTTTGGTGCTATATTTTATTTTTCTTTCTACCTCTTTTCCCAGCTCTGTCCTTGTGGCGGTGAGTTCCACAGTCCAGCTATAAGTTGTCTGCAAAAGTATATCCTTCTATCATTTTTTCTTAAATTTCAGATTGCTTCCTTTCAGTTTCAGCAAAAGTTTCCTTGTCTTTGATCTGCCTTCTCTACTTTTTGTGTTACCTTTATAAATAACTGAGCATCACCCATGAATATTGAACTGTGGACCTTTTGGTCTGTAAGCATGTGATTCTACCAACTGAGCTAAAAGAGCTGGCTTTTGTTAGCTCAGTAAAGCAGCAGGCTTATGAACTTAGGCTAAGTAATGTCTTGTGTGGACGTTCTCTGTGTTATGTTAAGGCAAGAAGGCATTTCCATTCAATCCCCGTCTATCTTTAACATGGGAGTTTTGAGTCCCTTCACTTCTTTTTCAAGTGATTATTCTTTAGTTAGGGATCTTAACAAAAATAAAATGTTACAGACAGTTAAAGTTCTGGTTGAAGGAATCAGTGATAGTTTTGTGTAGAGAATGGTGCTTTTAATCAAAAGTTATCGTCGAAAAAATGACGTTGAAGAGAATAGAAGAAATCGTTAAAGTTGCGCATGCCTATTGTAGCTCTCCTAGCATTGTATACACAACATTGTATAAATATCTAATTACTTATTATTCACATGCCTTGAGTTATTTAACGTGTTGATATTTTTTACTCTGTATCTGAAATTTAAAAGTTTAATATTGGTGTGATATGTACTATAGAGAGATTAACTTGTTAAGGCATGTGAATAACAAGTAATTAATTTCTTTAATTTTAGAGTTTGTGAAGCGATGTAATATGCATTGTTATGACAGAATTGTCGTGTTCTTTAAAGATGAGGGGGTGATAATTTTATGGGTGGGAAGGCTATAGAGAGGGTGAAAAATAGTGATGTGATGTGGTGAAGTAATAAGTTGAAAGTATAGAACTTAAGGTACGGTGATATGATTAGATTGGGGGAAATGTGAAAATATTACAAATGATAAATTTGCCTTAACTATGAATTAAAAACCTTGGTTTTTAAATGTTGGAATTTAGTATTAGCAAAGCGAGATCATGTTATATTCAAGCAACTCAGGAGGGGCTAGGCTGTGGATTTTGTTTGCCATGTGGTGCTTAGGAGTAAAGAGAGGATGTGTGCAGTTAGCTCCTGTGTGCATCAATACAGTAATAGATGGGAAGCTAAAGAACGCTTGAGCTGGAGAGGCAGCATGGTCCAGTAGGTAGAGCCCTGGGTTATGCAGGGAAGTAGGGGGAGGGGGACAGGTCGGGAGGAGGTAGTTTTTCATATTCCTGCTCTGTATCTCTGCGAGTGTTTGCCAGCAAAGCCGCGCTGGGTGGGGGGGCTTTCAAACTGGCCAAACCATGCGCATATCTTGGCTTGCGCGTTCCCTCTCGCAGCCAAAATATGCGCGGGGGTGGGCAGGTCTAAAAGTGGCCTTAGTCTAAAGCAGGGGTGGGAAATCTCCCTCCCATTGGCCAAGTCTTCCCCACGGCTGGTTTTTATATGGCCCCTTTCCAGTTTGTGGATCTGGCTTGTGCATCCCATCCCTACTCACAAGCACTGGAAAGAGTGAGCTCAGGAAAAGAAGGCAGAGATGAGGGGCATGCACTCAAGAACAGAAGATGGATCCATGGCATAGATCCATAATCTGGATTCTCCCTTCCTCTATCCTGGGCACCAACCCCTAAGCAATGTGCCCCCCCCACCCCACCTATAAAGCATGTGAATCTTGCACTGATGTTCAAAGTGGCACTGTGGGTTGGGCGTGGGGGACATTTCCCCACCCTCGGTCTCAGACCTATTAGCAGAGTTTCCCAAACACTTCCTAATTAAACCAGTCGGTTAACATTTCCCCCATTTCTCAGCTAAGATTGCCACCACTCCAGGCTCTTTGACCGGAAAAGGGGCACATAGTTGAAGGTGACATGACCCTAAGGTGAATTGAACCATCTGCAGAAGGGGGTGGGGTGCGGGGAGGTCCCGATCCTGATTGATATTGGGATCATGGGATTATATTGAAGTCTCAAAATGTGGGTCTCGCAGGCAAAAAATAAAAATGGGCATTTTTGCTATTTTCTAAGGCGGCACTGCACTCCTTTGAAAGTGAGATCCTTGTAAATGTGCCATTGGCCTACCCAGCTGCTTTCTTTCTGCTGAGTGCATGCATATGGTCTGGAGCATCCCCCCACCCCCCAATCCCATGGGCACACCGTGCTCTCACACTTCCTCTCTGATTAGTTAACACATTTTTTGGGTTGGTTTTTTTTGTCTTTTTCTCCCTAAACCTGGCACCCACCACCCCACATTTGATTTCCACAGCCTTAAGCATTGCAGGTGCTTGCTGCCTGCTTGAGTTCACTTCCAACCTTATTTGGAAGTAGGCTGGGAGCCTTGAGAAATTCATCCCTGTAATGAATCTGACTGGTCACTGGATGTCACTGTTGATCAACAAAATGTTGCAGGGAAAAGAAAGCTTCCCTGTTGGGGCAGGCCAGTTAAACCAGGCAAAACATGTCCAGAATCCTATCTTCCCCTCTTTGATTTTTTTTTTTAATGCGGTGGGACTTGTTGGCTCAATTTTGGGGTTATTTTAGTGCCTAGAAATGCAAGGGGACCTCTGCTATCGGGTAAAGCCCAGGGACGTGTATAAGTTAGGATACACACTTATCAGCCCTCTCCTAATTAAGCTGGGAGGTCAATATTTTCCACATTTCTTAGCTAGGGTTGCCACCGTTCTGGACTCTTTGACCAGGAAAGGGGCAGGGCTATGCTGAGGGGGGGGGGGAGGTGCTGTCTGATGTGGCACCCCGATATCCCAGAGAAAGTGATCATGGTGTGATTCACTTATGCCTAAAAGTGGTGCATCAGGAGGAAACCTTTCCCTCTGGCCCCTAAAAACACAGAAACCTGCTGGCTAATACAGTCAGTCTCAGCAGCTGGATCTGACAGCAAAAAATAAATTGCCCGTTTTATTTGTGTCGGAAGCACTACGACCTGTAACTCTTATACCGTCACTGCCAACTGCCTGATGTTGTCTGCCCGTTCTACAGGGCCCTGTCAGCAAGGAGAGAAAATCGGCTCCAGCTCTGGGTCCGTAAGATTCAGTTTATTTCAGATGAGGCCTGATCCAAAGCCTGTTAAGGTCAGTCGGCTTTTAGACAGGCCCTATGTAGAGCCCCATATCATCCTTTTTGGTGTTTGCTTGTGTTTCTGAAGCAAGGGTGGGGGATCTTTCCCCTCCCCATGGGCCACTTTTAAAGCTCTCTGGGCAAGGAGCGAGTGGGCATGAGTTGTATTATTAGGCATTGGGGTGGGGGTGTTTAAGGGGTGGGCTCAGGATGAGAGAAGGAAAGCGTGGGTCCAGATCATAGACTCCTCTGTTCTCTTCGCCTTTTTGGCTGTTGCTGTGCATGGAATCCATGTTTTTAGTGATCTTTCTCTCTCCATAATGATGCCAATGTCTCTTTTCTGAGTGGTAGCACTTTATTTAAGAGCCCAACACTGTGTCCATAGTGATTATTTATTGGTTTGTATAGTTTTGTATGTTTTTAAAATATTTTGTACTTGTAAGGTGCCTTGAGCTACTATATGTTGGAGAGGCGGGGTAAAAATATTGTAATAAAATGAAATAAAAAATAAAATATATAGTTAGGATAAACTGTTACCATGGGCATTACTATGTGCTCCTCAGTGCTGAATTTGAGCTTGCCATTTTATTTCCCAGCCACCCAGTTTTGCGAGATCCTTCTGTAAAACTGGGAGCCTTGGCGTTCCTTTCGTGAAACCAATGTGAGGAAGAGACCCCTTGGCCGGTACCTGCTTTCCCAAGGACGCTGCTGTGCGGGGAGACTCATTTTCCCAGATGAACCTCTTTCCTCCTCTGCCGACTCCCTGCTGGGTATTAATGCCTCACTCTGTACCATCCTGCTTCAAGCCCTGTCATCTGGCCTCCATATCACCGAAGCCCCTCTAATAGCTCTCCCGAGAGGCTCCTGCTCCCAATTACACTAACGTCAAGCCAGACCAGGGACACACAGGCCTCCTGCAGTTGGATGGAGGCCTGCAGCGTTCTAATAATGATGGTTTTTATTGCAAGGTGCTTGGGATGCTGTTCAGGACAAGAGAAGCCATTTCTAAAGAGAAACACTGTATATTGCGTGCGCGCGCACACACACACACACACACACACCCATCACCTATTGAAATGGAAACGGTAAACTCCAGGGGGTCTAGAGTATGAGGGGCAATAGATTTGGGGTCATTCTTCTGTAAGAATGTTTGGTTTGGAGAGGAGGAGGGATGGTGGCATTTCTTTTCGTAAGGGAGTACGATGGGATGGGGGTAAATGTGTTTGGGAGTTCATCTGACGTGAGGCTTTGTATGAGGAGAAAAGAAACACTTTATTCAATTCTACCTCAGTCTTGTTTCAGCGTTAAGTGACTCTCTCCCCACCCTTTTAATGCAGGGGTGGGGAAACCTTTCCCTGCCGGAGGCCACTTTGGGGTGTGCTGAGGAAGGGAAGGGTCCATGGATCTGTCTCCTATCCTTGTGTGCATGCCCTCTACTCTGCTCCCGTCCCCTGAGCGTTGCTCTTTCAGTGCTTGGGAGTAGGAACTGCTTCCAAGGGCCAGATCCACTGCCCTTGGCCCCAAGGCCTGAGGTTCTAATCTCCACCCCTGCTTTAATGCCTCCGAGGTTGGTCTGCAGAAGGGGCGCTGCTAGGGTTTTACAGCTGGGGGTCAGGGCAAAGGGACTGCTCCTCGAAAAGGCGGGAAATGAAAACTAGTGAATTTTACAGGATTTTGGAGTTCCGTCCGTGAACGTCTTGAGAGAGATGACGAAAACTCCAAACTGTAGGGAGCAAAAGTCTCGTTTGTCGACTCCCAACTGAGCGCCATCAATCAGCGTCAGGGGATCTGGTCCAACTTTCCCAGCCACGTCACCACTTCCATGCGCCCTCGCTCTCTCTCCCGCTCGCCATGGCGGATGCGCTCCCGATGTCCGTGAGGAGATTTGACTGGCAGCTCTGAAGGAGCGAGAGCTACGCAAACCCATTCATCCTGTTTATTTTTGTAATCCCCCCCCCCATACATAGATAGCCATCAATCTGGCCATTGCACCCTCTTAGCTCAAACCTTTTGTCAAAAAGGCTCATTTTTCTCCCCCTTGGCAAGTCCCCCCTCCCCCCTTTCACCCACCCCATCCAGTTCCCACAGCCCTTCTCCTTTCCACCCACTCTCTTCCCTGCCTTGGCTGGAGCCAACAGACAGCCAACACAGGGAGCTGTTTGTTAAGTCATCCAGACCCTCCTGGCCTGCATTAAATGTAATTTACTGAGCTGAACTAAAAGGCTGCAAACAAGGGTTGAATTCTAACAGGCCTCTGGGTCTGTTGCTAAGCAATGGAATTGGCTTTCATACAGAAGACAAGGCCCTCTTTTTTTTCGCCCCCCTCTTGCCCTCCCCTCCGCCTTGTGTGCCAAGAGATATTCTACTAATAACATTAGTTTGCTTGCGCCGAGTGGAGGGTGCTTGAATGTTCAGACCTTTTTAAGAAAGAGCAAGCCGGCTTTAGTTGGCTAATCTGTAGTATTTGGCAAGTAAAATGCAAGTATTTAGTAGTGGGCATCCGTTGCCAGGGAAACGAGGCCTAAGCTTTTTTCCTCTGCGCATAACGGATTGAATTTTGTATGCGCTCCGTGCATCATGTTCGTATAGACGGACAGAATGGTCATTGAGCGGCGCAGACAATCGCCAGTTTGTACCGAAAATGAAACCATCCCCTCTTGGGAAGTGTGTGTGTGTGGAGAGATGGGGTGGGCGTTTTGGGTAAGTGGGAGAGCGCGGACCTACGGTGGTTGTTTAAAAATCCAAATCCTGATCTTAAAAAGCAGAGTTGGAATCATAAATCCTATCATTGGCAAAATGAAAAAAAATAGTAAAAGGTTTGTAAATAAAAGGCCAGCAGGAAGAAGTACACAAGGAGGAAGAGGAGGGGGAAATAATGTCCTGGGAGCCAATTAGTTGAAGGCTCCGTCCAGGGGCTACACCTGAGAGGCAGCCAGGCTTTTTATTAAGTAAACATAGACCCTTGAATAGCAAAACCTGCCCTGTATGGGCTTACGTATTCACAAGCGTATGTGTTGGCAGAGTTTAGTAGGCTCTTCAGCCCCCCCCAACCCCAAGATCAGTCGGCATTAAATGCACGGTGCGGTGTTGTAGACTCAGCAGAAGGTACGTTCAAGGCGGGTTTGATGTACAGCCCCACGGAGCTGCCAGATCATTTGATGGATGTCACTGAAAAAGAAAATCCATCTCCCTTCTCCCTCCGCCATCCCCCATTCTGCCTTTAAAGATCATCAAGCAATCCCATCGGTGCTCTCTCTCTCTCCTGGCTTGTTTGAAGGCAGGGATGAGAGACGACCCTTCCAGTACAGCAGGGAGAGCACAGAGGCATGAAAATGCTCAGCATGGAGCATCCGCTGGAGCGTAGCTTCCTTTTTAAATGCCAAAGGGAGGTTTCAAGAATCCTGCCTTTTTCCCCTTCGTAGTGGGGACTGGGCTTGAATGCTTTGCACCTGTGCCTAGAGATGGAAGCAGAGGGGGGGGCTTTTCCTCTGTTTATCCTGCCATGGAGTTCTCCTAAGAGAGGATGCTGCTGTCCTTGTCAGTTCATTTGACTGCCTAGTTAGCCTCTATGCCAGGGGTGGGGAAGTTCTTCCCTTCCAAAGGCCCCTTTGAAAATTAGTACAAGCTCCGAAGGCCACATAGAAGTTGGGGGGCCAGGGCACTTAAAGGTTTCACTTAGGGAGTGGAGGGTTCAGATCATGAATCGGTGCCATGTGCATGCCCTCATCTCTGCTCCCTGACCCTGAATTTAGCCTTTCTATGCATGAGGGTTCCCTGTCCCTGCCCTGTGCCTTGCTAGGGTGAGAGATTGGGGCAGACCCTCTGAGCGACCTATGGAAGGTCAGGGAAGGCTAGGCTCTGTCTCTTATACACATCTAGATGTGTATAAGAGACAGTCTATGGACATCGTCACCTGGGCTGCCAGAGGCTTGGCAGCCAGGCGCCATTTATGGCTGCGTTCCTGGCGCGCAGACACACACGCCAAGAACCTCCTAGTAAACAGCAGGTTCAGAGGCCGCAAGCTATTCGGCCCCGCCTTGGACAAGACACTAACTGAGGCCTCCAACAAGGACAAGAAACATTCCCTCAATCAGGTGCAGACATTGAAAAGTTTATTTCGCCCATTCCAGCGCCCCCAGTAGGGGTTTCGAAGGAACGTTCCCTCTTCCAACACCTGGAACACACAGACCTGCGGCACAGGACACAGGGGACGTGGAGCCAAGACCAACAGGCCTGCACCCCACTCTAACTACACCAGACGTAACGGGTCGCCGTCACGCAAACAGGACTCCTGACTGCTCCGCACCCTCCTCCCCCATCTCCGCCCATCTCGGAGGAAGGCTCCTGCACTTCGCCCATTGGTGGGACCAAGCCACCCCGCAGCACTGGGTAAGACAAACTGTTACAAGGGGATACTCGATCGAACTAAAGCGCAGGCCAAGGGAGTTCTTTCACGTATCCCCTCTCTCTCGCATCTCCTCCAGACGCTCAACTATGCACTGCAAGATCAACCGACTACATCACGTATGGGCCATGGCACGAGAAGGGAAAGGGACTCTATTCAATTTTCTTCTTAATACAGAAGGAGAATGGAGAGCCATCCTAGACCTCAAGCGTCTCAACAAATCCATCCGGTTACAAAGATTCAAGATGGAAACCCTGGCCTCCATCTCCCTAGCCATCTGAAAAAACGACTGGCTCACCTCATTAGATCTCAAAGACGCTTACCTCCATATACCCATCCTCCGACCTCACCGCCAATGGCTAAGATTTGCTTACAACTATCAGCGCTGGCAGTACAGAACCCTTCCCTTTGGATTGGCAACTGCCCCCCGAACATTCACCAAGGTCCTAATCCCACTCGTGGCGAACCTGTGACCAGAGGGCATAGCCATATTCCCCTACCTGGACGACCTGCTTATCCAGTCCCCATCCAGGGAACTTGCTCTTGCTCATCTCCAACGCTCCATCTCCTACCTGGAGTATCACGGCTTTCAAGTCAATTGAGACAAGAGCCATCTCACACCAACTCAGGGTCTAGAGCACCTAGGGGTGATATTGGACACCTCCCTAGACAGGTTGTTCATACCAGTCCCACGCCAGCGCAAGATCCTAGAGCTCATAGCATCTACACGGACAGCCCCACGCACTTCCTTGCAGACACTAGCGTCTCTCCTGGGCACCTTGATCTCCTGCATACGCCATCTTCAATGGGCCAGATTTCATGGGCGCCTGCTCCAACGGTTGCTGGGCCCATGGCAGACTCACATAGCCAACGGCTACCCGGCCTACCTCACAGTCCCACCGGAGACACAACGCTCCTTCAAATGGTGGGGAAACCCCCCACCGCTTCCTTCAGGGAGTTCCCCTAACAGAACCATCCAGGCTCGTCCTGACGACAGACTCCAGCTTCTCAGGCTGGGGAGCCAGACCCTCTGAGTTTTGCTATGTTCCTCTCTTTCTTGGTGGACAGCCTGAACAGCCTGGTTATGTCCTCAACATGGAGAAGAAGGCAGGATCTGGGATTGACAGCCTCTTGCGGAAAAGACATAACCCTCCATGTGCGACCCAGTCCGGTCCTGCCTTGTAATAAAAGCTGGATCTGGGCCTCTTCCTCTGGACAGCCTAACTTAATTTTTGTAACCCAACACCCCTGACTGCATTGTTGTCAGGGGGGATTGAACTGGGGACCTGTCTTCATCCTCTGAGCTAGAAATCCTGTTTCTGTTTGCCCTGTAGGGTTAGCAGGCTTATTAACCAAGAAGTGGTATGGCACCACTACACCACTAGAGGGGGTAAACATGCCACACTCTTTGGTGCTATATTTTATTTTTCTTTCTACCTCTTTTCCCAGCTCTGTCCTTGTGGCGGTGAGTTCCACAGTCCAGCTATAAGTTGTCTGCAAAAGTATATCCTTCTATCATTTTTTCTTAAATTTCAGATTGCTTCCTTTCAGTTTCAGCAAAAGTTTCCTTGTCTTTGATCTGCCTTCTCTACTTTTTGTGTTACCTTTATAAATAACTGAGCATCACCCATGAATATTGAACTGTGGACCTTTTGGTCTGTAAGCATGTGATTCTACCAACTGAGCTAAAAGAGCTGGCTTTTGTTAGCTCAGTAAAGCAGCAGGCTTATGAACTTAGGCTAAGTAATGTCTTGTGTGGACGTTCTCTGTGTTATGTTAAGGCAAGAAGGCATTTCCATTCAATCCCCGTCTATCTTTAACATGGGAGTTTTGAGTCCCTTCACTTCTTTTTCAAGTGATTATTCTTTAGTTAGGGATCTTAACAAAAATAAAATGTTACAGACAGTTAAAGTTCTGGTTGAAGGAATCAGTGATAGTTTTGTGTAGAGAATGGTGCTTTTAATCAAAAGTTATCGTCGAAAAAATGACGTTGAAGAGAATAGAAGAAATCGTTAAAGTTGCGCATGCCTATTGTAGCTCTCCTAGCATTGTATACACAACATTGTATAAATATCTAATTACTTATTATTCACATGCCTTGAGTTATTTAACGTGTTGATATTTTTTACTCTGTATCTGAAATTTAAAAGTTTAATATTGGTGTGATATGTACTATAGAGAGATTAACTTGTTAAGGCATGTGAATAACAAGTAATTAATTTCTTTAATTTTAGAGTTTGTGAAGCGATGTAATATGCATTGTTATGACAGAATTGTCGTGTTCTTTAAAGATGAGGGGGTGATAATTTTATGGGTGGGAAGGCTATAGAGAGGGTGAAAAATAGTGATGTGATGTGGTGAAGTAATAAGTTGAAAGTATAGAACTTAAGGTACGGTGATATGATTAGATTGGGGGAAATGTGAAAATATTACAAATGATAAATTTGCCTTAACTATGAATTAAAAACCTTGGTTTTTAAATGTTGGAATTTAGTATTAGCAAAGCGAGATCATGTTATATTCAAGCAACTCAGGAGGGGCTAGGCTGTGGATTTTGTTTGCCATGTGGTGCTTAGGAGTAAAGAGAGGATGTGTGCAGTTAGCTCCTGTGTGCATCAATACAGTAATAGATGGGAAGCTAAAGAACGCTTGAGCTGGAGAGGCAGCATGGTCCAGTAGGTAGAGCCCTGGGTTATGCAGGGAAGTAGGGGGAGGGGGACAGGTCGGGAGGAGGTAGTTTTTCATATTCCTGCTCTGTATCTCTGCGAGTGTTTGCCAGCAAAGCCGCGCTGGGTGGGGGGGCTTTCAAACTGGCCAAACCATGCGCATATCTTGGCTTGCGCGTTCCCTCTCGCAGCCAAAATATGCGCGGGGGTGGGCAGGTCTAAAAGTGGCCTTAGTCTAAAGCAGGGGTGGGAAATCTCCCTCCCATGGGCCAAGTCTTCCCCACGGCTGGTTTTTATATGGCCCCTTTCCAGTTTGTGGANCCCCCCCCCCATACATAGATAGCCATCAATCTGGCCATTGCACCCTCTTAGCTCAAACCTTTTGTCAAAAAGGCTCATTTTTCTCCCCCTTGGCAAGTCCCCCCTCCCCCCTTTCACCCACCCCATCCAGTTCCCACAGCCCTTCTCCTTTCCACCCACTCTCTTCCCTGCCTTGGCTGGAGCCAACAGACAGCCAACACAGGGAGCTGTTTGTTAAGTCATCCAGACCCTCCTGGCCTGCATTAAATGTAATTTACTGAGCTGAACTAAAAGGCTGCAAACAAGGGTTGAATTCTAACAGGCCTCTGGGTCTGTTGCTAAGCAATGGAATTGGCTTTCATACAGAAGACAAGGCCCTCTTTTTTTCGCCCCCCTCTTGCCCTCCCCTCCGCCTTGTGTGCCAAGAGATATTCTACTAATAACATTAGTTTGCTTGCGCCGAGTGGAGGGTGCTTGAATGTTCAGACCTTTTTAAGAAAGAGCAAGCCGGCTTTAGTTGGCTAATCTGTAGTATTTGGCAAGTAAAATGCAAGTATTTAGTAGTGGGCATCCGTTGCCAGGGAAACGAGGCCTAAGCTTTTTTCCTCTGCGCATAACGGATTGAATTTTGTATGCGCTCCGTGCATCATGTTCGTATAGACGGACAGAATGGTCATTGAGCGGCGCAGACAATCGCCAGTTTGTACCGAAAATGAAACCATCCCCTCTTGGGAAGTGTGTGTGTGTGGAGAGATGGGGTGGGCGTTTTGGGTAAGTGGGAGAGCGCGGACCTACGGTGGTTGTTTAAAAATCCAAATCCTGATCTTAAAAAGCAGAGTTGGAATCATAAATCCTATCATTGGCAAAATGAAAAAAAATAGTAAAAGGTTTGTAAATAAAAGGCCAGCAGGAAGAAGTACACAAGGAGGAAGAGGAGGGGGAAATAATGTCCTGGGAGCCAATTAGTTGAAGGCTCCGTCCAGGGGCTACACCTGAGAGGCAGCCAGGCTTTTTATTAAGTAAACATAGACCCTTGAATAGCAAAACCTGCCCTGTATGGGCTTACGTATTCACAAGCGTATGTGTTGGCAGAGTTTAGTAGGCTCTTCAGCCCCCCCCAACCCCAAGATCAGTCGGCATTAAATGCACGGTGCGGTGTTGTAGACTCAGCAGAAGGTACGTTCAAGGCGGGTTTGATGTACAGCCCCACGGAGCTGCCAGATCATTTGATGGATGTCACTGAAAAAGAAAATCCATCTCCCTTCTCCCTCCGCCATCCCCCATTCTGCCTTTAAAGATCATCAAGCAATCCCATCGGTGCTCTCTCTCTCTCCTGGCTTGTTTGAAGGCAGGGATGAGAGACGACCCTTCCAGTACAGCAGGGAGAGCACAGAGGCATGAAAATGCTCAGCATGGAGCATCCGCTGGAGCGTAGCTTCCTTTTTAAATGCCAAAGGGAGGTTTCAAGAATCCTGCCTTTTTCCCCTTCGTAGTGGGGACTGGGCTTGAATGCTTTGCACCTGTGCCTAGAGATGGAAGCAGAGGGGGGGGCTTTTCCTCTGTTTATCCTGCCATGGAGTTCTCCTAAGAGAGGATGCTGCTGTCCTTGTCAGTTCATTTGACTGCCTAGTTAGCCTCTATGCCAGGGGTGGGGAAGTTCTTCCCTTCCAAAGGCCCCTTTGAAAATTAGTACAAGCTCCGAAGGCCACATAGAAGTTGGGGGGCCAGGGCACTTAAAGGTTTCACTTAGGGAGTGGAGGGTTCAGATCATGAATCGGTGCCATGTGCATGCCCTCATCTCTGCTCCCTGACCCTGAATTTAGCCTTTCTATGCATGAGGGTTCCCTGTCCCTGCCCTGTGCCTTGCTAGGGTGAGAGATTGGGGCAGACCCTCTGAGCGACCTATGGAAGGTCAGGGAAGGCTAGGCTAATAGGGGCCAGAAGGAGGCTTTGTAGCATGATCTTCCGGCTCAAGGAAGCAGTCAGTTGTGGAAGTTACTAGCTATCCAGATGGTGCCATGTGCATGTGGGCACCTTGCCCAATGTTGAGACCATGCCAATCCTCGTCGGAGGGCAGTTGTGTGCCAGCACCTCCACTGTCTGCCTGAAGCTCATGCGAAGAACGCAAGGGAAGAAGGATGCCGATTCATTACCGCGTTCTTTCTGACAGGAAAAGCTGAGGGAATTGGAGCCTTCTTGTCAGCAATTCTCTCTCTCTCTCTCTTAAAATAATAATAATAAAAAAAGATTGTCTAGGTTTGTTGAAATGCTCAGTGGAGTCTGCCTTCAAAGGCATCCCTGTCAGCAAAACACACCAGAAGCTGGAGACTTGCCAGTCGCTCCGATCTATCCAGAAGAGATTGCTAGGGGCCTTGGGACATGGCTCCCTAGGGAAAAGGCTCACATGACCAAATTGTGAAGGCAGGAAAGTACCCTGCGACTGTCCCAAGAAAGAGGTGCGTTCAGAGTCTGTGGAGTTGGGACAGTTGCCTCTTGGAAGGGCGTCAAAAGCAAGGCCAGGAGAAACCCCAGCAAAACAAAAACTAGATACGCTGAAGGAGGTCTTTGCTATGGGTCTTTGGCCTGTTCCCAGTGAAGCGCACGGCAAATCTCCCATTGATGTCTTAGGAGCAGGGCTGGACTGGAGAGACCAAACATAATGGAACAGGCAATAATAATAATAATAATGTTTCTATAGTACCCCCCTGTCGTGGCACTCGGAGCACTTTACATAGACCTAATGAAGACCATTTTTAATCCTCCCAACCGTGTGCGGTAAATTAGGCTGAGGGAATATTATGACTGGCCCAAGCTCACCCAGTGAGTTTCTAGTCAAGGCGAGACTTGAAACTGGGCCTCCCCCTACCTCCCAGCCCAGGTATCAGGCACTTAGCCACTACACGACACTGACTCTCCAGTGAATGGATGACGTGTGAGTGTAGAATAGATAGAGCAGGGGCTAGTAAAGGGGTTTTGAAGAGCAGCAATGGAAGTGCATAGGTGCGGTAACTGGTACGTAGGATACTTGTGCTTGCTCCCTCTTGATCATGCTAGCCCCTCAATGTCATACCTCCCAACAGTTCCTGTTTAGGAAGGACAGTTCTTTGGGTGCCGAATCCCACTGCCACTCTTTCAGGGGTCAAAGTCCCACTTTCAGGAGAGAGAGAAAGAGGCCAGCAACCAAGCCTGAGGCCCCTCTTTCCTAGCCGTCTCCCTGGAAAAGCCCTCAAGAGGACAATGGGGAGAGAATGGATCATCAAGACACCAAGTAGAATGAGAAGCAGGGGAGCTTCTGTCCCTGTTTAAGCACTTGGAAGGTTGGGAGGGGTGTAAATGTGTGAAGGGTTAGGGTTTATTGGCTATGGGGTGGAGTTTGTTCCTCTGATCACTGGAAACATTGTCAGGTGTGCAGCTCCCTGCGTTTGAGCAGAGCCAGGGTAAGAGGGTTGTTGGGTTATTTTGCCTGTCGTCTTCCCCTCTCTCTGTGGCTGGGCAGGGCACACCCACTGGGCTTTCTTAGGGAATGGTGCCTACGTTTGTCTTGAACAGTATGTATTTACAAGGATCCCTCGCCACCTTTCCCAACGCCTGCTAGAACTTTCCTCTCAACATTTACTGTCTGCCCTCCCCCCGATTCCTCCCTAACTGCATCCAAGCCAAGCACGTGCACCTGAGACTTCGCATCCGCTTGAATGTTTTATCCCTTGTCTCTCCCTATGTCCCCCCCCCCCCCCCCGAGTCTTTTAGATTGAAAGCCATAGGCAGGGACTGCGTCCATCTTATTGTTCTATAAAGCGCCAGGTACACAGCTGGCGCTATACAAGTGCTTATTAATAATAATAATAATAAAATCTGTTCTTGCACTAGCTTCTGTTGAAGAGACAGAGGCAAGGAAGATTGGGGTGGGGGATTTTTAGTTGTTTTTTAAGCTGTGTATTTTATATGTTTTAAGCTGTTGTAACCCGCGAGAGCCCTAGGAAAAGGATGTTACAAATTTAAAGAAATTAATACGGGGTGGGGGGGATGAAGGGATAAAATGTAGTGAAATCCAGTCCCTTGAAAACAAGCATTTCAAGCCACACAAAACTGTGACACTCTACCCAAGCCCCTAAGGTTGGGCTGAATTCCCCAACTGCAAGAGGCCCTGGCCCACCCTCCTCCCCTGAGTGCCATCTTGTCATGGGACGCGGCCATATTGGAAAGGGGTGAGAGTGTCTTAGCCCTGACCCTTATGTCCCTAGCGACACTTCTTGAGAACAGAGGTGGACAGAGAACAGAGCCACCCGGACCCGTCATGCTCGGCGTCAGAAGAGCCTGGCTCTATTGGACCTCGTTTCGGGCTCAGTTCAGGCTGGCTCGGGGCCACTCACAGTTTTGTCCTTCCAGGTGGCTGTGCTGGGGCAGAGAGGTTCAGTCAATTTGAGATGGGGCTGAAAGCAGGTCAGGGCTGGCTCCAACGGGCACGGAGCACGCCTCTGTCCAGAAAAGGGTTTGCTACTGTATTTTCAGAGCTATCTCTTGCAATAACGGCAGGCGGTTTGTACCCTAGGGCATGGCCGTTCGGACGAGGATTGTGGGGACGATCGGCCGCGCCATCGGGACAGCCACCTCTTGGCAGGACGTCTGGAACGAGACCAGGAGAAGCTACTCAGGTGAGACTCCTGGATGGGATCTTGGTTTGGCTTGGACGATCCTTCAGGTTCTACCAAAGATCTTTCAGCATCTTGTTGGGGTTGTTTAGCCCTGCAGTACGCACCCGACGCTGAGGCTGCCTCTAACCCTGCTGTTTTCCCTCCTCCTCCTCAGAGAAAGCAAGGAGTTGGCAGACTTTGCTCGAATCCATCCCACTGGCTGCGCCACAAATGGCTTAAACTCCAACCTCATGGTGACTGGGGGACCCACCCTGGCTGGCTCAGGGCGCTGGTCTGCTGACCCGGCTTCACACTTGGCCACTCATCCGTGGCTACCCAGGACTGGTAGCCCTTCCATGTGGCTAGCCGGCCATCCCTATGGTGAGTCGCTGTGGGGAAGGCTGCACTCGGTTTGTTCACAGAAATGCCTATGAAGAGGAGTGTGGTGCCGTTGAGTTGAGGACAGGGCTGGCATTAGGATTAGTGGGGTCCAGGGTAGGGTTGCCAGGGTGGGTTGATGAGCAGTGATGCCCACAGGAAGCAGCTGCCTGGCAGCGTTAGGAATGGCAGCATCAGGGGTGCCAGGCCTCTCTGGGGCAGGTGGGGCGCCAGGCCTCCTGGATTTTGTGTTCGGAGGCATAAGGCCTCTGAAAGTGCAGGCTCAGGGGCATAGTCCCCTGTCTTCCCTACATAAGGCCAGCTCTGGTCTCGTTCCCCAGAAGCAGATTGGATGCAGGGCCCCCTCTCTTGTTCTGAGTGCACACAGCAATGAGGTAAGCCCGTTGTCTGCCTGACCCTCCCCCTACTGATCACTGCTCTCCTCCTAGGACTTGGCCACCCTTCTTTGCACCAAGGCATGACTCCTGGCTTCCCCCCTGGCATGGGGGGTGCACTTCCTTCTGCCTACCAGTTTGCCAGGGACCCTCAGTCCGGCCAGCTAGTCGTGATCCCCAGCGAGCACTTGCCACACTTCGGTAAGTACCTGAGCAAGTCCCGTTGGGGGGAGTTGTCCTTTCCTGAAGAATTACATTCCCAGGAGGGCAGTAATGAGACTGGGACCTATGCATGGGGGAAACCGCAGAGGTCACAATAGTCATTCAGCCAGGTTCGGGTGCATGACAAAGTGACACATTAGGCCAGGGGTGGGGAACGTTGGGCCCAGGGGCCAAATGTGGCCTGCAGCTCGTTTTTATGTGGCCCTTTCCCAGTTCCTAGATCTGGTCTCTGCATCCAGTTCCTTCCCCCCAAGGACTGAAAAGCTGAGTTCAGGATAATGGATCAGAGATGAGGGTACTGCCCAAATTACAGGGAGGGCAGCCCCCCCCAGCTCCACTACCTTTTTTTATGGCCCCCTTAGCTACTGGCTTTAGAAAGCTACAGGGGGGACATGATTTCAGTGAGGGCCCCCCTACCTTTTTCCTTATAATTCGAGCCCTGGATGAAGGCCTGCATACAAAGACGGGGGACAGATCTATGGCACAGATGCATAATCTCTAGACTCCTTTCTTCCTGCGTGCACCCCTTAAGCACCCCCGCCCCACCTTCTGTGCAGCCCAGGGAGCTTGCACTAATGTTCAGAGTGACCGCTGCTGTAGACTTAAATGGGTGGTAAATCCTCATTCACAGCCAGAGACATCATTGCTCACCACCCACTCACTCATTCATGCAGCATCTGGCCCCTGTGCCTGTCCCCAAGCACTGAAAGAGTGAGCTCCAGGTAAGGGAGCAGAGATGAGGACATGCACACAAGGAGAGGGGATGGATCCATGGTGCAAATCCATGATTTGGAAACACCCCCCCCCCCCTTCCACCTGCTCCCATGTTCGATGCAACCCTCAGAACGTGACCATGAGACAGAAAAGGTTGCCCAAACTTGGTGTCGTTTCTATGCGTGTGATCAAGCAATGTGCTCTCTGCTCTGAGGGCTGTGGAGAGCTCCTCTCTGAGGCTCCTGGTCCTCATGTTCTTACTGCTTTGATAGTGTGGTGTTGATTTCCTTTGTATCTCTGTTTGTCTCATAGCTGAGCTGATGGATCGGGCGCCCCCTCTCTGGCCTGCCATGTACCCTCCTACCAGAAGCTCCCTGCAGCATGCACACCAGCTCCAACTGCTCTCTCATAAGCAGCTGCTCCGGCAGCACGAGTTGTTCATCCTCCAGCAGCAAGCTGCACATGCCATGGAGCTGCAGAGGAGCGCCCAGTTGGTGGTACGTCCCGTGTCTCTCGCTAGCTCTCTATGGTGTCAACTTGCAAGGTTCTTGTCCATTAGTACTGCGCATTATAGATTCGCAAGTTGGGTACCAGACAGTCTTGAGATTTAAAATAAAGAACAATTCACTTGCTTGTCTTTCAAGCTGTTCTCCAAAGCCAGGAGGGCTAGAAGCTTGCTTTTTTGCATGAAGTGATAGCAAAGATTCCCCCAATAGTAATGTGATTTGAGCAACTAGTGGTTTGCGAAGAGTCACTAACAACACAGCATGGTGAATAAAATTGCAGGAACTGGTCAACGTGTGCTGTTCTGGGAATAAGATCCCCCTGCACAGTCTTATCAACATCTTAGTTATATGATTAATGTGGAGATAGTATTCAACTATGAAAATGTAGATCCAGATCCCCATTTTGAGCCCCTTGGACATTAAGAACATAAGTACCACCATACTGGGTCAGACCAATGGTCCATCAAGCCCCGAATCCTGTCTCTGATAGTGAGTGCACAACAGGTCATAACAATCCAGTTACTGCTGTTCACTCTCAACACCCGACAACACCCCTGACCAACTTGATTAATGGCCATCTATGGACCTGTCCTCCAAGAACTTACCCCAACCTTTTAAAAAAAAAACAAAAACCAGTTACGCTATGTGCCTTCACAACCACCTCTAGCAATGTTTCCCACAGATTAATTGTAGATTGAGTGAAAAAGCACTGCCTTTTATTTATTTTAAAATCTGCTGTGAGTTAATTTCATAGTGTCTCCTAAATCTGGTATTTTGGGAGAGGGTAAATAACAGCTCCCTATTTACTTCATTGTTCCTTCAGTAGGGCATTTGACTTGATGAAAAACTCATTTTTAAATTATTATTTTTTTAAAAGTTTCCCAGAGGGTGGGGTGTAGCTCCAGGTTTGGATCCATCTCTAACAGTATGGAGGCTTTCCTACACTAGGCCCCTTGATCTAATCCACGATTAGGGAACCTCAGGTCCAGGAGCTAAATGTGACTTGCAGCTAGTTTTTAATATGGTCCCTTTCCCATTTCTGGATCTGGCCCCTGAATCTAGAGCCTACCTCTAGCCACTGAAAAACTGAGCCCAAGGTAAGAGAGCAGAGATGAGGGCGTGCGCACAAGGATAGAGGACAGATCCATGATCCAGGCCCTCCTTTTCTCAAGTAGCACCCTCCCTCCCAATTTGATTGCAGCCCTTGGAGCTTGTACTAATTTTCAATGTGGCCCCCAGCATGAAAAAAGTTACCCACCCCTGGACTAATCTAACTCGTGCACTGGTTCACAAAGCAGTTGGTTCACACCCACAAAGACTAGTTTAGAAAGAGAGGGTGGTTACCGTGTTGGTCCCATATGTAAGAGATGAAGACAAATTAATTCCGATGATCCCTTCTATTGGACCAGCTGTAGTGGGTACGAGTGGGCAAGCTTCCCGACCACCCAGGGCCCTTCCTCAGACATGGAACAATCCGGCTACAAACGGATCAAATGCAGGACAGGTTTTTCTATAAGACAATGGGTGAAAACAGACATAACGTTAACTCTGCTTTAACATTTCTTATGCATATTGCAGGGCTGTGTTGGTGCTCTTTGCAGCCCTGCAACATGAATAAAAAATGTTAAAGTGGAGTTTGCGTTATGTCTGTTTTCACCCAATGTCTTTGGAAGGAGTTAACTTAACTTTCTTCTTAGCCTGGATCAGTGAAGCCGGTTATGAACCCAACCTTAATTGCTGTAGACTCTTGCCTCAGTTTTTCCTAAAAGGGTATTATGTTAAATAGGCAGAAGCTTCATGAGTAGAGCTAACTAGGGAAGGTCAGTTGAAGCTTTCTTATAAGCTAGAGGAAACAGTTGGTGTTAAAGGGAGCTGGTGAGAAGACTTGAGCGTTAGAAAGGCTATGGATACTCGAAACATCTTTCTCTTTTTGGATTAAATGAGATGCAAGCAGGTTTTTTGACCTAGCTGTGTTTAGCCAATCAAATATGTATTTACTATTTTGTGATGTATCAGAGATGAGAGACCAATCAGGATCTGATCCTGATTGATCAATGTGGGTCTTGGTGTTTATAAACCATGTTTTGGGGAGAAATCGGGTCTTACCTAAACGCTGGCAGTAAGATGAGACATTCTTTGCAAGATTTCTACTTCGATTAATTATATTACTATATCTGGTACTTTGTTCTTTTTATTTCACTCTAACTAATTCTTGTCGTCTTTTTCTTTGTGAGAAAAGGATTCTGTATTATCTTAGTGTTTCAACTTTCATAGAAGTAAGTTGTATTTAATTTTGCACTCGCTAGTTTAAATAGAGGTTTAAGATGAGTCACAAGTTTTTGAAGCATTTTCTTTTGAAAAGAGGGGACTGTACCTTGTTATCTTACTCAGCAGAACAACGAAGTTTGAGATCTTGCTCTGGCTGTTTCTCCAGGCCTTTAAATTTACACCGCTCCAGCCTTGGCTGGTCTGGCACATGTGCGGGCACTGGATTTCTTTGAACCAGCTTTAGAGGTAGGGTGGGCAGATAATGCACGTTTTTCAGGACACTGATGAGAAATATAGGTTGCATGGGTGTATTGGCTCCAATGCAGTCCTGCAACCTATATTCCTCATTAAGTGTCCTCTAAAATGTACATAACTGGCCACCCTATTTGGAGGGCTGTCGTGATTGGGCACTGGGATACCCACTCTCAAACTGCGGTGCCTAGGCCAGTACAGTGAGCCGCTGTGTTGGGTCACAAGCAATGTCTGGGGAGCAGCACAAGCATCGTGTGCGACAAGGCCAAGCGATCAGCAGCAGTGGTGGGTTTTTTTCCAGCTTTCCTCGCTGTTTCTGGTGTTGGAAGGTGTCCTAATAAATGGCTGTTCAGGTCTGCATACGTCATTGTGGGATTAGCTTCCCAAACGCTCAGGTGTTCAGTCACCGGTTTATAGGCATGAGTCTCTCGCTAGGCCCCTAGCGCTCTTTGAATACCTTCTAGGGCAGGTTCCTTCCAATGCCCTTGTCCTTGGCTCTCCTCCGTAGTCCTTTGGGCCAGCTTCCTCTCCCTTGGCAGCTTACTGTGCATCTGTCTCCTCTTATAATATTATATTATTATTATTATAAGCATTTATATAGCGCCAGCAATGTACCGGGCGCTTTATATCCCTCACAGGGGCAGGGCCAAAGTGATTGGCAAGCCAGCCTTAAAGGAGCCACCACCTGTCTCCTCACAGAGGGACCATCTTGCTTTTTCAAGCTCAAATCTAGTCCCCTATAAGCAACCTCACCCTGTATATTTATGTTGCTGTTGCCACAGGAGAGGCTAAAGGTGAGCGAGCAGCGGATAGACCTGGAAGAGAAGGTCTCCAAACGGAGCCTGGACAATGCCAAGTCAGGCCTCTCCTCCTCCAATGCGGGGCTCTTGCACCGGAAGCCTCCTGTCCTGTCGTCGAGCGCGTCTACGTCCTACAGCAAGGCCGTGAGTCCGCCTCCCCTGTCTCCCAGGGCCTCACCCGTGGCTGTGCTCAAAGCTGAAGTGATCCAAAAGGTGGAGGAGCCACCTACACAACCGGCCTATTCCTACCCTGCCACCCCCATCTCCCATCCTTCTAGTCCTCCCCCTGCCTCTCCACCCCCTGCCCCCACCATCCCGCCAAAAGAAGAGGCACCTGAGAACATGGAGAAGAAAGAACTGGAGCTGGAGAAAGAGGCCTCCACTCCATACCAGGCTTTGTTCCCAGGTAAGAGAGCCCTGCCCGGGCAGGGTCCCTGTCTGCTTGTTCCTGTCTCCTCTTCTCTCCTCTTTGTCTCTTTCCTGCCTCCATCCTTCCCCAAGTGCAGACCATCTAGGCCTTTCCAGGGGAGGCTAATATTCAAGGACCAGTCAGTGGTTGGGGACATGGCGTGTTACAGTTTAGCTATAGGACAGAACAACCCTATGGGCAGGGCACTGTGAATTCTTCACTGTTGTAATTGCAGTCATTTTTGTGGAATTTTGCATTTGGCCAAATTGTTGAGGAAATTGCCTCTGGCAGCTCAGAATGACAGCCTGAGTTGGGAGCGCTCTGAGCCAATGAGATGTCAGCACTGTGAGCTAGCTAAGGGGATGCTGGCACTGTTTGCCTCTGGTGTATATTTGGGGCCACAGGGCCCTTCCCCACAGCTGCTGAAAAGGAGGAACCCACAACATCCCCTCCCTCCCAGGAGAGAGAAGTGCCCCCCCCGGATAGGTGGTATTTTGTGAGGATTTTTTTGAACACATGAGATGTTCAAAATGGATGCAGTGGCATGCTGGGAAATTAATTTGCCTTTGAAATTTGCAGAATTGGTAGGATTTTGTTCATTTGCATAATTAATTCTGCTTGTAGAATTTGGGTTTCCTGGTTGCAGAAGTTGCGGGGGTGGGATTTGCAGACTATACAGAGCCCTATGTTGGGAAGTATTAAATCCCCAGACCTGGATGATCTATCGAGGGGGGTAAAAATTAAAGATGAAATGAAATGGAAAATAAAATGAAATAGAAGGGAAATGGGGTGATGGGATGGCTGGTGTCCAGCCACTTGTGTCTCTTTAAATATTGTTTATCTCTTGTAGAGATCCCACCAGGCTATCCCTTCCCGTCCCTCCCCACCTCCTTTGGAAGACACTACCCATACCTCCTCCAGCCTACCGCAGCATCCGACGCGGACGGCTTGGCTCCCGACGTGCCACTGTCCACGGAAGGATCTGAGCACATGGCACTTTCTCCAGAAGTCAAGCCCATGCGCTTGTCCCCGTCCAAAATACTCGAGCCCCTGCAGGCCACGGCGGAAGAGGGGCCACTGGAAGACAGGGTGAAAACGGAGGTGGAGATAGATGAAAACCAGGCGGAAATGTGCGAGCAGGACATGGAGGCCCTGAACATGGCGGCCTCGGCTGCTGTCCCAGTACAGAGTGTGGAGAGCTGCAGTCTCCTCTTGCACCAAGGGGAAACTCTGAGTGCTATGGAGCATGAGGAAGAAGCTCTTCAGAGCTGCCCACAGACGTACCGGGTGGCGGCCTGTCCTGTGGAAGCAGAGGCTCAGGAAGAGGCCGGGAGCGGAGCAGAATCCTGTACCATGCATATGGACTACAACGGGCCGCTAATACATATGGATAGTGATCAGCCTGGGATGGACATGACGCCCCAAGAGGAGGAGGAGGAAGAGGAGCCTTCTCTTACCCCCAAACCACCGCATATTGACACCCCCCGGGGAAGGGAATTTCCCAGCCTGCCTCCAGAGGAGGGGCAACAGCCATCGGACATGCCCTCCTATGGGGATGAGGCCGTATCCTGCCAGGTTCCCAACCTGGACATCAAACCAGAGGACCCTCTGGCCGGCATGAATGCTTTAGTAGCTGCGACGGAGCTGCCTCAGGCTTGCGTCTTGCCGACAGGTAACAGCGCGATGGAAGATGCTGTGGTGGACTTGGAGGGGTCGCTGGGCTTTTTGCCGGAGCACGCCTTCCTGCAGGGGATCACGCTGCTGAGTGAGATTGCTGAGCTGGAGCTGGAGAAGAGGAAGCAGGAAATTCAAAGTAAGTTTCTAACTCCGAGGTTTCCAAGCTATTGGGTATCCCATGCTGTGCCGATGGGGGTCTCACGGTCTTCATTGGTATCTCATACACTTGGCATATCTTTGCTGTCTGAGATCATGTGATTATTTATATTTTAAGTGTCCAAATGGGGCAAACCGTGGAAAGCACTTGCACAAAGATCATGTGCTGTAAACGTTAAGACTCTTCTTACTTGTATGCACCTGCGGTTATGCCCGCGAGTATCTTTTTGGCAGGTTCTGTCCAGTCAGCTCCTGCTGTTCAGAATGCCAGCCCTGGCAGTAACATTGCAGCGGGCTCAGTAACTTCTGTGTGAAGGGTTAATGGTCAGCAAGTCATGCCGGCTGGAAAGATTCAGGATTCTGTGCGTTGTAAAGTGCCAGGTGGCAGCGAGCCTGCTGAGGAGAGATTGTATGAGGAGAGAGATGGGCCAATCTGATTATGATCAGGGCCCTGTGAATTGCGATAGCAAGTTGTTTGCACAGAATTTTGCATTTGGCCAAACTGTTACAGAAATTGCCTCTGGCAACGTATAATGAGAGCCTGCGTGTGGAGCACTGAGCTAGCCAATTTGAAGCTGGCACTGCTGGCTGCTGGTATATAGGTGACCCTGTGTCACAGCTGCCACACGGTGAAAACAGACATTCACCTTAACTCCGCTTTAACGTTTCTTATGTATGTTGCAGGGCTGCAGAGGGAACCAATACAGCCCTGCAACATGCATAAGAAATGTTACAGCCATGTTAAAGTGGAGGTTATGAAGTGCGTGTCTATTTTCACCCACAGAAGAGTCGCAAGCTGATAGGTTCATGCCGTACTTTGTGAGGTGTTTGTTTTTGTTTTTTAAGATATGAACTGTTCAAAACTGATGGGATGGCATGCCAGGAAATTCATTTGCATTCTAAATTTTGTAGCCTTTGGTTAATTTGCATCATCAGATTTTCTGCTCACAGAATTTAAGTTTTTTTTTCTGGTGGCAGAATTTTTTTTGGGAAAAATCTGCAGAAGATGCAGGGCCCTGGTTCTGAGCCTCTTCCTGCACTGAGCGCTAAATCCCAATTCTCTCCTCTGCAGGTTCTGAAAACTGCCCTATCCGTCCCACCCTGGAGAGCTTGCTAGCGGCCAGCACTCAGATGCTCATGGAGGTCCTGTCAACCCCCTTCTTGGACAGCCTGAAAAGCATCCGGCTGCCCCGAGAACTGGACCCCAATAAAAAGTACAGCTGGATGCAAAAGAAAGATGAGCCGGTGAGCAACTCCTCCCGCTGCCAACCCTGCACCGTCCTCCACAATCCTCTCCCCTGCTTCCTCATTCAAATAACCGTCTCTTCCCCTCGTATTATACCCTGGGCTTGGCCAGCTGGGCATCTGGCCCTTGTTTCCCCTCCCTGCCTTCCACTCACCTTGCCCTTCTAGTTGAGCAAAAGTCAGCGGATCTTGATTTCCTTTCCTTTGTCTGGGCATCGGTGCCCCTTGTGTCCAGGGAGGGCCACGGACTTAGCAACGGTGTCAGTAATGTAAAGCCAGCAGGAGACACTTAGGTGTTATTTCTTTGGCTGTGGGTGTCACCATTATAGCGGCCTATGTTCCCTACCCCCTAAGGGCAGAGATGGGGAACCTCAGGCCCGGGGGGTTCAAATACAGCGTGTAGCCTCTTTCTAGTTTTTGGATCTGGCCCCCGGATCCAATTCGTTACCCCCAAACACTGAAATAATGAGCTGAGGGGAAAGAGGCAGAAATGCGGGCATGTACAAAAGGAAAAGGCACAGATCCAGATCTGGACCCTCCTTTACTTGAGGGGACCCCTTATGCACCCCTGCCTCCAACTTCTGTGTGGCCCCCGGAGCTTGTACTAATTTTCAAAGTGGCCCCTGCCCAACCCTTGCCTTGGGGACACACTGATAGATTCCTTAGAAGGCAGAGTGTCCCCTGTATACCCTAATTAGACCGATGGGGTGTGTTTTTTAAATTTGAAACGCAAGCTTGTCAGCACAGGAAAATGAATCTGGGTTAAAGGTTTTAAACTGGATTGTGTACTCCAAATTAAGAATGTTCACACAGAAGCTTAATCTGGTTTAAATTAAACCAGGGCAATTTTATCTGTAGACAAGGCCAAACGAGAGCGAATTCATTGATTGCTTAGTATCCTTCCTTTCTGCTTTAGAATAAAAAACAGAAGCCCTTTCTTGGGCTCTCTGGGTCTCCTTGCATGCCAAAAGCACCCCATGGGACCCTATCAGATGTGAAATTGTTGACTGTGTATGAGAACGTTGACCCTCAGACAGGGGCGTAGCGAGGCTGAAGCAGGCCCGGTCTCATGTCCCAATTATGTTTCCCCCACCCCCAAAGGCAAGGAGATGGAGTCTTCCTAAGCAGCGGCCCTCCTAAGGTGCTCCCAATCATCTTCAGCCTCCCTCTGCAAAGATTGTGGTGCCAACCTGGCCCCCAGAGAGGACTCCCAGAGTGGCAGCAACCCCCACCCACCCCCACCCATTTCCTTGGGTGGGGGCAATTTTCCTGAAAATTTCCTTGTTAGCGGGTCCCTTTGCAAGCGGCCTGAGTGCTGCTAGGAAATGTTCAGAGTGGGTGGAGGAAGGAACAGTTCAGAGTGGGTGGAGGAGGGAGGAAGGAAATTTTCAGAGTGGGTGGGGGCAAAGTGTAGGCTGCACTCCTTCCTCCATGCACTCTGAAAATTTCCTAGCTGTACTTAGGCTGCTGGCAGGGGCAGACCCAAGAGAGTCCAGAGCCCAGGCTCAACTGACTCTCCTCACTCCATGGTAGCTGTGCCCCTGCCCTCAGACCTCCTTTTTCAACTTGCAAATCCAACCATCTAGAAGACTTAATCCTGGGGTTCTTTACACCCTAGGGACATGAGCGTCCCTGCCTCGAGACCCAGTGCTTCATAGTTTTTATACCGCACACACAAAAGGTTAGGACAATATAATTGGAAGTCCTTTAAAACTAGGTTGGGGACGGTTTGGTCTAATTCATTGTTGTTCAGTTACTTTTCCTGGTGGGTCAGATTAAAGGGCAAATAGTTGATTTGCATGAAATCAAATCTGCAAAGGTAAAGGGCTAGTGAGTGAGGCAGAGCTAGGAAGGGAACGAGCAGGAAGAGAGGCTGGGCGGGACAGAAAGAGAAAGTGGGTGAAGGGAAGAGACACAACTTTCTCTCACATGCCCCGTGCGTGCACACAACCAAGCACATATTCTCTTTCCCTCACGGGGGGGCTCATTCTGCCTCTGACTGTGTAAAGCAAAGGAAAGAGCAGCCTCCTCCCCCCCCGTGCTGAGACGGAGGGTAAAAACAGACGTGATACGGGCCTGGTATGGCCCACCTGAACTGGGGACTCAGCCGCGCATTGGTCTCCGGCCTCCAGATGTTGGCTCGCTAGTGCCCTGGGCCAGGGAGGCAACTGGCCTGGAATGCAGCTCCTGGAAGATCCTGGCCCACCCAATCCAGGCCAAAGGCCACCCAGTTGGGCCAACGCCTCTGTTTGCCCTTCCATACACCACGGCCGGGCATCGTGGGTGCCTGCCATTGGTCACCATGGCTGCCTGGCATGGAGGGGAGCGGGGCTGGGAGCGAGGCAGGGGGCAGCTCGATGGCCACCTGGGTTGCAGGCACGTTAGTTGAGTGCTGAGCGGTAGCCGCTGTTCCCCGGGCTGGAGAGTTGCTGCACCAGCATCGCATCTGTTTTTACCCTGAGTCGCTGCCATTGTGTCTCTGCTAAGCCATCCAGCCTGGGAGACGGATCAAGAGTGGGTGGGGGCACATTCAAATTCCAGCTTCAGCAGCTTGAACAGCCTGAGCTGTTCAAGCGCAGTTGGGGGCTTCTCGGGTTGGATTTGGCCCTTGGGCTCCCTAGTGAGGAACCTCGATCTAACTCCTCCCAGCTCCATACCGAGAGGACCGGATGAGGCCCTAGGCTCTGCGCTCTCACCATCCTCCCCCCCCCCCTCTGTGTCCCTTTCACCCTCCCCACCCCTAGATGTACTCCATCAAATCTGCCATCGAGAACATGGGCGCGATGGAGCTGGACTACCGGATGAGGCTCGCGGAGCTGCAGAGGAGGTACAAGGAGAAGCAGAGGGAGCTGGTGAAGCTGCAGCGGCGCAGAGACTCTGAGTAAGTCTCTATGGTCGGTTCACCATCCCCTCCTTGCGTACGGCTAGCTCGGCCTCCCGCGTTCCCCCGCTGCCCTGAGGAGCGTCTCTGCCGAGGCTTTGCAGAATGTTCAGAGGCAAGATGGTGTCTGAGGAATGCAGCCGCCCACGTGTGGATTTGTAGACATTAGTGTTCGGTGGCTACCGGTGGGGTCCCTGCCGGAGAACCTTTGTTTCCGCGGTTCAGCTTAGCAGTTTGGTGATAGACGCAGGCTTTGGGGGTTTCTTTTGGTCATTTAAAATTTTTTTGTTTTATTTTTTTTATTATTATAATTTATTGCTTCTGTTTTGCTTTGGTTTAACAGTCAAGCGTGTGGTTTCTTTAAAGGGAAAAGCATGACGAGAAAAGTAGAAGCTTGCAAAGAAGAGGCCCTGGAAGGCCCAGGAAGCGGAAGCATGGAACAAGCGCTCTGTCGCCCCCTAAGGAGAGAGGGAAGAGTGACAGCAAGAGTGGAAAGTAAGGCTGGTGGATGGTGGGAGAACTGGGACTCGGGGACAGAGCTTGGTGGCGTGTCGGCAGGGCACGTGGATTGGAGCAGGGTCTCCCCACGTGGCGTGTAATGGGCTGTTAGAGCTGTGGATCCTCCTAGGCCAGAGCAGGGGTCGTGGCTGCCGGTGCGCTGTTCGGTTGTCACAGTGCTAGTGTGTAGGGGAGAGGCCTGATGGAACAAGCACTGGGAAGGCTGATGGCTCCATAGCAGGTGGAGAGAGAGGCAGCAAGGAACCTAGGAAGGTGCACTGCTCTTAACAGGCTGGGCCAGGTCTGCCTGTAAGTAAGTGTGTGTGTGTGGTGCGCTGTGTGTCGCAACAGAGCTTCTGGGCACAGCGGGTTAATTAACCAGGGTGAGATGTTAAACTAGGCGAGTGTAGTTACACGTCTGAATGGCATTTCCATTTTGCTGCACTGGCTTCCTGGGAGCTCCCTCCTGTGCTTTGCCGCCTTCTAGCCCCCGCTGCTCACCTAGGATTGGTTTTGTCTGCCCTCTTTTTCCTAGTGTCTGGAATCGTTTTCTCTTGCCACGTGGGCTTTTCTTTGCAAAAGCAGCTTCCTTATTTGCGGGCCTTGAAGGAAACCGGCTGATTGCGTTTGGCCTCTTCTCCCTGGCCGCGTCTTCTCCAACTTGCCCTCCGCCATCTTTCCAAGCTCCGCGTTAACCTTTGGGGGATTTCCTGTCTCTGCTTTGCTACGTCGGAAACGCTTGGGAGGTTTGCAGGCACACCTGGAACTGGGTGCACAGTTTGGTTGTCTTGGAACCAGAGCCATGGACTGAGCAGGTGTTAGGTGGGCTGATCATGGTGTTGGTTTGACTTGTGGGGCACAGTTCCAGGAGGCAAGAGTCTGCTTTTTGTTAACGTTGGGAAACCAGGGCACTAAGCTGCATGAATGATTTCACGAAGGTGCAGTGTCCGTGGGAGGAAGCAGCAGGCTTATTGCGACTGGGCCAGCTTCCCACGTTGCTCCTTGGCAGAGATAGGCCTGGGCAACTGCAGACAGGGCACACGCTAGTCTATCGGAAATGTGGTGGCAGCAGCTGTTCAAGCACTGGCTGATTTGTGCCTCTTTTTTCACGAGTGGATTTCTTGGGAGCACAAGACTCTTGTTTTCCTTCCCATGTCCCTAAACTAGGGGACTTGGGTTAACTCTCGGAGCGGGACAGTCTGGTAAAAATGGATTAATCGTTGGGCAAGAAGCTCAGCTGCCCCCTTTGCAAATTCTTAGTTCTGAACCTTGCTAAAAAGCTACTTTTCACGCGTGTGAGAGAGGGAGTGGCTTGGCCTGCGTACGTCTCATCCACCATCGCCCCTCAATCATAGATTCTAGCTGCGGGGAAAGACCTCTAACGTTGCCGCCATCATTTCTTTGCTCTTGATCTGTCAAACTATTTTCTAATGCTTTTCTTCCCTGCATCCCGTTACAGATCTCTGAGTTAAAGCACCTCCTCTGTGCCAGGATTCAAGAAAATGCAAAAGGGGCCTCCTTGGCTTTCCTTCCGAGTCCTGTTCCTCAGCTAGTGTAAATCAGCATAGCTTCCCTGAAGCCGGTGGATTTACACCATCTAAGGATATGGCCCAAGATCCTCCGCGATAGCCATTCCCTGCAGGGATCTGATCACGGTTCAGCGGTTGCTAGTGTCTTGCGAAGAGGGGGAGCCCTGTCCCAATCACCGGTCCTTTTGTCTGCTTTGCAGGCTGAACAAGTCCCTGCTGCTGTCCGAAGACTCTGAGACGGGTGAAGGAATGAAGAAGAGGCACAAAGGGGCCCTCCCGGATGAGGAGGAGGAGGAGGAGGCCGAGAGTGGAAGCGGGAAAATGAAAGGGAGGAACCAGAGTTGGGATGAGCAGGAGGCAGCAGCAAGCTTTTCCAGTGAGGTCAGTACCCTTGCTGCCTGGAGCACCCACCGCGTGCTGGGGCGGGGAGTGGGGGGCACAAGGCACACCATTCATTTTGGGGTTTATTTTCATTTTTGTTTCATTTGGTGTTTTTTTTTTTGGTAGAAAACCTATTTGTTTTCTCTTCCCCACCCCCCCAAAAAAAACAACCCCTTAAAAAAGTAATTAAAAAATAATTAAAATATAAACCAATCCCTAGCCATGCGCAAATGGCCGTTGGAGCATTCTGCGTGTGCGCGCCCTCTTCTAAAATGGCAGCATCAGCGTCACCGCCATTTTTGAAAAGGGCAGCCCGTCTGTGCATGTGCAAAACAGCCACTGTGTGTGTCCAGATGGGCTGCCCTTCATTTTTTTAAATGAATGAAAGTGAGCGACAGTCATCGGTTTTTTTTTCATAACTAGTTACGAAAACGAACGGGGCTCCGTTTGTTTTAGTAACTAAAAAAAAGTGAGAGGAGGCCAGACTTACAGGGCACAGGATCTACTGTGCTTACATGCCTTCCAGTGTTTCAAGCAGCCAGAGGGGCAAGCTCCACCCCTCTGCCAATAAGCTCCACCCCTTCACCCATAAGCTCCGCCTCTCAGCCAGTAAGCTCCACCCCCTCACACAGTTACCCATGCACACTCACCTCCCAACATTCAAGAGCATAAAAGTGATTCAGCATCCAACGATGACTGGCCCCCTGGCTGTTGGGAGACTGCAGTATGTACTACTGCCCTGAGCTGGAGCAGGGTGAGTGCTCCAGTATTTCTCTAAGGAAACCTATACCCTTGTAAAAGAAGCATAAAGGAATGCGGAGTCCTGCTATGCTGCAAAATGCTACAACAGAGGGGTTCAGCTGCACCTTACTAGACATTTGACTGATTGCCTATAACCACACCTTCCAACAGCCCCAAAATAGGAGGGACAGTCTCTCCTTGGGTGCTGAATCCCACTGTCCCTCCTTTAGGGGGTGTGTGTGTGTCAAAGTTCCTCTTGTGAGAGAGAGACAAAAAGATCAGTATTTAAGCCCTAGGCAGAAAAATCACTTCCGAGGACAATGGGGAGATGATGGAATGAGAAGAAACTAAGTGGAATGAGAAGCAGCAGAGCGTCTGTTCCTCTTTCTACACTTTGAATTTGGGGAATTGTGTGTGAGAGGGGAGGACTTGATTCATTGAGGGGCAGGACTTTTTGACCGAGGGTGCAGGGCTTGTCCCTCTGCTTGAAAGTTTGGGAGGTGTACTGTAACTAACTGGGGCCGGCCGTATTCAGCTAGCCCCCTGCAACCGATCCTGCTTCTCCTCCTGCAGCTCAAGGCCAAGAAGAAGAAGATTGCCTCCGACCAGGAGCAGCTGGCAAGCAAGCTTGACAAAGCCCTGTCGCTCACTCGACAGGACAAGCTGAAATCCTTCTTTAAGTTTGCAGACGCCTCTGGGGGAAAGCAGAAGAACAGCGGAGGAGGGGGCAGCAAATATCTCTCGCCTCACGGTACTCTGCTGGGCAGGGGGGAGAAGAGGAGCCTGGCTAAGGGCCTGAGCCTCTCTCTGAAAGCCTCCAAAGAAGGTAAACACAAAATGGCCACAAAAATGAAGAAGATGGAAATGGGGTTAAAGGTCAAGGGCCAGCTGAAGGTTTCCCATTCACCAGCAATATCTGAAGTTAGCAGCTACTCCTATAGTAAGTCCTCGCTTGTTTGTACCTCTTTGTGCTGCCTTGACGTTCGGCTTTATTTTCAGTCAGAACGGTCGCTTCAGCGGAGTAAGTGGCTTGGGGATGAATCCCTGCGCCTGCCATGAATTCTAGGGTGGGAAAAGCAATAATCCAGCTGGGTGTGAACCTCGCTCTTTCCCTCCAGGCTACACTTTCCCCTGCTTTCGGTGCGACCACGGCCCTCGCGGTCTGTGCTCCTTTAGTTGTTGACTTATCCCCTAGTCTCAAGTGGCCTTAGGGAGGCGGCTACCCATAGCAGCCCCTGTAAGAGAGAGCCATTGTCATCAACAGACTTGTCCGTCTGCTCTTCCTCTGATTTCAGACTATCAGGCTGCCCTGGTCCTTGCCTGCCACTAAGTGCGTCCCCTCTGGTTACAGAGCATTGCCCGGAGCAAGAGCCGTCCGATCTCTGTTGTACCCAAGAATCCTTTCTTCTGCCTTTTGAGACATCCCTGTCGCTGGGCCAGAGGGAGGTGGGTGGGCAGGGGAGGTGGCAGAGATGGATCTGTGCAGGTATCTGTCGTGTCCCTAGTTAAGTTAATTTCCTACTGCAGGGCTCACTGTGAGCACCAGAAGTCTTTTTTAACAGGTGTGTGTGTGTGCTGGGGATTATTCTCATGCAGGTAGCCACACCTCCCCTTTAAAAGAGGACACTTATGAAAAATACATGTTGCAGGGCTGCATTAGTTCCAGTGCAGGCCTGCACAATGTATTTTTCATAAGCTTCCTCTCTTAAAGGGGAGGTAGGGCCACCCTATATCTCATGCCTCATTTCTCCTCAATCAAACACATTTTGCTAGGCATTGCGTTAGATTTGTGAGTGGAGTTGCTTTTCTTTCATTTTGTTTTGCTAGAGGATGGGGCTGTCTATAGAAAAGTTCCTCATCAGGAAATCAGCACTGAAGCCCAGTAGGATGCTCTCCTCCCAGCTGGTGACGGTATGCCGTCCGGCACGGATAACATTCCCAAAGCTTAGGCTTTCTAGATGCAGAGTTTTTCCTAGACCCGTTTTCTCAGCACGTCAAGAGTCTGCTGATCAGAGGGCCTTACTTTGATGAATCTTAAGGAAGGAGAAAAACCTTAGAGTTCTCACAAATGTGAGGAATTTTCCATCCATTAGGCTAAATGGAAATCCATTCTTGATTATTGGCCAAGCATGAAAAAAAATTGTCCTGGAGAGAGGGCGTGGTGAGGTCTGAATTTAAAAACGTACCCAAGGTTAAACCTTGTGAATTTGTGAGTGAAGTGCTTGAAGTGATAGCATTTATTGGTCTTTGTTCCATACCTATCTGTCTGAATCACAAAGCTGCAACAGGTCAGGACTAGAATAGACAGGTTAGAATTAAGATGCAACCTCAGAGAAGTAGGAAAGTGCACAGTATCCAGTCCAGCCTAATAAACGTTGCCAATGTTACTCTCGTAGGCACTGAAATATTGCAGATTTTAACACCATTAAGGCATAGCAAAGTTCATTGACTTACCTCTTTCAAAAACTACTTTGACTGCAGATACGGACTCAGAAGAAGACAATGAATCCCTGAAGGACGAGTGGCCTTCTCAGTCCCCATCCAGCTCCAGAAGGAGACCACCCAGTCTCTACAGCATAGTGGCCAAAAAGCACAGCAAGATAGCCGGAGGCCTCAAGCCAGCCAGGAGGGGCATGCCTGCTGCTGCTAGAACTCTCAAATCTAAACAGGCTGCAAGCAGGAAGCAGCAGTTTTGCTTGCTGCTCCGTGAGGCTGAGGCTGGATCTTCATTCAGTGACTCTTCGGAGGACTCGTTCGATCAAGGTTACTAGATTATCTAAAACAAACACACAAAGCAAAATAAACAAACAAACAAAAAACCTTCCATGTTTATAGAGTGAGAGTGTGTGTGTATGTTTGAGAGAGTGGGCAAGAGTGAGAGATGGCGCTATTTCAGTCAGCCATCTTGAATGGCCAAAGTAAAGGCGGCCATCTTTGTTTCTGGCAGTGTAGTCTGCTTTATCAGTATACCTTTTTTATTTTATTTTTTAATTTTCTACTTGTATCATGTGTGATATTATATTATTATTATTATTATTATTGGCTGGCTCTTTTTAGAGCTCTTATATTGGTTGGAGTATTAGCCTTCACCATTCCTTTCCTCTTTCCCTCTTCTCCCCCACCCCACCCCACCTCTCATCCATTTATTTTATTTTCTCCCTCTCTGCCACTACCACCACCATTATTTTTTATTTTATTTTATTTTGACATGGGGCCTTGTAGAAGCTTGGAAGGAAGCTTGTAACTGGAACACTGTTGCGTGGGCGTACGATTTGATGTTTGTACTGCGATTTGGTATACCGAGCTTTTATTAAACATATCCAGTTCATTTTTAACTAAACCAGTGTACCTTGTCTCTCTTGCTGTGTCTCTTATTAGGTGGTTTAGCTTGCTGCTTCACTCCATCCCGCTGTCCCTCACTACTCCCAAAGAGTAGAAACATAATTAACATAGTGTGCGCTATCTATTATTCAAATATCCCTGATTGCAATTGGCTCATGGTTAAGGTTATTTTTACCCTCGGGAGAAAAACACAGACGTGTATTGGTCTCTGTTTTCCTCTTCCTCCTCCTCCTCCACTTATTTATGTTTTGCATAACTTGTTCATTTTGCATAATTTTCATTCAATTGTGTTTTCCCCTCCCTTCCTTTAACAATACAATTTTTTTAAAGTGGGCTTTTTTCCTTTTAATATTCTGCTGCTAAGGAGCAGCTTAATTCCATACAATCCAGTCCATATGTGTTTGTCATCGCTGACTACGGTCACAAGGCTTTGTGTCCCCCCTCCCCCTAATTATTATTTATTCATCTGTTTCTATAGGGGGGGAAACCTAGAATGGTTTGGGTTATAAATATTTGAGATCCTGCACAAATATTCAAGGACAGAGAAATTGTCAAACTGAATTCCACTCCATTTGGTGGAAAGGATTTCTGTCTTTTTTAACCCCCCCGCCCTCAATAGNCCCCCTCTGCTTCTCATTAGCTTCCCTCTCCCTCAGCGCAAAAAGAGACTGCTGGAGACTCGGCCTCAAGAGACACAAGGAGGGGGTTCTGTTTTAGAGCACACTCATTAAATAATAATAATGGGGAAAGGTCATTTTAATGAGCCCTGGAATTTTGAAACTCTACTCCCCAAAGGAACATAAGCTTGCCTGGACTCAATGCTAAGTGAGAGGGAGGGGGAAATGGTCCCAGCCATTAACGTCAGAGTAACTAGCTTAACAGAACCCTGCAAAATCCTCCTAGTGATAGTAGAAACTAGCCTCAGAAAGCTGCTTCGGCAGGGTGGCTACTTTTTTTAGTGGTTCATTTAACTTATCCTAATCCCACCTGCTTCTTTTCCTTCCTAAACAAGTCACCATTTTTGATTAGCAGAATAGGGAACAAAGACAACAAAATGTTGCCCGTCAGCAGTTCCGAAATGACCTTGCTGATTCCTAATAAAACCCTCTTGTAGGAAAGGAAAGATGACTCGGGTGGAGACTACAGATGATTTTTTCCTTAAAGCATCTAAAAGAACCCAAAAGGTTGGTTTTTGAAAACACTTGGTTTCCCATAAAGTCTGAGGTAGCTTCCATCCAACTTGACATCCCTTCCCATTCCTCCCCTGCTCCCAACTTCATCTCCCCCCCACACACACACACACCCTCGCCCCCCTTTTGGGGGGGTGGAATTTTTGAGAGTATTAATTCCATGTTCTTCCACCCCCATTTGCTTCTAAGAAACAGAGAATTTGTCCAGAGATTACTGGGCATAGTTCTCCGAGACATCTGTTTGCTAAAGATCCCCAATTCTGTGGGGAAGAGTCGGAGGCTGGGGAGGTGTGGTCACCTGGAACGAGTGATGAAATGCAATATTTTTTTAAAAAAACCCACCCCACCCCAATCATTGTTTCATTTAGCCATGGGTGGGGAAAAGCTGAACGTCACTATGTGGGAATGGTGGGAGGAGGAGGGGAGGGATGATGATATTATTTTCCTAAAAATGAGTCTCTCTTTCCCGCCCTCCACTCCCCTCTGAAGAGTTTCTTTAAGGGATATTTGGGTAATAGCGTTTCTAATGACTTTCCCTGATTACTAAAACAATTAATAACCTCAGCTTTTCTAGCGTGCTCGCTTTTTCCTTGCAGTGGCTTGACCAACCCCTTCACCCCTGACCCTTATCCATGACGCTTTGAATGTCTGTGTCGGTCTCTTGCATTTGCTCTCACGCTGCGCTAAAGAAGCAAAGTGATTGGCTGGGAATAGGGCAGACAGTGCTCAGCGAGTGGTCACTAACCATGAACCTGAACCTTATTATGTAGGTAGGCAAAATACCTTTTCTTTAATGTCATCTGTAAAACTCAGCCATTTTTGGTCTTGATCCCATTGATAACGACACATTTTCCTGGGTTTTCTCTCTCTCTTTCTCTCTCTCTCTCTCTCAATAGATTTCTAAATGTCCATTTTGATTTCTTTGGTGGTTTAAAAAAAAAAAAAAAAAAGCTTTGCCGAGCTTGTTGGTTGTGCTGAGGACTCCAGAAAAGACCTTGATATTCATTTTGTGGTATCCCAAGCAAAACTGTGTCCTTGGTGGCCTTTAGTGATGGGAAGGCAGACCACCTCCTGTCATGATGCTGCCCTTGTCCTTGAACAAGGCTGGCCAAGAGATAGATCATGATCTGCTGGTAGATCGCAAGCTAGTCTCTAGAGTAGACCATGGTGTGGGATGGGGATTGGGGGGAGCATCCTCTGGGAGACTTGGATATCGTTGCTGGGGAGGAAGGTGGAACTGGTGCCCCAGGGAGTGTTTCCAGTGTAGGGAAGGCTCCTTTCCACTCGTCAGACCAGTTGCAGAGGTGTCCTAAAGCTGGGCGACAGCAGGAGGAGTCCTGGTCTGGAGCTCCAGAGCCAGTGGAAATGATCCCAGTAGTTTGCCTCGGATTGACATCAAGTGGATTTAGCACATCACAAGTCTGGCCACCTCTATCCTACAGGGTCCCAAGGCAGCACCGATTAAAGTTGATGGAAATCTTTCAGCCCCATAGTGAAAGTCACAGTGCCCTTTGTTTGGGAAGGGGACATGTTCATAGGAAGTTGATTTCAGGATAGCCTCTGTTTAGTTTGCTTTTTGACAAGCTTTACTTGATAAAGGAATTTCTAGACAGAAGGTGCAGTCTTTTGCAGAGAATAAGTATAAATGACTGGAATTCTGGCCCAGTTGATTCCAATGGAGGCCTTACCACTGACCTCAGTAGAGCTAGGATTTCATCCAAGGTTTTCCATCCTGATCAGATCAAATTTTGTAGCATGTCGTTAGATTAAGCTCTTTTAAGATAATTCTGTCGATTAAAACCTGTGGAAGAATGTTTCAAGCAATCAAAGTAGTAATACCATGGGCTTCCCAGGATTGGAGACCCACATATCCCCCCCCCCCCTTAATTTGCTGTGCTTTGCGTTACGAATTAACCTCTGCTGCCATCTTTTCCCTGGTCCTCCCCCGTCAGCTGGCAAAAGCTTACCCTGAACCAAGCCAAAGTGATATCTGTTCCAAAGGTGACTGCATGAGCTTGGTCTACTTTTTATTTTAGAACAAAAAGCAAATTTCTGGAGTCAACAGCACAACACTGTGAAGGAAGGATCAAGTTTATGTGTTTTACAAAAACGTCGAATCTGAGGAGGGGATTTTTTAAAATTTGTTTATTTTTTTTAAATGACAAAGTATCCAGAATTGGCCAAGTCAATTCAAGCCAGATGTAGAGGACCCAATTGCTGTGTCTGCCTGCACTTAGCCTGCTTTGTATGCTGTAGGCCTGTTTGGCATTATGACAAAACCATGCTGCTTTTTATTTTATTTTTTACAATGTCAAATGAATCTTAAGTGTGTGTTTGTTCCCCCCCCCCGTCTCTCCCTCCTTTTCTCCCACGCCTCCCCACGCTTTTCCAAACCATCCTGTTCCATCCACCTTTTGAAAATCAAATAACTTTGCCGATGTCTGTTCGTTGTTAATAGAACTTTTTCTGTTTACTGCTCGCCTAACCAGAACACCTGCTCAACCATTTTGAAAGACTGAGAAACAAAGAGAAAATTTTAGTCTTCCTTCATTTTTTTGATGCTGAATCGGAGAGAACCACCTGAATTGCTATCCTTAAAGTATTTGGTGATTCTAATCCATTTATCATTGATCGCTTTAAAATATACATATGTGAGCGTGTGTGTGTTTATATAAATATATATGTTTTAAATTGCATGTGCTAAAGATGTTTGGTTTTGAATACCTTTTATTTTAATTCTCGGTCTTATGAAATATTTGCTGTTTAATGTTGAAAAATGTGTGCATTTTGTCCCATTCTTACAACAACAAAAATAATCGTTAAACTTTTTTTTTGAGGTGATCAAGGACCTAATTCTGCAGAAACTTATGCACATGTTAAGCCTATTAAGAGATCGGACTTGTTTAAATTTATGCATGTGCATAAGTCTTTGCAGTCAGACATAAGTTCAATATTTCATCATAAACTAACCTTTTGGTTTACGGGTGAGTGGTATTTAAATGGATGAATGGCAGAGGGTAGGTGCATAATAAGTAGGAAAAATATCTATGGAAGTGGGTGAGGAAGGCAAAGGTTGCGAGTGTTTGAAATCTATTTTTCTGTTGCGAATACTGAATTCTGTGTGGATGAAGTAGAGGTGTTTAATACTCTGGCTTCCCGTCAGCAGTAATCTTCACATGGTGTGACCAAATATATTTGAATGAGCTTAAAACTTCTGTCAGCACTATTGTTATGCCATATATTTTAAACAGAGCGGGGTAATGGTCGGTTTCATCATGGGTTTTTAAATCTGTTTTACCTTGGCACGTTTGAAATACTGTCACCGTTAGATGGATCAAACAGAGTAGAATGTGCAGAATGAATTTCCGCCCATATGGGACTCCCAAAGATGAGCTTTGGCGCTAAAGGAAAATGATCCCTAGCTCAGCATCGCTGCCAGTTTCCTTTTATCATTTCATGCTGTGTTCCTCTTCTCCTTCTGCTAAAATAATCTCCTGGAACACAGAGAGAGTTTGAAAGCCTTGCATTTCCTCAGTTTGTTCGTTCTTACTGGGCTGGGTGGAGCTGGTTGACTGTAGGTTTTTAGCCTTGCTGGGGGTTGTTAGATATCCTGTATTTTAAAGGATAGCCTTTACTGCAGAACACCACAGCTCCGTAGAACTCGGTGTAACAGACTAGGGCTAAAAATGGTTATCTGCCGCTATCTGGCAACTGGCCGGATCCAATCCGGCAAGGACGTGGTTACCGAGAGGTTACCATAGTTCCCTTCCTGTTTAACTCCCCTCTCCCTCCCACACCTCTGGACCTGGTTTCAGACTAGTAATGGTAATGTTTGGTTACATGGTAATACGGTAACAGTAAACCAGCTAGCCATTGCAGTATTATCCGACTTGTTGGTTAGCCATTAAAGTAATTGGTTAACAGCCGGATAACCACCAAACTATCCAGAATGGCAGATATTAATCGTGAGTAATACATTTACTACTTGTTTCAGCTGTAGAACAGACACACACAGACAGACACACACACACACACACAAACACACAGAGCTTTATATAGTCCCTTAAGCTTGAAATTCTGATCTGGCAGCCCTTGTTTGAGCAGCAGTTAAAGATGCTTCTTCCACCAGAAAGATGACCCCACTCCCCATATGGAGAAGACCTTGATAGAGGCAAAATTCCAAAGGAAATAGAATGAATGGTTCCATAACCAGGAGACAGTCATGTCAACAGAGATGGGGCATCCAAAATCACCAAGCTAGTGTGCAGTTCACCTGGAAATGGATTATGATTGCTTCAGACTTGGGTAGTATATGGAAGCTTTCTCCACCCCAACCCTCTAGGCTGGTAACTCTTCAATGCAGTTGATTTAAGAGTGGGAGAATTGCTTTTTTCCCCCCATCAGGTTTTGACCTTGGAATGATCTCTCGTGTATTTTGAATGTAAGAAAGAACCACGAGGTCTTGGAGGAATAGATGGTTTTTCGTCTATCAGGTTCTGTGCAGGGAAGGTAAAGTCTTTGCTGATTTCTGTGAGGCCAGTGGAAGGCACCAGTATTAGCAAAAATGTAGTTAGGTTGGAATGGGCCTTGGTGTCCGTCCGTGTCCCTCCCTGCCCCATCTTCTCTTCCCAACAGCAGGGAACACAGCTCCACCAGGGACTCGGGGGTCCCCAGACTCGTGGCCCCAGTCCCTATTATAGCTTCTCCTTTGAGTGTTAGAGATTAGAGAAATCTCACATGTTTGGCTACGCGGTACTAGGTCATATGACAGAAAACAGACACCAAAGGACTAAATGTCCCCCATGGCATTGAGCAAGCACTTCCCAAGAATGGGCTAGCTAAATGAGGTGTGGTGAGAGAAGGTTGTCTCCTACGTTCCCCAGGATGTCCCACCTATTTATGTATCTGTGGCGACTTCCTTTCCCGAGATAGAGTGTGGTCGCAGTGTTGGTCCCAAACGACAGACAGAGTCAAAGTGGTTCGAATGATATCTTTTATTGGACCAACTGTAAGAAAATAGAAGTCGCTGTTGAGTTCGGCTTCCTTTTTCTTCAGGTTGTGAAATTCCAATAAAAGAGATCATTTCGACCCACTTGGTCTCTTATCTGTGACCTCCTTTGGAAGGTCCCAACCCCCTCCAAAATAGCATGCAGCCTTCAATTCCAGTATGTATCTGAGGAGAACTTTGGCAGAAGAACTGAGATTGGTAGTCAGTGACAGTATTTATGGTAGGGTCTCCTGTTTAATGGTGGTCTCTGTGACACAAGTCAGTCAGTGGTTTCTTTCATTAGGCTAAAGCATTGGTTTGTTGTCTCTGAAGAGACAGAGGCTGATCTAGGTGGGTTTTTTTAGTTCTGATGCAGAAAAATGAATGCCAGGAGATGTAGCCTGGAAGGAGGTTATTTTTTACCCTTGTCATTTTCCCCGCCTCTTTTGTACATGGGCAATACTCAATTTCCCTGGTTTTTCAGACAGCTGTAGAGCTAGCGAAATTGCAAGAAATTAGGATGAGCAACAGAGAAGGGGAGAGAGAATTCTTTGCTTTGTCAATCACAACTCAAACTTCTGATTCACAGTTTGGGGGGTGGGGGGCAGATTTTCTCTCTGAGAGATTCAACACACCCACTTCTTCAACTGAAGCAGGGCCGGCCTTAGAATGTGTGGCTCCCAGAGCGAAGAAAAAATGAGTGGCCCCGGTGGCCCTCTCCCGTCTCCTCCCTTGACGTCACAGAGCGCGGGCCTACCCTGGGGGAAATGAGGGCCACTGTGGGACCCCTAGAAGTGTCACCCCAGTACACCCTGTGGTATGGTCGGCCCTAACCTGAGGGAATGCAATCAAAGACAGGGAAGAGAGCTGGGTTGTTCAGTCTGTTCATAAAGCAAAGACAAACCAAAATCTTTTTCTACTTGTATCAGCTTGCGTTCACATAAAACAGAGACGGGGAACCTCAGGCTTGGGGGCTAAATGCAGCCCACGGCTAGGTTTTCTGTGGCCCCTTTCCTGCTCCTCGCTCTGTCCCCTGAATCTAGTTCCTACTCCCAGGCATTGAAAGATTGAACTCGGGGTAAGGGAGCAGAGATTAGTGCTTCACAAATGAAGTCCTATGACTTGAGGAAAGGCTGAGGGAACTGGGTATGTTTAGCCTAGAGAAGATTAAGGAGAGACAGGATAGCAGTCTTCAACTATCGAAAGGGCTGCCACAATGAAGATGGCAAGAAACTATTCTCCATTGCTACAGAGGGCTGGGTTAAAAATAATGGGCTCAGATTACAAGAAGGTAGATTAAAATATCGGGTCAAAGAGTTCAATATCAGGAAAAATGTCCGAACAGGAAGAGCTGTTCGGCAATGGAACAAGGTGTCCGACCATCAGTCAGGGATGTTGTAGTAGCTGTGGTCCTCCTGCATTCAGGCAGGGGGGTGGGGGGTGTACTAGGTGACCTTTGAAGGTGCCTTTCTGCTCTATGATTAGTTTGCTTGGATTTCCTACCCCAAGTTAGAGTAGGCATGCCAAGGGGCAATTATTGAAAGCTGTTAGCGGCACATGTTCCTCAAACTCCTCTCAAATGCAACATGCTGAGTATCTGTCCCACGACAGCGGCCATTTTCTCTTCTCTTCACTATAAGGATTCCACACCCCCTTTGGCATTCACATCTCATCTCTCTGTTTACTTCCCCTCCCCCCTTTCTTCCCTGCCACCTGTCCTTCTTTTTCTGTGTGTCTGTCCATCACTCCTCCCATATCACATGCTGATTTATTTTGGTATTTCCCCCTTACCAAAGGAAAAAAAAAAAAAAAAGCAAAGTTTTGTCTCGGTGGCAAAGCCATTTGGGTGTAGTGAGGGATGAATCGTGAAGGTAGAAGGCAAAGAGACGTGCGGTGGGGGTTCTCAGCAGGGCTAAAGGGTGTTAGATGCCCAAATCCCACAGGGAGGAGGACTCTCCATCTTTTTTAGGTTCCACCAGGATTTTCCAATCCTGCTCCGTGTGAGGTCCAGCTAGACGTTGTGCCTAGATGCTTGGCCAGAGCTGTATTGGCAGACAATCATCGTAGGGGAAGATTTAGAGTTCAGGTGCTGTCTGGCTACAAAGACTTTCTTGTTCAGGTTTCCAACTCAGAGTGTTGGGTGTCCTTGTAGCAGGAAATTCTCACAGGGGAGGCCTCTGCAGGCTTAAGGAGAAAGAAACCATGGCACTGTATTTGCTGGATGTGGAATATGATGGGTCAGGACTAAAATGTGGACCAGTTAAAGCTTGAACCCATTGGTAACAGGGTCCCTGTTTTCTGCATGCTAGATTCTAGCTCAGAAGAGGATGAGGAGGAAGAGGAGGAAGCAGAGGACTATGGGATGGATTGCAACGACAGGCTTTCATCTCCACCCCTGGATGAGAGCGGACTGGGCCTCCTCGCGAGGTTTGCTGCCAGCGCTCTGCCGAGCCCCATCGTTCCCCCTCCTCTGTCCATCGTCCAGCTGGAGGCCAAGCAGAAAGCGAAAAAGAAGGAAGAACGGCAAAGCCTGATGGGTGAGTGGCGCATTTTGGGCAAAGGGGCCGTCGGGAGAACTTGTGAGGGGACCATCTGTCCTGACAAGAGACACCCCTCACCTTTCTGGTTGTCATTGACTGTTTTCACATGGTGCTGCTGGGGGGGGACATGCGCCAGCGGCGGGTGGAGGCAGGTCTGCTCCCTTTCCCAACCCAAAACCTCCGTTTTGTCAGCTGGCTCCATGGGTGGGTGATGGGTGGAGGTGGATGTGTGCCAGAATTGTGCACGCACCCCCCCCCCACCGCCTGTGGGGTTTCTATGGGTGCACACCCATCCCCAGCCACCCACCTACCGTCGCGGTGTGCACACGGACGCCCCCCCCCCACACCCACCCGCACACCCAGCGGGGGGCAGGGAGGGGGCATCCGTGCCAAAAAAGGCCAGTGTTAGCTCAAGGCAAGGACCTGTGTTCACTGCGTTTTCCTGATTGGCAGAAACGGGGAGAACACAGTGAATCTGGATGCCTGGCTCAAGGTTATCATTCTGGTTGCGGCCTCTGCATCAAGGCTGGGGAACCTTTTCCCTCCTGTGGAAAATTAGGACAAGCTGCACAGGCTGGCTAGGAGTTGGGGGGGGGGGGGGATGGGAAAAGGAACAGAAAGGTCTTGATTATGGATCCATTCTCTGTCCTTGGGAGTGCACGTTCCCATCTGCGCTGCCTTCCCCTGAGCTTAGCCTTTCAGTGCTTGACAGCAGGGACTGGATCCACAGGCCAGATCTAGGAATTAGGAAGGGACTAACGAAAAACAGCCATAGGTCTATGGTTGCAGCCTCTCATGGTTTGATCCTGAGATTCCCCTAGACCAATATAGGAGTCTCGGGGGTCAAACTGCAAGAAGTGGCAACCCTATGCGGGTCGGAGTTGGCCCATGGCCTGGAGGCTCCCCACCCCTGCTCTCTACGCTTCTAAACAGGGAGTAAAGGGTTGGCTTGGGACTTGGGAATCGGAGTTCCTCTGGCTAACCAAGGGTGCCAGGCAAGGCCTGGGGGTGCAGGACAGAGGAGAAGTGGGATTAGGGAGAGGTGTCTTATACTCAATTTGTCCAGCTTGTCTGCTGCTACTTGGGGTAACCAGTCACGGCGCAGTCTCTCCTATACAGCCGCAGAACAAGAAAGCAAAAATACGCAGTAAAGGAATTAAGGCTGATAAAGACTTCTCTGCTCTTGTTGCAAGGCCCTGTCTTTCTCCCTCCCTCCCTGTCCATCTGCCTCCATCTCCCATGAATAATGGGACAGACATCCCCCCCCCCCCAATCTACTTGTCTGTGGTAGTTGAACTCCCCCACCCCCCATGCATACGTACAGCGAGGGGCGGCCCGTTCCAGTGCCTCTGTGAGGCAATGCAGGGAAGCTGTATTACAGCTGTGTAAACTGAGGCAGAGAGTTTCCACCTGACTTTCCTAAGAGCTACAGGGGAGAGGTTGTCAGAGGCAGGATTCGAGCTCTGGGACTTCTCTGCGCCCGCTGCAAGGCTGCGTCTCTATCCCTCCCTGTCTGTCCATTTGCCTCCGGCTGCCATGAATAATTGAAGTTTCACTTTTTAATTCCCCGTCGTGCACCTTGCTGCAAACGTACCCCAGGGTGACATCTTTCTCAGACAGGCAGATCTGCAAAGGTTCCATTTATAAACTTTTGTATTAATATATATTAAATGAGAGTGGAATTTATAGCACGCTACAGAATGTTAAAGCAACGTCTTCCAGAGGAGCCTGGCTTATTTGAGTCCTGTCTCCGTGCTACATTAAGCTTTCGCCAACTTGTTCCAGTGCCCTCCCTTAAGAACGGAGCGTGACTGGCTTGGGTAACTTTCTTCCCCCAATTAAAACCCAGAGATGAATGTGTATTAATAAAAGGCATAGTCGGTGTTCTAAATGGAGTTTCATTTTGAGTGTTGCCTTTGTAGGGTTACTGTTTCTAAGCATATGCAGAGAAGATGCATCAGAAGTGGCAATGAAAAGGTTAAAATGATAGGGACACGGGTTACGGCTGCACTGGGGCCCATGAGCCTGCGAACGATGCCCCCCCTGCCCACTTGTCTGTGGTAGCTGAACTCCCCTGTACCCACCCCCCCCATGCATACATACACGCGCTCTTTTTCTCTCCTCACCCTCCAGTTGCTTCTCCTTTCTCCCCCTTGTTCTCTGACTCACTTCCCCCCCCCCTCCCATTATTTTGGAGATTCTCCCTAGCTTGGTCAGAGTGGAGTTCATTTGTATCCCTTGATGCTGGGAACCATCGACGGGCAGCCCATTCCATCTTCTGCACCAGGGCCCGTTCCAACCTAGCGATGCTCCCGGTGCCATTTGTCCGTTCCCTCACTGTGCCCAGGAGGCCTCTCCAAGAATCTTGAACTTTCAAAGTGGCTTGTGACCACAAAAAGATTGGGGACTGCTGCTCTAGATTGTTTGCAAGCCACGCATTGAGAGGTCCCCTCGTCTAGAGAGCGTACCGCTGCCCTGTGGATCCCCAGTGTAAGAGGCGGAGACAAAGGTTGTTGACGTATGGGATCGGAACTGACTGGAGCGCAGGGTCCGGACGGGGTGGCATTCTATCCCTCACCGTGGTCTGCCACGCGCTGCCCCCACCCCTCCGCTGCCGCCGCGTTATGGTCCCACCCCTTGGCGGTGGCGTTACGGTCCCACCCCTCCGCCGCCGCCGCATTACGGTCCCACCCCGCCGCGGCGGCGGCGTTACTGTCCCACCCCGTTACGGTCCCACCCCGCCGCTGCCGCATTATGGTCCCACCCCGCGGCGGCGTTACTGTCCCACCCCACCGCCGCCACCGCGTTACGGTCCCACCCCGCCGCTGCCGCTGCCACATTACGGTCCCACCCCTCCGCTGCCGCCGCATTACAGTCCCACACCGCCTCCGCGTTACGGTCCCACCCCTCCACTGCCGCCGCGTTACTGTTCCCCCCTGCCGCCACGTTACAGTCCCCCCCTCCACTGCCGCCGCATTACGGTCACTCTATTGATGCTTTAGGCTGTCGCCTGCATCTCCATGATGCAGTGCGTGCATGGAGGCAGTACACACCCTAACCCCGGAAAATCCTGCCCCATGGCCCACCCCAACCGACGTGCAGTTGCCCTGTGGATGCCCATTGCCTCGGATTTGCCCGCAGAATACAAAAGTCATTTTAAAAGAATTTAAAAGGGGAAGGTAAGGCGGGAGGAGAAAACACATGGAGGGGGGAACCAGCCGTGGATCCTAAAAGCACCTGGAGAACAAATAAGTCTTCAGGGGGCTTTTTAAAGGTGAGGAGGGAGGTGTAAACGTCATGGGGGCCGAAGGACTCTCGCTCCTCCTGTGGAATGCCCCACCCTTCACCCCGAGGCAGCACTGGATTTTCAACACCCCCACCCCCGCTGGGTTTAGCCCCTGCTGGCTTTCCCCACGATGCACTCAGTCATCCCCTCCCACCCAACACATAGATGTTGGGTTTGGCGCCGCCCCCGAATGTGGACCAGTTCCAGCCCTTCCCGGAAAATTGAAAAGTGGAGCAAGTTCCACACACAGGGGAACAAGTCAGATTGAACAAATGCTGGAGAGATGTATCGATATGTCCGCATGTCTAATGATTTGAGAAGGAGCTATGAAGTAAAAAGATTTCAACTAGCTTGCTTTTATTTTCGTTACCGTTTCTTTCTTGCTTTCTCCTCACTGCATTTAAATGTTTGAAATGCCAGTGATTTCCCTCCCCAACACCAACTCCCTCCCAACTGATAGCTTTCATAAAAATACCCCTGTTTTGCATTTCCCACTCTATAATTCTGACTTCTTACGTGCCTGAGAAAGGGTCCTGTGCGGCCCGAAAGCTTGCCTACTCTCGCCAACAGAAGTTGGCCCAGTTGGAAAGATCATCTATACTTCTTTATCTCCATCTTAAGCATGTTTGGGATGTTTCATTAGGGGAGAGAGAAAATGGGTGTGGATTTGTTTTAACTTAACGCGCGTAGCATTTTCTATTGTAGAGCCTGGGGCTAAGGGTTAGAAGTGTCTCCTGTAAGCAGGGACCTGTGCGAATGGGGAAAACGCAGTGATCCCTGTCTGTAAGATAGACAACGAAGGATTTGCTCAGAACTCGTCGGGTTATAGGTTGGGGCTGCTGATTCCACCAGAGAGGCCAGACCTGAATGTCCAGGTCTGAAGTGGTTCCCTGGGTCTCTCTCCAACCGGCCCCACTCCTCCTCAATGTGATTTTTTTTCTAAAGACAAGATCAAGCATCAGCGATGCAGTGCTCAGTGTGTAGCAAGCTGACTGAGTAGCAGGCACATGGGTGTGTGTAACTGAAGTGCTTGGATGTCTTTTTCAGATGAGATGGAAGGGGGGTGGGGGGAGTTTCAGTGGGAGTCGGAGCTCAGGCGTTCTAAAAAGAGGAGGATGGGTGTAGCACTAGCTAGAGCCTGGGGGGATTTCCAGTGTCTGTATGGGAGAGAACTGTTATATCTGTGACTCGAGCCAACAGGAGATCCCCCCTCCCTTCACCTCCACTGAGCCAATCCGTTGAAGCCTGGCCTTGGTTCTTGTCGGACTTTGCTTCAGATGCCTCCGTTTCATTCATTAAGATAGAGTTGAGGGGCTGAGCGAGGAGACCAGCCTCTAGGGTGTGCTGGTGGGTGGGGCGGCGAGAAGGTCAGCAGTTTCTTTTCTCCTTGAAACTCTTTCAAGGGAACTCTGTGCATGACTTCGAGACTCCCCCCGAAAGAGGAGGCCCGCAGACAGAAGGGAGACGAGTGCTAGTTTGGGATCCTGGAGGTAGAAGGCAGAGAAAGGGAAACTTGCTAATTTGGAGTTCTGCTGAATCAGAGGGTTGTGCGGTAGGGGGAGAGTTCGGGGGGCAGGGGGGGCTGTTTGAGGTGGTCTTGGCGGTTGCCTCACAATTACGGATCCCCTTTCCCTGAAGGTTCATTTAAGCTGGAGTCTCCTCCTCTTTGAGAGACTTTTCTAGTTAGGGTGACCATACCTCTCCTTTAAAAGAGGACGTGGATGAAAAATACATGGTGCAGGGCTGCATTGGTGCCCTGCAACATGTATCTTTCATAAGAGTCCTCTTTTTAAAGGGGAGGAATGGTAACGCTATTCCTGTTTGGCAGGCGGGGATAGGTTTTTGGGAAATTTGGGATAGGGGATTTTAACTGTTTTTTATTTGTGTGTATTTAAATACATTTCTTGCATTGCAACCCTCCCTGAGCCCTCAGGATAAGGAAGGATACAAATTTGAATGAATAAATAATAATTTTGGAGAGGCACAAGGACGGAGTGCTTTTTCGTGCTTATGGTAGTGCAAAGAGGAGTTATTTGGGTAAGGGAGCACTCCCCGCCCCCCTTTCTCAGGAGATTAATATTCCCCACAGCACAGTCAAAACAACTGAGGTACATTCAGGTGGAAGGATTTCTGGTCATGAGGCGCAGACTAGATGTAAAATGTGAGGCGTGTTGGGCACGATCCATCCACACTGGTTAATTGTCAAATCCCCCCTGTGTTTAGGGACCGAGTTCGAATACACGGACTCGGAGAGCGAGGTGAAGATCAGGAAGAGGTCCCCTTCTGGGCTGCTGTGGGGGAAGAAGGGGCTGCTGGAGCAAGGCAGCGTTGCCCCCTCACAGGCCGCCGGTAGCGCGGACACCACCCTGGGGAACTTGGACAAGGCCAAGGCGGCCTCGGAGAAAGGCCGGAAGCTGAAGAAGCTCAAGTCGCCCAAGGAACTGAGTTTTGAGTTCGGGCTGGAGGCAAGCGACGACGACTTGTGGAACAGACGCCGGAGCGAGCGGATCTTCCTCCACGACGCCAGCGCTTCCTCGGCCGCGGTGCTGCCCCCCGCCACGCCCACCAGCGCCCCTCCTGCTTCCAAGCCCGGCCGCTGCGGGAAGGGCTCGCCTCTGAGCACCAAGAAGGAAGGGAGCAAAGGGAAGGAGAGGAAAGAACTCAGCAAGGTAGGAACGGCAGCCGCGGGGTGGTTACAAGGGGAGGGGTATCCCTGTGCTGGAGGATGGTGGTGGTTAGCAATCCCTGCGTTCTGGCCCTTGGTTGACTTAGAGCAGGGGTAGCCAAGATGCTGATTGCAGTCCTCCTGTGGACCTTGAGCTACTTTCTAGTAGACCCAAGGGACCAGCTCTTTGGAGATCGTCTCCAGGGAGGTAGGGAGCATCTTAGGGAAGAAGGGGGTCTAGGCGAGTGCCTCTCCAAGGGCAGGGTCCCTGGAAGTCACGTGAGGACCTGGGAGCTGCTGGGTGGGTTTCTAGCCTGGAGTGGGGAGTCATTGGGAAGGGGTTCCAGCTGGGGGCCTTGTTAGACGGTAGGTGCGCTGTACTCCTGGCCACCCCCTGTTTGGAGGCAGCCGGTTGCTGTCTGAGACCCTCCCCAAAATCACTGAGGTGCCACGTGGAAGTACTCCCTTCGCTCTCGGTGCCTGTAAGGCACCAGGTCGTGAACTAACACCCGTTGGGGAATGGCTGGCTCGGCTCAATCACTGTCATGCCCTGGCTTGGACCTAGTAGACTCTCTGCTTTAGTCAGTGCCATGCCCCCTCTCTGCTCTGACCCCAATCCCCAGCCTCACTCATGCGCTCGACTTCCAGCCATACTCCTTGATTTCCCACCTTCAACCCTAGCCTTGAACCCCACATTTAATAATAATTTTTATTACTATTTAATAATATTCTTATTGTGCCAGGAATGAGCCTGTTACCGAGCAGTCATTCATTAGAGATAGGTCCCTGCCCCAGAGGGGTTACAATCTAAAGGGGGAGAGGGGAACATAGGGTGAGACAGGATAGTTGAGAAGTGGCAGGTGCACATGCTTAGCACGGTTACAAGAGACAGGACAGCAGAGGGAGTATCAGTGAGCAGCTTGTGGGGATAGGTGGTTAGGGAAAGGGTGATGGAAGAGTGTGTCGTCTTGTGTTGGAATTGGCCGGGGATAGATTGGGGATTTTGCTGCTGTACCCATGCACCCTGCTGCAGGCGGACTCCCTGTGTCTCTGAGGTGGTCTTGAAGTCACCCAGACTTGAAGGTAGAAAGATAGTTAGAGAGTAGAATAAATGTGTTCAGGGACAGAAGCTGACTCCCCTTCCCCCCAGACCTGCTTCACAATGCTTGCCTGTGCCCCAGACAGCGGTTGAGAGGGATCATTCAGGAGCTTATTTTCCCTACTGCAACCCCCCTGCTAGTGTGTTACCGCAGACAGCATGCTGGGTTTGGGGCTGGGAGGACAGAGTCCAAATCCTGCTTTGGGCAACGCCTAGTCCTCCAAGCCTCCGTTTCTCATCGATGGAGCAGGCTGCTGCTAATAAAGGCCATTGTGGGTGCGCCCCAAAAACAGCTGCCCCCAAATTGACCGGGCGGTAAGTCTCGGCTGGCCCGCTCTTGACCAGCTGGTTTCTCTTCCCGGGCTCTCTAGGAGCTTTACTTTGGGGCTTGTCTCTGTCCCATGGCAGAATCGGGGTTTAGCCAGATAGGGTCTGCGCCCCACTTGCTGCCACTGGGGGAAATGCTGCATCGCTGCTGTCAACAGACTCCCCCGTCGGTCTGTGGGAGGCATTTCCTCAAAACGCACAATTTCCCTAAATCCTCCCATTGTCTGGCAATAGCAGCAATCGTTCCTCCATTGCTCGCTCTCTGGTTTAGGCCCCAGTTTGGCCTGTTCACGGGTTTCTTGCGGCAGCTGGATTACGGGAGGAATTAAACGGATTGTGACATGATGCCAGCCAGGAGGCCTTTCTGCAGGAAGAACTGAGCAGCGGGCGGTGCTGCCTGCCATAATACAAAAAAAATTCTGTATGGAGTTTGTAGTCTTGAGTACAGATGGAGAGTGTGGCTTGTCCTGACCTCAGGCTACAATGCTTTGATGCCCACATTGGCTCTGCTGAAGTCCTTGCCTGTGGTCAGGGTCCCATGAATTCTGTGCTGCTGCAGTCACAGCCGTTTCTGTGGCATCTGAGCCAAATTCTGGCAGAAATTGCCTCTGGCAGCACAGAATGACAGTCTGAGTTGGGAGTCCTGTGAACTAAGCAATGGGATGAAAGCACCAGGAGCTCATCAATGGGGTACTGCCACTCGGAGATAGCCAATGGGGTTGTTGGCAGTGTTAGTTGCTGATATATATTCTAGGCATTGAGGCTCGTGCTACAGCTGCAGCTGGCAACTGATTAAGGAAGAGAACAGGGCCCTGCTGATAGGTCTATGTGGGACTTTGTAAGATTATGAGATGCTCAAAATGGATAAAATGGCATGCTGGGACATTCATTTGCCTTCCAACTTTGCAAGATTTGGTTTGCAACATTTATTTTGCTTGCAGAGTCTGGATTTTCCGCTAGCAAAATTTGGGCTGCTTGGTTGCAGAATTTTAAAAAAAAGAAATACTAGCAGAATACCCAGGGTTTCCTGGTTTTGTTTGAGCATTAGGCTCCCCTTTGAGAGAGCCTGTGTATATTGAGGGGGGTTGCTTTGTCTTTGTGTTTCTAGCAGAGGAAGAAAGCCAAGGAAGCACCGTGCTGCTCTTCCTCTTCCATGACTCCCCCTGGCATCTCCCGCTCCCCATCCGACGTCCGGGTCAACCTGACGAACTCCCTTGGCTCCAACAAGAAGAGCAAGGCCAAGGCGAAAGCCAAGGAGGTGAAGAAGGAGGTGAGGGCCGGCTCCCCAGAATGAAACAGTCTGACCATAGCCGGTGTGATGCAACCTGGGCTCCTTTCCAAGCATGTTGTATTGCGGGGAGAGGGATACATAAGAGATGTCAAACTGGGTTGTACCCCATGGGCGGGGAACCTTTCCTCGCCCGCGGCCACGGTGGAAATGCATACAGGCGCCAAGGGCTGTGGAGAAGGTGGAGGCAGAGATGCGCTAAGGGCGGGGCAAGAAAGAGGAGGGTCCAGATCATGGATCTGTCCCCATATCCTTGTGTGCCTGCCCCTCATCTCTGCTCCCTTCCCCTGAGCTCAGTCTTTGGAGACAGAAGCTAGTAGGCTGCATTTGGCCCCTGGGCCTGAGGCTCCCTGCCCTGATCTACCCCCACCTCCTGGCACTGACGGCGGACAGGGTTGTGTCCTGTCAAGTTCAGCTATACAGCGTATCGGGACCAGCGTAAGACACCCAAGGGAGAGCCCCACGCCTGGGACTCCTGGCTCAAGATCCGAACAGTGACCAACATTTAGGCACCAAGATCACAGCTCAGACAAGTGAGATAGATTTCGGCAAAGCAGACATACGCTAACCGGCTACTAGCCGATGCCATAGGTATGCATATTCAGTCACACGTTAGTAACCAAGGTAACCACGATCTTATTTCAGCAACATTCCTTATCTTTGCAGACCCCCTTCTTGGAACGTGTGTTTTGAGCAGATACGTTCAGTACCTCCCTGTGCCCCAGTGGGTACGTGCGCTCTGTGCAGCGCAAATAACTTTAATTCTGCCAGATGCCAAGGGCCCAACGTTTTTCCTAGCACTGAACCACCCACATGCAGGCATCCAGCATTCCTGAGATCCCTTCCAGGCTTGCTTCCTCTTGGTACAAAGAATTTCACCCTCTTCCCAGCCACATTATCATCATTAGTGTGGCCTGCTTGCGCCCTGTGCCCTCTGTGCGTCATCGTGTGCCCGTTTGTCACCAATTCCAACATTTCCCCCCATTTCTTTTTCTTTTCTTTTATAAGCAGCCTGCCCAGCAACAGGCAGTCTCCAAGACAACATTCCATCTAAAAGAAGGTGTTCTTCCTTGGTTGCCTGGCCACTGTACCCCAGGATGTTTATCAGACGCAAAGGTCACTGTTGATACCCCAGCACTAGCAACCTTTGTGATTCCAATAGGCAATCGCCGCTCAAATAGGGGTATTGCATCTGCCCCCTTCCTACTAAACATGAATGCTGCTTTTACACATGACAAAAAGGGTTCTTACAAGTGCTCGAGAGAATACCGGCTGTTATAAATGCTGGAGTTTTGTCGAGATTTCACAGCCTTTTAAGATTCTGGGTCTTATAAGGCTGCGAGATCTCACTGCATAAAAGAGGAATAGTGTGTTCACACGTGACAAAATTCCAGCATTTATAACACCCGGTATTATCAACACCTGGTATTCTCTCGAGCACTTGTAAGAACCCATTTCTGTCACGTGTAAAATTGGTCTCAGAGCAGACTTGGGGATAGAGCGAAATGGTGTAAACTGGTGGCAGGAGAACAGGCCTGCACAAACGAGGACAAGACTGACCGGGCTTTTCGTGAGATCCCACCAGAGAAGAGGTTAGCGAGACTGCTCTGCCAGGAGTTTTGAGATGCGTCTTGTCCTCTAGTCGCCCATATGTTAATTTTCTGAGCTAGACCATTTTAATTTCCTTTCTGCTATCTCCAAGCTGACTGCGGTTGAGTCTACCAATTTTTCATGCTGGTGTACAGTATTTAATAGGGCCCACAACTCATCCCCTTCAGGGAGTGTCAGTTGTAACTTCTTTTAACCATTCTGTGATCTGTGTATCATTAGGATTTATTCACCTAGGCGAATGAGACCTATTTTGCCCGACTGCTTCTAGCCCTCAAATTGACGGGGTCGTACACCCAATACCCTCCCCATCTCGCATATTATACAAGACCCAACCAGCTTGCAGGGCTACTACTGAGCACCAAGTCTCTGGACAAACAATACATGCCTTTTCAGGTCCTAAGAACAACCATAGGGGTGGCTATAGCTTCCGGGATGGATTTTTCCTGCTCCCGTATTTGCATCGTTTCATTCAATCTGTGCCATTTATCACACCTATTCTAGTAACATCAGCATTTGGAGTGTTCCCTAAAACAAATTTGAAGTGAGAATATTCCCGTCCAAGCTCCCCACAACTTGGGGAATCCGGGTTTGCTCCAAGTACCATTTTGAACCCATACAGTGGGAGCGAGAGGCCATACGGTCTCTAATTCTGTCCCCCCTATTTACCACATTCAGAACAGAGGATGTACCCAGCTACGAGACTATATGGTAGTCAACCAAATGGAACAAATTTGTAAGTGACATCCAACTGACCGGATAGGTTCAGGTGCCGGGTGGCCACTCACAGCCTCAGTAGCATCATCTGTTTCATAATTCCTTCTAAAGCTCCCTGTAGTGCACTACACCGTACCCACCACGTGGAGTCTCTGGTTAGTAGTCTGGGAGACACGGCTATCGACTGCATCAGACTGACCTTCGACTGCCCATAGCACCATTTCCCATTCTGTTGCATTGCTTACTACAGATAATCCTTCCCCACCAGCAACAAGTCCCTGAGCTGTGTTGTCTCCTCCCTTTGCTAATTTAGTACAGACCCCCATTTTATCCTCCCCGTTTAGCGCTCCTAAAGAAGCTCCAGCTCCACCTCGTAGTCCTTCGCCAAGTCCCTCACTTCCTTCTATGTCTGGGGAGCACGGTCTGGAACTCCAACTGTTGTAACTTTGTTGATGCTGCCACTGCAGCATAGGACCAATTGGGATATTTTGGAAGGATATTGCTTGGCATTACTGTAACCACATGTACTATTTTTTGGCACATTTTCCAGCAACTTTCTATGGGTCCTCTAAGACTATCTCTAGAGGATCTGCAGGTCTCCATATCTGGGATTGATTCACGTATATAATGACACTCGAGGCTGCATTGGGAATGTAAACTCTGAGTGGGTGGCACACTATGAAAGCATTCCTAGCACGCTTGCTGGGACACAACCCACAGGAGCCCCTCCCAGGACTTGGCCATTAGCACTGCCTCCCTCCCAACACACTCCTGTCCCTTGCAGATTCCTCCTCTATCTGGCTTATTCCGCAGCGGATCTAAGATGACTTCAAAATCCAGATTGAGAAGATGCTGTTCATGCAAATATTCACCAGGTGGCACCTTCGTTTCATTTTTTTTTTTTACTGCATTCCGTGTAGCGATTCCTCTGATGAACAACACACTAACCCCCTCCCGTGCTGCCTCCTTGCCAGTCTCATCAGCCCTATTGCTAGCCACCTTGATGAGATGTGCCATTAAATTGTACCCCCCCCCCCNGCACCCTGAACCCTCTCACGACCTCCCCCAAGTGCTGCATATAGATGTTAAATAATAATGGAGACAAGATCGACCCCTGCGGAACGCCACACGGTAAGGCGCGGGGGCTCGATGTTTCTTCAACAAAATTTCCTATCTTTCCACACCCCCTTCTTGGAATGTGTGTTTTGACCAGATACGTACAGTACCTCCCTGTGCCCCAGTGCAGTATGCGCAACACAAATATCCTTAATTCTGCCAAGGACCCCAGGTTTTTCCTAGCACTGAACCACCCACATGCAGGCATCCAGCATTCCTGAGATCCCTTCCAGGCTTGCTTCCTCTCGGTACAAAGAATTTCTCCGTCTTCCTGGCCACATGGTCGTCATTAGCGTGGCCTGTGTAACTTCTGCTACAGTCCTATGCTTGTGCTCTGTGCCTTCTGTGTGTCGTCATGTGTCCATAGGTCACCAATTCCAACAGCCAGTGCTGGGAAGTCAGCCATTGCAGAGGAAGGAATTTCTATGAAAAGTCAGAGCAACTGTAGATCAAGTCATTCCCCATTGTTCCCTTCCGGTGTCGGGAAGCCACAGAGGTTGAAAGACACCCCGAGCATGAGGTTGTACCTCTGACCATTGCTGGATCCATCCTCCATGAATTTGTCTAATGCTTTCTCTGAACCCAGCGGAGCCATCAGCCTCCATAACATCCCATGCACGCACAGGTTTAAACACTGCTCACTACATCTCAAAGCATCTGATGACGTCGTCTTGTCGTCGCTTACAAACGCGTACACCTCCTTTTCCCAGTTAGTCTCTAAGGTGCTGTCCTGCCTCCTCTTCTGCACTTACTGCATCACTTCATTAGAGAACCGACCTGTTGGCCGCACTCTAAAGAGCGATGGGTAAAGCGTACATCAGGAGGTCTAGAGAGACACCTAGAAGGGCAGGGTAGGATGTATTCAAGACCAGTGCTGTCCTAGGCACTTCTGGGGCTGCTGCCCCCCAAAAGCCGTGCCGCCCCCCCCAGCCACACCCCCTCCCAAAACCATGCCAGGTTCCCCCCTTGGGGGGGGGGGAATAATTAAAATAAAATTAAACCAATAGAAAAACCATATAAAATAATAATAATAAAGATCCTACTCACCCAAAGTGGGGGGAGGGCATCCTCAGCTGCTGCCCAGAAACCCAGCCTGGCATCACTCGCAGCTCCTGGCGGGCTGGGGGTTGGCGAATGGGCAAAGAAATGGGTTGGGGAGGTAGGCTGGGGAGCATGCGGGTGGTTGTGGGATGGATCAGAGAGTTCACTGGGTGGGGGAGTGAGCGAGCGAGCAGGCTGGGCAGCATGTGCTGAGAGCACATGTAGTGGGGGCTGAGGCAGGCACAGGGAAGCTTGCAGGCAGTTACGACAGCGGGCAACAGCAAGCGGCGGCGGCAGCTCTGGGTGGGCTTTTTTTCTGTCCCTTCAAACCCACCACCCTAGGCAACTGCCTAGGTTGCCAGTGCCTGCCCCTGAATCCGTCCCTGAACGTATTTTAAATCCTCCTCACTTCCAAAGGCGTGGTGCTTCCAGTGCGCATAGCAAGCCATCAACTGGGGAGTCTGCTGCTAACATCCAGACAAAGGGAGGCCCAAACAATTGCCTGGGGAAGAGCAGGATTTTGAGTGTGATGGAGACATGTCATGATGACGTATCTCAGCCTTCCAGCGTTGAACCTTTCCCTTCTAATGAAGCTCCTCTAGGAAGTTAAGTGGAGGGCTCGGTGGAGCAGGACGTAAGTCCTTGCAGGAACAGACCCACCAAGTCACTTTCGTGGGAATTAACTCTCCCGTCCCTTGGCTCAGGGATTCAGCAGTCTTTACTCAGCCCACAAAGTCTGTGCGTAACAACGGACCGTGTCTCTCACACAGGGGGACGATCCTCCATCCTAGCCAGGCTTCAGGCCTCCTGGCTCCCCATGGACACTGTATCAGCCAGGTGCAGCTCTCCTGGTTCAGGGCAACCCACTTTGCCTCAGGGTTTGGTCGGAGGCTGGGCTCAGTCCCGTTCCTACTTCAGCAAACTCATTAAACCACCTCCCAGTCTCCCCCAGGTCTGAGAGCCCCCTGGCCAGGTTTGCCAGCAGAGACAGAGCCTCACCTGCTGCTGTCTCCTCCCATGTCGGCTCAGAGCAGCTCCCCACTCAACGACTCTTCCTAGCTGCTTATAGAAGGGCTGCGTGGAGAGGTGCTTCTGCTGCCTCCCACAGACTGAGCCCTCTCTGGCATCAATCTGTCCTGGCTTACTCACTTCCTGCACGTCTCCCTCTTCTGGCTCAGCTTTATCCTCTGGGCTGGCCTCAGCCCTGCCCCCTCACAGCTGCACTCAGTTAAGCGCTGTTCACTGTCCTCCACAGCGCCTGCAGTCCCACTAGCACCAGCAACTGGCTGGTGCTAACACTCTTAAAGGGCCAGAACCCCTTTTCACCCTTTATGCTGGATTCCCCTCTAAATGCAGTCTAGGCTCATCCAGCTCGATTGGGCTGGCTTTGCCACGCCCAGCCCGCAGGCCGAGGCACACCTTCTGCCTCAAAGGGGCAGGAGTCCCATCAGGCTGCTCCCTGCCACACTCGGAACAGAGAGTTTTCAAACCATGTGCTCGATAGTCGCGGTGGCTAAGGGCTTATTGTGTGTTTTCTTGGCGTTCCCGTCCAGAACCGAGGGAAGGGAGGAGCAGTCAGTAAACTGATGGAAAGCATGGCGGCAGAAGAAGACTTTGAGCCTAATCAGGACAGTAGTTTCTCAGAGGATGAAAATGTACCGCTAAGCACGCTCGTTGAACGACCGCCTACCCCAGGTGAGAGCGAAAGCATGGCAGCCATTGGATGAGGTGAAAACATTTGCGTTTGCCAGTGTGGTTTGCCCACAGGAATCGGCATTAATATTAGGGGCAATCTCTCGCTGATGTGAACTCTCTCAAGTTTGGGACAGGAACGCGCAATTTAGAATCACAGAATTGTCAGGTTGGCAGGGACCTCCAAAGCCATCTAGTTCAACCCCCTGCTCCATGGCGACCTTCAACAAGTCGCTTGTCTGTCCCTGTGCCCCAGTCATTGCAACCGCAGAGCAGGGTGAGCAACAGGATCTTAGTAAACATAAACATCAGACAGGGGAGTTAGTCTGATAAATACGTTCAGTAGAATTGGCCCTGATTTATTTGCCTTTCTCTGCTGTCTTGGGGCGCAGGCAAATAGCCAAGGAAGGTAGCAGTTTGTGCTGCCCTAGTTGATCTGTGCATGTGGTGGCAACCATGAAACCTCATCCATAGTCTACCACCCCAATCCACTGCTTTATTGTGTCCAAGATTAGCATAGGAAGGGCCATACCGGGTCAGACCAACGGTCCATCTAGCCCAGCATCCTGTCTCTGGCAATGGCCAGCCTTGGTTGCCTCAGAGAAATACACAAGTCATGATGGCATCATCCGTTTCCTGCTAATCACTCCCAGCTCCCAGCAGCTAGAGGTCTCATCCCTTGACAAACTTATGGACTTATCCAATCCTGTTTTGAACCCAGTTGTAATGTCCCCCCAGAGCATCCCCTAGCAATGGGTTCCACCGGTTAATTTCCACAGGATGATTCTGTTTTGCTTTCTAGTTACAGGTCGAGTTTCCCCGGCTGCCAAGATTTGCCTGACTCTTTAGTTCTCTCATTGAAGGAATGTTCTGGTCTCCTCCTGGTTCTTAACTTGCCCGGTTTTATCTGTGCATCTCCAGTGCATTGAACGGGACTGCTAACTCCCATCTGTTTTTCCAATGTCCTGCAGCCCCTCGGTCCTGTATCATTGACAAAGACGAGCTGAAGGACGGACTGCGTGTCCTCATTCCTATGGACGACAAGCTCCTGTACGCTGGGCATGTGAAGACGGTTCATTCACCTGACATGTGAGTACAACGTGTACATGTGGCAGAGGGCCTGCTGCGGCTAGGGGAAGAGTTAACTGCTTAGGCTCCTTGGGAAGAAGCTCGCTTGTGTGAGACATCTGGATCTTTCACATTATACATTTTCCCCCCTGCTATTTCAGGCACCAGTGTGCTCTGGTGGGTCCCGGTCACTGCTTGGGGCAGATTTATGTTTCCTAGCCTCTGTTCCTTGTTGGATGGTCGGGTCTGGCGACTCCCGCGTTGGTGCGGTAGGGCTGGTTGAGATGGCCCTGGAAGTTCCTTCCAGCTGTATGGCTCAAAGCCCTGACTCCGACTGCGGACAGGTCTGCCGCCTAGGAGATTCTCGTAGGGTGTGCGTTCAGCAGAGCCAGCAATTCAACCCAGCTGGGCCTGCTCAGCGTGTTGGCATGTAGCCTGGTGCAGCTGATTCTGGAATGAAGTAGCAAGTTAGACACTGGCAACCGAGCCCTGCAACCTGACCCGGTCGTCGGGGCAGGTGCATTCCTGACCCAGTCCCCATAGGTTGGAGTCAGGCTCCCCAGTGGTCGGAGGCCGCGGCCCCATGGAGGGCCGTGAGGTCATGGCATTCTGTGAGGGGAGGAATTCTTTAGCCCCACCCCTTTTCTGGCATGACACGGTATCGCGGTGCTCCAGGAGGAGGCGGTGCTACGGCATTCCCACTCACTCTTTTTCTGGTACAGTACTCTGCATGAGGCAGGGCTACCTGCGCACGTTAGGGGACTGACACAGACAGACACAGACAGACACAGACACAGACACAGACACAGACACAGACACAGACACAGCTCTAGCACTTACACACACACACACACCCAGCTCTAGCACTTACACACACACACACACCCAGCTCTAGCACTTACACACACACACACACCTGTCTCTTATACACATCTAGATGTGTATAAGAGACAGGCAATGTCCTTATCCTCCCTGAGCGCCCCTTTTACTCCCTTGTCATCTAATGGCCCAACTGACTCCCTAGCAGGCTTCTTGCTCCTGAAGTAAATGAAAAAGTTTTTGTTGCTTGTTTTTACCTCTTTAGCAAGCCTCCCTTCTTTACTAATGATGTTATTTGAGGTTCTCACCACCTTGCTGTCCCCTACAGCCCTTCTTAAATCGCATTACTAACTCACTCTTTAATTTGTCTCGAATGGACCCTCTTATCTTCTAACCCTCCATTCGCTGAGCCTCCTCCTGTAACTCAGCTGCCGGCACTCAGGGGCCTAAACTGCAAGGCAGTTCCACCTTTTGTATCCAGGACCCCTGGGGCAATCTAGAACCTAGCCAACTGAGTGTCCCTAGGGAGCACCAGCAAGGATGGCATCAGGCTCTGCCTACTGACCATGCCTAATTTCAGTGCCCAGGTGGTTCCCCAAGTCAGCCCCGCTCACCCTTATCACACAAAGCAACCACCGCAGTAATCGGAATAAAGCAGGGAGCAAGTTGTGCAAAGGATTCTGGGGTCGCATGGCACTTGCCCTGACCCACGCTTCTCTGTTTCTAGTTGCATTTTGTATTCTGTTAGGTGCATAACTGCCTGAAATACAGTTCTGTTGAAACCTTCCAGTCAATAACGCCTGACTTCCTAGGGCTTTTTTCAAGATCAGCACTGTATCCTTCCCTTCTGCAACACCGTTGGGTTTTACTGCAAAATCTCTTACCCAGACTAAGAAGAGATTTAAATTGTTCAGATGTGTGTGTGTGTGTGGTGGGGGTTGACTAGCAATAGAGGCTATATCGATTACATGCAGCCACGCAGGGTTTTCACCCCCGATATTGAACCCAGAGAGCAAATCCTGCGTCAAATTCAGCGCTTCCTTTCCTGCAGACGCGCCTATCTCACCCTGCAGCCCTGGTTCGCTGTTTTAAAAGTTGACTCTGCAACTGTCCCAGCTGCTCACGAATTATACAGCCTGTTGCTCTAGCTGTTCCCTATACTCACCTATCCTTCTTTCCACATTGCTTCCTGCTAATTGCTCCGGGATCGGGGCGAGACCGTTGCAGAGTGATCAGCACTTGGGTATACAGGTGGTGTAGCCAAAGGCTGGGTCCCTACAGATTTGCTTGGCGTAGGATAGGGTGGGGGCAAAGCTATAAGCTCAGGAGGAGCTGGTGGCTCATAGGGTTCAGACTGGTTCCATTCTAAGTCGGAGTTCAACTCCCAGCAACGTTTCCTGAACTCCTCAGTCATTACAGCTCCACTCCTCATCCACTTGGTTTTTATTATTTAGCTGGAAATGCCAGTCCCCAGTTGTCTGCCTTCTACCCTAATCTTGGAGGATTCAGTCTGCTCCTGTAATTTCACTACTGCCTTTTCCAACTGGAAGTGTTTGTTGTATGCCTATTCCGCATTCTACTCTTAAAGCCGACGTACTCATTGTGGCCTGAGCAACTGATGCCACAATCTCCATTTGAGTTTGGAGGTCGTCTATAATACCCACCCCTCATTGTAGTTTCCAGCTTCAACTGTAACTTCCTCAGTGCTCCCCATCTAGGTGCACACCTCCACCCAACCATCCAGCGCACCCCTAGGAAATCCATAACCTTTCTCTTGCAAACCACTCTAACTGCGTCCACAAAGACCCAGAGTGGGACGGGCAGAGCTCCCCCTGAACTGCCACCCAAAAGGCACCCCCATCACTGGGCTGTCCTGCAGCTACCTCTCCGTGGGGAAGAGGTGGCTCTAACCCTACGTTCTGTTCAGCTATCAAGGGGGAACACATACAGCACGCATTCCTCCTGCTGACCTGTTCTCATTAGAAGGCAAACTAGACTGCACAAATTCCAGCCTCTCCTCCCCACACTCTAAGCTCTCGGGGAACATCTTAGAAGCAGGTAATATACTCAAATAGACGACTTGACAGCACAATTACACACCAAATGAGTCCCCAATATGTTGTGTCCTGCTGAGTTCAGTTATACAGTGTATCGGGACCAGCGTAAGATGCCCAAGTGAGAGGCTCAGACTCCAGCGCACAATACATAGGGTTATGCAGCTCCAGCTGGGACTCTGGCTCAAGATCCGAACAGTGATAGTGACCAGCGATCTTAGGCACCAAGATCATAGCTTGATCAAGTGAGATACATTTCAGCAAAGCATATATACCAGCTACTAGCTGATGACATAGGTATGCATATTCAATCACCCGTTAGTAACCAAGGTAACGATGATCTTATTTATTTATTTATTTTATTTATTTATTATTTATTTAATAGATTTTTATACCGCCCCATCCTGCAATGCAGCTCGGGGCGGTTAACAACAATAAAAACAGTTTAAAACATTTAAAANTTACACACCGGGTCGAAGAGCCATTCCCCTCCCAACACTACTTAAATGGGTGGTGATCAGCATGGGACGTGGGTCTGTCAGTAGCTCAGCCTGCCCTTTGTATTCCCAGCACAGTCTGGGTGTGGCATATGCCATCCAGGCGGTTTTCCTGGCACTGGGAAATTCTCCTGCACCAAGAAGTGTCTCTTCAAGCCTCCTGGGCTGGACTGGCTTTTGTGGTGCAGGGTAACAGTCCTTGGAGACGTCGGACTTCTAGGAGGGCGTTTGTGCCCGAGGGACACTTGGAGGGGCCGGGAGGCTCTTCCCCAGCGTCACCCTCTGACGTGCTGGCCACCTGCCGCTTCATCGGTGTGCTGGGTCCTTGCGTTTCAGATACCGGGTGGTGGTGGAAGGCGAGCGAGGGAATCGCCCCCATATCTACTGCTTGGAGCAGCTGTTGCAGGAAGCGGTAAGTCGCGCCGATTCTTAGTCTGGGTTTGTTGGAGGTTCGGCTTTCACTTCAGGGCTGGGTGGCTAAGAAGAAGGCTGTGAGCCTGTGTTGGGTTTGGACCTGGCAGACCGGTGTTCCAGTCCCGTCTCTGCCATGAACTAAGTGGCCTTGGGCAAGTCTCTCCCCTCAGTTCCCAGTGTGTGAAAGGGGAATAATAATGATCTACCTCGGATAAGGATTGTGAAGCACCTTGAATACTGAAAGTGCTAGAGCGAAGAAGACAACCACCTGTGGGCAGGAGCTTTGAGACCTGCAAGCCCTTAGTTTCTGGTCATTCAACAACATGCGGCCGATGCCAGGCAGGCCATTTTGTGGGGCCTCTGCGTGGGTAGCGACTGGATTCTCAGTGCCAAGCTCTGCTGTGCCGCCCTGGGAAGACTAGGTTGCTTGCTTGGAGACGTCTGGGCAATACACGATCGTAGCCTGTTTTCCGTACCTGGGTCAGGCCACAGTCGAAGCCTGGTGCTCCGGCATCGTAATGGCTGGAGCCAGGAGGTGGCACGCGAGGGAGCAAGGGGAATCCTAGACCAGAGCCAGGGCCCATGTTAGATCTGCGGAGTCAGCAGGGCGAGGGTGGGCGTGTAGGCCGAAACTCGGGAGCTGAGGGTCCAGGCCAGGAGACCGAAGCAGGGATGGGTCTCAGCACACACGGGTCTACGTAGCTTTCACTCTGATTGGACGCTTCCTTTCTCCATTCCCCCAGGCAGCCAATGGGGAAGCAGGCAGTGCTGACCAATCAGATCCTGGGGATGTGGTTCAGTAGGCGGGAGTTGAACCCTGCTGCTGTGGCCCGTTCCCTGGAGGCATCGTAGACCCTGGCTCTGAATCCCCACTGGCACATTCCTGCACATTCCTGCAGAGTAAAGGCCTTGGGAGGACAGCGCCCCCTGCTCACACTGTCCCAATCCCACACAGATCATCGATGTGAAACCACCCTCTGTGAGGTTCCTGCCGGAAGGCACGAGGATCGCTGCCTACTGGAGCCAGCAGTACCGCTGCCTCTACCCAGGGACTGTTGTCCGTGGTAAGAACGTTACCGTATTTCCCTGAAACAAATCAAATCCTTTTGGGGGTTGTCATAAATTCACATACTATGAAAAATAAGGTAGGTTGGCTAGACCGAAAGTGGCACCCCCCAAGTGCATGATGGGAGATGTAGTTCAAGTCCCATCGTCTGCAGCCGTCTCCGTCTCCCGCCAGGCATTTCCTGCGGCTGACAACGCTTTGGCAGGGTGTGCAGACAAGAGGGGACTCTGCCACTAGCATGCACGATGGAGCTGGTTGGCTGGGGATGATGGCATCACAGGCTGGAGGATTAATTTGGTAGGGGGTGTGGGGCGGGGGGCTTGCCAAGAGCAAGGCCTGGCCAATTCAATTCAAGGAGGGGCTAAGCCCCAGGAAATGTTCCCAGGAGGAGTGTACACCCGGAAATGTGACCGACCAGGGAAAGGCTGATATTGGTCTTTTCAGAGTTGGGAACAAAAGCCAGAAAAAAACCTAAATGGTTTATTTGGCTTTCACTAAGGAATTTCCTGCCCTGCTCCTTGAACTGATCTTTGTACTGATTAAATCACAAGAACTCCTGTCTCACATATATAGCTGTAGAGAGGCGGTATGTGTGTGTCCAGTTGCTGGGGTGCTGGCTGAAAAATAGGATTTGGTTCCCTTCCATGACTAGCTCTGTGGCAGGGGTGTTTTCTTCGGAGGCAAGGGGTGTGGTGTGGCTTCTGGGGCAGAGGTGGGGGCAGCGGGAGCTTGGTTTCTGGCACAGACTTGGACCCTGGCAATTCATTTTTTAACAGTTAAGCTTTACTCACACTTAGTGCTGAAAGAGAGGGCATTCCACTCCTGCCCCCACCGTTGCTCCTAACCTCGTCTGTTACCCTCCACAGGGGCCCAGGATCAGGAAGAGGATGGGGATCTGATCACGGTGGAATTTGATGATGGGGACACCCGGCGGATTCCCTTGTCTCATATTCGCTTACTACCTCCTGACTACAAGATCCAGTGTAAGGCAGAGCTCTTTTACCAAGGCTCTTGGATGACTGCTGCCCTCGGGCCCTGGTCTCTGTGCACAGGAGATGCTAATAGTCTAGTTTTTGGCCGTGGTTGCAGGGAGGTCTTCCTGGAGAGGAGATGGGGCGCAGTTCCTCTGCCCATCACTTTGGTTCCCCTCCTCTCTGGCAGGGGTGGGGGCTGCTCCCAGGATGGCGGGGGCAAGGAGACTATCAAACATAGAATGGTAATAAACACCTATGACCAGGACATAGCTAGGATGATGTCGGCAACGTCCACACAGAAGGGATTCTCCTCATGTTCTTCATAACATCTGATAACATCCACAGATTCCTGGGGTGGGTCACAGCTAATTTGGCCAAGCAGTGTATCAGAAGTATGTTTTCTGGGGCAGTGTGTTTTAGGGACAGGAGTCTGTTTTGGAGTGAGGGGGTTAACCTCTTCCCTCAGCGTTGATTGGTGACAATTTCCCAGTAAGACTCTTTGGATGTTATGGAGGGTGGGATTTACCATGTGGTAGAAGCATTTAGATGTTACAACTTGCCACCTGATGCTTCCCATGGGTTTGAGCTCTTGAAAACTGTGCTGCCGGAAAGTATTCTTGTGAACACCTCCTGTTCCCTCAGGTGTCCCTGGCCATGTTCCAGTGAACAGTTCATTTGAGGTAGTGGCCCCTTCCTTCTGCTTTACTCCTGAAGCATTCAGAGGACTAGATCGAGGGCTCGTTCAGACAGTTAAACTGATTTAATAAACCTTTAACTCAGTTTAACTCCTGTACGCTTCACGCAAATAGGTCTTTGAACTGAAGCTATTCAGGAGGGAAAAAACCTTCCGTTTTTAAATCTGTTGTACTGTTTGTCTGAATTTTGGGGTTTTAGGGAAACTGAGAGCTCAGTCCCAGCTCCCCCTGTGCAACCTGTCTAGCGTGGGATTGGCAGATCAGGAGTAGTGACTTCTGTTTAGTTAAACTGACTTAGTTACTTCAGTTTAGCTGTTCGTCTGAACACTTCAGAAGTGGAGTAGTTACTTCAGTTTAATAAAACCAGTTTAATAACTTCCATTTAACCCTGTTTGTCTGAACATGCCCTGACATTAAGGAGTAGAAAGAGAAATGTGTATGCCCTTTGGTTTGTGTGAACACTTCTCAGTGTGAGGGCAGAGGCGGTATGGCAAGGGGGAGATTGCCACAGCACTACTTCATTTTTGAGAGCTGTTAGTCTGAACACTATCAAAATGGGGTAGTTACATCGATTTAATTACTTCAGTTTACCTCTGTTTGACAGAGCATGGCCACCGCTTGGTGTTGTAAACTCCTTCCCCAGCTCTTACCAGTGTTAGACACCTACTAGGCCTTTGTATCTGAAATCTGGCAAAGCCAGTAGGTCTGTGAGAGGGACAATTGCTGCTACAGGCCGTTCAGGTTTCCACTGTGGTCCTGCATTTTTATTTACAATGCTCAGTGAGTGGGCATGTGCCGGGATGGCTGTTCACCATCCTTATGACTTGCTGTTGCAGGCGCTGAGCCCTCCCCTGCCCTTTTGGTGCCCAGCACCAAACGCCGCAGCCGCAAGTCCAGCAAGGATGCTGGGGAAGGAAAGGAGGGAGGCGCGATGGGGCCGGAGGAGCCGGTGGCAAAAGGCAAAGGACGTGGGAGGAAACCGAGCATCAAGCAGAAAGCTGGTACGTTGATTTGCCTCTTTAATCAGAAATTCATTGAGTCCTGGGGATGGCAGTAGTCTCGTTTAACACAAGTCACTGAACATGGGAACTGGAATGTGTTGTGGAGTTACTGCATATGCCAAGTCTATGTGAGTATCTTGCTCTCTGTGAAGATGCTCAGGCCTTGGGCCTAGCAGAACTCTCTTTTCATAGGTCAACACCACATTAACTCATCTGTCCTCCTCCACTGGTCCAGGTCAATGTCGGACTTTGACTACCAGGCCTCTTAATGTTTACTCCACCCTTTTGTAGGAGGCCCTTACGGGAAAGGGTAGCCTGGATTTTCACTGGTTGGAGCATTTTCAATCCAGCAACTGTAGCTTGTGGTTCCCGAGAAGAATTTCTCAGGTGCACCAGCTACCTGAAAATACAGATATCATCTGTGAATACAAAATTCACCATTTGTTTCACCCCTTCTGTCTACTCTGGTGTGGGCACAGTGTTTACTAGCTGAGTAGCAGAGAGCAGGGACTACCCAGGGACAATTGGGACAAGAGGGGGGCTGTCTGAGTTTAATAGAAATGCCATGGCTGTTATGCATGTCCCTCAGTCTGTCTGCTTTCTTCTCCTTTCCAGAAGAGACCATTCTGCCCGAAGAGGCAGACCAAGGAGACTCTTCTGGAAATACTACTTCTGCCCCTGAGAAGACTGTCTGCCTCAACAAGCAATCGGTGAAGAGCTCCAGGAAAGCCCAGCCGATCCCAGCCGGAGGCTCACCCACTCCCATGGAGGAAAAAAGGAGCAAAGCCAACAAAATGAAGATATCTACCAAGCTGCACAGCCCGCCCCAACCTACCTTCCAGCCTCCGGTGTTCGGCAATATTCTCAGCAGCGAACCCTACAGCGAGCTCCCAGGGCCTCTGGGAAGGTCCGCAGAGGAGTCGCAAGACTTTGCTTCCACCGCCAAGGCTCAGAGAAAGCAACCAGACAATGAAATCCTGATCAAGCTGGACCACGAAGGCGTGATGTCTCCAAAGACCAAGAAGACGAAAGAGGCCATGAGGATGTTGGGAGATTCCAACTTGAGCAGCAGGAGGGACGGCAAAAACATCCTGGGACTGAACTATCCTTCCGTAGCCAGTGCTGAGGCCAAGCAGAAATCAAGAGCCAAAGCCGTGGATGGGGAATCCTCATCTTCAAACTTTGGGGGCAAATTCAACAGCCAGGGGGAAAACACGGCCGCCTCCAAGGATCAGGAGGACAAAGATCCGCCAGCAACTGCGGTGGAAGAGTCTGAAAGTAACAGCAGCGGCAGCAGCTCGGAGTCGGAGGGAGAGGAGGAAGCTGAAAAGAACGGAGGCCAAGCTCGGGACAGCAGCTCGGCCAGCTCAAGAGCGTCCACCCCTTTGTCTTCATCCAACTCCTCCTCCTCCTCCTCCGGCAGCAGCAGCTCTTCCTCCTCCTCTTCCTCTTCCTCCTCCTCAGCCTCCTCCACCACCTCTTCATCGAGCTCCAGCTCCTCCTCCTCTTCCACCACCGATGAAGACTCCTCTTGTAGCTCAGACGATGAGGCGGCTGATGCCCAACCCAGCACCTCCGTCCAGCAGACCCTCCCGCCCAAGCAGACCAAGCAGGCTGGGAAATCTCGTGCCACGTCCCACCCTCCAGGCCAGAAGCAGCAGCCGCCGCAACAGCCACAGCAGCAGAAACAGCAACCGAGCGGCAATAAGACCCGTCCCAAGAAGCGCGAGGGCATCCACCTGCCCACCACCAAGGAGCTTGCCAAGCGGCAGAGGCTGCCTTCTGTGGAGAACAGGCCCAAGATTGCGGCCTTCCTGCCAGCCCGCCAGCTTTGGAAGTGGTTTGGGAAACCCACTCAAGTAAGTCTGAAAGTTGGACCCACCACCATTCTGCTCTGCCCCCAATCCTGCCATTGCCCCCTCTTCTTCCAGGTTAGCACAGCTGTCCCAACCCAGCACACAGGAAGGAAGACAGTGAGAGATTGAGTGGCTTTTCCACCATAGCACCTACAGCGTGCGTGGTGCTCTGTCCCCCTCTAATGGTGATCGTGGCTAGTACGTGTCATCCGATGCCCCTGAATGAGGCTCTGGCTTCAGGGATTGGAGCGTGGACCTCTGGATCTTAAAACCTGAGCCTGTATTGTGTGAGCTAAAAGGCCCAGGCTCAAGTCATCTGCCCCCGTGTGGCCTTGCACCTCCACTAAAGAGGGACAGCATCACTATCCAATATGCCATTCTGAGCATCCTTGTTTCTATGCTACTGCACCAACTGAGGGGAGCAAGAAGGGAAATGGAACATATTTAATTCGCTTTTTAGTATTATTTGGAGCTTATATTGGTGACCCTACAGTGGGGGTGGGGGAAGGAGTTGGACGAGTGGTAGGGATGGGAACGTTGGGATTTATTTTATATCTTTTTTTGTGACAGTGTTGTTTAAAATTGTTGTAAGCCGCCCTGAGCCATTTCTATAGGGTGTGGTATAAATCAAAATAATACTAATTAGTAACCCTTAAGTGTCCTAGTACTACTACTAGAAGAACACAACACCACAACTGGCATGTGACCTAGCAACCATCACTAGAGGTGGACAGAGCACAACAACCTTTGTGCGGCCTAGCAACAGCCATTAGAGGGGGGACAGAGTGCCACGGCCTCTGTGTGGCCTAGCAACAGCCACTAGAGGGGGGACAGAGTGCCATGGCCTCTGTGTGGCCTAGCAACTGCCACTAGAGGGGGACAGAGTGTGACGGCCTCTGTGTGGCCTAGCAACTGCCACTAGAGGGGGGCAGAGTGCCACGGCCTCTGTGTGGCCTAGCAACAGCCACTAGAGGGGGGACAGAGTGTGACGGCCTCTGTGTGGCCTAGCAACCGCCACTAGAGGGGGGACAGAGTGCGACGGCCTCTGTGTGGCCTAGCAACTGCCACTAGAGGGGGACAGAGTGCCAAGGCCTCTGTGTGGCCTAGCTACAGCCACTAGAGGGGGCAGAGCACCACAATCTGTGTGTGGCCTAGCAACCACCAGTAGAGGGGGACAGAGCACCCCATCTAGACCAGCTGCCTGCCATTAAGCAGGATCCTCTGTATCTACCCCATCCCTAAGAGATGCCTGCCCAACCTATTTTTAAAGGCCCCCAGTGAAGGGTCCTCTACAGGTTCCCTTGCCAAACTGTTCCACTCCCCAAGTGACCTGGGAGTTAGAATTTCCCCCCCTAATGTTTAGCCTGAATCTGTTCTCTTGATTTAAGCCCAGTTGCTTCTAGCCCTGCCCTCGGTGGCTAGAGAGACTGACTTGTAGTAGCCTTTTCCATATTTTGAAAAGTGTAACCTTAGTCATGTTATTTCTAGGGTAAACATTCTCAGTTCTCTCAGCCTCTCCTCACAGGGCCTTTCCCTCCATTCCCTTTATCGTCCTTCTTGTTTTCTCTATAAATCGATGGTGCGACCGCACCTGGAATACCGTGTGCAGTTCTGGTCGCCCCATCTCAACAAAGATATAGTTGAAATAGAAAAGGTACAGAGAATGGCAACAAAAATGTTCACGGGTCTGGAACGGCTCCTCTATGAAGAGAGGCTGGATAGGTTGGGGCTCTTCAGCTTGGAGAAGAGACGGCCGAGAGGGGATAGGATAGAAACGTCTAAACTCATGAGTGGTGCGGAACGAGTCAATCGGGAACGGTTATTTACCCTCTCAAATAGCACTAGAACTAGGGGACGCCATATGAAACTAACAAGTAGCAGATCTAAAACAAATGAAAGAAAGTATTTTTTTTTACTCAACGCACAATTAAGTTGTGGAATTTGTGGCCAGAAGATGCGGTCATAGCTAGTAGTAGCTGGGTTTAAGAAACAATTAGACAAGTTTCTGGAGGATAGGTCCATTAGTAGTATTTGCCAGGTAGGTTGGGGGGATCGTAAGCTCGCACTGTCGGGAGCTGGGAGTGAGCAACAGGGAATGGGATCGCCCCATTGTGACCTGTTGGGCACCCTGGCGACCCAGACTGGCCACTGTCGGAGACAGGTGCTGGGCTCAATGAACCATTGGTCTTACCCAGTATGGCACTTCTTATGTTCTTATGAACTCTCCTCAGCTTATCATTGTCCATCTTCGTTGGGCTGTATAGGTAAAGCTTGTCCAACAAGTGCAATCTTTTTGGCCATAACACTTGTCTCACCCGACTTTGTGCTCTGACCCTCACAGAGACGAGGGATGAAAGGAAAGGCCCGGAAGCTGTTCTACAAGGCCATTGTCCGTGGCAAGGAGATCATCCGGATTGGAGACTGCGCTGTCTTCTTATCTGCTGGTCGGCCCAACCTGCCTTACATTGGCCGGATCCAGAGCATGTGGGAATCCTGGGGGAACAACATGGTAGTCCGGGTCAAGTGGTTTTACCACCCAGAAGAAACCAACCCTGGAAAGAAACTCAACGAAGGCAAGGTAGGTGGCTGAGCAGTGGCCGCCATATTGAACGGCCAGTCTCCAGGGTTGTATTTGCATCAATCTCAAGGCCCTTTGAGAATGGACAAAACTGACTGGGAGTGGGGAGCGTGCGTTTACGACTCTAAGGTCTGTTGTCTGCAGAAAGCATTTGTCATGGAGCCACTTGCCCTTTCTCTGTAGCACCTGAAGGACGATGGCCATGTGGGCGAGCTGCTCAGTAGCAAATCATCGCTTGCTGTGGAACAAGTTGCTTCTGTTAGAAGAGTCTTGGTGCCACTGAGCTACAGTTTGTGTGCACAGGCTGCTCCACTATGGGGTGGGGGGGCAGTGTGTAAAGTGCATCCCCTCCTCCATTTTCCTGGCATGCCCCTCCCACCTGTGACATCACACACTTTGTGGGTGGGGCTGCGTCTGAAAAGGAGTATTGTTGAGGCGTTCCCCAGCGTGCCTCTGCCCCTGCAGAATGCTGCAACGTCATGGAGCTCCTGGCGCCCCCAGTTACCGGAGTGCGACTGCGTTGTCATGACCGGGCTTGGGCCAGTCCGGACGCAGTTGGGTTTGGGCTGGGCTCAGGCTCTGTGGCTGCAGGGAGGCCCTGTCTCTCCAAGGAGTATCACGGTGCCCCATGGGGTGTGGGTGGGGCAGCCTTACCCCTCCCCTTTGCTGATGTGAGCCTGCTTCCCACACAGAATGCTGTGACATCATGGCCCCCAGTGGCTACGGCAGAGTCCTGACCTAGAGCGCTGGGTGGGGAGCAGGACCAGCGGGATAAATCCGGCATGGGCTCAAACCGATCTCTGAGTGCATCCGCACGGAACCAGTGGCTCTGAGGGAATTTGCTCTGGAAAGCAGAGACGTGTGGACACTTTGCTTTGGAGCAACAGGCCCCATGGAGCAACGTGCGTGGTGGCCAAGCTCCCCCATGACAGAGCAGCACAAAGCAGCATTTTGGGGTGTTTTTAGACCAGCGCCTCCCCACCCATCATTCACGTTGCAGAGCCGCATTGGCGCCCTACTCAGCCCTGCAACCTGCGTGAGGGTGGGTGATTGTTGGGTAAGAGACGGGGAGGCTTGTCTAAAGACACCCGTTGAGTGACCTCATCGCACCTTAGTTTGTCCTGGGGTGGGGGCAAAAAGAAGTGTTTGTTTCTCCTCTTCTAGTGCGTGAAAGGTAAGAGCAAGCCCCCAGTGCGGTGTGGAAGCTGTGAGCTACTGAGCACCCTTAGCTCTTTCATTGACAACACGGCCAGTGGTGTGCACTGAGCACCTCTGAAGATCGCGCCCTACAGTTAACCTGTGGAACTCATTGCCAAAGGAGGTTGTGAGGGCCAATAGCATAACTGGGCTTTTAAACCAAGGATTGGATGAGTTCTCTAGAGGATCGGTCGATAAATTGCTATTAGTCAAATCTGGTCAGTTGGGTGAACCATCTGACAGTTGACAGCTAGGAGTGAACAGCAGGGCATGGGGTTACGCCATTGTGACCTGTTGTACGCTTCTCTGAATCAGCTGAAGCTGCTGCTGTCAGAGACAGGATGCTGGGCTGGATGGACCATTGGTCTCTCCCGTTGGCACTTGTTACGTTCTTATTGGAGATTTGAGAGGACGTTCTAGACTGTGCGGATGAACGCTGTCTTCTGGGAGGCTCTGGAGTGGACGTTACTAATTTATCTCCTTGTGTTCTTAATTCCTCCCTGCTTTCCTGCGGGGCGTTTGTGGTGCAGCGTTGGGATCAGAAATCCGGCAGAAGTCTACCAAGCGCTCTGCAGGTTTCCAACCAGAGGAAGGACTTCATGGAGGTACGTCGGAGCAAGAAAACCTTACTGACATGCTTCAACAGCTCCGGTTTGAACTGAAAAATGGAGCAATTAATATGAATGTGGCCTGCCTTGCTCCCATCCCTGATAGACTTGGGCCTCACTGCCGTTATGGCTCAGGGGGGGCGTGTTCCAGAGCAGGGATGGGAAACCTTTCCCTCCCAGGGGCCACTTTGGAAATTAGTCTGAGGGCCACCTAGAATTTGGGGTGGGTGGGTGGAGGGGATTAAGGGGTGAGTTCAGGAAGAGGAGGGTCCAGACCATGGATCTGTTCTCTGTTCTTGGGTGCAGGCCCTGAGCTCATTCTTTCAGTGCTTGAAGGTAAGAACTAGGTCAAGGGGACAGATCTAGGCACTGGGAAAGGGCCAAATAAAAGCTAGTCATGGACTGCGTTTGGCCTCTGGGCATGTGGTCCCCCCCCCCCCCTGTCTATAGATAGGAGCGGTTTTGACCCACATTGACACCTCCCCTAAAGCTCAGGGGTGTCTGATTCCACTAACACGGTGGTAAAATGTCCTCCGCCAAGTTCTCTGAAACTCTGGCAGCAGCAACGGCAGCAGGCATTTTGGCTCAGGTTAGATGTCACGCTGTCAAACACTTCACTGAATTCCAGGCTCGCTGAGGGGACGAACCTCCGAGGTGTCGCCTTCCTCATCCGATCACCGTCGCTCCCTGTCTTGGAGCTCTTGGTAGAGCCCTTCCTCGTCCTGAGCGCGGTCTGAAAGCGACTGTGTCAAGACTGGCCAGAACCCAGCATCAGTGCCGTCCGGTTTCTCCAAGCCCAGGCCTAACGTGATGGGGCGTCCCTGCCCTTCCCTGCCGTGCCCCCTCAGCGCACTCTGACGTCACGGTGCTCTGCAGGGGAGGGGCACTTCAGGCAAAGGGGAGGGACACCCCTTAGCCCCACCCCCTCAAGTGCTATGATGTCATGGTGCTCTGAGGGGGGCTCCCAAACTGAATTGCACAGGACAACCTGGGTTCCATTGGGCTCGGTTCGGCCTGCACGGCCCCTCTTCGGTTTACTAGGATGAGGACGACGCTGACTTTAGACTTTTATGCCGCCCTTCTCTTGAAAAGGACTCGGGGTGGCTTACAATGAATAAAAGCCAACCCCCAAATCCCCTTCCTCATCCAACCTTTCCCACATTTAAACCATTACAAATAACAAATGTTGTGGCTGCCGGTGCAAAACTTTAAAAATACAGATGCAGTAATAAAAATACAATCGATCAGCTCCAAAAATGCAATAAAGTGACAACAACCAACCCCCTCACCTCCATCTGCTTCCTCCCCCCCATATCCTCCATACAAATCCCTCCTCCCCCATGCCCGCATCCCCCTCTCGTCTCTCTCATGGGATAACACCTGTCATTATCTGGACCTCCCCCCACCCCCCTAAAAACATCGGATCCTACGCCATCACGAATAGAATGGCCTGGGTGCCTACTCTGTAGCACGGGGATGTTCTAAGTGTACAAGGGTGTCCGGTTGGCTAATGATTCCCTTTCTCTCCCTTTCCTCCAGCGAGCTCTGTACCAGTCCTCGCATGTGGATGAAAACGATGTCCAGACCATCTCCCACAAGTGTCTGGTCGTTGGCCTCGACCAATACGAGCAGATGCTGAAGACCAAGAAATACCAGGACAGTGAGTATCTCTACTACCTAGCAGGCACGTACGAGCCCACCACTGGCATGATCTTCAATACAGACGGGGTCCCGGTCATCTGCTAACGGCCCGGGAAGAGGGAACCGTGGGACGTTTCCCATCCGCCTGGAGAGTTCAGACTCCCTGGTGGGGAGAGGAGTGAGGCAAACTCGAGGACGTGCCTGTTCTGACGACATGATTGTTTTCTTTGACATGCGCGGTCCCCGCGCGTCACGTTACCGACAGGGTTTGAAAAGGAGGAGAGAGTGAGAGCGGGCTGTGGGGGAAGCCAGCATGGGACTTCCTGAGCAATCCTTGGGGTGGCGCTGAAGACAAGGCTGCCTGGCTCTACTGGAAGAGGCTTTGAATGATCAGTGGCCGGCTTTTTCACTGCCCATCGAGAACGGATGCTTCTTGCGAGCGCTGCACAAGAGGGCATAACATCAGGACGGAAAGGAGCACCCCTGTCCCCCCCCCACCCTCTGTTTCAGTCCCTCATACAGAACTTCAGACCTTTTGTAGACGACACCTGTCAGCCTTTCAGGGTATCTCCATCTCCTTTCCTGCGTCACTGCACGTGACCTGGGCAGTGCGGAGTGGAAGAGAAGTGTCTGCGAGTGCCACAACTCCAGCGGGAAGGCTGGGCCTTCCATGGGCTTCTCTGCCGTGTCCGATTCCCAAGGAAGATCCGTTGTGAGTGGGCAGCTCTGAAGGGCAGCCCAGCAAGGAAATGGGTCCCTCAGACACACGCGCATGCACAGAGGCTGGCTGATGACCCTGAGCAGGAGAAGAGAGAGCGGATTCTCACGCCCACAGAACAAAGCAGTTAATTTGACCCCCAACCCAAAACGCTTCCAGTTGGGGGGAGGGGGGGAGCTCTCCTGAATCAGATGGAAGGGGACGGAGCCCAGTGAACAAGCATCCCTTCGGGGTGTTGACTCGAACAAGGAAGTTACAACCCCCTGCTAAGAAGCAAGGAAGGCCCTGTCCAATCAGCCATTCCTTAATGTCAGCTCAGTGGGACGTGAAGGAGGGCGGGGACACAGCTCATAACTGCTGTATCCACTTGAGAGCTGACTGGGTCCGTGTTTCACTTTTCTGCCCACCCCAGTATGAGGATTCTTGCAGGATTCCTGGGAGCAGCTAAGAAGGTCTCAACTCCTTTTCCTTGGCCACCAAGGATGAATGAACTTGTCTCACGAACCCCCCCACCCCAAGCAGGGTCTACAGGAGATGCATACTATACACCCGTCGCAGGGGGGGGAAAGGGGAGTACACATTCAGCTTGGAAGGTCCACATGGACAATCTCCGAAGGGAGCATCTACCTCCTCCAAGAAGCTGGTTCATCCATCACATTTGCTTTCAGCTTTGCCGCCTGTCCATTGAGCCATTGTGCCAAGGCCAGGCTCGAAACCCAGAGCTCTGAAGTAAGGACGATGCTAACTGGGAGGGCAGCCGTGCAGGGGAGGGGGAAGGATCAGAACAGAACAACGCAATGTCCTTGCACTTAAAACAAGAACAACAACAAAAAAGACTCAAGAGACGCACTGATTTTTATTCTCCTTTTGCATCCAAACCAGTTCATACTACGTACTCTAGGAAACCAAGATTGTTCTGGCCCAGGATGGAGCGAACCCATCCAGCGCTCCGAGCAGGGAAGATTCTGCTCACGGACAGATTTTGTAACTATCTGCCACGGTACTACCCAAGTACTAGAGACTTGTCGCCAATGGAAAAGGGCAAGAGACGCCCCCCCGGCCCCACCTTCCAAGATCACCCTTTAAAAGAACCACAATGGTGCTGATTAGAACTGCCACCGTCTCCGCTCCGCACACCGTGGCTGACCAAGGCTTGGTGGATAATCAATGTTTCTAAACTGTACAGTTTTAATGTACCAAAAGACTCATTAGCCCTTTCCCCCCCCTTCCTGTATTATAAAGCCTTTAAAATGGATTCAACTTTTTAATTATAAATATAAAGTATAAATATATAAATATATATATATAAATATATAAACTTTTTAAAACTGTGAAAAAAATTATGAAATTATAAAAAAAAAACTACCAACCTAAACCCCCCCCTCCCCCCCCCAAACACAGTCTGACGCTGAGAATATTATTTTTTATTTCCTGTTGGATTGTGACTACAATGATGGGAACAGGCACGCACAGACAACCCCCCTCCCCCCATACGCATACACCCGCACGCAACAGTGTACTGTATTCGTAGACGCAAATTGTGTGAGCAGATTTTAAGAGAGAGAGAGAGAGAGAGAGATTTTATGCTAACGTTGATAGAAAGCACTTACTGCCCATTGCCTTCTGTGGAACACAAGGATTTTTTCAGACAGACAATCGAGAGGAAAGGAGCCAGGTTTTTTGTCTTTTTTGGGTTCTTTGTTTTATGATTTTTTAATTTTTTTTTTTTGACATTCTGTTTGTTCGAGAATTCCGTGTGATCTTTTTTTCATAAAAAAAAAAAAAATTTCAATTGAAAAACAAACCAAACCGCTCGCCTGGACTCGCCTTTCTTTGTCTTGTGTCTTTTATCATGAATAAGTGTGTTTTCCTGGCGCCGCGGATAAGGAAGGCAGAGGGGATCTGGCATATCAACATAGCGCCGAGATGGGGCAAATGGCGGCGCTTGGACACCTGTACTATGGCTCTCAGCAAGAGTGGCTGTCCGGAGAGCGTGTCGGTGCGGCTTGCTCTGGAGCCAAGAGAAGCTGAGCCGTCCTTTCCGCCAGAGCCTCCTGGGCCCGGGAGAGAAGGGATGGTGGCTATTGCTGCTGCCCAAACTCACTGGATTGCCAGGGAGCTGGAGCTTGGATGGGAAGGGCCGTGCTGCTCCCTTTCTGAGATCGGGGAAAGCCAGTGATCAGCGTCTGCTACTATTTTTCCTTTCTCTAGCGCTGCTAGTCGTACAGATACACGTAACATAACGGCAGTCCTTGCTCCATGGAGCTTACAATCGAATCAAGACACAAAGACGTAGGGCGTTTATAGATGAGACCAAAAAGGCGGCTGATCCTTTGATCAGCCGCCTTTCTTGGCGCTCGTCTACTCGCTGCGGCTGCTTTTTAATCCGCGTCGGAGGGGGCAGGCGATCCTGCCCCCTCCGACACGGATTCCCGAAGTGCCGGCTTTATGCTGAACTTCCGGGTTCCGTGGGCGAGGAACTCTGAACAGCAGACACAGCATGCAGAGAAGGCGGGGGGGGGAAAGCCGGCATTTAGCGATCCCGCTTCTAAGCGGGATCGTCTATAAATGCCCATAGACAAGTAGAAATAAGAGTCTCCCTAGGAATAATGGACTCCAGGATGCAGGGATTCAGTCAGTTTATTGGTTAGAATGGTTGAAATCCACAAGGCTAGGATATGGAGAGGGCCTGGGTTCATGATTTAAAAGCAATCTCAAAGAAGTGGGCCTTTAGGAGGGACTTGACTATGGAGAGGGAGGCAGTCTGTCGCTTCTCCCTCAGGGAGTTTGTACCGAGCGTACGGTGCAGCAAGGTGGAAAGCACGGAGTCGGGAGCCGGCGACGGAGGAGAAGGACGCAGATAAGAGCATCTTGCCCGATGAATGGAGGCCACGAGTTGAGGTGTCGGGGGAGAAGCTTGCGGCTCTTGAGCTTGGGAACTTGACCCGTCTGGTTTTCTTCTGAAAAGCCGGGGTTACCAACGGCACCGCAGTGTTCCAGCGTGGGGTCGGCTGAGGGCTGGGAAACTTCCAGCCCATGGCCTGTTTCCAGCCTACATGGCTCCCAGCAATGTTTAAGGAACACTTGTGGAAAATGCATGTTGCGGGGCTTGCATTGGCGCCTCAGGCCCCACAACCTGTGTTTTCCACAAGTGTTCCTTACAAATTGGCCTAGGTGGCAACCCTACCACCCCCTTCACTGCAACGCCCAGCCTCTCTGATTTCCCAGCGCCGCGTGAGGGTTAGGACTGGATCCACGAGCCATTGGAAAGGGGCCAAATAAAAAAAGCCATAGAGCAAATTTGGCCCAGCCATGGGCCAGCAGTTCCCTAGTCCCGCTGACTCCTCATGTACCCACTTCTCTCACCCATCTACCTCGAGGTTCAACGTAGGGTGTTGATAAACGTGGCAGTAGTGCAGCTGGCCACGTTTTATCCCACGGTTCCATTCTGTCTGATCCCGCCCACATGATGGGATCAGGGCTGTCTCTGGACCGTGGCAAGGAAGCCATGCCCCGACTGGGGTAGAGTGAGCCGTCGCGTGCGATGGCTCGGTCTACCTGACTCCGGTCCAGGGCCGGAGCATTTCCGATAGGCTGCCGTGCCTGCCCATCAGGGAGGTGGGCAGGCCACACTCAGCAGCATGGGGGTGGGGGGCAATGTGTGGGCTCTGCCTCCCCGCCCTGGGTCACCGGCACATCAGTTTGGCGGCCAGGCCAGATCCTGCCCGACCCCGGCCAGGATCAAAGTGTGGCAGGGCCGTGTGCCACCACGTCTAAAAGCACCCGTAGCCTGCTTCCCCTGCATCCTACCCTGCACCGGCGTTCAGGGTGCTCAGTTCTGGGGTGGGGAACTGTCCATTTCCCCGGGGCTGCTGGGACCATGAGTCCAAACTCCGAGGGCTGCACTGGAAAGGAACCACAAACACTAGCTCCAGGTGCCATTTGCCCCCATCCTATTTGAAGCCTGCGGTTCTACACCTGCGTGTGCAGTTCCTAGCTTGGCTTGGGAGCCTAGTTTTGTCTTGTCGTCTGGGGTAGCTGCCAGTGGTAGCAGGTAGGATCCGTTGGTGTTAACCCTTAACAATTGGTTCCCGGGGGCCTGGCCAAGGAGGGATGAGCTTATTAATAGCTCTTTGCTCAGTGGTTGCACTTTGATGCTGCCGGCGTGCCTCTACATCGTGGGTCAAGCTGACGTCTGCCCCCTGGAGTCCCTGCTAGACCTGAGCAGCCTCAGCCTGTGCTCTAGGCTGCTAAACACATCACTCCTGACCAGCTCTGGGGCCTTGTGGGAGCCACCAGCGTGCACCAAAGCATTGCGCTAGGGGCTGGTGCGTGGCTCCGTTACACTGGGGGGGTTTGCGTGGGACAGACAGCAGCTGGTCAGAGATGCACGGGGCTGGGTCAGGTAGTGTCCCTACGTGGTGTTAGTGCGGCCACTTTAGGGCCGGGCAGACGTGCCTGTGAAAACGGGGGTGGGGACCCTTTTCTTTCCCAGGGGCCAATTAGTACAAGCTCCGCCTGCCTCACACAAAGCTGGGGGTAAGAGGCGGTGCGCAGAAGAAGAGGTGGGTCCAGATTATAGCTCTGTACCATGGATCTGTTTCCTGTCCTTGTGTGCATCCCCTCATCTCTGCTCCCTCCCCCTGAGCTCAGCCTTTCAGCGCAGGAGGGTGGGGAGGAACTGGATCCCAGAACTCAGATCCAGGAACTGGCTGCCGGCTGCACATGGCCTCCAGGGCTGAGGTTCCCTGCTCATCTCCTAGACCAAGGGCAAGGAGCTGCAGCGTGAACCTTGCTGCCCTAAGTGCTCATCTACACAACACATTGCCCCTTGGTTCCTTAATCTGGGTTGATCTTGCCCCGTAGCAATGCATTCACACAGCTGCTGCTTTCTCTGCATTTCTAGAGTTGTCCGCCCCGTCCGTCATGTGACAAAGAACAAGGGGTCAGCGAGGAGCCCAGGAAGGAGTAAGGGATTCCATCCCACACTCAGAATGTGGGCTTGGGGGCTACTATTTATTTATTTATTTATTTATTTTATAAAACTTACTACCCTGTCCCTCCTGCCAGAGGCAGCCCGGGGTGGCTTACAAGAATAAAAACGTATAAAATTTGCCTAGGGCTCTGCAGATAACAAAAACAATAAAATAAAACCGTAACTAAAAGAGGAGCATCGCCTCCCCGATAATTAAAATCTCACACATAAATAACACCCCGCCCCATCCCCCTAAACAACCCACCCTCACCCCTCGCCAAAGGCCTGGCAAAACAGCCAGGTCTTACGTTGGTGCCGAAACAAAGGAAGATCCCAGGCCGCAGGGAATTCTACAGCTGTGGAGCAGCTACCGGGAACGCCCTCGCCATAGTGGGCCCCCCTAGATACTCGGGGGACCTCAATAAGGGCACTCCCCAATCACCGCAGGGGCCGGTCAAGGGCATGGGGCGTGAGGCGGTCCTGCAGATAGGTAGGGCCCAAGTCGTGTAAGAACCGGCACCTTGAACCAGGCCCGGAAGACTGTCGGCAGCCAGTGCAGAGAACGGAGCATCGGTGTAACGTGCTCACAATGACCCGTCCCCTTAAGGAGACGGGCCGCCGCATTCTGCACCAGCTGCAGCCTCTGAACCGTCACCGTGGGCAGCGCCACGTAGAGTACATTACAATAGTCCAGGCGTGAGCGAATGAAACCAGCTTCAGGCCAGAGGCCCGTGGATCCTGCACCACCTCACCATCTTACCCGGGGGGGTCGTGAGGGAAATTGGCACCAAGTGCCTCTCCCACCTCATAGGTCTAACCCCCCCCACCCCATAGGGACTATATCTCCCCCGCCCTATCACCACCCATATGGCCGTGGAAGCCCCCCTCTAAAATAAGTGGTGTGTGAATGGGCTCTTACATAATCTAGGGAAAGCAGGGGGCTGATAGTAGTGTACCTACCACTGGAATCTGCCACCCCATGGTCAAAGCCGTGGCCTCCATCCCAGTGTCACTGCACCCCTTTCTGCCCGCTATAGCAGGGAAGCAGAAACATGATTAGAGGCTATTCTAACTCCAGGGAAGGGGAGCCTGGATGACTTGTGACTCACCTAAGGTCTCTAGGCTTGGCAGAGCTAGCAGCCGGGGGCGCTCAGATAGAGGGTTTGGGAAAGGAGCATTTCCTTCCCTACATGGAGCCCTGAGGATTTCCTGTTGCTTCAGAGCTAGAGCTGACATCTCTCCCAGGGAACAAGACGAGACTTGGCTAATTTTCATAAATCTGCATACATTAGCTTAGAAACTGCTAGCATTTATATGCTTTTAGATTTGGCTAATAAAAAGTCAGAGGCAGGAGGAGGGTGGAGGATAGATGACTGGGGGCCCTCAGTGTTGAAGGGGGGGGGGGAGTCTGGGTTTCTTGGTGGCTCTGTCTTACAAAGGCTCTGAGCATCTGCAAGTCCCTCAGATGTCGAATTTGGCTTTGTATGCAAGTCAATGCCGTTGGGCATTAGGAAGATAACAGTGCCCTCTAGTGCCTGTAGGGGACACCATGCTCTGTTGTACCTCACTTCCCCGTTCCCTTTGTACAGGTTTAGCAGCGTGAGCTTAGCTAATAAGGGCAGGATGGTAGAAATAAGCCAGCAAGCAGTTTCTTCCTCCTTGTGATCATAGCCGGTCAGGGATAGTCAAACTGTGGCTTGGCTTGGCTGCACGCAGCTCTAGGGCAGTTGGAGTATGGTTCTCTGCCAGCCAGGTCCCTGCGCTGCCTTAATGGTCCAGTGCCTCAGTTCATTGCGCCCGAGTCTCAGCAGTAGAATCCCAGCTGCTCCTCAAAATCTCAGCAGCCAGGACCTCAGAGCACCACCTCCACCAGCCAGTCACAAAGCAGGAGAGGTTTGGGCATCTGACTCTTGGGCATATGAAGAAGTCAGTGCGTGACTCTTGAAGCTGGACCTTTGCCTATTCCTGGGCTGGCATGTAGCATTGGGAAGGGGCACTCCTGGCGTCTCTTGGGATGTCTGGACTCTTTGGCAGGAGGCTGCCTTGTGAAAGGCCTGACTGTGCAGATATGATGCATCTGCCTGTGTTGTCTGGTAACTTGTTAAGAGAGAGAGGGTGCAACTTGCACCTGTTTCTGTGTTTTCATTTGTACAGGCTCTAGGGCGTCCCTCGCCTCCATGTTTGAAAGAGCAGGGTGGGAGCAAACCTGTTGGCAGATTTAAAGCTAATCAAAAGGAAGTTCTGCACATATATATTTTTACCCACTCAACATGTTAACCTGCAGAACTCTTTCCCAGAGGATGTTGTGATGGCCAACAACATAGCTGGGTTAAAAAAAAAGACTGGATACATTTTGGCGGTCAGTTCCATAGATTGCTTGTAGTCAAGTTGGGCAGCAGATGAGGCCTCTGCCTATCAGAAGCTGGGCATGAACAGCAGAAAATAAGCCACTCCATTAGAACCTGTTCGTGCAGTCCTCTGCTGTAACTGATGCTGCCGCTGTTGGAGACAGGATGCTGGGCTGGATGGGCCATTAGTCTGATGACCTACTGGAGCACTTTTGTTTTCACTGTTCAGCCAAAACCAGCCCTAGTCCTAGGCTGCTGGGGAAGCAGCGTTCCAACCCCAGTGGAGAATGTCTGCTGTGGTCTAGCAGGGGACAGTCCCTGTATTTGCCAGGAAGTTGTGTCTGCAAAGCCCCTGGGACTCCAGGGGCAAGTGGGCAGCCATTCTATGCCATTCTGAGCCAAGCATCGACATATGTGACACATTCATTTTATTATTTATATTTCTACCCTGCCCCTCCCAGAAGACTCGGGGCAGCTCGGAAAAAGACCGGTGATGCAGGGCTCCGGGCGTCATGTAATAGATCTCTCTGAGACACCCCTTCCCTGCCAGTTACCTTCTCTTAGCCACTCCCACCCACGTCATTCTGTGCCTCTTCATGGAGACCTGCCCTATGTTTGCTCAGTTTGTATATTGCTATTAGGGGTGGGAATATCGGTATCGGATAAATCCGATACACCCGATAGCCGGGTATAGCGGATTAATCCGATAATCACCGGTATCGGCATACCGTTCTTTTAAACATTGGGCGGTTTACTGGTTTTTTTATAGTGTTGCCATTGACTTCAATGACTGCAATGTAAAAAAATGGGTAAACCGCTCAATGTTAAATAACCGGGATGCCGATACCGGTAAATCAGATACCTGGGAGATCCGGTACTGATAAATCCGGTATCTGGTATTCTCCCTATTGTCCCATCCCTAATTTCTACTGATTATGCTACTTCCCGGAGGAAGGGCCCTGTGTGACCCAAAAGCTTTCACATGCTCCCCAACAGCAGTTGCTCCAAATCAGAGAGAGAATTTGAACCACTTGCCCTACAGAGGGACAGGAAAAGGGGCCCTATTCACCCTGGGCCCTTCAAATGCTAAGGCTGGCCGTCGTCTGGGTCACCCCTTTCAGGGGTGTAAAGAGCAGAGGGTGTAAGCCACGAGCAGGCCCACGCCTCCCACGCCTTACGGTGGTGGGCAACTGCAGCCGCCATATTTTGGGCTGGTGGACACACAAGCAGCCCCACTTTGGGCAAGCTTGCTAGGCCTGGCATCACCAGGCTTTTTCTGAGGACACAGGGCACAGCAAGGATGCCCAAAGTGGGGTAAGGCTTCCCCAAAGCAGGGCAAACATCTGGCAGCCGCTGGCTTCGAGCCACTGCAAATGTTGCCCAAAGTGGAATCAGGCTTTCCTAACAGCTCATGTAGCTGCACCCAGAAACTAGGGCAGCACTAAGCCTCTGTTTTAGGTATACTGAGTCAGTGGTTCTCAAACATTTTTTCAACTGTGTGCCGCCCCCCCCCCAGTATGCAAACCTAGGCATTAGATCATTTTTTCTGTCCAAGCTATACCAGGGAATGGATTGCAGCAGCACTTACGGGGCCAGAAGGGGCCATTTTAAGGAAATGGAAATCTCCAACCACCCTCCTGGAAAAGTTGACACTGATTTCTAGAGGTACAAGATCCGAGCGCTGAAGCCACTTGGTCTTTCATGGGAGCCATGAAAACCAGCTCTGTGTAGAGCCAACTCCTGGGGCGTCTTTGTGTCTTTTTTTCGTCCTTCCTACTTGATCAGGCATAGAATGCACATATCAAATAGGCACTCCTGCTGCATTCCTTAGAATTGCATTTGAATTTGTTTATATGGACAGGTTAAAAATGATTTTAAAATAAAATTTAAAAAGGGAGACGAAACTAGGGCAGCCTGCTTGCTTAAGCACCTTGGCAGACTGCCCTGATGAGTCATGCATGAGGCTCTTATAACTCACACAGGGGGCTGGGTCAGAATGATAAGACAGCTTGCTCTTAAAGGGCCAGTGCCTGATCGATCACAGTTCTCAGCTTGGCTAAGCCAAGGATTTTCACAAAAATCATGGATGGTTCATAGCAAGCGTTGTGGAGAGAGTGTGGTGTAATGGACAAGGTGCTGGACTTAGACCTTGGAAGCCAGCGTGCAAATCCTGCCCTAGCCAACAAACTCACTAGGTGGCCTTGGGCAAGTCGCAACCTCTTGGCCTCAGTTCTCCATCTGTAAAATGGGACTATATATGTGGGTCTGTCTCTCTCTGTGTGTTCCCCTTATCCTTGTCAATCTCATATTGAAAGCCCACTGGGCAGGAACCGGTCTCTGAAAATCTGTGACTGTAAAGTGCTGTGTAAGTCTAGCAGCGCTAGAGAAATTGGTAGGAGCAAGCACTTGAAGGAGCCAAATGCATAGGATGGGCCCACTGGCTCTGTTCATCCCACAGTCAGACACAGCAGGAGCAGTGCAGGTTAGATAGCATTGGAAGAGGTTGCTGGCTCCTGGGACGGTGAGGATGCTGTTGTGATGGGGACAAGCCAGGGGTGGGAAGAGCAGGCCTCAGCAATGGGACGAGACAGGAAAGAGGGTCAGCGAGCAGGTGACAGCATTGTCCTGCATTTGACACCCTGAGCAGGTCCTTGGCTGGACAGGGGCCAATTGCTTCCCTGGTGGCAGCGAGAAGAAAACAAAGCGGAGCCTGCAGCCTCGTGCGCTTAGAAAAAAAACCCCGGATTTATTTGTTGGCAAACACAGAACAGCGAAGTAAGTAACAACTAAGACAGAGACACAGACGGTATGAGGCCCGTACGCCCTCCAGAGAGAGAGACTTTCAGCCTGGCCCCCCAGCCAGTGGCTCTAGTGCCCTGTGGATGCAAACAGAGACATTTCAGCGGGCCCGAGGGGGACGGAGGCGGCTGAGTGTCACACTCAGAGGGGCGAGATGACCCCAGCGCTAACACAGCCCACGGCTCCATTGACTCTGGAACCACCAGAGACTGGGCTAAGAAATGGAAACGTTTCCGCCTCACCGAAAAGCAAGAGGCCCTTGCGTGCTGCTGAACAGTCTGAGGCGCCAGAGAGGCAAGCTCCACCCCCTCACAGGGGTGCACACCCGCCTCCCAGCAGCCCAAGTGCATTTAGAGGGAGAGACGCTCCCCTGCTTCTTCCACTCGGGTTTCTTGTCATTCCATCCCCTCCCCATTGGCCTCTGAAGGGCCTTTCCCAGGAGGCCACCAGGACACTGAAGGCTGGAATCCTAGTCTTGTTTGTTTGTCTCGCTCTCTCTCCTGCAAGAGGAATTTTGAGCCCCTGAAGGCGGACAGTGGGATTCAGCACCCAAAGGGGGGACTTGTCCCTCCTAAGTAGGATGCGTGCAAGAGTCCCTTAAAGCTCGGCCAGTGGGTATTGTTCTAAGGCAGAGAAGGGTTCTCCTTAACGGTGCCAACTTCAACGTTAATTTGGCCCCGCGTTTGTGGCTCTCTATGCACGCACCATGACAGCCACGCGTCCAGGTGTTAAGCGGAGAGGTCGAAACATGTCCCACTGAACATGTATGCCCAGCCCCTGCTCCACACACACATACATGACTTGGATTCGATAAGGCAGTGCATGCTACACAGGGGCGTTGCTCGAGACCTGCACAGTTGCGTCGTACAACAGTTACTGAGCCCCAACATTGGTAACTGGATGCGGCTCTCTGTATTAGCAAACTTTGCCCACCCCTGAGTTATAGCTCAAGGAATTAGCAGTAGAGCCCTGGCTCGTGATTCACAAAGACGTAGGGCGCTTTCACACGGTACACGGGGGAGGCAGGAAAACGTGCACCATTGCAATCGCGGGTGTTACTGCGGGGATTCGCGCATGCAAGAATGCACTCATCCCCCTTTATCCCACGTGGACACGTGTCCTTGTAAGAGCTACATTTGGGGACCCGGTCACGCCCGAGTGTTCTTGTGAGATAAAAAGAGGCAAGTGCATTCTCACGTGTGCTAATCCACACAATAACAGAGCCGCGATTGCAATGGCGCATGTTTTCCTGCCTCCCCCGGTAGTGTGTGAAAGTGCCCTGACTCTGGAATAGTCCTACTGAAGCCCTAGGGCAGGGGTGGGCAAACCGCGGCTCTGGAGCCACAGAAGGCTGTTGGGCAGGTCAAGATCGGCTCCTGGCTGCACCCTGCACGGCTTTATTGGCTGCAATGAACTAAGCCACACCGCTGAGTCTCGACTCCTTAATCCCAGCTGCTCCTCAGAATCCTCGCTGCCCCCAGGATTGCGGAGCACGGGCTCTGCCAGCCCGTCCGAAAGCCGGAGAGGTTAGCCTAGGAGATGCTTCAAAGGGGCACGTGCCATGTGATTTGTAGCTCTGGCCATGGGAAGATTTTGGGGCACAGCTCTTGAGCTGACAATGTTGCCTGCCCCTGGCCTATGGGCTTCAATGGTGTAGTGGATAAGGTGCCAGACTTGGATCTGGGAAGGCAGGGTTCAAATCCTACCCTCACCATGAACTCACTGGGTGGCCTTGGGCAAATTTCGGTTCCCCATCTGTAATAAACAGGAATGTGTCTGTCTTCCCCTGACTCTTGTCCATCTTAGATTGCAAGGACCTGTCTCTAATAATAACAACTGTAAAGTGCTATATGAAGCACTATATAAATGTTTAATAATACTCAGAGTAAGTGCTTTGTGGACTTGACGTTTTATCTCTGGATATTCCCCCATTCCAATCCCTAGCATTGGCCAAGCTGGCAGCCACCAAACTACTTCCCCACAGCCTCCATTCCCAAGAATTAAACACTGAGGCCGAGAGTTTCCTGGAAGAGAGTTGGTTGGATTTTCAGATCTACCAGGCATTTTAAAATCCCAATCTGCATTCTGCAACTGAAATGCATGTTCAAGCTCATGGGTGTTCCAGTTAGTGATGGAAGAGACACAAGGGTCTCATTGAAATGAAGCTGTGATTGTCTTCAAGCTGAGCTAACCTACGGCACAATACGCTGGCTGGTTAGCTCCAGTGCAAGTCTAGTTCAGTTCAGTGGAACTTTTGCCAGAGCTGTGTTAGCACGAGCCCTATAGGATTGTGCTCCAGGAGCCCCACCTTCATCAAAACCTCCTCCTCCGTGCCACCCTGCCCTCTCCAGACAGGTTTAGAACTAGAGCGGATCAAAAATATTTCAGCTTTGGGGGGAAAATAATATATATTAAGGGCATAATCCTCCCCCATTCAATTTGACAGGACAGGAGCTGAGCCACCACCTTCTGGAAATGGAAGAATGTGTCTTCAGTTTCCTTCTGAAGCAGAAATGGAACTTTAGAGCAGCTTGGAGATGTAAACTGAAAATCAGAGTTTGAAATGTTGGTATTTGTCAAAGTTTCTCTTGGAAATGAAGCTTTAACCCAGCTGAGTGTCTCTGCGGAATGATGAGAGAGATTGGTCCCAGATGTAAGAGATGGAGACAAAGGAGTTCAGATGATCTCTTATTCAACCAGACATTTGAAAACATGACATCCATGCTTTTCCCCCCATCACAAGTTAATTATTCTAACAGCTCCCTCCCAAGTCATTGACTTCTTTTATAGACCTGTCCTGCATTTGCTTAGTGGATCGTTCTGACTTGTTACAGGCCTGAGGAAGGGCCCTGGGTGGCCCAGAAGTTTGCATACCCTCATCAACAGATGTTGGTCCAATAAAAGAGATCATCTGAACTACTCTGCTTGCATGTCTGGAAAGGATGGCATCTCCAATAGGCAGGCCACCTCGTGCAACAGAGATCAATCACTCACCTCACATCTAGAAAGGGGAGAGAACTGAAATTGGCCAGAGCGGTTCATCAGCGCTCACAAGACTCCACAAGCCTGACACCAGCCCTGTCCCAGCTGCATGAGACCGGGGCATAACCTATGCCCGACCCCACTCATTTCTCTCCTCTCTGCCCACAATTGCTCCCTCCTCTTAGTTGTGCCCCCTCCCAACAAAGAAAAGTGGCCCCCTCATTTGAGAAACCTTGGTTACGCCACTGGAGTAAGAGCCAAGAGAGAGACTGTGGGGGCAGGGAAGGAACAGGAATTTTAAAAACTGCTTAGTCACTGAAACCCTACAATGGGTGCATGCACACATGTGTCTTCTCCTCCTGTGGGGGATACCAATGCCACCGTATTGTTTTGGATAGAAGGAGCTGCCTAATTGAGTCAAACTAATGGTCCATCTTAGCCCAGTATTGTCACAACCTGACACGACAGCAGGGTTTCAAATCCAGCTCTCCAGGGTCTCCGGCAGAGGCCTCACCCAGGCGTGTTATCTGAGACCCTCCAGGATCCCCCGCAGAGGCCTCACCCAGGCGTGCTACCCGAGACCCTCCAGGATCCCCGGCAGAGGCCTCACCCAGGCGCTACCCGAGACCCTCCAGGATCCCCGGCAGAGGCCTCACCCAGGCGCTACCCGAGACCCTCCAGGATCCCTGGCAGAGGCCTCACCCAGGCGTGCTACCCAAGACCCTCCAGGATCCCCGGCAGAGGCCTCACCCAGGTGAGTTACCAGAGATCCTGAATCAGAGATGCTGGGGATTGAACTTGAGACCTTATACATGTAAAGCATGCGCTCTACCCCGAGTCACAGCTCACCCCAAATGTTTGCAAATAGTGCTTCCCCCACCGTGAATGTTTCTTATTTTGCTTCAGGCATTGTTCTTGCCACTGTTAGCAATCTCATGATGCTGCAATGACAACAGCACGCCTATTAAACCTTAGTTTGCACCCTGGTCATTTGTGCATCACAAGCGAGGCCTCCTGGGACCTAATCTAGTCACACAATTCTCCCCCGCCCCCTTCCGGGTTGGGGCTTGTGAGAACGTGCTCGTAGAGTTATGGCTGCACAGTTGGTTAGTGGCGGGCGACAGAGCCCCAAGCAAATGGTTGGGAGTTGCTCTGCAAAGCAAAGAAATAGGGAGCCATTACTTGTCCTCTCTCAAAATAATAGAACTAAGAAACTGACTGGGAGAAGATTTAAAACAAGTAAGAGGAACATATAATTAACCTGTGGAACTCATTGGCAGAGGATGTTGTGAGGGCCGGTAGCATAGCTGGGTTCAACAAAGGACCAGATAAGTTCTTAGAAGATAGGTCCATAAATGGGCTTATCACAAAAATTCCTGGGGCTCACTCCGATCTGGCTGACACTCCAGTTGCCTCCAAAAGCAGCCGTGACTCAGTTTCCCACTGGTCAGCATTCTCCCCAGACTCTACCCTTCATCCCATGGCGATTAGTCAAACTGGTCAGGGAGGAGACTGTCAGGAACTGGGAGTGAACAGGAACTGGGATCACTCCATTATGACCTGCTGGGCACTCTCGCTTCTCTGAGGCAAGGGACGCTGACCTGTGTCCAAGACAGACGGCTGGGCTGGATGGACCATTGCTCTGACTCAATCTGGCACTTCTTGGGTTCTTAGAGGTGAGGAATCTCAAGGCGAGAGAAGCAACTTTCTATTGGTATCGGTTCCAGTTCAGCCAGTATCTTGGGAAGGGAGGGGGACGGGGATGGACAGACAGACACACACCCCCAGATTTTGCTTGAGTCCTGGCCCCTGCAACTGAAAATTCCCTCCCCAGCCCTCAAGAACCCCCAGCGATATCAGAGAGTGTGTTGGCTCCGCTCTGATGGGAGGAGGCTCAGATAAGCCTCTCCTGGTTTAATATTCATCCTCTTTGATCCCCTCCTCTCTGTGTCCTTGAGCCGCTCTCCTAGTCTAGCCTCACTGGCCTTCCCTACTCAGGTGCTTTCAACCCTCACGCCTACCATCCATAGACCCCAGGAGCAGCGCCTCCGGGATTACAGCTTTTCCATTGTCTGAACAGATCTACTAAACTGATCAGTGGTAGAGGCACCATGAAAGGTATCTGGGGACCCTGCACCAAGGATCACTATAAACACAGGGCCTTCCCATGTAGGCTTTTGCAGGATCAACCTCCCCAAACACACCACTCTGGATCTTCATCTCCAATGTTGGTTTATTTCCAGGACAGAGTCCAAAAGGACACTATATGGCAGCGTCACAGTTTCATACCATGGAGAGAATCTCCTAGTCAAGAACTATTTTGGGGTGAGGCAAGCCCTTTCCTGGATCCCAGTCTCTGCATCTCCTAGCTAGTGCCCCTCAGCACCCTGTCATCCATCCACCAGCCAGCCTTCCCTGGCAGCCATCTTGCCTCCGGCTAGGCCAAGGATATAGCTACCATGGAGCCAGGGGGCTCAGTTGAACTTGGGGCCTGGAATTTAAGGGGCCCCCTTTGCAGCTGCTAGGAAATTTTCAGAGTGGCCAGAGGAAGATAGGAACAACACTCTGCCCCCACCCACTCTGAAAATTTCCTGGCAGTGCTCAAACTGCTTGCAAAGGGCACGGACAAAAGGGAAGGCTTCAGAGTGGGCGTGGTGGAATGCTGGCTCTGCTGACTCTTAGAACTTCCTTCCTGGCAGGGCTGCTGCCACTCTGGGGGGGTCTCGCTGGCAGGCAGGGGGGCACCACAAACTTGGTGGCGGCAGCGGGAGGCTGAAGCTGGCCATGAGCCTCCGTGGGAGAGATTAGGAGGACACTCCCCCTTGCCTTTAGGGGGCGCCCCATCATTGGAAAATGATCCCAAGCGGACCACAGCCTGACTATGCCACCGGGCTGGGCTTCTCTTCTTATCCCCAGCTCGGGCTCCAGCCCTCGTCCCCTGGCTCATTAACCCCCTCCCCTATCCCCGCCCTCCACACACGGGGGTTCAGTACCTGGGGTGATTAACCCTTTCCTGCCTGAGCCTCGGAAAGCTCATTCTCAAACGGGATAGGGAGGACAATGAGGGAAAGGGAATCTGCAAAATATAGGGTGGCAAAGGGAGGCGAGAGAATCAAAGAATAAGAGGGAGAGAGAGAGGGGAAGCAACAGGTGGGTGGGAAAGGGGAGAGAAGGCGTGAGGGGGTACATGGGTGTGGTGGGGAAGGGGACTCAGCTACCACAGACAAGAGGAAGGAGATGGGGACACAGTTCAAAAGATCTGAGAGCCACTGCTCTAAAGGGACAGTCGCTTGCCCACAACCAGCTCGCCCACCAGGGGTCGCACCCTGCAGAGACTTAGTCAAGCTCCCTTTGGGCCTAACCCTGAAGCCACTTAGGAGCAGCTGTTAGAATCAGTTTAGTAGGATAGATCCGTTCAGATGTCAGGAAAAATACTGCTGTGCCGTAAACCAGAGGCAAAGGGGGTGTGTGTACGCGCTACCGCTGGGGTCTGGAGCTGGTGGTTGTGTTGCGCGAAAACTCCATCAGTTTCTCTCTCCCCTTTTCACTACATTCCCCATTCATTTTCAGGCTGACAAGGCCGCCCCAGGTGTGGCTGATGAGGCTCAGGGGGCTGTGGTAACTGGGGAAGGGGTGGGGGGGACACAACACAAATCTGGCTGACACTCGATGTGCTGCGGGTGACACTAAAACGTGGTGAGAGGGTGATCAAACGGAGGTACAGCGGGATGGGTCGAGAGAGTCTCCCAAGCAGGACTCATCCCACAGCCGGTATCTCGGGGCTGAAGAAAACGACACGCGCCAACTCCATTGATGGATGGGGCAAGTCTGATCCGTTTTCCACCCCACAAATCACAGCCCCTAATTCCCGTCTCCTCCGCTGGGCAGGAGGCGGCCTGTGACTATGCAAGCACAGCAATCCATCACAGGGGGGACTGCTGACCATCTAACCCGCCCCCCCCCCAGGGCAGTGAAATGATTTCGCAGGGGCAGGAAACCTTTTCCCTTCCAGGGGCCACTTTGAAAAAGCCGTACAAGTTCTGAGGGCCGCGGAGTCATTTGCGGGGTGGGGCTCAGGAAGACGAGGGTCCAGGTCATAAATCTGCGCGATGGATCTGTCCCCTGCCCTCATCTCTCCTCCCTGACTCTCCACACGGTCTTTCAGTGCTTGGAACTGGATCATGGGGCCAGATCCACATACAAACTAGCCACAGGCTGCATTTGGCCCCTGGGCCTGAGGTTCCCCCCCCCCTCATGATAAGGCAGTGGGAGTGTATTCTCTTTCTTATCTTCTCTGTCCCCACCCCTATACAGGAGGCACGTCTTGTCGCGAGGATCCAAGCCAGTGATGGACGCTGGCCGGGCTCCTTAGCTTGCAAGGGTTCACCAGAATTTGCGGGGAAGGGGAGACTATTCTTTTGCTCTTGCAAAGTCGTCACATTTCTGGTGTTCATTTTTTCCTTTCCAGCTCGGAAACCGGCCGGCTGAGAGAGGGAGAGAAATGCCAAGAAGATCCACCTGAAACCTCTCCGTGTAGATTAACTAGGAAGCCACCAACCAGGTTTACCCCTAGGGATAACCCACCCTGGGCAACAGTGCAATTCCACCAGCGGCCTAACCAGTGGATGAGATTTCTGACCTACTAACCCAGACCCATAAGGACAAAGGAAGGCCGTGCTGAGTAGACTGCGGCCATCTTAGTCAGATCAGAGTGCATGTCAATAGGTGTGGGTGACAAGTCCGGGTGTTATGTACAATCCCCCTCAAGCTTCCAAGGTATCTCCCTCATCTTACACAGCTCAAGGTGTACTGTCTTCGCTAGGCGTTTTCCCTCTTGACCCACTTGTAAACCCCTTAATGCCTCCAAGTCAGAGAACTGCCCATTTCCATCTCGCCCACTTGAGGGCCAACCCCGTCCTCCCAGCCTGTCAATGTGCGGAAGGGGATCAGGCTTTGGGGATGAGGCGGGTACCGGTTAATCAATCCAGGGCAGTCGCTTCCCATTCTGCTCTCCTCCCGCATCCCGCCTAGCCCGCCCCCTCCCCGTCCTGCGGCACACTGACCAGCCAACCACGTCGCTTCCGCGGCCCCACTCAGTACCCCGTTGTGAAAGAGCTGTTGTGGGTTTCAGTGTAGAAACAGGTACTGTGAGACGTACTGGTGAGGCTATAGGCAAAGTAGGCGACGGCGGATCCCAGAGTCAGCCCAGTCATGTAGGAGACGGTCATGGTGTTCCCTGGAGGAGAGGCGGAGAAACAAGACTGTTAAACTGCTCTCTCGCATCGACTTGGGCTGTTCCGATCAGCGGAGTCTCCAAAACGAATCTCATTCGGAATTTCCACTTGAGCGTAGACAGGGCTGGTGCAAAACCAGTGCACACTTTACATGCAACCCACACACGGTATACACAACCCCCGCATGCACACAGCTAGCGCGCAACACACACATGCACAGCCTGCTTCTCAGGCACGGAGGGGTTGGTAGCCCCGCTCCCCCCTGCCTCCCAGCCCCCGATCCAGCTGCAGAGCTTACCAGCAGTGACGGTGGCAGCTGAATTGGGGGCAGGTGAGGCACTCCCTTCAACTCGCAGGTGAAGCAGCAGCAACAGCAGGATCGGGGGCAGGAGAGACGGCAGCGGAAGCTGGATCGGGGTGCAGCCACCTACGGGGCACCTCTCCCACCCCTAATCCAATGCAGAGCTTATCGGCAAGGCCACCTAGGGCAGCCAGTTCAAGGGGGCACCTTTCCCGTCCCATCCAGCGTTGGTGGCAGTGGAGCAGCTTGATTCGGAGCAGGAGAAGCTTCCCCTTTGAGCTGACACCCCAGGCGGTAGCACCGGCCCTAAGCGCAGATGGAGACTAACTTTATTGTTGCTGTAGCTCTTCAGCCTACAAGGTTGACCAGCCTGGGCCAGTACTGCCAGATATCTCGCCAGGCCAAGCTAACACTTAGGTGCCACCAGTCCCTGCAGCGAGACTGGGCATCGTTTGGGAAGCCACAGTGCTCTGGCTCCAGGAAGGAGCTTTGTGGCAAAAGCAGGGAGTCCATTAGACAGCGACAGGACTGAACTTGGGGAAAAATGTTTTACTGGGGCCAAAACCTGGCAAGGAAGCCATGCCCCCTCTCGCCCCAGAAGTCAGGCTTCTCCATCTCAGAACTTGTCAGAGCAGGGAACTGAACCCTAGTCTCTCCAGCTAGCAACCCAACCACTGGGCTAACCTGCCTGCCTCTCTACAGCTGAATGTAAACCAGGAGTTCTTGTAATTTAATCGACACGATGACCAGCGCAGAGAGCGGGGCAGGAAAGTCATTAATGAAAGCCAAATAGACTAGCCAGGATATTTCTGGCTTTTGTTACCAAACCTGAAAAATGGTCAATATCGGCTTTTTCCTGGTCTGTCACATTTGGGGGGGCACACTCCTACTGGGAACATTTCTTAGGGTTCAGCACCCCCTTTGAATTTAATGCTGGACTGAGCCCTGGGGAGCCCTCCCCCAAAAAACCCTAAGTCCTGGATAGTGGCAACATGGGAGGCGGAGAGCTTGCCAAGTTTCAAAATGATGACAGCCAGTAGTTGTACTTTGATGCCCACCCCAGAGCAGGAAGGGGAAACCAGTCCCCACACACCCACTATATTCTCAGTTGGGCCATCCTGGAGCACGGTGAGCATTATCCCTTCCCACTGGCCTGGGCAGGACTTCCAGCTGCAAAGCATCATGGATTTATTTCTTGTTTAGGCTTTGAAATTACCTCCCACACCAACAGCTGGGAGGCGAGAGGACTCATCCTCCCAGCCGACATCAAGAGATGGGTTCCGTCTGCCCAGGGAGAAAAGCAGGTGGTGACCATATGACTAGGCGATGGGCAAAGTCCAGATCTTAGGGCCACGGGCTCCCACCCTTTTTCCAAGCATCATGATGACGCCGCGCAGAAAGGGTGCCATCATGTCAGACTAAGGTGAGGCAAAACAACTCTCTGCCTCCTGCCACCCCAGAAGATAATTCTGCCAGCACTCTTGCCAACGGCACCCTATGCCTAACCTGCTCTAGGCTCCATGGAGATCTTTGAGTGACCGCGTTATAGTCCAGCGGACAATTCAGTAAAAGTAGAATTGGAATAAATACGAGAATCTGGATTTGTGAACGTTATTCGCAAATTCAAATCCAGAGCTGAATATCCAAGTAAGTCTTTGCCAGCCCTGCGATACTTAAATATTCTTTATTTCATCTTGGTGTTTTGCACACTCTGTTCCAGCACATTCGTGTGATGGCAGGGTGCGCAACAGAATGAATGCACACCGTATGGTTGTGCAATGGTGACGCCGCGCAATTCCTTTTAGCACAACAGCGCCGCCGTCCCCCAGCCTGTGGCATGAGGGCACCAAAACAAGGAGGCCTAAGCACAAATCCCAAAGTAACTGAAACACCCAAAACCAAAATGAATCTGCAAAACCAGAAGCGAAGCCTGATGCAAATTGCTTTTCGTCAAAATCTATCTGAAGCGGCCAAATTGGTCGAATTTGGTTGTTGCTTTAAGATTTTGGTTTCAGCGCCGAGTCAAAGCCTACAGTGGAGGCAGGCTCTACAAATGCATAGCGAGGCGCGTGCAGCCTTCCAGCCGCGTCTGCTTCTAACCATGAGAAACTTCACCTCTCGGCTTCCTTGCTAGCCTCAGCCCTGGCTTTGCGATGCCATTTTGTGGCGGCTTATGGCCGGGTTAGCATGTTATTCCGCCTACCTGCCAGTTCCCGCTGCTCTGGGCTCACTTTCCCAGCGGCTAAGATCATGGGGACGCTGCCAAAGTATCCGTTAGTGATTCCCATGAGGAGGGAGAAGACACAGGGCCAGGCAGGGTGGCCGAAGGTGGGCTTCCCATTGGGGTAAACGCACATTATGAAGAGTGGGATAAAAACCACGCGCAAGCAGGAGCAGACGAGGAGGTGGGTCCCCCTCCAGTCATAAGGCAGAGCAGCCAGGATCTGAAACAGGGAGGAAAAGCCACACTGATGCACATTCAGACAAACTGTGAACCAAAGTAATTGCTCTGATTCAGCTAAACTAACTACTCTCCTTCGGTGGCGTTCGGACAAACAGCGTAAACTAATAGTAGTATATTGTGTCCGTTGTCCCCTCCAGCTGAGACCTAATGATCACTGAACCGTGGTCACCACCCTCACACTGATAAGTGTTCGCAGCAAACGTACTCCTGATCTCTCTTTCTGCTCCTGAATAACGTCGGCTTAACGCCCCGTTTGTGTGAACGCTTCAGGGAAAAAATAGAAGTAAAGGCCAACTACACTGAATGTGCTGTTTGTTGGAACGCAGCCTAGACTAAGGGACGGCCAAATATCCCCCAAGAACCAAAGAGCAACTGGAAACAGTTCTCTCCAGGAATCTAGACCAGGTCCATCTCAGAAAACCCAACTCAATCTAGACCAGGAGCTGGACTGATGTGTCAATGGATGATACCCCAAATGAATGGAAGAACCAGTTTCCATGAATCGACTGTCCGATAACAGTGGAGAAAAAAATTATCTGTAAAATGTTTCACAGGAGGGAGCTGCTCCCAGCCAATAGCATTGAGATTGGGGAACACCCCCGCCCCCCATGGTAAGGTGGGACACTAAGCCACAAGCCTAAATCAGTTTTTCCCCAGGGATCCCAGCTCAGGCGCATCCTACCTTGCCCACAAAGTCCGAGAGGTTGAAGATAGCCATGATTAAGATGGGGAGCCATTCCCCGAGCGTGCAGTTGCGGATCTCCGACTCCAGTCCAGGGAAGAGGCACAGTGTGATGAAGTAGGTCATAGCTATGGAAAGCATGTAGGCCCAGATCACTCTGGAGAAGACATAGCGATGGAGCATCATGTCTGGAGGGGGACACCAAAGCAAGCCATCAGCGTGTTGTTATGAAACCATGAGAACACGAAGCTCTTTTCCTTTCAGAGGCACACCCCTCCTGTACTCCTGGGTCCACGGGATCGGCTCAGCCCATGGAGAGAAATGTTTACAATTCCCCCATGGTCTGGCTGAGGTTAAGTGGCGGAGAGAGTGGACTTCTGTCCACAACACTCTCTGTTTCTGGAGGCTCATCATGGCCCACCAGATTCCCACTTTATAAACCCTGTCCCCTCTGCTCATTCCAGACTGTGCTCTATCAGACCCTATAGTAGATGTAGTTTTAATGGCTTCAAGAGAACACCGTGGCCCACAGGAGGAGACCCCCAATTCGGAGGTTAGTAGTTCAGCCTTGTCTTCAAGAAGATATCAGGCATGGTTTTATTTGAAGTAAAACTGTAACAAAGCCCAGTCCCAGGTAATTTTCACCTGGCCAAGCTGAGGTAAACCCTGAGTGGAGGTAGAGGGTATACTTGGATTTGCTCCCTCAAGACAAAAGTTAACATTATAATTTTACCTCAAGTTAGCTATCTTAGGTAAATGCACACCTTCCTTCAAAACGTAGCCAAGCCTTTAGGAACCAAGGTTGCCTCATATGGACAGACCATATTTCTCACGAATTTGGAGGGGGCCTGACCCTAAAAGCTCCCACCCTATAGCTACAGGCTTATCCATATGTCAGCCTTCTCTTAGGTGGCAACCCTATTAGGAACAAACATTATTATTATTATTATTCCTATGAAAGTGACATCTCCATTTTACAATGAATTCTCTGAAAGGTCGTTTTACGGGACAGAGGGGACTCGCTATCATGGGTGTGAAAACAGGAGGCTGAGGAGAACATGCCCTAAACCCTGAGTTTGAGGATGGCAGAAACGTTCCTTAATTTCAGTCACCGGTGCACCCCACGATGGGAGCATGGCCGCCATGACAGGAGCCGCGTGGCCCAAAGATAAAGCTACTCTTTACAGAGAGGGCATGTGTAGCTTTAGCCCTCAAACCGATTGGGAGGCCACTGGAGACGGGAATTGTCACTCTACCTCTGAAGCTGGGCCAGCTCCTTTTGATTTTTGGTCGAGGAACATCAAACCTCATGTAGGTGCCGCTGCCGGCCAGGTCGACTTCATGTCCCAGGCTGCCTGGGGGGGAGCCTCCCTGCCCACGAGGCCGATTTTCCTGAGGAAGGGAAACAAAACAGGCCTCAAAAATTGCGCTGAGTTGTGAGGCATTTTCACTGCTCGAAGGCGTAGGGAATGTCTGGTGTGAGGTAAAATGTTTGTACCTCAGACTCTGTTCACAAAACCAGGCTAATTCTCCCTCCAACCCACCCTCCCCTCCTCGCGGCTATTACTCCAGTTACAATAATCCACTTTGCAAAGTATTCACTCTTCACAGGGTAATTCATTACCAGGGAAAGGCTTCCTAGGGAGTCAATGATCATGTGAATAGTGGGGTGTTCGGTATTAATATGCTTTAATTAGCTCCCTTTCCTTGTTTACCCTCATCCAGGGATGGGGAGGTGGGTACTCCAAAGTACATACTCCTATTTAATCAGGAGTACACCATAATAACCTAGAGGGGAACTGCCCCCTACTTTGCTTTAAATGTTGTGTTCACGGGATCAAAAGCAGAGTTAAAGTGAGTTAAGGGGTAATTGCTTCAGAGTAACTGTTCGTGCAAACAGGCTCTCAAACAACCATGCAGACCAAAATGGAAGCAGTTTCACATTCTTGATTTACTCCACCCAGAAAAAGGAGGGGATAGAAGATGGTAGTTTATAATAATAATAATACACTTGGGTTACAGTAGATTGTATAGAACAGAACTGTATAGGTCTCTCTCTCTCTCACTCACTCACTGCACCAATGAACCAGCAGAGGGCAGCACACTCCAGCTCAAACAGGGGCGCATGCATTTCTTTGTGGGCTGCAGTTCACCTTCTTTCTACTTACCCCTCCTTTTTCTAATGATCACGTACCATCTCTGTGACACCCACAGTTGTTGTTTCATTGGGAAAACAGTCAACACATTTGACACAGCTGATGTAAAATCCACAGCTAGCCCATGACTTCGGAACGTTACTCCACCTTTGGGGGTTATGTGATTGGGAAAAGGGGGTTAATTGTGCACGCTACGTCATTTAGTACCCAACACCCGACTGTTTGCACAATCATAAATTCCCTGGGAAGCTTAATGACTGGAGTTTGTGTGAACACTCCCAAAGTGAGTTATAACCCCCAGAGTATTTACGCTGAGGTGGGGGAGGAGGAAGAGGAAGTAGCCTGTTCAGATGAACAAAAGTGGAACCAAATAGCAAAGTTCACATTCGCATGTTCAGATAGCCCGTCGAATAATCCGAATGAATATTCACACCCAAAATGAAGCTTGCATATTTGTTTCTTTGTGGGATTGTCTGAAATAATGAGACAAAAAACAACAACACTTGAAACAAATTCCTGAAAGGAATGAACAAAGCAGGCACAAATAGTTATTTGTGTCCAGACAAACCCCCAAAGTGGGGAAATTCCTCCGATATATTTTTCACATTATTTGCTTCAGTTCTAAAATGCCCATAGCTCTGAGTCACTTGAATGTCACTGTAGTAACCGTAGAATTATACCGGTAACCCCATCCTGCATCACAACCCCCCCACCACATTAACAATACACCCAGCATTAACACAAGACAGGTTTATAAAAATATATAAACAGTCCTCAATTAAAATCCTTCCAATCACCTAGTTGCATTTTACTCATCTTAAAACACACTCTTCGTTCCCTCGAGACCGGCTGCTTCTTTGTTTCCTTTCAATTAACTGAGCCTGGGTTTCTCAGCCATCCATGCAAAGTGTGGCCACTGAAAGCGCCACTTCTGGATTAACCAGGTTAAGAAGAGAAGCTTATTTCTTCTGCAGGCAGAAGCGTCTTTTCTACAAACAAGCCCTAAATATTGAGTTCTAATTTGAGCACCTCCTGAAGGACAAGCAGACAGCAGTGCAAGATCTTTCATGGCTGGAGCACTGGAGCCAAAGTCATTCAGATGAGACCTTTCATTGGACCATCGTCAGTATTTCCGAATGGGCACGATGTTGGGCTACACAGCTGATGTTTTGCATGCCTGAGGAAGGGTGGTGTGGGGTCCAAACGTTTGCATATGCTCACCAACAGAAGATGGCCCAAGAACAGATGTCATATGCACTACCCTTCTCCATCTCTTACATTGGAGATCAATACGGTAACCACATCCTGCCTAGACCAGTGGTCCTCCATCTTTCTGTGGGCAAGACCCACCAAAACATTTTAAAAATGAAATATAGAACCTTCCTTCAAAGTATCCAGGACCAGGAGTGTGCAGGCGGCAGCATTAGGACAGGCCTGATGCCAACCAGCAGCAGCAGGTGGGAGATGGTTTGAGGCAGCTGGAAAGTGCAAGAGGCAGGAACCAGGGAAGCAAGGAAAACTGCAGGAAGCCACGTCCCTCCTTTCCCTGTCCTGCCCCTCAGCAGCAGAGGTGGCCAGGACAAGTGGCAGGAGGAGCAGGAATGCAGCTTATATCAGGGCTTTGGGGCCACCCCGGGAACCCCATAAAACCCTCCCAAGACCCACTGGTTGAGAACCACTGCCTTAGACTGCTAAAGAAGTAGAATGGGAGATTATTTTGTTTGTCGGAGGACACTGAATCAGGACCGATGACAGACTGGTTTTGAACGGGTCTACTTCAGCTTTCTGATTTCTGGCACTGAAAGCCAGAGATATTCTAGATGGAGAATCTCCCTCCATCTGGGACATCTGGACCAATGCAAAGAAGATCTATCAGGGATGGGGGACCTTTTCTGTCCGGGGGGGAGGGGCAGCAGGGGCACATTTAAAATTAGTACAAGCTTCGAGGGTCACCTACAGGGTGGGGGTGCTTAACAGGTCTAGTCAAGGAAAGGAGGGCCCAGAGCATGGATCTGTCCCTTACCCTTGTGTGCATGTTCTCCTCTCTGCCCCATTATCCTGAGCTCAGTTTTTCCATGCTTGGGGGGTAGAAACTGGATCCAGGGACCAGATCCAGGCACTGGAAACTCTGTAGCCCAACATAAAAACTTGTCGAGGGCCGCAATTGGCCCCCGGGCCTGAGGTTCCCCACCCCCCTGAGATATATCTTTGTACCTGTGACCATGCACCTCATATCCACAGAACATCAGCTACAGGCTGCCATCAGGGGCACCAGTAGGAGGCAGAAGCCCCAGTGCCCATCAGAACGACCCGTGTTTGAGGGCACCAGCAGAATTAGGCTCCGCCGGGGTGTGTGTGTGTGTGTCCACTTTGCACCCCTTTCTGAGCATTGTGACATCAAGATGATTGGGAAAGGGACTTGGTCAGGTCAGAAAAGGGAGGTGCAAAGGGGGTCCCCGCCCCCGCCCCCAATTGATGTGGTCACGCTGCGTTTTAGGGCATCATGATCTCATGATGCACAGGCAGGGTCAGTGGGCGCCATCGCACCCGCTTCCATCGTCCATGCCCACGAAGGGACACTTACAAATCGGACATCCTCTGTGGTGACATCGTGGTGAACCCTGTATCCACTGCCATGGTCCAGGCCTCCTTTGAAGTCAGAGGCCCCGTCCCGGGAGCGGGTGGTGTAGTACCTCACGAAGTGGGTGCGCTTCACCAGCAGGTGGAGAATGAGATACATAAACTCCATGCCGATGGAAATGAAGAAGAAGATGATGGTGTTCTCCTTCTCGTCCGACAGGAGGAGTTTGGTGAAGATGCGACTGAGGGAGATTATCACCCCGGCCGTGCCTGAGGAGAGGAAGCGAAGACCGGTCAACATAGGGGACAACAGGGCAACGGACTCAAACCAATGTGCTCCTCACCGACATTCTGAGGTCCTCGGATGGGCGTTCTGCGCCATCGTCCCAAACAGACTGTAAAATCCTCTGCCCTGGACACTTTGCTGTTGCCTCAGTAAAAGAAGAAGGGCCCAGTCTTACACCCAGTTGCGCACATGAGTAAGTCTCATTGTAATCAATGGGACTTACTCTTGCGCAAGTATGTTTAGGATTGAATCCTAAGGCTGCGTTCACACAAGACTTTTCTCCCACCTCTTCAATTTCTTGTGGGCAATTGTAATGGGGCCCTTTAACTGCTCCCACGTCCCCCTCTCCTGCTTTAAGCGTTAGTTACTACCATCCATTATCACCGCGGCCACTTCTGAACTTTTAAAAGCCTGGCATTACTTCTGAGATACACTGAGCAAACAGGAAGGCAAAAGGGAAAAATTAAAATAGAAAGAAAAGAAAGAAAAATCCCAGCAAAAAATACTTGGGAGGTACATGGCTCTGTAGGATGCAGGCGGACTGAATTAATCCCTTGGCGTGTTACACAAAAACCGCAGGAGGGAATGCACACAATTGCTAAAGCTTGGTTTCCCAGTTAACAAACCCACCTTCTTGGACCCTTTTGGGATCAATATTTTTGACACCGGCTGAGTCTCGCACCCTATCCTTTTCACACATTTTTTTTTTTTAAAGTGGGGGGAAGGTTTTTTTTGTGGATTTAGTGTCTCATGAGAACGCAACCTAAGGGTATCTCTTCACGTTACACTTACTGCCCAATCAATCGGTTTAACACAGGGGTCCCCATTAGTTACGCTTGCTCATGCAAACACAGTTCTTGCCACACATTAAGCATGGTTTTGTAGCACATGACAAATCTGGGGCAATCCGGAGGAGACCCATGCTTTAGACCACAGATGGGGAATCTTTTTGCTCCCATATCAGTACAAGCTCTGAGGACCATGTAGAAGCTGGAGGACAAGGGGGCACTCAGGAAGAAAAGGGATGGATCGGAGGCTATCCTTATGTGCATGCCCTCAGCTCTGCTTCCTTATCCTGAGCTCACTCTTTCAGTGCTTCAAGGTGGGAACTGAATCCAGAGCCCAGATCCAGGAACTGGAAAGGGACCCAATAAAAGTTAAATGATGGCTGCGTTTGGCTCCTGGGCCCGAGGTTCCTCACCCAATTTTAACATTAAAGTCTTCTCAATGTCACCGTGAGTGGGGAGAGAGGATGGATGCTGGAGGTCAGAGTCCAGATCTGGTGTGATTGGACTCAAAGACCAGTGATGTCAGGGCCCGGAGGCCGGGCTGAGGGGTAACAGCTGTTTGGTGGGTTGCAACCAGGAAGGAACAGCCACAGCTGCCTCCAGGCTTGGAGACTTTCTGCTCTCTCCCTGCATGATCTGGTAGGAAGGAAAGAGCAGGTGTGGCTAGGTTGGGGGAGCAAAATGGTGTCTGAGGCCTCGAAATGCATTTTGTAACAGCTGCATGTGGGGCTGTGACGAGTCATCCTGGGCCCCTTTAAGTCTGGCCCATCATTTTAGCTCAGCCCCTTTTGTGGAGTGTTAGGAGGGGGAGAGCTGCAGAAGCCATGTTGGTCTGCAGTGAGCTGAGGAGCTGGGAAGAAAGCAGGCTACAACCTGGGAGCTGGCCTGGGTACTGAAACCTCTAGGAACCTGGGAATGCAAGGAGTCTGCTAGGAGCTGCCAAAGAAGTCGGAGCTCTTAGGGAATCAGGCCCAGGCTAGAGCCAGGGAGCTGGCCTGGGTCCTGAAACCCATGGACCTTAGGGAAGGATTGTGGGAAGCTCTTGAAGCCTAGGAAAGGGACTTGTATCTAGTGTGTATTTTGACTGGGCATGGAATAAAACCTGTGAGCTGAACTTGTATCTTGCCTGAACGAGTCTTTCGGGCCCAATCCTGCGCGGACATACCCCAGCTGGGTGGGCCATTCATCACACAGGCACCAAGGAATACCTTCAGGGCAGTGCCTGGTCAGCAGAATCCAACACAGAGTAAGAGAACAGTTTGCTCAAACTGCTACGGTTCACGAGGACGTCTGGGGTGCTAACACAGAGCTGATTCCCCCTTGTGAGGGGCACAATTGGTAGAGACACCCTAAGACACATTATGGGTCAGTTACTCCATTCCACATCCCAGGGCTGGAGCAAGAAAGGGATTGCCTTGTTGACTGGGCCAACATACATTGGCAAAAAGAAAGGAGGGCTTGGAAAGATGATCCAGTTGATAATGTACTGAATGTTTCCTATGGACATGGGAAGAAGCCTGGGTTGGCCCTACAAAGTGTGGGGCTGGGGAGGGGAAGGGGACCTCGCACAAGTAGCTGCCCCCCCCCTCCTCCCTCCTGGAAGTGCCCCCATTCCTCTGCTGGAATACCTGGCCTCAGCAAGAGCGATAGGGGTGTCATCGCCCCATCTGACCCAAGGCCAGGCCTGAAGGAAAAACTTTGATCTAGCTAGGATGGAAGTCACACCATCTTGGGCAGAGGCCGCCTCCTTTATTATTAATTAATTATTTATTATTATTATTATTATTATAAGCATTTATATAGCGCCAGCGATGTACCTGGTGCTTTACAAAGAATAAGATAGACACGGTCCCTGCCCGAGAGCTTCTGATCTCTTGCCAGTCCCTGCTGCTGCATCCCTGCTATTATGATGCCACTAATGCTGGGTGGCAGTGGTGGCGCTCACATCTGGGAGGTTAACTTTCCAGGGCTCTGCTCCTATAAAAATCCCACCTCGCTGCAGCACCTTCCCCAAGAACCCGGTACTGAGAGGGGCAGAAAGCTCTGACCAGCCCCTGTGCCAGCTAATGATTATCTCACGGACCATGGGCCAGTGAGGAATGCACCAGCTGCCCTTGGTTAATGAGCTGGCTAGAGGACGCGCCAGCAAACTGGGAACGACGGCGTGCCGTAGGTAGACTCAGCAATATACTCACTCTCGCCGGTCATCACCCCCTGAGTGTAACGCTTGGGCAACATCCCGGTGTAGCCATAGAAACTGGATTGCTGCACTTAAAGAGACAGATGCACAGGGGGGGAGAAACAACAGGGAGAGGAGTTATTAATCAAGTCTCCTGCTGATGTAATACAGCATGCACAACCATTCAGGTTGACTCAAGGTGGCGTAGCCTAGTGGGTAGGGTGTTGGCCTTTGATCGGGGAGACCTGGGCTCAAATCCTAACTTTGCAGTGAACTCACTGAGTGGCCTTGGGGGAAGATCTCTCTCAGCCTCAATTCCCCTATCTGTAAAATGGGTACAATCATGAGCTGTCTTGCAGGGTGGTTGGGGGGGAGAGGGAGAACTGGATAAGGATTAGTAAAGCACTTTGAACACTGAAGGTGCTATAGACATGGTAAATAATACAATAACTTAAGGGCCTGATTAAGGGAAGCCTCACAGCATGTGCCATCCTGAATCGGGGCTCTGCTGGACGTCATCAGTGATAGAAGGCTACTGTGGAGAGCACTGGGTCTCCAACCTGGAAATCCCCAAATCATAAAGCCCAGCCTATGAGTGGAAAGTGACTTGTGTTATTTAGAAGGTACTAAATGCAAAGGCTGATGCAGGGCTTGCATGGGGGTGTGTATAAACCGACTGGCCTTGGCACGGATGTTAGGCGATGGGAGGGAGAATACAGTCGATTCATGAGCTGGAAAGTTGAAAGGCCTGGTAGGACAAGGAACAGAGCTGGTAGAGTTCCTGCTGATTTGCTAATAAAGGCTGGCTTCGGGCTGCAGGAATATTGGGAGAGTGGGCTCTAGGGCCTTCTGCAGTTTCGTTACTCCACCACATTTATTCCTAGGGCATAATGCTTTGGCTCAAAGGCAAAACTTAGTACAGGGTTTTTTTCTGTTGTAAGGTATTTAAAGGATCAGCAGCCTGACAGCTAAAATAGGCCACTAGCATGTCTTCTCTGGGCCCAAAGTGACACTTCACACAGTCACGTGTGGGGGGAGGGAGAATCCCAAATCCTATTTCCCCAGACAGGACATTAATCTCAAGCTCTTTTCGAGCTGACCTCTGTGCAGAGGTGTGGCTAGGTTGGAATGGGCCCTGGCGCAGAAGATGGAAGGGGGGCCCCTAAGGGACTTAAGTATTCAGTGGGTGCTAATCACCCATTGGCCCATACACACATTCCACCTGGGGCCCCCAGGCTTGTGGAGCCCCACTGCCTGTACCTACTAGAGCTACACCCTTGTCTCTCTGGTTTGGAACTTCTATGCAGATCGTCTATGCAGGGAAGTAGCGGCCCCTGGGTGGGGTTCTATTCACAAGAAATGGAGCCCTACCTCTGGTTAGGTAAGTGGGTAAAGCTGTTTGCGTGACCATCCTGACCTGGGGGTTAGCAACCTTAGCAGACAAGAGTCAAAAACACTGTCCGTTCATGGTAACTTACTCCCTGTGCCCAAAAAGGAAGGAGACAAAAGACCTCCTTTTTGGGGGGAAATTAACTTTTGGGTTAGAATGGTCATGTGAACAGCTTTACCTCTAGAAACTAATCCACAGTAGCCTCTCTCTGGTTTGTACGAAGAGACACTAAGCGCATTTCTCTTTTTTTCACTACACAAAAAGGAGTAATTTTAAGATCGGTCTTTAAGACCCTGAGAAAAATGGTGTTCTGGCTTCCGGCTAATACTAATGGGCCGCCAAGCCCCTAGATACTAAGCTGGTTTTTAATCACTGCTTAATTGAGCAAAACCGTCACTCACTCCCACAGGCGCTTGTCTGACTGAAAATTAAGGAAGGATCGCCAGATTTGACCTAATCATTGTAGCAACAAGCCCTTAAACAGCCCTTTCGGTGGATGCGGCCGGAACCTGCCTGCCCAGAGATAATGGGACACCATGTAGGAGGGGGGCAGGGTGAAGGGGCTATCACACCCCCTTCCTGAGGCAATTCTGCCCCTTGCAGAGCGCCAGGACATCACAGTCTGCCACAGGGGTGGCGCCATGTTGGAAAAAAAGCGGGAAAGCCATTGCGAGCCTTTAGACGCAACAACACGGGGTGGTGAACTGTGTCGACACTCTTCTCTGATCCACATTTGCTCCTGATTAGCCCGTTCCTGGTTTCCACATCCAGGGGCTAACCGGGGTCTTGCGCTGCCTGCTGCTCACGCCAGAAGCTCTCCCATGGAATTGTGGGAGTCGTAGTTCCATGCGGCAGAGCGGGGTCTGCCTGATCCTCCGCTCCACAGCGAAACAGCTGATTCTACTGCTCCCCCCCTGGTGCTCTGGGAGAGCGTCAGCACTTCACCTCTGGGAGAGCGCACGGACAGTGCTCAGCAAGGAACAAGCTGTTTGGCAGCAGCGGAGGGTTGGGGACGGACAGACCAGAAATGGCTGTGAACACACCACTCGATTAATTTAGACACAGTGTTAGTCACGGGCTCCATTGCAACTCCAATGAGGAGTTAATGGGAGTTAAAGGCAGAAGCCGGAGATCTCTGGCAATCTCTGGCTCAGATGGACCCCATGTGCGCTGGGAGGGGGTGTAAAGGAGAGTGGCTCTACACCCCTGGCTCCTGCCTGGCCCTGGCCCTGCCCCTTCTGAGCATCATGATGTCATGACGTTTGGAAAAGGAGCACGGTCACATCCGAAAGGAGACCCCCCCCCCCCCTTCATGGTTGACCACATCCCTTTCCCAAGCAGGATGCTCAGAAAGGAGCGCAGTCGTGTCAGAAAGGGGCGTGGTAAAGTGCCTCCTCCGCCCCCTGAAAGCAATTCTCAGCGCCCGTGGATGGAGCCAAGGCAACAGAGGATGGTTTGCTCCTGTGAGCCAAGTGGCTTCTCAGGATAAAGAGGCCTCCCCATTTCCAGGCACTGAAGAGGTCCCCGCTTCCCCTTACTATCACGCAGGCCCCAAAGCCAGACTCCTTTCCCCGCCACCCTCTGGCCTGCCCTCTCTGTGCCCGCTTTGACATACCTGTACAGCCAAAGGCCACAACGCCCACGGCGATCAGGTTAATGGCGTACGCTTGCCTGTGGGTGAAGAGCTCCAGCCAGACATCGCAGATACTGACAAAGAGAAGGGGACCCAGAGCAAACAGGTACCCTGAAGCAAATGAGACGAACAAAGGAACTGGGGATGGAGAGAAATTTGGTTGTTTTTTCCCCCTTCCTATGAACCACTTTGAACATTAGTGCAGACTCCGAGGGCAGGACAGGAGCATGTAAGGCAGGTGCTCAGGATGGGCAAAGGAAGGAGACAGATCTATTGCGTACATCCATGATATCCTTCATTGCTGCCCTCATCTCGCCTCCTTTCCCCGACTTCACTCTTTCCGTGCTTGAGGGCAGGGACTGGATCCAGGGGCCAGATCTAGGAACTGGAAAAGGGCCAAATTAAAAGTTATCATGGGCTCTCTTGGGAGAGATGCCAACTCCTGTGATGGTCTTTGGGACAGGGACAGGGCCCAGAGGTTAAGCACTGGAATGTAGAATTCTCTTGAGGACACTGTTCTGCAGAGTCAGGCGTTTGGATGCTCGGGTGTCTATCTAACTAAGTCCAGCTAGGATTGCCAATTCTGGTTGGATGCATTCATGGGTTTAAGGACTGAGCTGTTCCAAAGCTCATTTGCTATGCAGCAAGCTGCTTGCTCCCAGTGGAGAAGGACCAGAGTGTGTATCAAATTATATTCAAATACTCAATGGAATCTCCATGAATGTATAAAACTAACAAGACACTTATAACAAGGTAAATCGGATTCACCAAATCAATACTCATTTGGTTTCTCTAAGATTGCCTGCAGAAGAGTCGTTAAGATTTATTCCCAGACACTCCAGGACAGTCTTCAAGTACTGGCAAAACCCTATGTCTGACTGCTATGGAAGTTTGGATGCTAGAATATTTGGGTATATGTGTTTAAGCAGTCAAGAAGCTAGATATCGGAGTGAATGGATATTGCTTATACCAGGGCCAGTGAAACTTTTTCCTTCCACGAGTCACTTTGAAAATTCATACAAGCTCCAAGGGCCAGAGAGAAGTTAGGGGTGAAAGTGCTTAAGGGGGGTGCTCAGCATGGAAGAAAGAAGGGGAAGGTTCAGATCATGACTCTGTGCCATGGATCCATTCCCCGTCTTTGCGTACATGAGTTCATCCCACTTCTCCTGAGCTCACTCTTTTAGCGTTTGAGAGTGGGGATTGGGCCCAGGGTTGGCACAAAGATATCTGCCACCCCAGGTGGCCTCAGACAGCTACTGCCCTGCCCCCTCCTCTCCCACCCCCCATGAAGCTTGGCAACGGCTGGATCGGGCCGGGAGAAGCAGCTGCAACAGCTGAAGGGGGGAGGCAGGAGAGGTGCCCCCTTCAACTTGCCACCCTTCTCCTGATCCAGCGTGGAGTTTAGTGGCCGCGGCAGCAGGATCGAGGGCAGGAGGGGCAGTGGTGGAAGCTGGATATGGGGTGGAGCCACCTAGGGGGACACCTATTCCACCCCCAGCCAGCTCCCGTCACTGCTTCACCTGCCCTTGATCCTGCTGCTGCCACCACTAAACTCCGCACAGGATCGGGGAAAGGGGTGTCTCTCCCGGCGTCCCCTCCCTCCAGTGCAGAGCTTCTCAGTAGTGGCAGCAGGGCAGCTGGATGGTGGGGGGCAAGAGAGCTGCCCCTCTTCAACCTGTAGCACCGGCCCTGCATGGGCCAGATCTAGGAATTTGAAGGGGACCAAATCAAAAACAGTCACAGACTGGAGGTTCCTCACTCCTGGTTTACACTGCGACTCTGCTTTGTGCATTCACAGCACCATTGAACTAAAGGGCTGGAACGCCCTCCAGGGTCAGCCAGGCTGACCTCCTGCTCCAAGGTGGTGTATCCTCCGCCTACAGCGTCGCAGACAGAGAGGCTGGTTTAGATGGTCTTTGAAAACATTCAAGGGAAGAAGTTCCACGACCACCCGATTCCAACTGCTCAACTGTTCTGATGGTCGAGAAGTATTTCCTAATACCGAACCGAAATCTCCCTTGCAGCCACGAAGCCCATTCCCCCTTGGTCCATCTTCTGCGACAGCAGAGAATAGATGTTCCCCATCTCTTATTTTGTGGAAATCTTTTAGATTTCCATTTTGTGGAAATCTAGTTGTTCCCCATCTCTTATTTTGTGGAAATCTTCTTGTGGATCATTATCAGCACCGAGCTCCGCCGGCTCCTTCTCCATGGAGAACGAATCCTGTACACCTACAATGTTATGCAACCACAGCCAGGCAGAACAGGTCTCTCTTTTGCACGGGCTGGGGGTGGGGGGGGAGATGGGGGAGTTAGACAAGTGCCTCCCCATTACCCACCAATCACCCACCCATTATGCATGCTGCAGAGCCAGTGCATCCCTGCCGCATGCATGATGAGTGGGCTATGAGTGGGGAGGCGCTTGTCTAAAAACACCCAGGGAGTAGAGGAGCTGAGAATCTCAGCCACAGGGGTAGCTACCATGAAACAAAGAGGCTCAGTTGAGCCCGAGCCCTGGATTCTGATGGGGGGGGGGGGGATTGTAAGGGGCCTGAGCACCGCTAGGAAATGTTCAGAGTGGGTCGGGGGAGGGAGTAAGACCAACACTCTGCCCCCACACACTCTGAAAGATTTCTAGCAGCACTCAGGCTGCTTGTAAAGGTCCCTGGCAAGAAAGAAGTTTTCAGAGTGGGCAGAGGTGAGGCGTTGAGCCTGTTCCTACCAACTCAAAACTTCCTTCCTGGCGAGGCTTGCTGGAAGCCAGAGTGGCGCCACAGCCTTTGCAGAGGGAGGCCGACGCTGGTCAGAAGGGCCACCACTTAGGGAGACTCCACCCCCTCATCCTTAGGGTGACACATAATGAATCTGGGCCCACAGCAACCTGGCTACGCCCCTGCTCTCAGCATCCAGCAAAAGTTCAAAAATGGGCAGTGGAGATTCCTCTTCTTCCTGCCCAGCCTGCGTAGACAGAACAGAACAATCTGCTGGCAAGAACGAGGAGGATACTTTGCATCCCGCGTATGGGGGAAATAACAAAAGAGCCTGAGGATGCAAAGACAGGCCTGGGCTACAGGAGGCGGAACTGCCGCTGGAGACTTACCCACGGCGATCCTGGTGTGCAGGCTCAGCATCTCCACCAAGGCATTGTTGAGGATGACCGCTACCAAAGCGACCAGGATGTAGGTGAGGCTCATATCAAACACAATCGAGGTGCCTGCAGCACAAGAGAGAGAATGAGCCCAGGACGGGCTTCAGTCCCACGCGGGGGCTTTGATTTCTAGGACATTTCCTGGCTCCTGTTGGACACGGCTCTGGGCTGTCTGTCTGGCTTCTGGTGGCTGCTCTTGTACTGTTTGAAGGACTGAGGCCCAGATATGGCGGCAGTGGCTGATCCAGTCCATCCCAGGCTTTGCACTGGGCTAGGAGGCAGGGGGCAATCTGGAGAAGGGCGGCGTTGGCTAAGCTGTGTTTGAACTGGGAGCAGAATAAAGTTTCCTGCCTGTTTTTAACCAAGGAAACTCCACCAGTTATTTCTGGAGCATCAATGTACGGTGGGACGTGCTAGCTCTGTGCTTCTCTAATGGTTCTGTGGTTTCCCTACATTAACTCCAGTTGAGTTCACTGTAGAAGAATTTTTCTAGGTACTTCCAGTCACATGGAAGCTGGTGGGCCCAGCAGAGGGCACCCACACCCTGGTGCCACCGAAGGGTAATGGCGGATAGCAGTCTTTTGACCTAAAAAGTATGGAAATCACTGATCTAGAAACATCTAGGAATGATCATCGGTGCAGGAATTTATTATCCCAAGGGATCAGCGGGTTGCAACACACAATCATAAATGAACATAGGAAAAAACCCAGTTAAAAACCCTTATCCTGAACCCTATCCCTGCCTACCAAAAGCCCGGCCAAACACAAACATCTCTATTTGGAAGATGAGCAGGTTCAGGCTCGGATGAACCTCCTGTGGGAGGAAGTTCCATAGTTGTGTGGGACCGTCACCAAGTATGTCTCTCTGCGCACCCTTGCTGGGCAGGTGGTATGTGCAAGGGGGTGCTCCCGGCTGACCTCAAAGATGACAACGGGACATGAGGGAGGAGATACGTGGGGCTTTGTAGGTCAAAATCAGGTTGTGGGGGAAAGGTGACTAGCCGAGGTTCCCCCCAGGGCTCAGGAAGCTTTCTTCAGAACTCCATTTTGTTTTGGGGGGGATGGGAGATGCTTTTGGGCCCCCTCTGATAATATTTGTGATCCTTGCTGTGGCCTTGAAATCTCAGCGACTGCACCTGCCTGAGGCCACAAAATGGGAGGCTCAGATGAGGCTGCTTTCAAAATCAAGCCCCCCTCCCCCAACAAACAGGTACCCTTTTCTTGTTTTGTTTGGGGGGGGGTTAAAAAATGCATTGCAGTATCAGCTGCTTAAAATCCCCTACTCCTAAATCCGAATGACTTTGCTAGGGATGTTTAACATCAGGAATCCTGGCCAGAGAGGCATTCACTTCCCCCCAAACTTCATGGGGGATGCTGTCGAATGGCACCAGGGAGCTTGGGGAAGAGCCGGGGGATAAGCCATCCCTGTTGGGGAGCAGCTAAGGAAGCGCTCTCTGGTGGCAGCAACTAGGGGAGAGGGAAAGGGAGATTGGCTAAGCTGAGAAGTGCCCTAGCCCTTTCCCACTATCTCTGGGAGAAGCCTTGTTTGGGCTGCCTGTCCAAGCTATCTGAAAACATAATGGCGGACAGGGCTATTCCCATCCCCAACATTTCTAGCTTTGTGAGGGACATGTCCCCCCACATCCTACACAACAATTATGCCCACCTGCCTGCTAGCTCTGAGGCTAGCCCGGCCTTTTCAATCGGAATTTGAAAGCAGCACCCTGTCCTGCCAGATGCCCCCAGGCCACATCAAACCAGCACTCTCCTGCTAATGAGGGTTGTGCCGCTGACCTCCTTCAGCACAAACGAAATTGAGGGAGCGGAGGGTCGGGAATGCCAGTCGTCTGCCGCGCCTACCTGGATATTTGTGATGCAGATAATCCACATCCGTGATAAAGCTGTTATACGGCAGGAGAAATCCAACTCCCGCTAGCAGCATGGCAAAGTAAATCCCATGGTAACGATCCTGGGGCTCAGGGTCTTCCGAGACTGCACCCCAAAACAAGAAAGAGCGAGAGAAGTGTTATGAGGAAGAGCCAGTGGAGCCTAAAGGCAGAGGTCTTGAATCTGGGAGACCAGGGTTCAAATCCTGTCTTAACCATGAACTCACTGGGTGGGCGTTGAGTAAATCACACTCTCTCAGCGTCAGTTGTCCATTTTATGGGGGCAGAAATGAGTCATGGAGAGACTATGTGATTCATGGAGCCGTGAAGGCAGGAGGGGGACGACAAAAAAATCTAATAAAATAAATAAATGGAAAGAAGGGAATTGAATCCTGGCCTCTAGAGTTGTAGGTTAGAGGCTGATACCTAGAACTATCCTTCCATTCTTGCTAGTTGGAAGGACAGGATAAATAAGTTTATTTGTGGGCCACATGGCCAAAACAAATTGGTAAACAATCACATATATGCCTATTCATATTCGTAATCCAAGGAATTATTTTTTTTTTTTTTTAAAGTACTATATAACAATAAAACTGTACATCAACTATCTTATAGTTATAGTTACAATATAACCCAAACATGGTAAAACAGAATAAATTTACAGTCATATCAATGCCAGGGGCCTGGGATAGGAGAATCTGATTTTACATCCGCAGGAAGTACAACCGTATTCCATGGATGAAAATAGTCCTAAATACATCCCACCACTTTCTTCCAGGTGTCAATAATATCCCCGATGTCCAGAACAGTCAGTCAGCTGTTCATATTTGGCTCTCAAATTGGCCACTCTTAGTGCAAAAATAGCTATAAGTTTTGATCTTAACGGATCAGAGTCTCCCCGCAGAATCATCAACTGTTGTAATTGCTGGTCTGGAAGGATACCTTCTAGAAACAGAAAACACCAAACTAGATGGGCTATTGATCCAATCTGGTCTTGTAGTCCTTCTGTAATTATGCCCCTTATTCTAGTAACCTGTCACAGTAGAGAGGACCCAGTTGTAATGAATTTAAAACACAAACTAATTCCTGAAACCTACCTCAGAATCTCCGTCTTCCCAGTAACTAAATTAAACAGGTGTAACTGTGGGTTCTTAACTTTATGAACGAATCCTGGTCTCTCTCCCTTGTCTCCCCTGGGATTGTAAGTCCACTGGGGTAAGGACCTGTCTCTAATTAATGAGAGTACAGCACCAGGTTCACTGCTGGTGCTATATAGGATTTAACTTTTTTTTTTTTTTAAACTGAGATTCCGGACACAGACAGACCCCATCATTTTCCTGGCTCTACACATCCCAGTCGGTACTGCCTGTTGTAGCCTTACAGAGTCATACTAAAGCTCAGCTTGGATTTTGAAAAAACCTATGGAATAGCCCGACAAATATTCTCTACTCATTATAAGAGCACTGAAATGGGAACATACTTTAGTTCAGAGTAGTGCAACGACCTTTTATTTCCCATCCTGTCAGTGTAGCTCTGGGCTGGGCTCAGCATTATTATTTAGCATTTCTCTCAGCGCACGACAATCCTTATCTAGTTCCCCCTCACCACCACCCGGGGAGATAAGAGTCATTATTATTGCCATTTTACATCTCCGTCCGCCTCGTGCACGGGGCTTTCAGCAAAAAGCTGGAGTGCCTCGCACGCAGACTGGGTGGGCGGTGTAGGCAAGACGGCCGTGATCCCCCGCACATGTTGCCCAGGCACCCATCACGGACACACGCACACACCCCCGAAACACCCACAGCGGAGCACAGCGTGAAAGAGTGCCTCTTGGACATGTCAGAAAGGGGGCGGGGTGAAGGGCATCCCCTCCTTTCTAAAATGACCGTGCCCCTTTTCCAAGAGTCATGGCATCGTGATGCCTGGAAGGGGTGGAGTCAGGGGGGGCAACCAACCACACACCCCTTATGCCCCCCTCCCAGTACTCCCATTGAAAGCCCTGACAAGGGAGTCTCCACCGTTTTTAGTTTGCAATAGGGTGGTGGGGTTTCCTTTTGTTTTTAAACAGTGTTGGCGTTTTCTGCGCAGGCTCCCATAACACATCCAAGGACCGTAGTGTGTGCTTTAAAACAATAAATGCCAGCCTCCATCCCATGAACTACAACCTTTTAGATGCAACTCAGAAGGACTTGCCACCGCAAAGGGGTATGATACAACATAGCCAAGTAATACGGTACCAAAGATTCAAGATCCAACAATTATGCAGAGAGATTAAACACACAGCGAAATGGACCTGGCATAATCCCTTCCCTGCAAACAACAGACAAGAAGGTTTTACTGCTGATTCAGCCCAGCCCAGTCTCATTGACTGCCCTGAAGTTCTACTGATTTGCCCCAGATGAGGATTAAGCCCAGAGCTGGGTATCAGCCTATGTAATGTTCGTAGTAAATGGTCCGGAAACATCATCTTGGCCAGGTGAATAATAGCTCATTTAATTGCTTTCCCGTCTTCTGGGAGTCAATCAGCTGGCTGGTGCACATGCTGAGAGAGATGTCAGGGTGGGAGAGCCAGAATGGATCTCCGATGAAACAGGGACCCATCCTGGGTTGGCCCCCATTTCATAGGACCCAGATAAGATGGGGCAAATTTGGTCAGATGCAGAATCCACTTTAAAACTCCATTTCAAAGGGACTGCTCCCGCCACCCCTGAAATGTGGACTATGCCACTGAGACGCAATAACCTGCATCTATGTCAGACAGAAAAGCTTCTGCAGCATCCCCCACACCTCCAAGTGCAAGGGGCAGAAAGGATCAGGCCCCGGAAGAAGCAGCCGTGCTGCAAAAGAGATGCCCCAGAGAAGCGGGATGGAGATTCACATAGAACCTTGGGTCCCTGCAGCAGAAATCTACCATTCCAGGGGCCTTGGGGGAACCCATAAGATGGCTACAATTGCAGATGTCTGACCTAGATCGGGATGGGGCTGCCTGCCATTTGTCCGTAGCAGCATCTCCCCCAAATTCCAAGTGGGAGAGAAATCAGCAAAGCCCTGCTAGCAACAAATACCAGACTGGCGGTAACTGACAACCAGAGGTTCATGCAGAGAAGCCAGCCAAGACAGACCACATTATTCTAGCGAGTCCAACCCAAGCACATAATTCAGACATTTTAGACCTCTCCCCCATTACGGGAAGGGTCCAGAATTCTGAGGTGTGCAGACTTTTGGGGTCCACGATAGTACCACATACCCAAGAGGTCATGACGGAGCATTCACATGACACACAAGCCATTCTAAGGTCAATCCAAGTAAGGTAGGTAGGAACCTTGGCTGGACTGGATTAGTGGTGGCATAATGTTACCTCCCACAGTAGTTACGTCAGGGGTTCGTGTGTGACGCACACGTACACTTCAGGTAACCAGCGGTCCCTCGGATAGACCGAGGCAGCATTCTACAGGCCTTGGTGGCTTCTCAAAGGTTCCCACAATGCTTAGGGCCAAACTCCAAAGAAAGGAAATGGTTAATAGGAGGAGAGACGTTGTGGGGGGAGGGGTGGATACAAAATACAAGTCATTTTCAATTAAAGAAAATTGTTGATTAAAAAAAACAAAACCCAACATAGAGGATAAGTCCTCCCACTGTCAGGGGTTGGGAGGGAATAGTAGGAGATGGGTCACTCCATTATGACCTATTGTGCACTTCTGTGATGCAACTGAGGGCAGCCACTGTCAGAGACAGGATGTTGGGATGGATGAGCCATGGTATGGCCCTTCTTATATTCTTAACCCTGCACTACTCAACTCAGTGAGAGAAAGACCATTGTAGAGGTCCAGCCAGGAGAATAGGAGACCTTGACAGAAAGGCAGATCTAGCGAGAACCTTTAACCCAAGGAGTAGGGACAATCTGACTCAAAGCCCAAAGCTCAGAGCATTTTTCCGAACCCAAATGAACCACCACCAAGAACTGTTGTGAGCTAACTGGTATGTGGACTCCCTGGTGACTTATGAAGCGAATTGTCCTCTCTCCTCCTTTTTCTCCCTCCATCCCATGGACTGGCTTTGCTCGTACTTCCACTGGCGTCCCATCATCAGCGTCCCTTTCTCCACACTCACTGAACCATGGCAAGCCTCCTGGAGTCCTGACCAACAGGCCCTTACCTGGCTCCATGAAGGTGAGGACTCCCTTGGCCTGGCTTCCTTTAGCCTGGAGCTCCTCTTCCTCCAGCTGGTAGCTGTCAAAACTGAAGCTCATCACCACGTTTCCTTCAGGGGTCACCACCGGGCTGACATCCTTGAAGTGATCTCCTCCTACGGAGCCCATGGCTGCGGACCTAAGTGAAGAGAGGACAACAACATTGTCAGCCCAGCCAACTCTGTCCCAAGGCAACAGCCTGTAGGGTCAAGGTCTCCAACCTCAGCAGGGGTGGCCAGACTTAGGATACACATGATGCACTTGATTCAGGAATCAACCTCAGGTGATCCACCGGGACCCCTCCCATTGGCGCCTCCTGCACTCCTGGCTGGGACCTCTATCGCTAGCTCCCAGTTCTAGGGCACCTCAGCAACTGGCCTCAGGAGTAAATCCTAACTCTCAGGAGGCTTCCCCTTAAGACTCTGGATGTCTCTACATGTTAGCTTAGCCTCAGGGGGAAATCAACCCTGTGGTACTTAGTACAACATATTCGCAGAGTTTCCCAGGGTGCTATTCCAGCAATTGTGGACACTGTGTCTTCAACCCAAAATCCCACCGAGACGTCTCAGCTGGGAGCTCTTCTTTCTGGCGGAGGATTGTGGGTGGCAGCGGGCCCTACAGCCCTAGAATACACACCAGCATATCCCGCTGCCGACATCTCATTGTTCAGTTTGCAGTGCGCCTCCTCTCAAGCCGTGATTTCCCAATGTCAGTTTGGCCAAATGACAAGTTCTGCAACAATGATTGCAATCTCGGCAGTTTGCAGAATTTGTGCGGTCCCAAGCATGATGCAATACATACACGACTGGTGGCTGATCTAATATGTGTCCCAGTTTGCCCATAAGGGCAAAGGGGCTTTATTAGCAGTGCAGGTTGAAGACCATGAGCTTGCCTCGGGTTATTTTGATGTGTGGAGACAGGGAAACATACCGTCTCCCTCCTGCCCACTCCTGACAACTGAGGCATAGCGAGCCCTTTGGATCAGAGACTAACTTTCTTGTTCTATACTTGTATTATTTTTATTATTTATATAGTGCCAGCAATGTACCTGGCACTGTACAGTCAGTTGTTAGAGACAGGTCCCTACCCCAAGAGACTTACAATCTAAGAGAGACAAGGGAGAGGTGAACATTGGGAGAGAAAAGGATACAATCATAAGGTTGAGAATTTGCAGGTGAGACATCTTAACTTAGTTACAGGGAAGAGATTCTGAGTGAGGGAGGATGCAATTTCACTCATGACTGGGGAAAGCCTGACAGAAGAGTTAGATTTTCAGGAGGGATTTGAAAGTTGGGAGGGAGGGAGCAGAACAAATGTATCCAGGGAGGGAGTTCCAGGCCTGGGGGGCAGTAAGAGAGAAGGGGTGAAGACATTTAGAGGAGGGGTCAAGAGCAGGCAAGGGAAGGGGCAGAGGGCTCCCCCCCACCCCTTCCATGTAGCCCCTTTCTAGTTCCTGAATCCGGCCCATGGATCCAGTTCCTACTCTCAAGCAACGAAAGGGTGAGCTCAGGGGAAGGGAGCAGAGATAGGGCATGCAACCCAGGATGGATTCATGGTGCAGATCCATGATCTGGACTCTCTTTTTCTTTGACACAACCTGAGCACCACCCTTCACTGCCCTGCCCCCAGCTCGGATCCGGCTTGCGATTCTTGTACCAATTTTCAGCATGGCCCAAGATTGAGACAGACTGGGGATGGGGAACCTTTTCCCTCCCACGGACCGCATTTAATATTAGTACAAGCTCAGAGGGTCACATGGAAGTTGGGGACAGAAGTGCCCTCAGAAAGCGGCTCCAGATCATGGAACTGTGCCACGCAGAGCTGGCCTTACTGCTCCCATTCTCTGAGCTCTGTTTTTCAGTGCTTTCAGGAACCGGATTCAGGGACCAGATCCAGGAACTGGAAAGGGGCCAAATCAAAGCTAGCAGGCTGCATTTGGTCTCTGGGCCTGAAGTTCCCCACCCCTGGGGTCGTTCTACGGCTGGTCTAACACAATGAGGCCTTGGAACGTGGACGGAGTTACTAGGCCCTGCTGTAAAAACTACAATACGTAACACTACACAAAGGAGGTGGAGTGGCTGAGCGGTTAAGACACTGGACAGCATCTTTGGAACTTGTGGGTTTAAAGTCCTGCTTGGTCTCTTATTGGATTGGCTGCCTTCAGCCACCCAGCTATAAATTGGCACCTGATCGCAGGAGGGCCGGGCTGCTCGCAGGAGGGGCCGGGGTATAAATTTATAAAATAAAATAAAATAAATAAATATCCATTAGGTTAGGAAATTCAGAGGCTGCCTGGCCACGCTCCCTCACCCGGCCAAACATGCCACCCAAGGTGGACTGGCTTTGGCTACTACCCCAGGAGGATTCTCTTGGTGGAGATTTCTAAGCCTGCCTCAAATTCCTTCCGTCCCTCCATTATTTCAACCGGTGCAAGATCTGCTGTGCAGAACGGAGGTGTCTGTCTTCAGCCGGCGCCTTCCCCTGCAGCAGCTCAGGGTTCTGCACGGGGCACAGAAACGGCTCGTGCTCCCCGGTTTGAATCATGCCTGTGGGTTCCCTGGAGGAGCTGAGACAGCAGCTCGAAGCTGCGCTGTCAGGAGAGCTCGTCACCAGCTTTGACAAGAGGAAGGAGGGGGAAGCGGGTCAGGGTTTATCAGCTCTGCAGCCTGCGCGTGCGGCAAACCCCTTGGCTCAAGACAAACAGGCCTGATAAAAGCCCGCACCGGGGGCTGCTCCCATTCAGAAGGGTTTGCACACGGGTGATGAGGCGGCACTGGGCACTGACCGCAAGAGCTGTCGGGGGACTGGTTTGGTTCCGTGGTTTTACTATGTCCCCCTGCTCCTGCTGCCAGCAGCAACCTTCAAAATGCCTCCGCTGTACAGCCTTGGCCTTCTCTCTCTTTTTCACGCTCCACTGGAGATGGGCGGTGAGGCAGCCCTCGTGCTACTGGCTTAGAGTGTTTATAAACGAGACAAACGGCCCGCTGAGCTCCTCTTGCAGCAGCGATCGCGTGCTTGGGCGGCTACAAGAGGAGAAGGTCCTTCCTGCACCCGCCTCCCCTCCTCTCGCAGCCACTTCACAGCTGATCGCTCTAGCGCAGCCACCCGCGGGGCTGCAGGAAGGACTTTCTCCTCTTGCAGCCGCTTTACAGCTGATTGCCCCCTGCCGAGTTACAGAGATCAGCCATGCTGTGATGGTGGGCAGACAAACCAGGAAGCATTCAGGGACACATGGAAACGGAGATCATTAATTCCTCCCCGCCCCGCCACCTCAACTCCCCACCCCCAAATTTTGGTGACTCCACCCACTTGTCCAACTTCCAGGAAATGCCAACAGGAGGTTGAGCGGCTCCTGAAGTTCAGCCGCCAGCGAACCCTGCAGCCAGGGACAGAGATAACCACCAATTATCTCTCTCACCAATTCCCAGTGGCAGAGGCACCAGGAATGTCCTCCAGGCTCACAGATTCCTTGTCCACAACAGCAGTCCTGCCATAGGGAACTGAATTTGTGGAAGGAACTCTCCCCCGAGCTTCAGCTCAGGGTAGGTATGTAATCCCTTCCATTCCCTGATTCACCCCCTCCTAGTTGGGTCTCACCCACCCTTGGGAATAGGTCTGTCCTTTAGAACTTTGGCAACACTTGCACAACTTGTCCTGCTGGCAAAATATCGAAGAACTGAAATGACAAAGCATCAAAAGATAAGTGTATCTGCCTACCTTCCTGCTTCAAAAATAGCCATGCAGAATGAATGCATGACCTACTCTGACAACAGGGGGAAATCTACCGGCGCGGCTCAAGTGGCAAATGTAGCAATTTCACTACGGGGGGCGGAGATTAGGAAATGAGCTTCCGATCATCAAACCGGTCTGCCGGAACAGCTCCCATTCAACAGGCCTGGCTGGAAGATCTCCAAACTCAGCCCAAGAAAGCCAAAGAGACTGCAATCATTCAAATTAAAAACAGAACCAATCCGAACCTTCAAATTCTTGGTGGTATAACCACGTCTGCACTACACATTGGTCCCTAGTCCACTAGAAAGTCTATGTCACTTTAAACGCTCCCCGCCACTTTGAAGACATTTTGCCTCCACTCTTGTCTAGCGTGAGTAAAACTACCTCTCCAAAGCGATCTGCACTGCGCACTACTCTAGCTGTCCACTGGGGGACAGCGCTGCAAAGCCAAAGCATCCTTTTAGTGCAGTCATGTGGCTGAGAATAAAATGTTCACAGAGAAACATGGGGTGTGGAAGGAAACTCAGTGACAGTCAGTTAGGGTTCCCCTACCTCCCCTTTAAAAGAGGATGCTCATGGAAAATACATGATGCAGGGCTGCACTGGTGGGCTGCATTGGTTCCAGTGCAGCCCTGCAACGTGTCCCCTTTTAAAAGGGAAAGCTGGGTATCCCTACAGCCAGTGGGCTCTGCTCTCGATGAGATGTTTTTTGTTTTTGTTTTTCATTTCATCTTTAATTTATACCCCGCACTCTCCCAACCAAAGTCGTCTCGATGTGATGTTTTCTAGGATTTAAAAGCTTGCATTGAAAAAACACTTGACACTGAAACAGGGGGTTGGGCTAGCTGACCTTTGAGGTCACCCTCCAACACGACAACGCAGGCCCTGCAACATGTATTTTTCATAAGTGTTCCTTAAAAATCTGCATAGGTGGTAACCCTAGACCACTGAAACGGGGCCCCTGGTGCAGAAGATTATTTATTATTATTAATATTATTATTGATATAGCAGCAGTGGTGTACCCGACGCCGTACAATGAATCATTATAGACAAGTCTCTACCTCAAAGGGCTTACTATCTAAGAGAGCAGGGGGCTCAGCTGCACCAGGGAGTGGAGGTCCCCCCCAGGTTCGTGGGCTGCACCTCCTGTCCCTAGAGATCTACGTGATCATCAGCTGTGCTTGGAACAAGCAGTTCCCCTTTGCTGGAAGGCTCACATTTTTGTCCAACGTAAAGGCCACATTTTGTTATTCTCCATGAGACACAGAATTTTTCCAGCCTCGACCAAAGCTTGGGGAAAATATACAGCTTATAGATCCTCTCTGAATTACTTCTCGTGTGGAAAAAGCCACGCGTCATTGACCTTTCATTAACTTCTTTCAGCAGAATAACGAGAGCAGCTAAAAAAACTCATCTGAAAAACAAACACAGCAAAAAGCCACTTTACTGCAAACACCTGATGCTCAAAGAAACTTGAGCCAGATAAGAGCAGACAGGAAAACGGTCTCCATACCAACTGCAGAGCCGGCTGTGGGTTATTTAAAAAAAAATAAAAATCTGTTTAGAGACTAAACCTGTTACAAAAGCCTCTTATTATCTAATCACTGCATGAACTTATTGGGGGATATTAGACGGACAGCACAGGGAGGGGCATATACAAGGACACAACACAGGGCCTATCTTTTGATGTCTTCCAGCTAATGGCTAATTATATTGGTCTAATTTCTTTCTCATCTACTTTGAGTTAAGCCTAGTAGAGTCCCAATTTACACCAGAGCTTCATGGGAGCAGAATCACACCCTCTACAGCTAGTCAAATCTTTGATTCATATTCTCCATTTCAAAACCCCTGAAAGGAAGAAGATTCTCTCATTTCTCATCAGGAAAGCTGTTATGATTTAAAAAAAATAATAAAAAGAAAATGATTCCCAGTGAAAAGAAAACCAAAATCCTGGGCTTGTTTGGGTAGGGAGTGGCATGGTGTCTTGGGTATGGATCTGAAATCTTCCTAGATCATCCAATCCAAGCAAAATGCAAGGAGATTCCCCGCAGCCCCCATCTATGTTCTCAAAGCAATTGGGGTCTGCTACTCATTCTCCTCTCTTGTCCCCCCAAGCAGGGTGGGGGCGGAGGGAGTTCAAGGTGACACACATACTCGCCCCTTTTGATTTGGGTTGGCGGTAACCATTCTCCTTAACTTTCAGCCCCACAGCCTTTGCAAGGGTCATGGAGGACGGAAATTAAGGGTCGACTGCCCTTTGCACCCCAAACTCAGGAGGATGCATCCCACTGTCCCCTCTGTGTGTGTGTGTGTGTGTGTGTGTGTGGAGTTGCCCCCTGCTTTCCTGTAGCTGCTTTCGGTTCCCCCAAGGGGCTTCTGGAGTGGGGTAGAGGCCCTGCCAATACAGGAATGGGGAAGCCGGTCTTTAGCTAAGGGCTTTACTCTTCCCATAAATAAAGGGACCCCCCCCCCGGGGTGCTGTCTAAAGGGCCCACATGTAGAGCCCCTGTAGGAATAGCCCAGCTGGATTCCCCCCCAACACCACCGCTGCCGGCCGCTCGGGGGCGCTTCGCCCACACCCAAGTTCCTAGCAAGCAGGGAATGCGTTTAATTAAACAGCCCCCGATCCCCTCCCCGGCTAATTAAAGGAAAGGGAGAAATCCCCCCCCCCCAATCAAACAGCCCGGGGGGCGGGGAGGAGACTTCTCCCCCGAAGCTACTGGGGGCTCATTTCCAGGGGGATCCATGCAGCGCACAGAAAATAGGGTGGGTGCTGCCCCCCAACTCCCCAAACCCAGCCCCCCCCC